>CM050921.1:11388931-12588931 GCA_027742785.1 Vigna reflexopilosa
AAGTGAGGAATATAGTTGAAGTTTGTGTATAAATGACCATTTTTCCTCTGGTAATCGAGTACAAGACCCCTGTAATCGATTACTAGGGCAAAAAATGGCCAACAATGCTCATAGACCTCATCTAACTTACATGAAAGCACCTAAATGACCTTTTTTCTCAATAATTCAATGCCCTAACGTGTTCATTGGTACACTAAACACCACCCATGACCATTAAACTCATTCACCAATCTCAAAAATTGGAAAAAATCACAAAAACAGAGGCAAAACCATCCTGGGGTGTCCTGTTCTTCTAGTTTAGAAGTCAAGTTGAACTTTCTGTACAAATGGCCCCCAAGCCCCTAATAATCGATTACAGGACCCTTGTAATCAATTACTAGGGCATTATTGGGGCAACAATGACCATGGACCTCAACTGACTTGGTCTAAATTACGTAAATGGGAATTGTACTCAACAAATTAAGGTCCTATAGTATAAATTGTTGAAATAAACACCAACCATGTTTAATAAATTCAATCATCCATCACAAAAAGTGGAAAAACTCGCCCAAAAACACATAAAAACTATAACAAAATTGAAATTGTATTCATCAAAATTGAAAATTTATTGATGTAATATTTAATAAGTACATATTATCCATCATTTAAAATGTCGTTTTCTATACTAAAAAGGTTTACAACTCTCATACAATCAAAATCTCTACACAAGAACTCAACATCCCATAATAATTGTAAGTCTAATAGCACTTGTTCTCTTCACACGTAGTCGTTGTCTAGAATTCAGTCACATACATATTTTTGTCTAAATCTGAGCAACTCCTCCTGAAATCAACACAGTCAACTTTAATATATTACCACAACACCAAAACCATCAACATATTCATCAAGTCTTTTAACAAATGTAATGTTACTTACATTGGTGCTACCAACCTCGACATTGCGAAAAGTCGGAACCTTGAAGATAGGACACACCTTTACTCCTTGATGGACATCGAGAAATAGGGAAGAGGCTGAATATGCTTCAGTGGAGAGGACAACGAGAAAAAGCCACCATCGTAAACATGGAGAGACGAAGAAAGGGAGGAATATGCTTCGGTGGAGAGGAAGAGCGAGACAGAGAAACAATCCGGTGAGACTCTGGTGGAGACACAGTGAGACAAATGGTGGAGAGACTGATAGCAATGGTGGAGAAAGAGAGACGACGGAGAGGGAGTGAGACCATTGAGACCAATGGTGGAGAGGGATAGGCAAGGGGGGAGAGTGAAACCACAAATGAAAAGAAATGTTTGCTTCCTGAGATAAAACCGTGAAAATGCCCTCTGGAAAAGTAACATTTGAAAGAGACCAATTATCATCCGCCATGTCGCGTTGTCAAAAGGTACAAAAATTTGTTGTTAAAGAAACTTTATCCTTTATGAAAAGCAAAATTTTGTGTCTTTTACATTAAACGTGAGTTTGTAAACTTTTCACTCCAAATCAAAAACACACTACATAGCCTATCTTGGTGGAAGTCTATCTACTCTACCCATCTGCTCATCCTTCACTCTTCCTAACTTTCCCAGAAAAATTTAGGCTTGTTTTCTAGAAATAAATTTTATATGAATTTGTTAGTGCTCCATTCTAAAAAAACAGAAAAGTAATATCACTTCATAAAATTAACTTCTTTTGAGGATCTTACAAGCAAGTTCTAAACAAGACTGAGATCATTCAATTTCTTTCCTTTGATAATAAGAAAACTTCTGACACTGAGGTATCACCTTCCTTGTGCAATCAATTGCTTGCAGTACATAGTTAGGCTTTTTCATTAATTGATTCATCAAACTGGCTGCTAGGCAACCCCACCATGAAATTCAATCTCATGACATCAATGAGTTTCTCAACAGAGCTGAAAGAAGACCCACCATTGAGTACAACTTTCCTAGCCATCTCTTGCATTTCTTTCACCTTCTTGTGTACCATATTATCTCTATCCATTAACTGTTTCAGCCCTTTCTCAATCTCCTCCGCCATTACAAGATCACTACCCCTTCTATAGTCTAGTCTCAGCTCCACTGCCAATCTAAATTCCCTCACCATCCTAAAAGCATTCAGCTGCTGTTCTGCATAAATAGGCCATGTCAATATTGGTACTCCAAACCACAAGCTTTCTAAAATAGAGTTCCATCCACAATGAGACACAAACCCCCCAATGGCTTTGTGGGCCAGAACCTCCACTTGTGGTGCCCAATCACATAGCATTCCCCTACCTTCTGTCCACTCTAAAAACCCTTCTGGTAACGTTCTCTCTTTAGTTTTTGTTGTTGTTGGTGAAGTACGCATAGTCCACAAGAACCTAACTCCACTACGCTGAAGTGCTTGTGCTATTTCTCTTGTTTGAGGTGGATCAAAACTTCCTCTACTTCCAAAACAAAGAAAAACTACAGAAGAATCAGGTTGCTCATCTAGCCATTTCAATATTCTGTCATGTTGTGCATGATCCAAATTTGGGTTAGGATGACCGTTGAGATTAATCAGTGGACCAACAGCATAGATAGAAGGTGTTTGAATTTGACTGTCACATAATGCATCAATAGCATACTGCTCCAACTCTGAAAAAGTATTAACAATGATCCCTTTGGAGTCCTGGAACCTCTGAGCAAGATTATAATAAGCAGCATATCCACCCTCTTTGCTAAAAACAGCATCAGGCATAACACTAGAAGGAAATGGATCAGGGAAACCCGGAATCAACCATTTTGAATCAGAATCACAGAACACATCACCAACTTGACGTTTCTGAAGGGAAAGCATGAGACTCAAAAACCCAACATTTGAGGGCATGAACAAATAAGAAGGGATGCCTAGGTCGTTTCCGACATCAATAATTGGTGAACAGAAAACATCTATGACCAACCCAATAACGGGATTTAACTGAGATGATGATAAAATGTTTTGTACTGTGGCTTTGACCTGGGGTTTGAGGATCTGCAAGAGGGTCCATATGTAGTGAGGTATTGATCTATTTAGTAGTTCCTGTGGAGGGGGTTCTACGTGAGGGAGATCAATGGCTTGGATTTGTGGTTGTGAAGCTGTAATTGATCTGATGTATGCATCTGAATAGGGAGCATGAGGGAGCTTCAGGCAGATGATTGTGATTGAAAGATGGTTATGACGGTTGATCAAAAGTTGTGCTAATTCGAGAGATGAACCTAAGTGGCCAATCCCCGGTATGGTAAAGAAGATCAACCCTGCTTTCTTGTTCATTTCAGCCATTAGTTTCCAAGTATGGTGAGTGGAACTGTGATTAACTCTTCCCTCTTAAGGTGTGGCAGTTTGTGAGTTTGATTCAACTTCAGTTTGACCTTTCATCGTACAACACAGATGCAGATCTGAAATGAGAACTGATGCTTTTCTTCGTGGATCTAATCAAATAAAAAATCATTATAGGCCCCAATCAGTTCAGCATGCTCAATTGTTATAGGCCACAAAGTAAATTTTCTAGAAAGGAAAGAAAGAGAAACAAGAAGGACAAAGGGTTATTGAAGAAATTGAAAACAATGAAAGGAAGTATGAAAGAATTCAATTAAGACATCAAAGAGTAAAAAATCAGAAGGCGTTGGACAAGTGATTATAAATTCGGATACCTTAATCAAGGTTTAGAAACTCAATATCTGATTTTAATAAGAAATCACGATTAGAAATATTACTTTACTGTAAATTTGGATCAATCCAGTGCAATTAGTTTGGATTTCAAATAAAAGTTCGCATATTTCTTTTGTACAAAAAGAAAGAGAAAATATTAAATAAGAATTAGAACCAGCATTGAACGTTAATGGAGTTACACCATTTAAGAATGCTACGGTTATTATTTAGTCGTTTTTTTGTGTTATATTTATTAGGAAAAGAAGGATAAAAATGTCAAAACACCCCAAACTTAACTTTTCTTATGTTTAAGAAAAACCAAGCACACGTGACACAGAGAGAAATTCTGAAACGAAAAAGAATCGAGATGTTTAGAGAGATAAATGCGAAAATGCGAGGCTCTGCTAGGGTTTCTCACAAACGCTGCCTCAGGCCACCACAACCATTGTTCACCGAAAAACAACACTCACACAAGGATCTAGAGTACAAGCTATGCACGGAGACACTAACTCTCAAAAAATTTATTATTCAACTTCAGAAAGCCTGATTACAAAGTTTATTTATACACAAACCAAAAATACAGTAACTGAAACTGCTCTGTTTTGTTTATTTTTAACACTCCTCCTAAACAAGACAGTAAAAAGAACATGATTTGAAGAAAAAAATCCTCTTTTTCACCGATTGATCGGTGAAAAACTCCATCTCCGGCGAACCTCTGCCACTTCCACCGATTAATAATGGGTAAAAACCCTTTCTTTTGCTTTAAAAAAGTTTTCCACCGATTAAAATCGTGAAAGCTTCTTCCTCTGAGCCGATCTTTACTCCTAGACAAAAACCCTAAGTTTTCGTTACCTCTTCCTTTAGATCTGCTCTGATCTCCAACTTTTCCACTTCGATCTGCTTTCTAAGTGTTAGAAAGCATTCTCCTTTCAACGCTTTGGTGAGAATGTCTACAATCTGGTCTTCAGATCTGCAGTGTACCACCTCTAGCTTCCCTTTGCTGACTTGTTCTCTGATGAAATGAAACTGTGTCTCGATGTGTTTGCTCTTACCATGTGATGTAGGATGCTTAGTCAGGTCAATGGCTGACTTGTTGTCAACAAGCAGTCTGACCTTCCCTTCAACTTCAATCTTCAATTCCTTCATCAGTGAATCAAGTCAGGCTGCTTGACAAGTGGCTTCACATGCAGCAATGTACTCTGCCTCACATGAAGACAGAGCTACAACTGGTTCCTTCGTAGAGCTCCAAGAAATTGGTGCCCCATCCAAAAAGAACACATACCCTGTTGTACTCTTCCTATCACCCTTGTCTCCACACCAATCCGAGTCTAAGTAAGCAGTAACTCTTACTTCTCCTCCCGATCCACGTTTAGGCAGCAAAATTCAATAATTAGTGGTACCTTTTAGATACCTTAGAATCCTTTTGATAGCATTCAGATGAGAGATTTTGGGATTCTGCATAAACCTGCTGACCAATCCCACATTGTAGCTAATATCTGGCCTCGTATTACATAAGTACCTTAGGCTCCCAACCATTCTTCTATACTCAGTAGGATCAACAACTTCTTCTTCGGGATCTTTCTCAAGCTTTATACCAACCTCTGCTGGGGTAATAGCAGAGTTGCATTGAATCATGTTAAACCTGGTTAACATGTCCAAGACATATCTGGACTGATGCATCAACATACCCACATCAGTCTTGGTGATTCTCAAACTCCTGTAACATTTGGACTTTGAAACTAGTGATTCTCTCACCACTACTTCCTGTAATCAACAGATCATCCACATACAGGCACACAATCACCATATCTTCTCTCCCATTCTCCTTATAACACTGAACATACACTCTATGTTCAGAAACACACTTCTCAAACCCAATACTACTCATGAACCTGTCTATCCTCTGATTCCAAGCCCTTGGATCTTGCTTGAGTCCATATAAGGCTTTCCTCAATCTATACACTTTGTCAAGATGCCTTTTGACTTCAAAACCTTGAGGTTGTACAACATAAACTTCCTCCTCCAGGTCTCCATTCAAGAAAGCAGACTTTACATCTAATTGATGTAAGGTCCAGTTGTTCTATACAGCAACTGAAACCACCAGTCTCACTGTCTCCATTCTGGCCACAGGTGCAAACACCTCCCCATAATTGATTCCAGCTTGCTGCAAAAACCCTTTAGCCACCAACCTGGCCTTGTATCTTGTCACCACCCCTTGAGGATTTATCTTGGACTTGTAAATCCACTTCAGTGTTATGGGTCTCTTGTTATGAGGCAATTCTGTCAATTCCCAGGTCTGGTTCTTCTCAATCGAGCCAATTTCTTCCTCCATAGCCTTGCACCACTTCTTGTCCTTCACAGCCTGCTCAAACTCCACTGGTTCTGCTTCTGCTATTAAAGCAAAGTGAACAATGTTTCCCTCAGATGAAATAGTTGCATCATAGGCTAAATCATAGTCTCTCGGATGTGTTGGCATCTGAGTAACTCTAGAAGACCTCCTAACACTCTCCTCCCTCCTGCATGCCTCTATATCTGCTGCAGATTCACTGTCCAACACAATGGTTGGTCCTCCTTTCTCTACTGACTCCCACTGTCATTCTTCAGCTTCATCAACTTTCACATCTCTGCTAATTGAAGCTGCAGGGTCATACAACTTGTACCCACCTGTAACATGATAACCTATTAAGATTAATGAAATTCCCATGTCATCCAGTTTCTTCCTCAGTTGGTTTGGCACATGTTTATAGCATAGAGAGCCAAAAATCTTCAGATGCTTAACATCTGGCTTCACTCCAGTCCAAGCCTCCTCTGGTGTAATTCCATTCAGCCTCTTAGTTGGAGATAAGTTCAACACATAAGCAGTTATCATCACAACTTCACCCATAGGAATTTTGGCAAACCCTTGCTCTTCAACATGCACCTCACCATATTTAGGATTGTTCTGTTTTTCCTCTCTTCTGCCCCATTGTGTTGAGGTGTGTAGGGAGGAGTTACTTCATGAACAATACCTTCCTTCTCACAATATTCTCTAAAATCAGTAGAGATATACTTTCCTCCTCCATATGTTCTTAGATTTCTCAGTTTCTTCCCACTCTGCCTTTCAACCATATTTTTAAACTTCTAGAAATGCTGCAGTACCTCTCTTTTCCTCTTTAATAAGTAAACCCAACACTTCCTGGTCCAGTCATCGATAAACAGTAGAAAATACCTGCTGCCACCAGGTGTTTCTACTGGCATAGGGCCACATACATCTAAATACACCATTCCTAGTTTCTCTGCAGATTTCTGGGGTAAGAACCTCTAAAAACTGCCACGGGTCTGCTTGCATTGAACACATTCTTTGCAAACAGTCCCTGGAATATCTACCTCTGGTAAGCCAATTACCATTTTCTTCTAACTTAGCATTGATAGATCCTGGAAATTCTGATGTCCAAATCTGAGATGCCACAGCCATTTATCTTCCATTTCTGTGATGATTTACTACCTCCATCACCACTTTGAATGTCCTGTTTTGAGATAACTGGGCCTGCAAAACCTTTTTTCCACTCTGATTGAAAATGCTGAGGCAATTGTCCTCCATCTTCATCTTGTGGCCTTTCTGTAAAAGCTGCCCCAAACTAAGAAAATTAGTCATCAATCCAGGTACATACAGTACCTCTTCTATGATCACTTCTCTACTATCTTCACCCCTCAATACCACTCTGCCAGAACCCTCAGCCTTCAAACTGCTATTATCAGCAAATCTGATTTTTCCATGGTTAACCTCATGCATCCCCACAAACCAATATTTCCTCCCAATCATATGAGTGGAACAGCCAGAGTCAAGATACCAAACTGTATTTTCTGGTTGTTTCTCATCATCAAAGGCCATCAAAAGCACTGCCTCTGAATCTGATTCTTCTTCTTGGGTCAGATTAGCCCTCTTCTTAGGTTTATTCTTGGCCCCTTCACCTTTCCAGCACTCATTTGCATAGTGACCCAGTTTCTGGCAATTGTAACATTTCACATTTTCCTTATCAAACTTCCACTCTCCATCAGTATTCTTTGAATTTTTTCCCTTTCCAGTCTCACCAGACTCTTCTCCTTGCTAGTCCTGTGAGGTTTTCCCTTTCTTGTCTCCTTTACCTCCTTTCTTGAAGCCCTTTTTCCTTTTTCCACTGAGATCTGACCTGCAAGGCCTGTTCCTGGCATTGTCTACGTTCATTGAGGCGTAACTCATGAGCCTCTACTGAATGCAACAACTCTTCTGTATCAATATCTTCCTTTCTTCGGGTTTCCTCAATAGCAGCCACCACATAGTCAAATCTAGGGTTTAAGGTCCTCAGAATTTTGTCCACAATATATTCATCTGTCATTTTATCACCACAAGCCCTCATTTTCTTTACTAACTCCTGTACTTTGTCAAAGTACTCAGCTACAGTCTCACTCTCCTCCATAATAAGAGTTTTAAACTGCCTCCTTAGTGCTTGCAGTTTCACCTTTGCATTTCTGTCTCCATCATCGTAGGTTTTCACTAAGATACCCCAAATCTCCTTTGTTGTAGCAACATTAGAAATCTTGTTGAAAATCTTTTGACATACACATTGATACATTAGAAATTTGGCCTTGCTATCCAATTTCTCCAGTATCTTGTGTTCTTTCCTCTGTTCTTGGGTTGCCTTTTCACTCAACAGAGGCACTCCTTCTTCAATGACTTCCAACACATCCTGAAAACCAAACACGACCCACATCTTGATCCTTCAGTCATCAAATTGCTTGCCATCAAACATAGGTAGTGGTCCCTGAATACCTCCAACTCCAGCCATCTTTTCTTGCACTGATCTTGATGAATATTTGATCTATTCACAGCCAAAGAACCCTTCTTTCTGCACTTCTGGTTTCACACACCTCCAGATATCAACACAACACCCACTTCACGTACACACCAGGAAAGCAACCTATGCTCTTGATACCATATTCGGAAAAGAAGGGTAAAAACGTCAAAGCACCCCAAACTTAACTTTTCTGATGTTTAAGAAAAACCAAGCACACGTGATAGAGAGAGAAATTCTGAAACGAAAAAGAATCGAGATGTTTAGAGAGATAAAGGCGAAAATGCGAGGCTCTACTAGGGTTTCTCACAAACGCTGCCTCAGGCCACCACAACCATTGCTCACCGAAGAACAACACTCACACAAGGATCTAGAGTACAAGCTATGCACGGAGACACTCAGGTAACTGTATAACTCTCAAAAAATTTATTATTCAACTTCAGAAAGCCTGACTACAAAGTTTATTTATACACAAACCAAAAATACAGTAACTGAAACTGCTCTGTTTTGTTTATTTTTAACTATTATTTTTTATTATTAAGTAAAATTTAAATGAGAGTTGTTAAACGATGAAAGCATTATTTTTCATTTTAGAAAATTTCTCGTTTGAGACTCGAAAAATCTATATATCATAAGAGTAATAATATTAGTAAATATATTTAAAAAAATAAGAAATGTTTTTTGAATCAGGATTTCTCTATCATTAGGTTTAAACTCTTTAGTTGTCCCTATTTTCGTTCAGTTTTCCCAATTTGGTCCCCTTCTTTTAAATTTCCCCAATTGAGTTCTTATAACTGCTAATTTGAAGCAATTAAGCCCCTACCGTTAAAAATCGTTAATGGTGTTAAAATTGTGTATAGCTGGTGGGATGACATGTTAAATGTTTTAGTTGGAAGCGAAACGTGGCACGGTTGAGAGGGAAACGTGGCAATGTTAAAAACTGTTAATCACGATTAATTTTTAATGTAATTATATAAAATTTAGGAAATGAAAAAAGGGAATTAGGGTTTAGTTCAATAAAAAAGAAATTGGGATTCAATTACATTAAAAAAACAATATCCAAGTGTTCAAAACAAGATCTTGCCACGGGGAAAAAATCATTCCTAAATAGTCGAACATCAAATAAACAAGATCCAGCAATTTCTGCCAGAACTATGACGAGAGAGGGATGGGCTGGTTACCGACTAAAGTTCCGATCAGATGCTCCGCCGTCTCCGGAGAGAATGTGCCACTCTTGCGCGGCGTTGACGGCACTGACCCCATTTGAAGAAATAAGGTTTTTTTTTCTCGCGATGCGGTCGTCGCTACTTTGTGAAATCTCGTGGACTCTAATTTGGTGTCAGATTCAGGGCAACGACATTGCGCGAAAACAAGTGGAGAGATCAAAAGGATTTGATCCAAAGGAAAAAGCAGAGGTAGATTTTTAAAATCTTGAGAGCTACTGAAGGGAACACAGGGAGTGTAGAAGGGTGAAGAACCGCAACAACGACAAGAATTGGGATTCATATTTCTATTGTAATTGAATCCCAATTAATTTTTGATTGAACTGAACCCTAATTCTTTTTTTCATTTCCCAAATTTTATATAATTACATTAAAAATTAATCGTGATTAACAGTTTTTAACATTGCCACGTTTCCTCCCAACAATGCCACATTTTGCCTCCAACTAAAAAATTTAATACGTCATCTCACCAGCTGTACACAATTTTAACACCGTTAACGTTTTTTAACGGTAGGGGCTCAATTGCTTCAAATTAACAGTTATAAAGATTCAATTAGGAAACTTTAAAAGAAGAAGTCCAAATTAGAAAAACTGAACAAAAATAGGAACGGATTTAAACCCTATCATTAAAGTAAATTAAATTAAAGACTAATGAATCAGAAAAGGTGAGCTAGTCCAACTGAAAGCAATGAAAAATGGGTTACACTATCATTTGAAGTCTTGGAATGGTCTTATATGTAAATTGATGTGACATCTGACTAACTAACATGTGATTATCCATTTCATTTGTAATAAGATAAGATGTAACGTGTCCCACATTGGATAACATAAAGTATTTAAGGTTTTTCGACTAATATCATGGGATTAACTCTCCTCTTCTTTCGATTACTTTTTCTTTGGTTTCTTTTTTATTTGCTCTTCAACTCTTTCTTTCTCGGTATGCTCTTGTTTGTCTTGATGAATATCTACAAAATACTTCCACATTCAAGTTAATTTCTAGATAATTTCAATGTACTAAGTGTTGTAATAATGTTTCACCTATTTTTATTTATTTTTATACTTGTCTTAATGGGTGATGGACCTCTTTGGATTTTAAGAAGGCCCACTTCCCCTTATTAATCTCCTTTAATACCGTGCCATTCAATTTGGCCAACTCTCGAGTACTTATCTAGATTCATAAAATTTCACAAAATTAAAAAGTCTTTTTATTGAAATAATTGATATATCAAAATATACAGAAAAGTTTTATAAAACATAGTCAATCTATATACGTTTTTTTTAAACATGAAAAAAAAAATATAGAATCTTTTAAACATATTATTGAAAATAAGCTACAATCAACACATAAATCAAAACTTAAGCTTAAAATGACTTTCTATCTAAGTTAATCTGATTTGACATTTTGGTTGGGCCATCCATTTCAACACTATGGATGAACTCGTCCATTTCAACTTTTATCTCAGGTTAACTTGTTTCATTTATTTGTTTGGACTAATTTGTCACGATCTTTGATCTAAATTGACTTATAATCACCTTCAGTCTAGGACAATCCATCTCGATCATTTGTCTGAGTCGATCCATCACGACATTCGGTTTGGACTAGCTTGTTTTGACCTTCGACTCGAGATGACCAATCTTGACCTTTGACCTGGGACCACTCATCTTAACCTTCGACTTAGGACGACCCGATTTGACCTTTGGTCTGGGATCTATCTCGACTTTCGACCTGAGACAACATGTCTCGTCCTTTGACTTGAGCCGATAAGTCTAAAACTTCAACCCAACTCAGCTCGTCTCAACCTTTGTTCGACAATGAGTCGTGTTGGCCTTTAGCCAGGGTTGGCTCGTCTCGACCTTCAGCCCGAGCCTACCCATCTCAACTTTGGACCTAAATTGGCAACATGTCTTGACCTTTAAACATTAACACAGGGCGACCTGTCTAGACCTTCGACTCGAGATGACCCTTCTTCACATTTAGTCTAGGACTCTTATCACGACCTTCGACTTGGGACGACCTTCAGTCTAGGATGACCTATCTTAACCTTTAGCTTCAGATATCCAATCATAACTTTCGGCCCAGGACAACGCGTTGCAACCTTCAACTTGGGTCAACATGTCTCGTCCTTCAGCCTATGATGACTTGTCTCAACCTTCAGCTTGGTGATTTCATCTCAACCTTTGGCCTAAAAAGCTCAACTCGTCCTTCGTCTCGGCCTGACTAGACAATAAATTTTTCCTTCAACCTTCAATACAGGTTGACTCAACTCAAACTTTACTCTGAGTGGACTCAAGTCGACCTTCAAGCATTTACAATTTAGCTCGACCTTTAACCCAGGTTGAATGTGTTGTTTTTAAGAGTTAATTAAAGTTTTGTAATGAAATCAAATCCACTTTGACCTTGACCCTAACACACTTTAAGAGTGGGTTTTGGGGACTAAGGCTTTTTTGACCTTTCATTTGATGGCTCTCTAATAGGAGTTTTACTCAAAGGTGAATTAGGATTAATTTATGAATTATGGATCAAATTGACAACTTTATCATAAAAATAATTAGTTTATTAGTGTATATTATGCTTAATTCAAGGACTAACTTTTTAATGGTTGCTTACTTACTTTTGGTCACACTTAGGATATGGTTAAATTTGTGTGTCTTGATACTTGACATAACATGGGTGAGTGGATGAGTGAGTGGATGGAGACTAGTTCTAAGTGTCGACATGGTCAAGTACACTATAGTAATGTTAAGAATTCTACATTGATTAGGATGAATTACTTATGTCCTATTTAAGACTTGAAACTTTCTTACCCAATGAACTAGTCTTTTGAGTTTTGTTTTTCTTTTATACTTAGGTATGTATAAATATCCTTACGATTAAAAATCACTTGCATCTATGTTTAATTAAGAGCATAGATAGCAATTTTACTATCATCCCAAGTAGTTTGAGACTTCTGGCTTATTTAACCAAAATTTTGAATAGTTTCATAATCAAAGAACATAACACTCCCCCTTTAATACTTTTATTCTTAGGATTCGACAATAACCAAACTTGACCCTTAGAGTGTGTTTACTTGGAGGTAATTGAGGGAGAGTGATTGGAGGAGAGTGATTGAGTGGATTTGAGGGAATTTGAGGGTGATTTTTTTTGTGTGTTTATTTGAGTGGATTTGAAGGTAATTGAGAGTAAATTTGAGAGTGAAGTTTGTGAGAATTAGTGTAGGATTTGATTGATGTGAGAGTTTTAAAAAATTGTTTAATTGGTAGAAATTGAAGATTACCAAAATACCCCTAGGTATTAAAGTAATATAAAATGATAATTGTTAATGTTATATTTAATTGTAAAAATATTTATAAGGAGAAAAAAAATAAAAATTAATTTTTAAAATATAAAAAAATGGTAATTTAGTAAATTGAAATAATAATAATAATAATAATTGTAATAACTATTATTATTATTAATATTATTATTATTAGTATTATTATTATAAAGAGAAAAAAATTATTATTATGATTATTATTAATTATTATTATTACTATTATTAATTATTATCATTATTATTAATTATTATCATTAATATTATTATTATTATTATTATTATTATTATTAGTTATTATTATTATTAGTTATTATTATCATTATTATTAATTATTAGAAGTAAAAAAAATTCTAAAAGCACCTTTTCAAATTATAATGTGGAGAGTTGAATAACTTTTGAAACATAATTATTTTTAGTTCTTTAATATATCTTTAATATATTCTAAAAGCTGCCAACTGTGCATTTTGCTACTGCACAAAAATCACAGAATTTGCAATTCTGGCCGTGCACAAAAGGCTACACCAGAGTTGAATTCAATGCTTGATTCTTCACTCACTCCACTTCTTATGATGCTACTTTGGATGTGTAGGAGTCTGGCTATGTTGCACCTACATTAAGCACTTTGACAGCAGCACAAGCCTTTTTATCAAACAGCTTGTGTGCAAGATAGCCAAGAACTCAAAGAGCAAGCAAATAATCGATAACAATCAAGGAGGCACCTCAAATTGATCCTATGATTAGCTCTAGAATGGATTAACAATGCAATAAAGTCCACAAGTCGAAGATAAGTTCAAATCAAAGGTGCAATGCAAATGTTACAAACTGTTTGTGAAAATGTCTCAATAACAATGCAGTTTGGTGTAGAATTCCTCATTTTCAGATTTTGAAAACTTGTTGCACTGGTCCAATCAACTTTTTAATTTCATTCCAATTCTTTTGAATGTTCTAATTCTTTTATATGGACTCAAGCTTTTGCTACAACTTACAAACAATGTTCAATGCACTAAATCAGTTTTCAAGAGTGCAAAATTCTACTGCAGCAGATTTGAACAAGAAAGGTGCTTAAAAAGTGGATGAGTTGGATAGTGAAAATGCACAGAACAATTTATAATTAGATTAGCTTTGCACAAACATGTTTGGTTGATGAATATAAGATTTTTTGAATGATTTTTCTAGGCAGATTCAATCTATGAAACAGTTTGGCATATTTAGTTCATGTTCATTCCAAATCAAGCAACTATAGTATCCAATTTTTGAAGCAGAGTTTTAAGCAGACTTGAGACAATGATTTTGGCGTCAAAACAACATTTGAAACTTGCTCAAAGTAGCAGAACAGCGTGTTGGATGGTTAGCAAGATCTAAGTGCTCAAACCAGATTTAAAACATAAAAATTAACCCAACAATGAAGTTGCAGATCGGCCTACTGCAGATTTAGGTTCTGCTGTAATTTCTCAATGCATCCAAGCTATGCTTAAGCATTTTATGGCTTATGTGGTATGCAATTGATGTTAACCAGCAAAAACAATTCACAGATTTGCTTCAAATCAATGAAACAATACCAGATTTTATTTTTTCAAACAGATGCAATGCAAGTGAGTAAAAATTCGAATTCTGATTGCACACTTGCCATCGAGCTCATTCCAATGAATTTCACAGCTCTTTTGGTGATGGAAAGAATGTTCTTACAAAGCCATATTCACTTGATGCACAGAACAAAGCAATAAGCAGATGATTACTCAGAATTAATGACAATCAAAAGCAATGCATAGCAATGCACATGACTTGACAAAACTGGGCAGATTAATCAAATAAAAATGACTCAAATATGAAGTGGTCCGATTGAAAAATGAAAAGCATCAACAAAGCAAAGAAAGGTGGACAGAAAACAATGAACTCAACAAAATCCTAAAAACAACAACAACCAGTGATGGCATATTTGATGGAACGGAACACGTTCAAAACAAAACAAAAAAAGGAATTAAATGACAGGGAAGGAAGGCAAAACAACTGGACTTAGCTCTCAACAGCAACTTGAACCTGGGCAAGTACACAACATCACTTCCTTTCTTCGGTAAGAGATCAAAGGGCCCGCACACGCATGCCACAGTTCCAAGCAGACGGAAGAAGGAGGAGGAGGCGGAGGAGGAGGACCAACCAATGTGGAAGCAGAAGTGCTTATCCTAGAGTGAGAAGAAGAAGAAGAAGAAGCTGGAACCGAATACAACACGCTATGGAACCGAATACGCGTTGTGTGCAATTTGTTCAAAGCAGTGGAACCGGATACGTTTGAGATGGAACCGAATACAACAAGATGTCGATTTTCTTCTCTGCACTGGAACCGGATACCCCATTTGTGGAACCGAATACACGCCCCTGAAGAGCATCAAATTCTTCTTCAACCGCTGCTTGAAGCTTTCTTCATCTTCATCCATCAACCTCTCCTCAACATGAAGCTAGGGATGCAAGCGCTGCAAAAGCAACAAATGCACAGAAAGCTTCAAACAACTTTGGATTGTTGGAATCGGTTTGCGAATCAATTTTCTATGTTAAAGCTGATATACATAGAGGGAAATGTATAATAGGTTGAGGGTACATGCGACATTTCACTTACAATCCCTCCAAATCTCTTCAAAATTGCGGGTGATGAAAAAGCATGGTATCCCGCAAATCATCGCTCGCATTTCCTCACGTTTTCTCTCATCCGAACACGATTGCATTCTCAAATCATCGCTCGCAAATTCGCATAAACAGCTGTTCATGCGAACACAGCCTTAGTGAAACAAGGTACTAACATTCCTTAGTTTTTGCAACCAACTTCGTTCTCTCTTTCTAGAAAATGTCCACATTAGTCATGCATCTAAACAGGTTTAACTTTCAAATGACTGTAAAGTGTCCTTCTTCTAGACCATATTTACTCCAAAATCTTTCAACTCACATGTCTTGATGGTGAGAAACTCATCAAAACTACTGCTGTTTTCGCAGTTACTGATTTTCACCCAAAATTATTTGAGTAGTTTGGCTTGAGTCAACAAGCATCTTTCTCTTTAGCTTGAGGCTATACCTGAATATGATGTTAATTTGATTAATTCTATTTGAATTGCTTTGAAGCAGCTATTTATAATCCTGAAATGCGGGCTGATATGGTGCCATTTCATGTTATCTGGCCAATTCTTGCTCAGACACATAAACACTTATTATTTAAGCATTAGTTCAGTTGTCATTTTCTTCTTTCGTCTATTTTCATAAACAAACCTGACTTTTGTTAGACAGAGTCTGCACGTATGATTAAAAAAAATATAAATCCACGAGTGTTGCATTATCACCAATTTTTTCCAACCACCATCTGAATGCTATTCATTTCTTAATGCGAATCCAAGAAAATTATGACTCGTTATCAAACAATGGTATGATAAACTATCCAGCACAACAAAAGGACAATGATATTGCTTCTGTTATATGGTTCCATTAGGCTTGAATGTCTAGAAAATTTGAGTAAGTGTACAAAAAAAATATTTGCTAGTTATACACCCATTAAAATCACTTATACTACATAAAAAATTATCATTGCTATTTGTTAGTTGCTATTTGCATTCTATAAAAGTAATTCATATCTACGCAGCTCAAGGAAAATGTGTCATCCTCTGTTTATGGCAGAATCAGGAAATGGAGTAACCGTGTAATGCATGAAAAATCTAAATATGAAATGTGATTTCTTCATTGATTAATTAGTAAGGTAATATTTTTCATGACAGCCATACTAATAAAAATGTTTCCAAGTTTCAGAATTTGCACAATTTTCTTCTTACTTTGTAAATACTAAATATCTTATTATTTCATCAGAAGATAAATATTCTTGCAGCCACATAACCCAGAAAAAGAAAAGGAACATGAGACCTTTGCATCTTGTTTATCAGTAAAAGTAACCTCAAGCCTGTCCAATAAAAGTTATAAGAACTTCACAGTTGAAAGTATCTTATGTTAGGCAGAGAGGTTAGCCTTTTAGCTTTTTTGTTACTTCAGCAATGTATTTACCCTGGTAAAAGGCCTGCTGCAGTTCTAGTTCAGTAGGTTGACGAGATCCATCTCCTGCAAAAGTTCCAGCCCCATAAGCAGAGCCTCCTTTAACTTCATCCATCTCAAACATGCCTCTTCCAAAAGTATATCCAAGAGGAACAAAAAGCATACCATGATGAGCTAATTGAGTTATTGCTGTCAATCTGCAAACACAACATAAACAATAAACTTAAGTAAACTAAAATCAGGGTAATAACAGAAATAATGAGATTTATTGATACATATAGTTCATGCTAGTATTGAGGGAAGGTGTAGACAGTCATGCAAATTGAAAAGTAATACAACTCCTTGTTCTAATGTATGATCAATAGTTGCATAGAGGATGGAACCAATTCACTAACATTAAGACTATTTCTTTTACAGAAAGAGGCTATTTTCTTTTCTATTCATGTGAGACGGACCAAATGAAACATTTTGAGGCATTGTGAAGGGAATACTTACGCTGACAGTTCTTGGCCTCCACCATAAAAACCAGTACTCCAGAATATTCCAGCAGGTTTGCCAGCCAGTTTTTGAGATGCCCATAGCCCACCAGTAGCATCAAAGAAGGCCTTGAGCTGGCTTGGCATCATGCCAAAACGAGAAGGAAAACCAAATATCAAACCATCAGCCTCTACAAGTTGTTCTGGCCTTATGTCTGGTACATCATTTGGTTTAGAAGGGGCTTTCAACTTTTCCAATATTAGGTCAGAGAGCATCTCAGGTACCTGTTTTCACAAATCAAAAACAAACTTTCAACTGAAATTGAAGGGGTCAAATTGAAAAAATTGCCACTCAAAACTGAAATTGCAGCCATTAGAGATTCGTTTTCAAGATTTCCATAACACACAACCAAAACCACAACATAGCATCAGGGGACCTGTCATTCAAAACAGAAACTTGCGCACATTATAACTAATCGAAAGAATTACCCGCCATAGTGTTGCTTCAACACCTTCAACTGCAGAAGCCCCTTTTAGCACTTCTCTTGCCATGGTGTCCACATGTCCATACAAAGAGTAATACCTACAGAGATTGATGCAACACCTCAAGGTCATCAAACTATAAAATTCAAGAGTATGATTGATGAATGTTTAAGCTAGAATATGAATGATAAAAGAATTCAACTAAAGTAGCAGTTGAAAATATCCTTACACAATGTAAACCTTAGTGACAGCCATTTTTATCTGTTAGAGTTTGATCAACTTTAGAAAAATGGGGTGTGCTCCAGAATAAAGAGATAAACAACTAGCAAATTGATTGATGGAGTTACAAGGCTTGATGGTTTCAGAAGAAAGAAGAATAGAAAGATGATGTCATCTGAAATTCATTATCTGACAAAAAGTTTAGGCAAGGACAGAGATGAAGCGTGTATTGAAACCTGTGATATAGGCAGTAGAAGCGACAGAAACCTGAATAGAGATGATGGAACAGAGATGAGGCCTGTATTGAAACCTGACAAAGAAAGTGACATCAAACATATCAAATATATAAATATAAAATGCACTAAAAGTTTTTGCAATTGCCTTTACGAGGCGCATAATCTTTTCAAATTTAATCTATTTCATTGTCTGTTTATTATCAATTTTCTGTAACATTTTATAAAAAATGCATCATTATTATTTTCTTTTGTGTGTATATTATCAAAAATATTATTTCTTGATCAATACAAAATTAATTTATTATTTTATCAAGTAATTGAATAACCTTTGTTTAATTTTAAACAATAAATTAATAATTTTTACTTAATTCTTTTATGTCTTTTTTATAAAATTGTATATAGTTTTATACTACGTTATTTTGATCTATTTTAACATTTTTTTTTTGTAAAATTATATATTTCTGTAATTCTATTATTTTAAATATAAATGTTTTTTCTACTGGTAATTAGTAAACAGATTTTCTTTTATAATCCTTTTCACGATGTATAAATTTTACCATTCTATTTTTTACTGTAAAAAATGCATGTATATATGTGTATGCATTTTTATTTCATTAATATTATATTATTTAAAAAATGTAATTTTATAAAAATAATATATAGCTATAAATGTCTTTTACTTATACAATAATATATAACTAAAAATGATAATATAATTATTTTGTCACTATTCTTTTCTATATACATTTTTTTTTATTTTTCTCCTTTAAATTAAGCTAGTTATCCACAATAAAAACCTACCTAGAATAATATTTAGAAACTAATAAAAATAATTTATATTTATAATTGTTTTTTCAAGGAAACATTTTTTATAATTTAATATTTTTATTTCAATAATTATGACAACAAAATTATTTTTTAATTTTATTACTAAAATAAATAAATAAACACAAATACACATAGTTACATATTTTAGCTAATATTGATCATTTTATTTTTTATTAAATTAAAACAGTTTTATTATATAAAAAATATATAATTTAACATCTCTATTGCATAATCCTTAAACTAAAAAAAGTAAAAATTTAGATATTGTAACACCATAAAAAATTATTTAGGATACTATAAATCCATTAAAAGATTTGTACAATATAGTAATTTAAATTATAACCTAAACATAGATTTTATATATATATATATATATATATATATATATATATATATATATATATATATATTACTAATTAAATTATACATTAAGAATATTCAATAAATAAAATATCAACAGATAACTTTTAAAAGACTTATATTAAATACTGTATAGACGTACGAGTTTATATATTCTTTTATATATATATATATATATATATATATATATATATATATATATATATATATATATATATATATTCGTTAATAATATATTTGACTTAAATAAAGATAATATGTATGACTTAATTAAAGATATAGCAAAGTGATGAGATGATTATGTCCTAAGTGATAATTGTTTAATTTAAGTAAATTTTAAAATAATTTTAATACTTATCTAGTTTTAATTTTATTAAGATTATGCTTAATTTATTTTTATTTATTTTGATTTGGGAATCTTGATATTAACATAGAATTAAAGTGAAAAAATAAAAAAATAGATGAAATTCAAGTAGTTTTAGACAAAACTGATACTGGTGTAGTTGAGTAGTAAAGTTTAAACTTAAGTTTCACGAGTAAATTCATTAGGAAGAGAAACCTCAAGCATTAAACATGAGGCTAAGCCATAAAGGCTCATTCTCAAAGAAGTTAACTTAAAGGCTAAAGCACTATAATACGAGGCTTAAGCCACAAGAGCAAACACTCATGAAGAGAAAATTTTAAGCATCCACTTCTAGAATGATCTGAATGTAACTTTTACAACTTGAGCCTAAAATGTGAAATTTAAGCTTTAAGAAAGATGGTTTGGAAAGATCTATAATAAAACCTCTTATCTGTGTTTCAAGCACCAAAGTTGGAGTTAAGCACCACCTTGGACAGTTTATAAATACAGACCTTGTGTTCTTATTTTAGGCATTGAGTGGAGAATAAAATATGTAGTAATAAAGTAGGAATGAGTTTGTGAGGCTTAAGAGATATGCTTTCACTATAAAGCTTATGTTTAGATGATAATGGGATTGCATTGCAATATTCTATGAGTAGCTGAACTCTCTTATGTCAAGGTTGGATGTAATCAATTCTAATTATACGTACTTCTACTTCTTTAATATTTTATCTGTTTGTGAATTAGTTTTGTGCTTATTATTGGATGAACTAAATACTCGTCTTATTTCACTAGCTTGGGATTAAATGGGAATTAGTTCCAAGTTATGGTCCAACTAATTCTCCTCATGCTTTTATATACTAGGAATAAATCTAAGACTCTAGCTGGTTATAGAGTATTGATCTTAATGGAAGTTATTCATTCAAGCAGTCACCAAGAAATCATACTGAAGTTTGATGATCTTAGGCTCTAGGTACTAGGAATAGGCCTAAAGTTACATTTACATAACACTTCCAGAACAATGAATTATTTGCATAAATATATAAACAAGAAATTAGTGGTGCAGTGGAAGAATATGAGATGAAATTCACTCACAACCTCTATTTCACTCAATCTATATAATATATATATTACTATCAATATTTTCTAAAATACAAGAACACAAAAAACAAACTTCCAATATGCTTGTTAAATCCCTCCTTATGGACACAATAACCCTAATTCGGTTGTACCACAAATAACTTTGTGCCCTTGCCAATAGGTTACACAGTTGAATAAATATTTTAAAACCTTATATTGTGTGATGTTGGAGATTTTGGAGCTTAAGCTTAATCAACATAAAAATCCCAAATCAAGCTTTCCCTTATCAAATTTTTAGTGTCGTTGTCGTGGATTTAGTTCAAGTATTTGGCAGCTCTAACCATTCTTTTTGTAAACATGTAGGTATCTTGTAAATGTTGAGTCTGTATAGTTGTAAAGTTTCATTTTTTTCACTTTTATATAGATTCCATTTCTATTTTTTATTTTTCTCTCACATAGATGTTTTCTGATAGGAAATAATATATTTTACCTTATTTAGTTTCTGCATAATTGATTCTGTCTTGAATATTATAGTTTACCTTATTTAGTTTCTGCATAATTGATTATGTCTTGAATAATTGATATATTCTTTCCTTAATTATAGAATCTAGGTATTCTGTATATTTTATATATTGTACGCTGGTTACTTTTTTCAAATCAATAAAACACATTTGTTATAATCCTTACATGGTATCAGCCTAATTTCGATCCTTCCTTACCCTTTCTTCTTTTCTTTTCTTCCCTATGGCTAATACTGATAGTGCTTTTTCCTTTAACACCATGATCCACATGTTAAACATACGCCTCACCTCAACCAATTTCATTCTCTGGCATCGTCAACTCTTTCCTCTTCTCGAAGGACAGGCCCTTTATGGTCATATTGATGAATCAATCATAACTCCTCCTGCGAAATTGCCTGCTGCTGATGGATCTTTGACGGTTCCTAATCCAGCCTTTATCACGTGGAAACAACAAGATCAAAGACTTGTAAATCTTCTTTAGGCCTCCCTTACTGAAGAGACTCTAGCTGAAGTACTGCATTGTGACACCGCACAACAGATCTGGACTACTCTTGAATCCCTCTATGGTGGTGACTCTAAGCAAAGAGAAATTGGGATCAGAGATCAACTGTTGCACCTTACAAAAGGCTCATCCACTGTTAGGGAGTTTTCCAAAACATTTCGAGGCTTATGTGATCAACTCAGCCTTATGGGTAGACCAGTGGATGATTTAGATAAATTACACTGGTTTTTACGAGGTTCAGGTCCCACTTTCAGCGCATCTCAATTAGCCATGCGACCACTGCGTGTTTTTCGTGATCTTATTTCTCCTGCCGAGAGTTTTGAAATGTATTTACATGCCGTTGAATCTACTCCCTCTCAAGCTGCTTTCAATACCACTACTCAATGTTCCTCTCAATCATCCAATACACGTTTTCCATCTGGGTCGCGTTCTTTCTCAAATGGCAAAATAGGTCGTGGTTACCAATACTCAGGTCATGGTGGTCGCGGCAGAGGACGTCGTCCTATCCATTGCCAAATTTGCCGAAGAAAAGGTCATTATGCCACATCTTGCCATCAACGTTATGAAGGTGGCCCATCTCAATCTGCCAATCTTGCTGAATCATTTGCGAATTCTTACACAATCAAATTCAAACCAGTCTGATTGGTACCTCGATATTGGAGCTTCAGCACACATGACAACAAACTCATCTGATTTAGACTCAATTGAGCCTTATTCTGGTAATAACACAGTTACTATTGGAAATGGTAATGCTCTCCCTATTTCCCATATTGGATCTCTGATAGGTATACAGAATTCACTAGAGAGATGAATAAATATATTACTCAAAAGAACTTAATTAGAAAACCACAACTGTTATACCCAAGAGATAAAAACAGAAGAACTTCAACGTACAATACTCCAGGTCTTTCGAGAGGACCTGTCTCTCCCTAATTTCCCTTTTTACAACCTCCTAAAAACTCCTAGCATCATCTAACATAAAGATAATATAAAAGATAATTACACAACAAAACTGCAGGAGGTTATAACTACCTACAAGGAAGTTATAACTGTCTACCTCCTCTATTTCTTCTCACATAAACCTGGCCATTAAACCTATCAATACCCCCTCCATGAAGTTTCACCTTGTCCTCAAGGTGAAAAGCAGGAAACTCCTTGTTGATGGTAGCTGCTGATTCCCAACTATTTTCAAAAGAGGGGAGATGCTGCCACTGGATTAAAACCTTCAAGTCACCATCCTTAGTCAATCGGGTATCCAAAATAGCTTGGGGAGAAACATCAAGGATTAATTCCTCTGTTAGGGCAGATGGGAGGGCCTGAATAGGAGTTGTTGGTTGGACTGCGCGCTTGAGGAGAGACACATGGAAAACTGGATGGATTCTGGAGTGGGCAGGAAGTTCTAACTTGTAAGCAACTACCCATATACCTTCCAGCACTTTGTAGGGGCCATAGAACCTTGAACTTAATTTTTCATCTGGTCGTCTTGCCAAGGACTTTAATCTATAAAGCTGCAATTTAAGACAAACCCAATCACCAATCTGAAACTCAACATCCCTCCTTTGCTTATTAGCTTGAACCCAATTCTGTTGTTGTGTTTTGCATAAATTTGCCCTTAACTCCTGCAAGAGTGCATCACGTTCCTGTTGGAGTTGATTAACACTATGAACTTTAGATGGAATAGTATTGCCCTTGAAAATTAATGGAGGGTCACGGCCATAGAGAGCTTTGAAAGGGGTCATTTTTGTAGAGGCACTATAATTGGTATTAAACCAGAATTCAGCCCAGGGCAACCACTGTGGCCATTTTCTGGGTTGAGACCCTGTTATACACCTTAGATAAGTCTCCAAACAACGATTAACAACCTCTGTTTGGCCGTCTGATTGGGGATGATAGGTTGTGCTAAACTTCAACTTGGTTCCAGCCTGTCTAAATAATTAACGCCAAAAAGTGCTTAGAAAAAGCTTGTCACGATCAAAAACTATTGTGGAAGGAAACCCATGGAGTTTTACCACTTCTTTGATAAATAAATCAGCCACTTGAACTGCTGTAAAAGGATGAGCAAGTACTAAAAAGTGGGCATATTTGGTAAGTCGATCCACCACAACCAAAATAGTATCCTTGCCCTGTACCTTAGGTAGACCCCCAATAAAATCCATAGAAATATCGGACCAGACCTGAGTAGGAATGGGTAGTGGTTGTAACAGACCTGCAGGGGCCAAGGTCTCTGTTTTATTTCTTTGGTATACTACACACTGCATCACAAACTCCTTGATATCTCGCTTCATCCCTTCCCAGTACAGTACCCCTGCTACCCTTTTAAAAGTCCTAAAGTACCCACTGTGACCTCCTATAGGAGACTCATGCAGCTCCTTGATGATACTAGGAATGCGAGAAAAGTTCCTAGGTAACACCAATGTCGCATGGTAGAACAACCGTCCTTTCTTCAACTCATACCCCTCATGAGCTTTTGGATTTAGCAATAATTCTTGGATGAGAGAAACCAACTTAGGATCATGTTGAACTTCAGTTTCCCAAGTCTCCCATTCATGCATTTGAAACAAAGACACAGCCATAAAATATTGTTTCCTAGACAAAGCATCAGCAACGTGATTCTCCTTGCCAGGGCGAAAACGTATCTCAAAATCATAGCCAATTAGCTTGGAAGCCCATTTAAATTGTTGTTCTGTTAGTAAGCGCTGGTTAGTGAGAAATTTCAAGCTCTTTTGATCTGTAACGATAACAAAATGACTGTCCATGAGATAGTGTTTCCATTTCTGAACTGCTTGGACTATAGCCATCAACTCCCACTCATACACTGATTTTTGTTGACCCCTGTCAGACAAGGCTTGACTCCAAAAGGCCCTAATCCTTTGCTAGAAGCATCTGTTTCTAAAGTGAAAGATTTGGAAAAATCTAGAACAGCCAATATTGGCAATTTAGAAACAGCACCCTTTAATGCATCAAATGCATGTTGTGCCTCTTGTGTCCAGCAAAAGCCCTCCTTAGTTAATAACTGTGTGAGAGGTTTGGCAATTTGACCAAACCCTTTCACAAATCTTCTATAATATCCGGTTAACCCCAAAAATCCCCTCAAAGCCTTTGCATTTTTTGGAACTGGCCAATTGGTCATAGCTTCCACTTTATTTGGATCTGCAGCCACACCATCCTTGGAAACTATGTGACCTAAATACTCCAGTTGTAGTTGGCCAAATATACACTTCTTATGATTAAGTTTTAAATGATGAGACTGCAATAATTTTAAAACCTCATGTAGATGAGTCACATGAGTAGCCATAGTAGGGTTGTAAACTAGTATGTCATAAAACAAAACAAGGACAAACTTCCTTAAAAATGGTTTAAGAATCTGATTCATTAAAGCCTGAAAAGTGGCTGGAGCATTAGTCAAGCCAAATGGCATAACCAAAAACTCATAATGGCCTTCATGGGTTCAAAAATCAGTCTTTTCAATGTCCTCCTCTTTCATGAGAATTTGATGATAACCAGATTTTAAATCCAGTTTGGAAAATGTGGTTGCACCAGCCAACTCATCCAACAATTCCGCTATGACAGGAATAGGAAATTTGTTGGGAATAGTGATCTTATTGAGAGCCTGATAGTCTACACAAAACCGCCACCCTCCATCTTTCTTCTTGACCAATATGATGGGGCTTGAATAAGGACTGATGCTTGGTTTGATGATTCCCACCTGCAACATTTCTTTGACTAAGTGTTCAATCTCATTTTTTTGTTGATGAGAGTATTTGTAGGGCCTACGATTTGGAATAGATGTTCCCTCATGAAGATGTATAGCATGATCATAAGGGCGACTGGGAGGAAGGCCCACTGGATCTTGAAAAAGGTCATTATGGGACTCCAAAATGGGTAGAAGTTGTACAGGAACAGTACTGCCATTCTCTTCCTTCTCGTGGTCCCATTTAATCACATAACATGACCCGTTCTTAAAATCACGCACCAACTTTTTCAAAGAAGATTCTGATTTGGAAAGAGTGGGATCACCCACAAGGATGTGTTCCTCGTTCTTCTTACCAATTGTTAATCTTAAATTGCCAAAATCAGCCCTTACCTCACCTAGTGAAGCCAACCATTCCAATCCCAAGATAACATCTGTACCCCCCAATGTGAAAACAAAAAATTCTTGTTGAATTTTGAGGGCCTGTACTTCTAGAATAAAACCATGAAACTTCCCTTGACAATGCACCTTATGTCCATCACCCACCTCTACCACAAATGGAAGAGTGGGTTCTTGATGTAACCCACATCTGGCAATCAGATTTGGAGAAATAAAATTGTGTGAGGCTCCACAGTCCAACAAAACCACTACTTTCTCATGCCCAATTGTCCCCCAAAGTTTCCAAGACTTCCTGGTTATAAGTCCCGCCATGGTACATTAAGATAGTTGTAAAATCTGACCTATCTCTTCTGTCCCTTCCTCTTGAGAATCAATAGGAGGTTGAAGAGTATCTAGTCCAGATAAGTCCTCCTCAGACATAAGCAACATGTGCAATTGTTTATTTCTACAAATATGATTAGGACCAAACTTCTCATCACACCTGAAACATAAGCCCTTCTTAACCTTATCCTGTATTTCCTCTTGAGACAATTTTCAAAAAGGCGCTCGATTTTACTGATTTACACTACGAAACGTTCCTGTAGAAACGCTGTTGTCCCCCCGACCACTGTTGGAATTATTAAAGCCCAGTGAACTGCCCCTGTCCGTTGAATAACTGCGAGTCATTGAAATAGGTTTGGAGACATTGTTATTGCGTACAACAGGGAAAGGGCCACCTTTTGAGATGATTCGAACCTTTTCCTCCACCATTTGAGCCTTCATCATTAATTCTGGAAGAGTGCTAGGTTCATACAACTTAACTTCAGCCTTGATTTCCTCTTTCAACCCATTCAGAAAAATGCCCACCAAATAATCTTGATGAATCCCCTTTAAAAACCCAGCATATTGTTCAAATTGCTCTATATACTCCTCCACCAACCCCGATTGGCACAAGCCAATTAGAATTTCAAAAGGATTCTGAAGCATCGTGGGTTGAAAACGGCGGACAACTACCACCTTGAATGTTTCCCATGTAGGATTTGGATTGCAAGTTTCCCACCGCTTAAACCAATTTAAGGCCCTGCCTTCCAAAGCAACTATGACGGCCTGCATGAGCTCCTCCTCACTGACTTCCTTCAACCGAAAATAACGTTCAAGACGGTTAGTCCAACCATATGCCTCCTCCCCCGCAAAAACTGGAATGTCCAGTTTCCTCCATTTGGAGGAAGACAAATGATGACTTGGTTCTTCTTCCCACTGTGACCCTTGACCAACATTCATCACTGAAGCAGTTTCACCCTTGGTAGCACTACAAGACAACGATTCAACCACGGTTGTTAAACCTCTAATCATGTCCTCCAAACGCCGAAATCGCTCATGAGACTAATTTTCTTGTTTGTCCTTATCTTGGATTAATTCCTGCAGCATTTTGTCCACAACATCTAATCTAGATTCCATTCTTGTATTCACCATACTCCCCACAGTACCAAGAAAGAGGCTCTGAATACCAAATTGATAGGTATACATAATTCACTAGAGAGATGAATAAATATATTACTCAAAAGAACTTAATTAGAAAACCACAACTGTTATACCCAAGCGATAAAAACAGAAGAACTTCAACGTACAATACTCCAGGTCTTTCGAGAGGACCTATCTCTCCCTAATTTCCCTTTTTACAACCTCCTAAAAACTCCTAGCATCATCTAACATAAAGATAATATAAAAGATAATTACACAACACAACTGCAGGAGGTTATAACTACCTACAAGGAAGTTATAACTGTCTACCTCCTCTATTTCTTCTCACATAAACTTGGCCATTAAACCTATTAATCTCATCGTTTGACAAATACTCTAAACCTTCTTGATATTCTTGTTGTGCCTGGACTCCAAAAGAATCTCATTTCAATTAGCCAACTTACACGTGACTTTCCTGTGGATGCTATATTTATTGACACATCTTTTCTACTTCAGCAAAGGGGTACAAAGGAAATTCTAGCAAAAGGGAGGCGTGAGCACAACTTATATGTATTGGAGCATGGTCAAAATGCTTTTGTTTCTGTTTTAAATTCCAATAAGCTACGAGGATCATTTGAATTGTGGCATTATCGTTTGGGTCATGTTCACTTTGATACTATTTCCCATTTAAGAAAAATAGGTCTTTTATCTTTATCTTCTATTTTACCAACTCCTTCCATTTGTGGTTCTTGTGAATTAGCTAAAAGTAAAAGACTACCTTATTCCCTAAATGAGAAACGCGCATCGCATGTGCTGGATTTAATTCATTGTGATTTATGGGGCCCTGCTCCCATTTGTTCAAAATTTGGTTTTTGATATTATGTGATTTTTATTGATGACTATTCCAGATTCACTTGGTTATATCCAATGCACCTGAAATCTGATTTTTATGATGTATTTGTCCAGTTCAAGAAATTTGTTGAAAATTAGTTTCATACAACTATAAAAACATTCCAAAGTGATGGTGGCACTGAATTCAACAATAACAAAGTGAAGACCTTGCTAAATGAAACTGGAATTCTTCATCTTATGTCTTGCCCTCATACACCAGCCCAAAATGGTAGAATTGAACGCAAACATCGTCACATCACTGAAACGGGCCTTGCAATGCTTTTTCCTTCACATCTCCCTGCTCATTATTGGCTACATGCTTTTTATTGTGCTGTTTATGTCATAAATCGGTTACCAACCACTCTTTTAAATGGTATTTCTCCATTTGAGACCTTATATAATACTCCTCCTAATTATGCACACTTTCATCCTTTTGGCTGTCGGGTTTATCCTTGTCTCCGTGACTATGCCACTAACAAATTGTCTCCTCGCAGTGCACCTTGTATTTTTCTTGGATACAGTAGCAACCATAAAGGATTTCAATGTTTGGATCCTTCAACCTCCCGGTTATACGTAACAAGACATGCCAAGTTTGATGAACTTTATTTTCCGTGTTCAAAAATAGGAACTATATCTCCAATTTCCGGATTGGGTTTTCCTTCATTTGCTGAACTAGCCTCAACACCTGAAATTCCCGCTCCAGCTCTTACACCAACTTCTTCTTTGCCACTCTCCAAGGAAACTGTGCACTCACCAACCATACCTTGTGGTCTATGTCCTGAAGATACTTCTTCAACTGCTGTTTCCATGCCTGATACTCAACCACAAATACACCGTAGTGTCCAGTCTACTCATCCTATGGTCACATGTGCTAAATCAGGTATTTTTAGGCCTCGTAATTTTGCTGACATTACCACCTACCAACCATCTTCTCTTTTTTATGCTTTGCTCCCCACTTCTACACCCAAAGGGTTCAAATCCGCTGCCAAACATCCTGGTTGGTTGGATGCTATGCATAAAGAGCTCTTGTCCCTACACTCCAACAATACTTGGGATCTTGTCCCACGCCCATCCAACACCAACATTGTAGGATCCAAATGGGTGTTTCGCACCAAATATATTTCAGATGGGTCAATTGACAAATTAAAAGCACGGTTGGTTGCACAAGGCTTCACTCAAACACCTGGTCTTAACTATGATCACACCTTCAGTCCTGTTGTTAAAGCTGCCACTGTTCGTGTCATTCTCACTCTAGCAGTAATGAATAATTGGCCTCTTCATCAATTGGATGTCAACAATGCATTCTTAAATGGGCACCTGACACATCCTGTCTATATGGAACAACCTTCTGGGTTCGTTGATCCTCGATACCCAAATCATGTTTGTCAACTTCGGAAAGCTCTTTATGGCCTCAAACAGGCCCCTCTTGCATGGTTTCAACGATTCAGCTCATTTTTGCTCAGTCTTGGGTTCCTCGGAAGCAAGGTAGATCCATCTTTATTTGTCTACCACAACACAGCTGCCACTCTATATATACTTGTTTATGTTGATGACATAATTTTGACAGGGAATAATAATTCTTTAATTCAAAAACTTTTGGCAAGGTTCAAAACTGAGTTTGCTATCAAGGATTTAGGTCATCTAAATTACTTTCTTGGTCTCGAGGTCCACTACACTACCAATGATGTCTTTCTTAGCCAGACCAAATACGCTCAAGACATTTTATCTAGGGCCCAGATGTTGGATGTAAAACTGACAGCCACACCGCTCCAACCTGATATTCAACTGACAACCACAGGAGATCCATTCTCTGAACCCACTCACTATCGCTCTCTCGTTGGTGCACTCCAGTATCTCACTATAACTCATCCTACGCGGTAAATTTGGTTAGTCAGTTTCTTCAAGCTCCAACAAATGATCACTTTCAAGCAGTTAAACGCATCCTTCGATATGTCAAGGGCATCATGTCCTATGGCCTATCCTTCACCTGTGGAGCTTCTCTTCATGTTCTTGGATACTCGGATGCAGATTGGGCTCAATGTATTGAGACTAAGCGATCAACCTATGGTTATTCTATCTTCTTAGGCGGAAATTTGGTCTCATGGAGTGCTAAGAAACAACCAATCGTAGCTCGATCAAGTTGTGAATCAGAATATAGAGTCATGGCTAATGCAGCAGCTGAACTAATATGGATTACTCATCTTCTACATGATCTGCATATTTCCTATCAAGCGCCAACTCTTCTTTGTGACAACAAGAGTGCTATATTCCTCTCCCAAAATCTGGTGGCTGACAAACGCGCTAAACATATTGATATTGATTATCACTTTGTTCGAGAGCTTGTTCTATCTAACAAACTCATCACTCAATTCATTCCTTCTGATCTCCAACTAGCAGACATATTCACTAAAAGTCTGCCTCGACCATTGTTCCAGTTCTTCAGAGCCAAGCTTCACGTTGGACCAAATCTCACTCTTTGCTTGAGGGGGATGATAGGAAATAATATATTTTACCTTATTTAGTTTCTGCATATTTGATTCTGTCTTTAATATTATAGTTTACCTTATTTAGTTTCTGCATAATTGATTCTGTCTTGAATAATTGATATATTCTTTCCTTAATTATAGAATCTAGGTATTCTATATATTATATATATTGTATGCTGGTTACTCTTTCCAAATCAATAAAACACATATGTTACAATCCTTACATTTTCATTTTTTGTTTTGTTGTCAAATAGATCTCAAACAAGAGGTAAGTTTAAGAGATATATATTTTTTCTACTTGTTTGGAATGTTTGTGTATTTTCTATTGTAGAAAGGAAAATTTTGTAGAAAATATTCTCTTTAATTGAAATCTGACAACTCTTACCTCTACTACCTTTTTTATGCATAAATTTCTCTACAATTCCCCAATTAAGCTAATTATTATTTTTTGTTACATTCTTAATTCAATGATATTTTTTAGTGTTGTGGATGATGCGGTTTAATTTTGAAAATACAAAACAGATTACAATGGACAATTTTGACCTTTATTGATTGTTTGATGCATAACTTTCGCCATAGTTATCCAATTTGACTAATTATTTTTGCATTACATTACAGATTTAATGATCCTTAATTTAAATGTAAGAACATATTTTTTGGAATTTTTTGGAAGGTTTAGTTTTGAAAAAACCAGATAGATTGTACTGATTTCATATTTTAAGTGTGTTTCAAATTTTTAGATTATTAAATTAAATTTTGGGATTTTAGTCCAGTTTTAAGTATTGAACTTAAAGGAACATATTTAATGAAAGATGCAAAACATTAATGATTTGATGCAATCAACAGAGGCAAGAGCATATCAAACACCAAATTTAGTGTTAAGTAGAAGATTTGCAAGGAACTTTGAATTTTTTTTTCTCTATTATGTTGTATTGTGCAAATGATTTGATCTTTTTGAATAAGCTAGAAAGGAAAAGTAAGAACAAGGCTAAGAAAGATAAAAAGATAATTCTTCTTCAACAAGTGACATGTCTAATCAAATAGACAGAGGAGATGGCAGAGTCATCATTTGAGGTTTTGGTTGATGGACCTTGCGCTTTAAGAAGATTATGTCATGCAGCTAAGAGCTAGAATTTTTTCCAGATTTATCATTCCCTCTATTGCAAGAAGAGTAGAAACTAAACTTTCATTTCTTAACCTTCTTCATCACATCTATTTTTCAGGAAAAGATCATGAATATCCTTGAGTTCACCTTTGGATGTTGCGCAACAAAGGGAATTGGAATAAAGGATATTTGAATCCTTAACCCTCACTTAAAAGACATAATTAGTCAGTACTGAATTTGACCAAACAAGTCAAGGATTTGAACCAGAAACACTAAAGTTGGCCATTAATTTTTCAATGTTGAAGTTGGCCATCAAATTGTCAATACTAAAGTTGGCTAAACAATCAAAGAACTAAAGTCATAAAAAAGAGGATGTTAAAGCCTCTAAATTTAAAGATGATGAGATATTTGAAAACGTGGTTTGCTATGAGAGCTAACATCTTTGGTGAAGTTAAAGGCCCTAGAGTAAGACCTCATGCACCTCTCACCACACACTTAATTCCACTATACCTAAGCTTGAATGGGTTATGGAGAGACATGATAACCTTCAACATTTGGACTCCCACATCAATGCTTACACTAATGAAACACCACCATAAAATCTCCTCACAAGATTCGTGGAATTATGCCAAACACATATAATATTTTTCCTCATTACAATATCATACATGAATAAACACCCTGATACTTTTAAACATACATAAAATACATTGTATTTCATCTCAAACAACTAAAGAAGAAGAGAATTTAAAATACAAACACTATCACTTAGAGGTGGTGCCTAACATAATACTTTCTGGAGCTTAGTGCTCTCGAGTTAAAATGCTCCAGATCTGCAGTACAAGGATGATGCTCAGTGGCAACCTAACGTCGCTCAATGCCAAACCATTCGTTGAACTGGACGATTAGCATCACCCTAACATAGCTCAATGTTATCCCATTGGAAAATTAGGACACTCAACATCACATTGGCGCCACTCAACACTATACTAGATATCAACACTTGTATTTTGTGCTTTTTAAGGAACTTATACCTATTTAATTGATCAAACTGGTACTCCTTTCCTACTGCATGAGTTCAAAAAAATTTTAAACATGGAAGCTTATACCACATGACCAATTGCTCAAATTTAGTTTCTCTTAATCACACAAAACCAAGTTCAAACCAACCAAACATTCAAATCACAAATACTAAAACATGCAAATTTCATATTACACAATCTTCACTAACTCAACAATTTCATCTGAAGCAAAAATCAAACGAAATTTTCACATTTTAACATATAACACTCATCACACAGATCAATCATTCAGTCAATTCACCATATAGTCATAAAATTAGAAATTTCAAAGTATTTATAACTTAAAAATAATCCAATGAGCTTCCTGAGAGACAGATGAACTTGCTCTAAGGAATGTTAAATCCCTTAAGGCTCATAATACCCTAACTAATGAAACTCCTCCCAACTTGTAGGATGATTTATCCAAACATAGAAACATCACAAAGATGATCAAGACATACCATTATGATTACTAATCAACAGAGACTCATATATATGACTAAAAAGACGCGTGCAAGTGGAAGAAGACTCACAAGAAACATATAACAAAAAAGACCAAGAAAAAAGTTGAAACTTAACTTACATGAACGAAGAAACTACACAGTCCATGAAACATATGAAAGACTATAAAAGGGGGAGGGAGGGGGAAGGGGGATGGGCTGAATAGTGTTTTCAAAACTTTCTGCAAATAAGTTTTTAAGTTATTTTTGTAGGGGTTAACGGGTCTATAATAAATACTAAACACTTAAGTTTTCAAATTGCGTTTAGGAAAGAAAACAGATAGGGCAAGTGTATTTTTATACTGGTTCACTCAATAGAGCTACGTTCAGTTCTCCCTTAAACACATGTAAGGGGTTCTACTAATCTTTAAAAGATTAAAACGAATTTTACCATTCCTGGTTTACAAACTATCTAACTTGGATATATGAGTTTACCCACTCCTGGTTCAACACTAGTCTTCCTGACTAGACCATTTAGCTCAACAGAACTAAACAATCAAGTATTTTGATTCACTTTTGAATATACAAACACAACAAAGGTGTTTTAGAAAAACAAGTATAGATTCAAAGATCTAGAAGAGAGTATAATTTCAATACAAAGAAATTTGAAGACTTGTAAAACTTTTTCTTTTACAAGGAAAGCGTTAGATGATGAAATCTTAAAGAAAGAGTACTAACATAAGATTCAAAGAGATATTCTTGTTTTCTTCTCTTTATCTAGTCTTCCTTATATAGCCTTCTTTGAGAAAGATCCATTACCCAGAGAGTTAACTTCAGTGGGGGTAGGTGGTCTTTTAGGTACGAAGTTAGGTACTGAGTTACGTCTTGGCAGAGTAATAATATTTTTAGCAGAGATGGCGTGTACGACTTGTTCAGAGCAAAAAGCATTAAGAAAACATTCTAAGAATGTCTTTTTATCTCTTAACGTCTTTCTAATCTAGTGTAGGACTTTGGGAAAAATCTTGCTACTTTCATGATTTGCACAGATAAAGAGAATAAAGAACCATAGACAAAGAAGTACAAACAATACATGCATTTAATGTTTTAAACATTATATATTGTTTAGACATGTTTTGTGTATTAAGCATTTAGCATACAAGTCTATCCTTTTAAGTAACACATTGTTTACAAGGTACAATGTTTAATAGAACTTGTTTCTAGACGGTTGTTAAACAAATTTTCCTCAAAAATTGTTTGTAAGCTTTATAACATCTTATACCGGCTTATCATAGATGTTTCGCTTATGTTGTTCAACACTAGTTTTAGAAAGCATATCCTTTAAACGGTTTAATCAATAAACATTGTTTCGTTAAATATTTATTTGTTAAATTTCAAAACAAAAGTTGCTAGAAGGTTTTTTCTCTCTAGACAATTTTCTCTTAACAGTCCAAATTAAAGAGCTCGCCATAAGAATCAATCTTATAGTCTCAGTTCTTCAATTAAATGAGTATAGAATAAGAACTCTTAGATAAAAGTCATATAACTCTAGAAAAGTGGTTTCTAGAGAGATGGTGTGTTTTAAAATAATGAAACTCTTTCATAATAAACTATTTATATTGAAACCTTTCAACATCAAAATAAACAAATTTCACTATTTTTAAATCTAAAATATTATTTTTTAGGTCCTTACAAATTAATCAGAAGTTATAAAAGGATAAAATAAAGAATAAAGAAATAGTATAGATAAATTAGTTTAAAAATAAAATAAATTGATAAAAAGGTAAAAAAAGTTTATACATATGTTGCAGCAAAATAAATATAAATACACAAGAGATTAAAAAATAAAATAAATAGATACTAAAGGAAAATAACTTCCATGAACGTAAAGACCTAAAATATGATATTTTAGAAGTGATAATGGTTTAAAAATAGTGAGACTCGGTTATTTTAATATTAAATAATTTAAATATAAATAGTTTTCTTATGAACAAGTGTCATTATTTTAAAACACAAAAATTCTTTAGAAACAACTTGTCTAGAGTTCTTTGATTTCTTTCTAAGATTTCTTTCTCACTGCTCATCTGAATAATGAATCAAGACCATAAGATTGATCCTTGTGGCGAGCTCTTCAATCTGGACTGATTAGTTTCTCTTTTCACGTAAGTTGAGTTTCTACCTTTTTTCTTGGTCTTTTCTGTTATTTGTTGCATGTGAGTCTCTTTCCACTTGAATGAGTATTTTTAGTCATCTATATGAGTCTTTACTGATCAGTGATCGTAACAATTTTTCCTTATCGCTCTTGTGATGTTTGTATGTGTAGATAGAACATTTTTTAAGTTGGGGGGAGCTTCAGTCATTAAGGTCTTGTGAGAAGTTGGATCAAGTAAGGGAAGCTAATTATTTTTATTGTGCTTGAGTTTGATAAATTTAATTATCTCCATGTTGTTGTTCTAATGTAATTGAGGATGAAATTTTATTATTTATGAAGAATTTGGTATGTTTTGAATGATTGTCATTGTCAAAGTGGCGCAACAGAATGGTTAACGCGTTCAACAAACCAAGATGAGGTGAATTAGTTTCTTATCGCAAATCGTTCTTTTAATAATTTTCTCATAAATATAAATTCCTTAAAAATAATTTAAACGAATTTAAAAGAGTAAGGAAGAGAGAAAATTGCACATGTAATTTGTATACTGGTTCGGATCACAGAGATCCTACATCTAGTTGTTAATCTCAACCGAGAATTAACGCTTCACTAGCACCAACCAACAAACTATTACAATCACAAAGAAAATAAACAAGTTCAAGGTTAGAACACCTCTCTTGTTACCCCCAAGAAATGAAACTCATTTCCCCTGTAACCCACAAGGGATGAACACCTCCTCCGAATACGTCACGAAGGATGACCCACCTCCTTTGAATCTTCACAAAGGATGACAGGCTTTCAACTCACCAACAACAACAACAACAACACTCAATCACACTCCCAGTGAAAGTTCTCGCTCTATGTCAACACGCCAAGTTTTCAAAGCCATAACACAAGGGTTACACAAAACCTTAGAACACTTATCACCGCACAAAGCACATAAGAATATTTTTTTCAACATTCGTATTTTAGAATGAGAGTCTCAATCAAATTTATAGAGATATCACTCAAGGATACCTCCAAAAATCCGTTGTTAGTTGTTTAGCGTGTAATAATCGATTATCCTAATATGGTAATCGATTATGCATCATAGAATTCACAACGGTTAAAAACTTGCATAAAAATTCTCATAATTTCTCGTGATAATCGAATATGAAAAGTCATAATCAATTATTGTAAGTGGCAATCGATTATCATAAGTATAAAATGAGGTTTTCTGATTCAAAATGTTTTTAAACGCACCCTAAGCCAAACAATACACAAAATCAAGTATAAACCACATCCTATACATCAATCTACTAAAATACAAAAGCTTTAATATAAAAACCAAGTCTTCATGAGGATCTTCCTGCAATAAGAAAACTTGAGACTTGACTTAGAGACTTCATCAAAACTTTTGCTCTTCAACTTTATGCAAATAGTCATGTTTGAGTATTTTGGTTGATTTTATATTGATTAAGGAAATTGGAATCTTTAGAAATTAGTATCGCACAGCGGAATGTTTAAAAGTGTATAAACGAACACAAAACCAAGAGGGGAAGGGTGAATTAGTTCTATTAAAAATTCTCATTTTCCCTTTCAAAAATGTCTTCTAACAGATTAAAGTAAAGAGATTAAGGGATGAAGAAAATCACACAAAGGATTTTTATAATGGTTCGAATCAAAAGATTTTACGTCCAATTGTCAATCACTTTAAAATGAGTTATTAACTTTTCACTAAAATAACTTTGATGTTACAAGATGAACAATGAAATAATCAGTAAAGAAACACCTTCCCTTCGACACATGATGGAATGATCACCAGCTTGAACAACTTGGTAGAGAACCGCTTTCACCTTTAAACATACTAAAACCAAGCTTCTCCTTCTTCAAGACTTGATCAAACAATCACTTAAACACAAGAGCTTCATCAAAACCAATTTTGTACTCTGAATAGTTTTTGGTAAACTTATAAAAGTTTAGGAGACTTCTATTTATAGGCCAGGGGTCAGAAAATGAAAAGACAGCTCCCAACTACCAGATATAATTGATTACCAAAAGTGATAATCGATTATTTTAGGTCGTTATGGGTTTTGGAAAAATTGATAATCGATTATCGTTAGTGATAATTGATTATTTTCGAACCCTGGACAATTATAACTTTTGGAGATAATCGACTATCCCTTGTGATAATCGATTATTGCCGAGAGAAAGCTATACTTAAGAGAAGTTACATGACATCTAAATGCTTGCAATTGAAAGTTAAAGTCTAATACAATTTGTTTCTAGAAAGAATGCTTTTAACAATGAATATAGATGTTTCTCCAAGTCTTCAAGAGCATCATCATCAAAATCTCTTCAAAGCATCAATGCTTCTCATTAGTAACAATCTCCCCCTTTTTTATGATGATAAAAAATCATCTTTGTTAAAAGCGCACTTTTGTCTATCCTACATTGTTTTTTACTTAAACAAGACACAAAGATCAATAACTTTAAAGAATAAAAACACATTTATATTGTTTCTCCCCCTTTTTGATCATAAAAAAAAGGATCTCTTAGTAGGAGATACTCCCCCTAAATTGAAGCTCCCCTTAATAGATCATCTAATAAAAAAAGGAGGACAAGTGTGAAATAGGATGAAGATCAAATACATTAAGATTTAGCACAACAAAGATACAATATCAAAGATACAATACTAAAAGAATAAACAATGCAAAATTTTAAATAATAAACTTAAGAAAATAACACACATCTTAGATGCCTGGACTATCTCCACCATCAGGATTGAGGGCATAATGACTCTCAATATTATCCAGTCTAACATCCAAGTCATCTAAGTGTTTAGTTAAGGAAGTATAATGAGACCAATTTAGCTCAAAGAGCTCTTCATGTCTTGTTTGTTGGAGATGAATCATTTGCTCCATTTGCCTAATTTGCAATCCTAAGAAAAATGTTAACTCTCCCATCATAAACATTTGAAATTCATTTTGCATTATACTAGCAAACCCTTCACAAAGAGTATTATCAGTTGAACCAAATATTATGTCATCAACATAAACCTGAACAAGCAAAATATGACTTCTTACTTTCTTATTGAACAAGGTTGAATCAAAATTTCCTCTAGAGAAGTCATTAGCAATCAAAAAGTTACTAAGTGTTTCATACCAGGACCTAGGTGCTTGTTTAAGGCCATTCTAAGCTTTCTTCAGTTTATAAACATGATTAGGGAATTTAAAATCTTCAAATCCATGGGGTTGTTCAACATATACATCTTCTTTAATAAAACTATTTAAGAAAGCACTTTTAACATCCATTTGATATAGTTTAAATTTCATCAAAGAAGCATAAACAAGTAACAATCTAATAGCCTCTAACCTTGCCAGTGGTGCATAAGTTTCATCATAGCCAATACCTTCTTCTTGGCAATACCATTTAGCAACAAGTCTTCCTTTGTTCTTGGTGATATGACCATCCTCATCCAACTTATTTCTGAAGACCCAGTTTTTTCCAATTACTTGGTAATTTTCTTCTCTAGGAATGAGTTCCCAAACATCATTCCTTTCAAATTGATTCAACTCTTCTTGCATAACTACACACCATTTATCATATTGAAGAGCCTCACCAATATTTTTGGGTTCTATCTATGAAATAAAGGCAATAGTCATACAAAAATTATTTAAATTACGTTTAGTAGTTACCCCTTTTGAGATGTCTCCAATTATGTTGTCCATAGAAAGGCCTCGTGATTGTTGATAGCCTCTAGGATCATCTTCTTGTTTTACACGGGAAATTTTAGAGTAGGTATTCTCATTTATGTACATCTCTTCAAGGGCTTACCTCAGATAATCTTCATCACCTACAAGTGGCTTACTTGACTAAAAAGGGTTCTCCTTAAGGTCCATTATCTCATAAACAACAACATGCACAAATTCTTCAATTATCAAGGTTCTCCTATTGAATACTTTATATGTTTTACTAGGAAGAGAGTATCCTAAGAAAATAGCTTCATCAGCTTTAACATCAAACTTTCCTAAGTTTTCTTTTCCATTATTCAAGACAAAGCATTTACATCCAAAAATTATCAAATGAGATACATTAGGTTTCTACCTTTAAACAACTTATAAGGAGTTAACTTTAAAATTTTCCTAGTGAGCATTCTATTAAGAACATAACAAGCAATACTAACTACATCAGCCCAAAAATATTTAGAAACATTTGACTCATTCCATAGAGTTCAAGCTAACTCTTCCAATGACTTGTTCTTCCTTTCAACAACCCCATTTTGTTGGGGAGTTCTAAGGGAAGAAAAATTATGAGTTATACCGTACTTATCACAAAACTTTTCAAAAGACTCATTTTGAAACTCACCACCATGATCACTTAAAATCTTTATTTTCAAATCCTTTTCATTTTGGACTCTTTTTGCAAAGCTTTTGAAAGCTATAAAAGCTTCACTTTTCAAAGTTAAAAAGAAAGTCCAAGTGTACCTAGAGTAATCATCCACAATGATAAGAGCATAATAAATTCCACCAAAGCTTTTGATCCTAGAATGACCAAATAAGTCCATATGTAATAATTATAAAGGTTTAGATGTAGAAATCATGTTTTTGGATGAAAAAGAAGATTTTGATTGCTTTCCTTTTTTTACAAGCTACACACAGTTTGTCTTTTTCAAATTTTAATTTTGACAAACCAATAACAAGATCTTTTGAAATAAATTTATTCAAATGTTGCATATGTATCTGCATAGCCCTTTTATGCCATAGCCAAGGATTCTCTTCCTTTGCAACTAAACATGTTATGTTATGGTTAGATGCACTTTCAATATCAATCAAATAAATGTTATTATGCTTAACACCTTGTAATGCAATATCATAAGAATCTTTACAATAAATAGTGCATTTATCACTTCCAAAAGTTACCTTGAGACCTTTATCGCATAATTGTCTTATGCTAAGGAGGTTGTGCTTTAGCCCTTCAACATATAGCACATCTTTAATGGTCAAGGTATTTCGTCCTCCAATTTCTCTAGTTCCAATTATCTTCCTAATGAGTGCATATTTATGCCCACATTTATGTTTTAGAATTCAAATTTTTAATGAGATTTTTGTGCTTAAATGATTGATTTAAGGTGAATTTGTGACAATTGGATTTATTGGGTTTGGGAATTAAAGATGCTTAAAATGTGATTCTTAGTTGCATAAATTATTTTGGATGTTCTAATGTTTATTTGTGCAGCTGAAGTTAAAATTTTATTCATTTAAAGCATGAAATTGAATGGTCAAAGATGGTCCAATCTGGTTAACTCATGACTCTTATGCAATTTTGAAAAGAAAGAGATGGCTAAAGTGCAATTAGAGGAAAATTTTGGACTTATGTGTAAATAAAATAAAAAGGGTTGAAATGTAATTTTGGACAAGTTTAAATCTGTTAGATATTTTAAAAGATATTTTGGAGAAAATATATCTTAAGATATTTTACTTGATATTGTTAAATAATTATCTTAGTGATGATGTTAAGAGAATTTGGAAGAGAAATTCTTTGTGGTGATGATCATAGTGTATGCATTAACATTTGGGGGATCAATAAAGAAGTATCATGATATTTTACCAATCATTCAACTCATATAGAGAGGAATGGTGGGGGGTACAGGGAAAAAGAATGGTAGGAAGTCCAAGTCATTAGAACGTTTTGGTTCTGGACGCGAAGGAGATTAACCTTGTGAGTGGCATGGTGATAACGTAGAGTATAAATTTTTACTACAAAGTGCATGTCTCTAATGAAGTTCAATGTCAAATGCATTTATTTGGATAATTGAATCTAATGTCAACTATTTGTGTATACCTATATGGTTTATTGTATTTAATTCATGTTTAGCTTATATTTTGTGATTTAATTGTTTTAGAATAACTTTTTTGCCTATTAGCTTATCATGTCATTTCTTTTGTGTTTTCTTATGTTTGTTTGTCTCTTTTGCTATGCTCAATTCACGATGTGAGTAAATGAGGGGTAAGTCTTGATGCGTCTCTAGTGAAAGGTGGTAATGACGCAAAATAATTTTTTTCGTTTTGTAATAGTTATTCTGTCCAGAAGTTTTTTAAAGTTTTGAATCATTCATAATTGTTTTATATACATTTTATTTTTACATTTATTGCTTTTAGAGATAATTGTATTAATTATGTATATCTATTTTGAGACCATCAATTTTATTTTAATGATTTTATAATATCTTATTTATCAGTTGTAAAATGCTAAAAAGGAAATATTTTAATAAATATGCTACAACAAAATAAATATAAATAAAAAAAATTAAAAATGTCAAATGATTAAAAAAAACTAACTTTTTGAAACCATTGTCAACAAAATAAAATAAATTTGTTAATTCTTCTTTTATCATATCAAAATAAATATAAAAAAATTAAAAATGTCAAATAATTAAAAAACTAACTTTCAAAATATTTGTCAATAAAATAAAATAAATACAATAAGATAAATTTACTAATATCTTCTTTTCTCCTAATATATGTAGTTATTTCTATTTTTGTTAAGTATATGGTTTAAATCATATAGTTATTTTTATTTTTGTTAGATATTTTCAATTTAGTTTCCTTTTTCTAAAGTTACCGTGGTACTTTTGGTTTTTGTTTAATGAAACTTGTAGGTGTCATTTTCTTGAACTAACATTTTTAAAATTAAAATTAAAGTTTTTCTGAAATATTTTAAAATTAGGATTCATTGAATTGGATTAAAATTAGGGTTTTTCCACCAACTTCGAGCCTTCATCGCCATCGGCGGAGCGGCACTCAGACTTCCCTCCATCTTCCCTCCATCGCCACAACCTCTGTTTCTTTTGTTTCGTCCACTTGCCCGATTATTCTAATAATTAATTCAATTGCATGAAAATTCTTTCTCTCCCTGTATTTTTCCCAATTCCTTTCTTCACTTAACCCTGTTCCTATTTTATTTCCCACTTTAAAAAAGTCATTTTTGTTCTTCAACTAATCTATGAAGAAAGCCACGCAGTCTGTTTGAATCTGCGTAAGAAATTGGAACTTCAAGAGAAGTGCTGTTTGCTGCCAGAATAAGAGCTGACCTTTATAGGTCTCCTCTCAATTATTTTTGCTTTAAGACTGCAACTTCCGATCAAAATAGTATGCTAATAAAAAGAAAAGAGTTACAACTACCAGGCCACTCACATGACCTGAAACAGTGAACCATGTTTACGCCACTGCAGTAATGCTCTCACCCTCCACAACCTCCTTCTCCAACTCCTTCACAGATCTAATCAAACCCCTCGTGATCCCCTTGAGATGCAAACCATTCTCTTTCATTTCCTCATGTAGCTTTTCCGCCGTTTCCCAATCCAAAGCCTTCAAGCAGAGAGACTCTATCAACTTCTCATACTCATCCACACTGGGGCGAATGCCATAATTTTTCATCTCTGAGAATAAATTCAAAGCCTCATCAAACCGTTCCAACTTGTAATATCCATGAATCAGGGTGTGAAACATCATGGGGCCCAACTTAACACGCTTCTTTTTCGCTTCTGCCAAGATCTTCCGAGCCTATTCCATCTCCCCACCAATTTTTCATCTTTTATTCCAAGTCCCAATCTTTCCAAGATCCACACCTAGCCCATTACTGTTTTCAGAAGCAAGAACAAATTTTTGATCTTTCTTTCCAAGTCCCAATCTTTCCACGATGCACACCCAACACATTACTGTTTTCAGAAGCGAGAACGAAAAATGAAGGAGAAAATCGAACCTATTATAAGCTTGACGCGCGATGCCGAATCGAACAAGTCGAACAAAAAGCTGTTGTCCAGACATGTTGAATTGGGGAAAAACAAGTATAATCAGGGTTCTGCAGATCATTTTTCTTTTGTAAAGAAATAAATTAAAATGAGGTTTGTGTTATTGGGAAAGAAGATAACGTGGAGTGGTGTGGCAATGGGAATTCAATTATGACCATTTCACGTATTGACAGATCAAGATCAACCTTTTATTCGTGTAAAAATTTAACATCGATAAATAAATTTAATGACAAAAATTTAATTGATTCAAATTAGCATTTTTTACACTGTGCTCGCATGCGCGGATTTACTGTATGCGAGAATTAATTTGTACTGATTTACTGTGTTTGTATGTGCTGATTTGCAAAGATGCAAAAGGAGAAAAGGAAGGATTTGCGAGATTGTACCTTTTTTAACATCTTGCAACTTTGGTAAGATTTACGATGATTTATAACGAAAAGTTTTGTATACCCTTGCGCTATTTCTATAATTCCACGACTATTTTAAAGCCATGCACAGGGTACATTAACGAGAATATAACACAGTGTAACTTATTCAATTATTTTTCATACTCGATTCCAAAACTAACCACTGTGCTTTCACGAGTGATATTACTGTCGCTGCCGACCCCATTTGAGGAGTTTGCCATGTGCCTCGCCATGCTTTTGCAGCTCTCAGTGCAGTGTTCGTAGCTGGCCAGATTCTCTGTTGACACAACCCTTCACTGCAAAGAGAGATTCGTGTTTGAATTTGAAACAAAAGGTCTGACCATGAGTACCATTAATAACACATAGAGAGAAGGAAGTTTGAGAGTGTGACTGAAGAGCTTTGGGCGAGTGAAAATTGTGTATGTGCTGAAGTTCTCTATTGAGAGTGCGAGTGGTGTATGAGCCTGAGGTGAAATTTTCTGGGTTGAGAGGAGAATGTGATATCAGGTAATGTGCAGCTGTGAAATGTTCATATGTTGTTGCAGGTTGGAGGCATGTGTGTGGGCTTCTGCGAGTGTTGAAGACGAAGAAGGGTGGTCTGTTTTGAAGGGAAGCAAATGGCTGGGTGAAGATGAAGCATGTGGCTGAAGAGGAAGAAGGAAGCCCCGTGTATTCGGTTACACAGTCGTTGTGTGGAGGATGAACGATCTTCTTCTTCATAGACCCCTCGCATGAAGGTGACGGAGGTGGAGGGTGGACGATGCATGGGATGCAGGGTGAACCATGCAGTACGCGTGACAAAATGAAATTTGTATTCGGTTACACGATGGTTGTATCCGGTTACGGTGAAGCATGTGAATGTCAAGGATGTTGTATTCGATTACTTGGATGTTGTATTCGGTTACTTGGTTTCTAGTTCTTCTTCTTCTTCGTGCTTGGATGGTCTCTTATTTCTGCTGTGAACCGCTGTCCATCGTGGTTTGAAGACCAGCATCAGGTGCATCAGGTTCATTACGTTTGAAAACCTGTTGCTTGAATGACTTGGGGTTTTGAAAATTGAACTAAGTTATTAAAAACTCATTCTGTGGAATTTTATTTTGTCTGTAGTAAATGTATACAACTTGACAAAACTTGATTCACCTCTTGGTGATGTTTTCATACAATAAAGAATAGAATGCAATTTATAAACTCAAATAAAGAATACTTGGTGATGTACTTAAAACAGACAAAAATAAGTAACTCATTAACTACCTAAACTTCAATGGATAATACATTATTTACGGCTAATTGTTGGTTAATATATTTAAGTTAATAAGAAACCGAACAGTGAAAGCATAGACAGAAAAACTGATATCAAACCTAGAGATTTATTGGTGGTTGAAGACCAATTTCATTTCCTGTTGATAAAAGAAATCAAAAATTGCAAGATTTGTTATATATGTACATGCATCATAAGCTTTTTATATGTTAGTTAAATGTAAAGTGAGATTTAGTTTGCATAACAATCTCGTACAAAATTTTTGAAACAAATGTAGCATTTTTTTACAGTTAATGTATTTTAAGGAATGTGAAACAAATCAGATTTTCAAATAAAATTGAGAATTATAAATTCAAAGTTTAATATGTTATCACTTCATAAAGTTTAGTGAAAAAAAAAATCAAGATACCATTGAAACAGAGAAAGTATTACTCAAATAAAAGGGATCATTTATGCCAAAATCTATTTTAATTAACGTTATTATAAAATAGGAGACTATTGGATGAAGGGAACAAGCTGCAGTGTTATGGTATAAAGGAGAGAAAAGTTTTGAAAGACTTTTTAAAAGCTTAACAAATAAAAATATATTTAAATTAATTTTAATGTAGATTTCTAAATAATATAAGAGTACGGGAGGTTGAAGTTAAAAAGCTAAACATATTCTAGGAGACACTTTCACAATGTCTATCATAAGTTTTGGAATTTGAATTTCTAATTGAACCATCTGGAAAGGAAATGAGGTTCATCCATATATCCTCAGGAATTTGACTTATGTGTTTGAAAACTTACATTATCTATTTTTTGAATGTTATTATCTTTGACATTAATTTTCATACTTTTATGTTTTTGGTCAACTTAATCAAATGCAAATCAAATGGATTCTGGAATCATAGATGTATGTTATTATGTTGAGACTTTTTTTTAGGTCATGTAATATTATAATCTCGTTTAATTATATGTTTGTTTAAAATTAATGAATCTCACTTTCGTAGACGAATAAATTGGTAGTATTCGGTAAAAAATTATATTACAAACAAATGCTACATTTAAAAATAAATTCATTTTACTACATTATAATTTTTTTAATAATTAAAAATTAATTTTAATTATTATTAAAAAATTTCATCTCTTTATAAACATTTTTACATTTAAATATAACATTAAAAAATAACATTTTATATTACTTTAATAACTAAGGGTATTTTGGTAATTTTCAATTTCTACCAATTAAACTAATGTTTTAAATATGTCACATCAATCAAATTCTACACTAATTCTCACAAACTTTACCCTCAAATCCATTCTCAATTACCCACAAATTCACTCAAAAAAACAACAAAAAAATTACCCTCAAATTCGCTCAAATCTATTCAAATCATCTCCCCCAAATCATCTCTTTTACATCTATTCAAAGAAACAAAACATTAAGGACTCAATTAAAAATTCTTAAAAAAAAAAATCAAAATGGAAACGTTAACAACAAAAGGTTTAAACTTAGAATATATTAAATCAATTTATTTCCATCATATCCTTTATTTGATCTTCAATCATTCGATTTTTGAGCCAATAAAAACAACATACTTCCTTTCTTCTTTAACATCTGTTTCTTAACATATATTTATATTTATTTGATCTTTTATCATTCCATTTTTCAGTCAATAGAAACGACATACTTCATTTCTTGTTTAACATCCTTTTCTTAACGTGTCTATAATTATATATAAGCCAACTCACTTTTATAGTGGTATTTTGGTGTGTGTAAATTTTTAGAATTTTTGTTTTTTATTTATATTTTATTTTTTAAGCTTTTGTAAATATTTTTTAATTCACCATTATAATTGTTGTAAATGTTCTTTTAGTGTCCATCATCATTTATCAATTTTACTCTTTATCAATATATTTCAGTTTATTATTTTATCTTTTAAGTTTTTATAAATATTTTTTTAACTTAATTAATTTGAAAATTATGTAATAATTTTTTTATTTCATCACAGAATAAGTGAATATACATGCACATAAGCTCATGTGTTTTCTATAGGAAATTAATTAAAATCTAAAAAACAATTATAAAATTATTTATTAATAAGAGAAATTATAAAAAATGTGTACTAAAACATTTATGTAACAGTTATAAAAACTAATAATTTCTTTGATAAATATAAATTTTAAAAAGTAATTATAAAATTATTTGTTAATAAGAAAAAATAAAAGAAATGTGCACATCAAACTCAGTTATGAATTGGTTATAAAAACCAATCATTTTAATTGATAAGTATAAATAATTAAATTTTAGAAAACAATTATAAAAATTATTTATTAATAATAAAAATTAAAAAATATGTTGATACTAGAATCTGTAATGAGACCGTTATAGGATTGGTTTTGTAACTATCATAATTGTTATTTCGTGTTCAGATATCCTTACCAATTTTATTTTTATTGATGTAAATTATTTTAATATTTTAGTTTTTGAATTTTATAATTATTTTTCAATATTCAATTAATTATCTATAATACTAAAAAGTGATACTTGGTTAAACTTCCAATTTTTAGCCCATTACAATTGATAAAATAAGATATTATAAGATTGATAAAATAAATAAGATTGTCTCTATGACGTTAATATAATTGTTTTGAAAAAAGTAATTGTAACAATAAAATTTATTTAAAACAATTAAAGAAAACTACTAGATAACCAAGAAAAATATTTTATTAATCATCGTCCCCCATCATAAATACATTAACATCTATCTTTCATTTGTTCACACCAATAAAGTCATCATCGCAAAAAACAAAAAGACAACACAACAACCACAAAAGATCCAAAAGGGCAAACTATGTGCAAAAAGTGTTGTCATAAATAAACATAAAAATAATCATCATACATCACTCATTCATAAAATGACCATATCACACATATAGATTCATTCTAGACCTAAATATCCAAATACATGTATTGATATTAGACTCTGGTGAGTTATGCACTTGTGATGATGAGTTATGCACTTATGATAGTGTCAGAGCGACTGCAGCGGAATGGTTAGCGTGGAATAACAAACCAAGAGGAGTTTTAATATAAACGTGTGCCTTTTAATTTCTACTCATTTTATCTTACTATGCAAATTATAAATATAAATAAAAGAGTAAGGTTGAGAGAAATTTGCACAGATGAATTTTATATTGGTTCGGATCTTACCAATCCTACGTCCAGTCACTTATCTCAAATCAAGATAAACAGTTCATTAAGCACAAAACAATTACAAACTACATTCTCAAAGAAACAATTTGTAAAAGTTTAGAAATCACTTCTCTCGATACCACAAGAGATGAACCTGCACCTTCTTTGAGTCTTCACAAAGGATGACACACCTCCTCCGAATACTTCACGAAGGATGAAACACATCCTCCGAATACTTCACGAAGGATGATCCTCTTCCACACACCTCCTCAGACGCACCAAGGATGAACCAGTTATTCCTCCGTCACCGTAGCAGCACTTCACCGGCTCCACAGACAAGAGTTTCCTTAGCTGAGCAAGATCACACAATTCTCAAAGAGTTCTGAGTATTTTAGCGTAAGGGAAGAGTTGTTGTTGATGGATAAAGAGAGCCTATTTATAGACTCAAGCAAAAATTCTTCCATTCTTCATAATTGATCATTTTACGCTTTTAATCAATTAATATTATTGTTAATCGATTAAAATAAGTGCAACGGCTAGTTTTCAAAAGCTAGAAAACTCCAAGGGTCAGCTTTAATTGATTAAAATGAATTTTAATCGATTAGCTAATGGATTAAAATGTATTTTAATATATTAAAACAAAGAAAGTTGAGTTTTCAGCTTTTACTCGTTTTAATCGATTAATACTAGTTTTAATCGATTAAAACAGTGGGGTTTTGACTCTTAACATCAATTACAAAGTATGAAAGTACATGGAATCAAAACCAATGAAAATATAAGTCCTAGACAATAAACTACAATTATTAGAAAAGCTTTCCAACACAATACAAGTCTTCATAAGATATTCTTGAATCTTGATTTCTCTTGACTTGATTTGGACATCATCAAAACTTCATCTTCATCATTTTGTTAACAGATAATGGAACAACTCGCTCATCTAAGCTACCACACACAAGGCTAGTCCATCAACCATTTTTGGCAAAGGTAAAACTCCTAGACTAGGATTTCCTGCACCTTTCACCACATACTCTACCATTTTCTACTTGAGATTGAATGATTATTAGAGTGATAAGATAACTCCCAATACTTAATTCATATATAAATACATACACTAAAGAAAGGCCACTATAGAATATCCCCACAAGATCCCTTAAAATATGTCAAACACATACCATGCTTATACCCAATAACAAACTCGTCATCATAATAATATCATACATGAATAAATACCATAATACTCTTAGACATGCATCAGGTACATTGCAATTTATCTCAAACAACCAAAGAAGAAGAACATTTCAAATATACATACTAGCGCTCAGAGGTGGTGCCCGACACAATACTTCTTGCCAAAGGAGGCGCTTAACACTAGCCATGATGCTCAACATTATTCTTCTCACAATAAGTTACACTCAATGACCTTCTCACAATAAGTTGCCATCAGCAACACTTTCTGGTGCTCAATGCTCTGAAGTTAAAATGCTCCAATATAAGGATGACCCTCAACAACACCCTGACACTACTCAACGCTAAATCATTCGTAGAATCGAGTGCTAATTGTCACCCTAGCACCACTCATTGCTATCTCATACGTAAAATAGGACATTTAGCATCACGCTAGCCTCACTCAACGACCTTCTCACAATAAGTTATGCTCATCAACCTTCTCATAACAAGTTGCCATTAGAGACACTTTTTGGTGCTCAACGCCCTGAAGTTAAAATGCTTAAATATAAGGATGGCCCTCAACGACACCCTGACGCTACTCAACACCAAATCATTTTTTAGAACTGGGCGCTCAGTCTCACCTTAGTACTGCTCATTGTTATCCCATACGAAAAATAAGATGTTCAGCGTCACCCTCGCCTAGCTCAACGATGTACCAGATATCAAAACTTGTATTTTGTGCTTTTGAGGGAACTTATACCTATTCAATTGATCAAACTAGTACTTCTTTCTCAATGCATGAGTTCAAAATAGTTTTAAACATGAAAGTTCATACCACTTGACCAATTAATCAGATTTAAGCTGTTTTAATCACAGCCAAACATCCAAACATCCAAGAATCAAACATTCAAATCACAGATGCTAAAACATGCAAATTTCAGATTACACAATCTTCAGTGAGTCAACAATTTCATTTAAAACACAAATCAGATAACATTTTCACATTTCAACATATCACACTCATCATATAGATCAATCATTCAATCAATTCACCATACAATCATACAATTAGAAATTTCAAAGTATTTATAACTCAAAAAGGATGCAATTAGCTTCTCTCACCTAAGACATAGGTGAACTTGATCTAAGGAATCTCAATTCCCTTCAAGCTCACATAGTTACTCCTAACCTGTAGGATGCTCTATCTACATATAGAAATCACAAGAACAATCCAAACATATAATTATGATAACTAATAAGCAAAGACTCATATAGATGACTAAAAATATTCATGTAAGTGGAAGAATGTTCACATGTAACCGATAACAGAAAAAGAGTTGAAATTCAACTTACATTAATGATGAAACTAACATGTCCAAATTGAAAAGTTCATCGCAATGATCAATCCTACAGTCTCGGTTCTTCAACAAACGAGTAGGAAGAAGTCTTAGAGAGAAGAAGTCAGAGAACTTTAGAAAAATAGTTTATAAAAAAATGATCGATTTTAAAATAATAAAGTCTTACTATTTTTAAACTACCATCACTTTCAAAATGTCATTTTGTAGGTTTATACAACTTTCACTACTTAATAAGTATAAAATTTTAAATTTAATTATAAAATTATTTATAAATGAAAGAAATTAAAAAGAAATGTTCACGTAAAAAAAATTACAAATTGGTTACATAAACTAATAATCTTTATTAATAAGATTGACTACAAAAAAAATTAATTTTTATCATGTTTATTAAAAAATAAATATAAAATAAATTATTCTTATAACTCTTTTTATACGTAACTTATTGAAGATTAAAGATAGTTTTTATAATTATAGGTAATTAAATAAATTTTAAAAAGCAATTACAAAATTATTTATTAACAACAGAAATTAGAATAAAATGTTCTCACCAGAAACAGCTATTAGGTGAGAAACCAATTATCTTTATTAATTTGTAAATACATCGTATTTGTGTTCAATTTTTCTTTATAATAAAAATAATAAAAATATTATTATTATAATTAATAAAAAGTGATTAGATAAAAAAATGATAAAATTAAAAACAATAGTTGAAATTAGAAAGCGAAAATTTTCTTATTAAAAATATTTTTTCGAAAGTATATATATATATATATATATATATATATATATATATATATATATATATAAGTGTGTCAAGATTTAGGTTATAAATTTTTTTTTGCTAAAAAATTAATTTTAAATCAAAAATATTTTAATAATTTTAAAATTTAATTTAAAATAAAAAAATAAAAAGTAACTACTTATCAGTTCATTAGTAGTTATTTTATTTTATTTTATTTTTTATTTTAAAAAATAACTATCTTTTATTATATTTTTTATTTTAAAAAATAACTACTTTTTAAATTTTTTTTTTTTTTTGGAATACTCTTATTTACATTTTAAAATGCATAGCTCTTTTTAATTTTTTTTATTTTAACTACTAATAAACTACATAAACGATCCAAAGGTTTACATAAGTTAAAACATTGATAAATAAGAATTAAAGAAAAAACTTAAAGATATGATAGATACAAAAACAATGTAAAAAATGTCAACTAAAGGCTGATTTTTTTTTTCTCTTATAGCATAATTCATTTATTTATTTACCCCAATAGCATACTAGTAGCATACTGGAGTCAATATTTACAAAAATAATATTCGATTTTCAGAAAATTAAGTTCTGACTTTTTATTTTAATAATTTTTGTTAAAAAAATATTAGAATTCAATTTTCATAAAATTGAATTTTAATTTTATTTTTTAGTAATTTTTATGAAAATATATATTAAAAATCTTAAAGTTTTCGAAAATTACTGAAAATTTAAACTATTTTTGAAAATTGTTGAAGGCTAAAACGATTTTTTGAAAACTTTTAAGTCTATGTTAACTGTTTTCAAAAACCGTTTAACATATTTTTTAAAATTTTATATTTTAATTTAAATTTTTTATAAATAATTTATTTATTTTGAATTTGTAATATAATTTTTTAAAATTAAACAAATTTTTTAAATTACTTTTATTATAAAATTTAAAAAGTATTTCATTTCATTTAATATAAATTGATAATATAATAATAAAATATATTTTTAATATTTTAAATCATATTAAAATATTAAAATAATTTTTATTTATTAACTTAAATTATAAAATAAAATTAAAAAAAATTGTTAAATGTTTTCAATAGGTTAACATATGTTATTTTTTTTAAATTTTACTTTTAATTTAAAATTAATAATAAAAATATTATTTTAATGTTTTAATTTAATTTAGTTTGTTAAAATATATTAAGTCAGATTTTATGTTGTTATTTTTATCATCATTATTTTTAGTTTTAGTATTAGTATTATATTTGCCATAATAATTATTAAAGTAATAAAATATATTAAATTATATTAAAATAAATTCAATATTTTTAAATTTTATAATAAAAATAATTTAAAAGATTTGTTAAGTTCAAAATATTATATTAAAATATTAAAATAGATGAATTATTCAATAAAATTTAAATTAAAAAATATAATTTAAAAGTTATGTTAAACGGTTTTTGAAAACCGTTATATTTTTTTTTTTAAATTTACATTTATTTTTAATTTTATTAATTATATCATTTATTTTAATATTTTAATGCAATTGTTTTTGTATTAAATGTTTAACATATTTTTTACGTTTTAATATATAATTGTTTTATTATAATATATTAGTATAAGTATTTTGGAATTTAACAAATATTTAAAATTTAAAAAATATTTAGTTTATTTTAGTATAATTTAATATATTTTATTATTTTAATATTATTATGAAAATAATAATAAGGGATAAATATGTTTTTAGTCCCTATACTATCATACGTTTTTGGTTTTAGTCCCTCTTTCAAAATAAGTTACATTTTAGTACTCTTTAAGTAAAATTTGATTATAGTCCTCCAAAACTAACACAGTTAAAAAAAAAGCTGATGTACATTTTTTTTTCTTACACTGAGTCAGTGTTTCTCACATTTTCTTCCTCCTTCTCACTTGCAATGCATTGTTTTTGCAGCTGGATTTCCACCACCGCCATTGCCAGCGAGGATTTCCATGAGCGTCGTTGCTCACAACCTAAATTGCCACAACGCCACCGCTCCCCTGCCGCATTGTTGCCGGGATTGTCCTTCATCCTGCAATGAGGAAACAATGAACCCTATGGCAGCCATTGACGCCGTCAAAGCACCTCTGCAAAATTGCGTCTCTTGCGGTTAAGATCCAACACGCCTTCGAAGCAGAGAGAACCGCCAAATCAGGTTCGTCCATCAACCTTTGTCGTGCCACCAAGCACCGCTATCACTGGAGCACCTTGAGTTTGTCTCCTTCGCCTCCATCCTCGCGTCTCAAACCCTGTGAATTAAAAACCAGAACAGCGACCACGACACCAAGTGAAACTAGTTCACGCCGCCGTCAATCTGCTCCCATAAGCAAACCAAAATCACGAATTCAAATTATGAAGCAATCTACTAGGAAGTCCACCATCATCGTCGAAGCCGAGGGCTAATGAAACACCCCCTCCATGGTCGCTTCCTCCGGCACCCTGTTCTCCAACCACCCTTTCTTTCTCTCTCTCCACCAACTTCACCTTCTCCGTCACCAACACCACCACCTCTGCCAACCCCTCTTCCACTTTCTCCTTCTTCCTCAACTCCTATTTCTCTTAATTCCACTTAGGGTAGTAAGAATCGTGGTAAGATATTTTTGTTCGATCTTTGTGTTGCCAGCTGGTCTTGCTTTTTTTTGCTTGGTGCTTGTGGTTTTGGGTTATGTTTCTTTTCTGAAGTGGCGTGGTTTGAGGAAGAAGAAAGGTTTTGGCCACTAAGGGGTTTCTTGCCTCAAGGGTAATTGGGAATGGGTCTTTTGGGACAGTGTACAAAGCTTTGTTTGAGTCTTTTGGAACAATAGGTGCAATAAAACGTCGCCGACATAGGGGTATCTTTTCCGGTGAGAGAAGGAGAGTTGAGGTTTGGTGGTAGAGGGACGAAGATGTAAAGAACGAGTTAGAGGAAGAAAAGTGGGGAAAGATGTCAGAAAAAAGATACATGGCATACTAGAGCTTTCTTTTTAAGACCGTTAGTTTTGGAAGACTAAAACCAAAGTTTCCTTTCTTAAAAAGAGGGACTAAAATTAAAACCGCTTGATAGTATAGTGACTAAATACATATTTAACCCTAATAATAATAATAATTAAACTAAAAATAGTAATAATATAAAATTTGATTTAATATATTATAAGATATTAAATGATATTAAAATATTATAATAAATTTGTTATGTATTAATTTTAATTTAAAAATAAAATTTTAAAAAAATATTAAAGGGTTTTCGACAACCTTTAACATATATTTTTAATTTTTCTTTTCGAATTTAAATTTTAATAAATAATTAATTTATTTTAATATTTTAATATATTTTTTTGAATTTATGAAACTTTTTAAATTATTTTTATTACAAAATTAAAAAAATATTAAGTTTATTTCAATATGATTATAATATTTACTTTAGTATTATTAATTTATAATAAAATAAAATAAATATTTTTTAAATTTTATAATAAAAGTAATTTAAAAATTTGTTATATTTAAAAATATAGTATTAAAATATTAAAATAAAAGAATTATTTATTAGTATTTAAATTAAAAAATAAAATTTAAGAAAATATGTTACATGATTTTTGAAAACCGTTTGAGCTTTGAATTATTTTTTAAAACCGTTTTAAATTTAATAATTTTTTAAAACTGTTTAGATTTTTAACCGTATTTAAATTGTTGAAGATTTTCATTATATATTTTAAAAAATTATTAAATAAGAAAAATAGAATTCAATTTTTTAAAAACTGAATTTTAAGATATCTGTTGATAAAAATTATTAAAATAAAAAGTCGTTTTTCCAAAAACTAAATTCTAAATTTTTTTAAAATATATAAATATTAGTTACAGTGTTATTGGATATCTAAAAAAAAGTTATACTGTACCAGAAAAAAAAAATCACTAAAGTGTGCTATTGGATAAATAAATAAAAATTATACTGTATCAGAAAAAAAATCACTAAAGGCTAAACTAAAGTATCAAAATTGTAAATTAACTTTCTTAGAAAGATAACATTTGATGTGATAATTACTTAATGTATTCATAATTTCTAGTAAAAATTATTTCTCAATTTAATATAAAATTGGTTACCGTTTTTATTTATTATGACTGATTATTTTGTGGCTCTTTCACCCATCTATTGTTGTGCCCGCAAAGTTGTGTTCCGGATTGACACACGACAACGCCAGGTAATCTTCCCATGACTAACCTTCTTATCATCACCCTACACGTGTCGGTCTTGCAACCCATAAAAATACATTTCTCTACACCCTTCCGCACCAAATATCTCTCCACACACCACCAACACCACAAACTAACCAAACAATAAAATCTTCGGAAACGGAAGTAGTTATTATAATTATTAATTTTCAAATCTGAGAACAAAGAAATCTGGATCCTTTAAATCTTCAACCCGTGGTCAATCGAACGGCTACCATGTCCTGTCGGATCACCTTGTCTCTTTCTCATTTCTTCTTCTTCTCCCGTTATCATTGACACTGATATCAGAAGCCAGAGGATTATCATCTCCGAGCCACACCCAATAAATTAATGCAAGCGAACGCGAAGAGATATTCAAAGTTTCGATTTTGACGTCGCGGGTATTTCTATTTCTCTTTCTCTCGTTCTATTCATATTCCAATGTCGGCGTTGGAGTATCTCTATCTCTCTCCCATAACGTATACCAAAGTTTTTCTCAATTCCCATAACTGGCGGAAGCCCTCAACGCCGTTCAGGCAAAACACCTGTCGTTTTGTCCCTAAATCGGCGCCGGCTAGGGTTCCGGGGGTATGGAGGGATTCCGCGAGGTTCGATTTGTGGAGGACGCGGAAGGTTCACGGTGGCGCAGTCAGGGCGAGTGGTGGGCAAGAGGGGGATTCCGGCGAGAAGAGCGGGGAGGGTCAGGGGGTGGATAAGGGTTCGACAGGGTCTGGTTCGAACCGAAGGAGGGAGAAGCAAGGGAAGGGGTGGTGGTGGTGGTTGGGTTCGAAGAGTGGGAAGTGGCGGTGGCAGCCCATTTTGCATGCTCAGGAGGTTGGAGTGTTGTTGCTGCAGTTGGGGATTGTGGTTTTCGTGATGCGGTTGCTCAAGCCAGGGATTCACTTACCTGGCTCCGAACCGAGGGCTGCGACGTCGTTTGTGAGCGTGCCTTACAGCGATTTTTTGAGCAAGATTAATGGTGATCAAGTGCAGAAAGTGGAGGTGGATGGGGTCCATATCATGTTCAAGTTGAAGTCTGACGTGGATGGTTCAGAAGTTGCAGCTGCTACTCCTTTAGAGTCAGAGTCCTTGGTTAAGAGTGTTGCTCCTACGAAGAAGATTGTTTATACTACCACTAGGCCTAATGATATAAGGACCCCTTACGAGAAGATGTTGGAAAATGAGGTGGAGTTCGGGTCCCCGGATAGGAGGTCTAATGGATTCCTCAACTCTGCTTTGGTAAGTACTTGGAACACGGTTTCCACACTTGAAATACTTGTAGCTGCATTTGTTTTTGTTGTTATAGTCTTATGTCAACACAATTTGGTAAACTAAAATAGTTAGATTCTCACCCACCAACGGGTCAATATGCAAGGAGTTTTTTCTAGTTTAATCACTCGTACATAGCTGATATAAATATTCCGAGGGAGGATTATATAGCCAATGTTTTTATTCTTTTTTTTTTGTATCTTGAGCGTGGTTGCTCTTCATGGATAGAACATGTGATTTTACCCAAAATAAGAATAGTTAGATTAGTTGTAGCATTGTCGTGTTTATTTACACTCATTTGATTTAAGGTTTTTATGACGCGTTAGTTTTGGATTACTTTTGTTCATTGTATTATTAATTTATTATGACTATGTTGTGTTTTATATTTTGAATTTGTTATATCACTGTATGCATTGTTTGTGTATCTGTTCTTTCTGCCACGAGTGAATTTGCTCAAGAATGGAAAGAGGTTGGTGGTTTGAAGTGTAATATATAAATTCCAATATATTTGCTTGTGGAAAAAACCTACTGATACATGAAATATGGTTATTTCTCCAATTACAATCATTACATGATGTAGCTGAAAACTCTGAATGCTCAATGGCTATAGGTTATAGCACACAAGGTAGACTGTTGGCCTGTTTGGAAGCTCCTTCTAGGACAAAAAAATAAGAGTAAAGATTGAAATTAACTTCTTCATAAACTAAAATTTGCTTACACATAAACTAACTTGTAGAAGCTCTTTCATATAATCTCTAAATTTTTAATTTTAACTTGTGATTAAGCTAATTTTAGCTTATGGATAAGTTAATTTCAATTTTTCCTTTATATTTGGCTCTCTTAGAAGAGCTTGTAGAGAAGCTTGTTCAAACAGGCCTTGTAGCTATCCCGTTAAGTTTTCCCTACTTCTGGAAGAGCCCTGAAAAACTTAAGGACTGTGTTTTGTTTGAGAAGATGTTTCCTGTTTTTGCTTTTAATTACAAAGAGCATCTTGTTGTCACATTGTTTTTTGTTTCCAAAAGTGTATGTTTTTGTATAGGAATTGATGCAAACTTTTGAAAACAGAAAGCAAACAAAACAATGTCACATTTTTGTAATTAAAAATGAAAATAGAAAATGTTTTCTCAGACCAAATGGTCCCATAGGTGTACTACTCCATTCTATCTTCATTGCAGAAATACAACCATGAACTTCTTAATTAATGGAATAAGACACACATAGTTCTTTGAGAGACTGACCTCCCTGGCCAAAGGCCCTGACTCTTTCACAACAGGCAAGATGATTTCTTCCTTCTCTCCCGGATAGTGATGGGTATTTATGGAGTATCTAAGTCCCACAATAAATATTGTGGGATGCTCAGTGAAATATTTAAGTGCTAGGTTTTCCTCCCTTGGCAACCAACATTTAAAGAGTGGGTTCCCCAAGTGTGTGGATGCTTATCAACCAGTATTATAGTTGGTCGTTGGTGACTCGGAAAGGGCTACCTATGAGGTTCAAGGTTCAAAGATGTTGAGTGAAGTGTGACCCAGTAAAGTGTGAGCTGTTGAGATTTTGGTTCTCATATACATGCTTTGATAGTGATTATGGTATATGAGGTATCCAAGTCCCGTAACAACTATCAATGGTGTATTTATAGGCAACATGCCTTATTTCTTCAACCAACTAAACTAACTAATAGAGCTGGCTAAGAAACTAATGGATATAACTTGCGTCACTTGTCTGAGGCTAGTATAGTTGATAAAATTATCAAGCTCATGAAACTATATTCTACATGTTTATTTATAATTAAAAACTATAGATTTTTACAAGAATTTGAAATAATAACTTTTAAGGACCGATTACTTCAGATAATAAATAGAAGCTAATCTTTTATTAGCTATTTGAGATAAATCTTCTTTCTTTCACATTTCTTGAATATGGCATGTTTCAATTATAATGTCTCAATGGTTTAAGACATTAAACTTCCCATTTCATTCATTACGACTTTCCTTGTCTGTCGTGGTTGACACTATCACATGCTGTTGACTTCATCCTGATATTTGCAGGTAGCCTTGTTTTATTGTGCTCTGCTAGCAGGGCTGCTCCATCGATTCCCTATTAGTTTTTCTCAGGTGAGTTTGAATTCCTTCGCTCACTCATTTTCTTTTTTCACAGGCCTTCTTATCTAACATCTTTTTAAACATTTTAAAACCGTCTTTTGTGGACTTGAATTGCTATGTGCAGCATTCCCCTGGTCAGATTAGGAATCGTAAGTCAGGAACTTCTGCTGGCACAAAGTCATCTGAACAAGGTGACACTATCACATTCGCCGATGTTGCTGGTGTTGATGAGGCTAAGGAGGAGCTAGAAGAGATTGTGGTAGGCTGGACTTTCTTCATCTCATACTTATCTCAAATTCTTTAGGGCATATAGAAGTTTTTCTATTATACAACAGGCCTTTTTATGTTCCTTTTGTTTGGAGATATGGACAAGTAGTTTACGCTGATGTTCGCTTGCCAGGAATTTCTCCGCAATCCTGACAGATATATACGACTTGGAGCTCGTCCTCCCCGAGGAGTTCTCTTGGTGAGTCTAGCTAAGGATATATGATAAATAATACACTGGTCTTTTGATCTGAGGATGAAACCACATGTTGGTCAGCCAGCAAACACTTTGTAGCTGTGGATGTTTTCATGGGGAAGGGATCAAATATGGGGAATTTCTTTTGGGAATATTTTCAAATAATATCCAGTAAAATTTTCTACTGTGTTATATGATGTATGTTTTCTCTTGTTTTCATGATCACTAACTTGCAAAAATGAGATAACTGTTGTGTTAGTTTGAAATGGTACCTCACTGGATTATTCATAACCATATTATTTTTCATTTTATTGTTACTTTAATTTGACATGTAGGTTGTAAATATCCATTGTTTTATCTTACAGGTGGGTCTTCCTGGGACAGGTAAGACTTTACTGGCGAAGGCTGTGGCAGGGGAAGCTGATGTACCATTTATAAGTTGTTCTGCTAGTGAGTTTGTAGAGTTATATGTTGGTATGGGTGCTTCTCGTGTGAGAGATCTCTTTGCAAGGGCAAAGAAAGAGGCACCGTCCATTATATTTATTGATGAGGTAAATATATATTTTTTATTTTGTTAGATGTTTGATTTAATATTTACTATTCAACCAATTAAACTTTCATTTTGGTATGTAGATAGATGCTGTGGCTAAAAGTCGCGATGGTAAATTTCGGATTGTCAGCAATGATGAACGAGAACAAACCTTGAACCAGCTGCTCACTGTAACCAATTTTCCATTTTCTTGTATTTTTTTTTTTTGGAGCATTGGGGTGGGGGATTATGTATATAAGAGGCTAATGTTTTTAACTTAATTGCAGGAGATGGACGGTTTTGACAGCAATTCTGCAGTCATTGTTCTTGGAGCAACTAATCGTGCAGATGTCTTAGACCCTGCACTCCGAAGGCCAGGAAGATTTGATCGAGTAGTTATGGTCTGGATTTTATTTAAATGCATAACCTTCTTTGATTTTTATACTGATTTCAGAAAGACCTTGACTTGGCATATTTTAAGAAAAAATGTTCATTTTCGATTTAGGTGGAAACACCTGATAGGATTGGAAGAGAGGCTATCCTAAAAGTTCATGTTTCCAGGAAAGAACTTCCTTTAGCTAAGGATGTTGACCTTGGTGACATTGCTTGTATGACCACTGGTTTTACAGGGTAATTATTCTGTTTTGTTCATACCTTTTTATACCTTTTATATATTTGGAAGACTGAAATTTTGATTTGACACACTGGTACACAAATTGAAGAGCGGATCTTGCAAACCTAGTAAATGAGGCTGCTTTATTGGCGGGAAGACAAAACAAAATTATTGTGGAGAAAGTTGATTTCATTCAAGCTGTAGAAAGATCAATAGCAGTAAGTTACAATGTCTCTTAAAATCTTGATAGATGGACATTTTCACTTTACAGCTGCCGTCTGGCAGGATTTGGATGTCGATAACAATAGTTAAATTGAAAAATTTTAGTTTTGTAAGTTTTACCTATGCTGGATAAAATGGACCAAGTAACTTCTTATTTCAGGGTATAGAAAAGAAGACTGCTAAGTTGAAAGGAAGCGAGAAGGCTGTAGTTGCACGACATGAAGCTGGGCATGCTGTAGTAGGTACTGCAGTTGCAAGCCTTCTTCCTGGACAGCCACGTGTTGAGGTAATCCATAAAAAATATTCTATTCCTGGCCATTTAAATATGCCAAATGTCATTGCAAATGGTTAGGTATTAATAAAGAAAAGTCAGATAATCGTACTGGGTTGGTATTTGGATTTTTAGTTGTCTAGACAAGCAAACTATTGAAAACACGGGTTAAGTATCTATACTTGTGAAATGAACCCAACCCTCCATTTTATTTCGAATTGAATACTTGTCAAAAATTGCTATTTGGGAAATTTAGCCTACTTTTGTATTGAAAATTATGTTTGATTTTTGTTTGTTAAGAAAATCAATTCATGCCTTAGTATCCTGTGTATGTTATCAGAAGCTAAGCATATTGCCTAGATCAGGAGGGGCTTTGGGATTCACTTACATTCCTCCAACAAATGAGGACAGATACTTGCTTTTCATTGACGAGTTGCGTGGCCGGTTGGTTACCTTACTCGGAGGACGTGCTGCAGAAGAAGTTGTTTATTCAGGTAGAGTGTCAACAGGTGCACTTGATGACATACGGCGAGCAACCGATATGGCTTACAAAGCTATTGCTGAATATGGTCTTAATCAGACAATAGGTCCTGTGTCAATTGCCACCCTTTCCAATGGTGGAATGGATGAATCTGGCGGATCAGTTCCTTGGGGAAGAGATCAGGTCCTCTATTTAATTAACTTATTTCTTCTTCCTATTCAATTTTTACTATATGCTGATTTTTATCTAAACAAACAGGGACACCTTGTTGATCTTGTTCAAAGAGAAGTGAAAGCATTGCTGCAGTCTGCGCTGGAAGTATCACTTTCCATTGTGCGAGCTAATCCTACTGTTTTGGAGGGTCTAGGTGCTCATTTAGAAGGTAACTGTACGGGTCTCGTTTTATATTTGGTGATTGGTGGAATGCTTTGTTTCAGCTGATTGTCCAAAAATTAAGATTTAATAACTTCAAATTTGTTAACCTAATAAATGGATAGTGTATATATTTAGGTTAGGGTTTAACTAAAAAATAGAAAGTTCTATCTCTAGCATGTTCATACCTGTATACTGTCATGTCACCAATTGAACTTTACATGCCACTTCTATATAATTCGATGATCATGCGAAGGGACAAGTGCAATTGGGATATGAACATCTTGTGCATCTATTAACTATGTATCAATTCAGATGACTGTGAACCATGTAGCTTTTTGCTTAACTGTGGTATTCTAATAGTACTGATACTGATTTTTCAGAAAAAGAGAAAGTAGAGGGTGAAGAGTTACAGAAGTGGTTAAGATTGGTGGTTGCACCAACAGAGCTAGCAATCTTCATAGAAGGCAAGCAAGGGTCTCTCCTCCCAATGCAGACAGGTTCCTGAACTGTTGAGAGCTGTCTATTATGCGAGCAAAGTTGAGTGAAAGTTAAGGTATGTTTTTGACGTGTTTGGCTAAAGCCAGTGCAGTTCTATATCCCACACAGAATGAGTTCACCCACCCCTACAACACTGTATATTCCTGTAAGGTGGATCTTGGCATCATTTTTAACACATAGCCAGCCTTGTTATTTAACTCATAATTCACTCATCCAAAGCCACACGGATAAAGAAAGATGAAGAAATACATAATAGTGCCTCTCACCAACTACATATATTGACTGGTAAATTGAATTCGTTGTATATTGACTATTATTTCAGTCCTGATGTGGCTGTTTGCAAATGTAATTTGGTATATAGTTTTATATATTAATGGTTCTGTGAAATATACATGGTTCTGCTCTAAGTTACACCCACAAATTTTATCCAAACTGTAAGAAGTATAACATAACATGATTAGTTATGAAGTCCATTCTCAAATTTCCTAAAGTAGAGTGATCTTTGTTTTCAACTGAGTAGAATCTTTTTGGGATGGATAATTATTCCAAAATGGAACAGAGATAAAAGTAAAGAATGGTTTCCCCTATCCTTTGTAAGGAAAGAAATCTTGTTGACTCTGCAACATCAACTGTCTTGTATCAGAAGTAAACCTTAACAAGGTAGAATATTTGTAGTCATTTGTCTCTGGTGTGAATGATTGAAATGAATTTGTATTCATATAGCACAGGATCTTTTGAAAATGAGAGGAGAGCAAAATATCCAGTGTTCTATGAATGCAACTTTTTTGTTCTTTTTTAACAAAGAAAGAACAATTTCATGCTAACTTGCATTGTGCTTGTGGACCATTGTCCTGTGTGGCCAATCTTCTTTCGAAAATTATGATGTCATATTCTATCATTGTAAATCATTATCTCATTTTTCTACTGCTCAGAAGCTTGAACAACAAAACTGCAAGTGGACAAATAGTGGTGTAGAGAGCCTTCACCAGACAAGCTGTTAAAAATTACATGTAGCAAAATCAAACTCTTCTTACCTAAGCTGCCAACCTACTTGAAGGTGGGGCAGTTTGAACAATTTCAATACATTTTAGTTTTTAATTATTAATTACTATTTTTAATTAATATATTTATTATTTTTATATGATAAATTATTTTATCATAATTTATTATTAAAGTTTTACTTGTTAATATAATGATTTAAGTTATAATGTGATTATATATTTATATATTTTAAATAAAATAACATAAAATATTTTAATCCTTTAAATTATTTATGTTTTAATTTTCAATTTAAAAGATATATTGGTGGATTAGTTCACTCCTCTGATAAAAGTAAATTAATATAATCAATTTAAGTCATCAAATTTTGGCAACTCTGTCTATCAAAAAATCAGATTTAATTATAAATCATTTTAAACAAGGAATAAATTGTCTTCTAAAGGTTTTCCAATTTTACAAAACACAAGAATGAGGATATATTATGCTATTGAGTGTTATTTTATTTGACGAGTTCATAGTATCATCTACAAAAACCATGCATAAATTTTTGTAACTATATGAGGTTTTAATCAAACATGTATTATTATATTATATTGCAGATTTTTACTAATTTCAACCAAATTATTAATTATTTTATTTTTAAAATTTGTATTATTATACTAAAGTTATGAAATATAAAAAATTAAAAATTCTGCATTGAAATTGGCTCACCTCAGAACTAACCTGCACGATTTCTGTCCTGCAAAGTAAAATGGTGCAATAAAAAAAATTGATGTGAAATTTGTGCTATTTTTTACTTGAGTTTATTCTGAAAATGAAAAGTTTAGAGTCATATTCAAGATAATTCTTAACTAAAATTTTTATGATATCAATGAGAATTTCTTATTACATCTTATATTTAAATAAGATATTTTTAAGATCTCCTGTATTAAATTAAAGTTTCTCTAACAAATAATTATCTTGTAGTGTGAACTTCGTGTTTAATTATATTTTACTTATATAAGTACTATTTGTTTTTAATTTAATTACTTTAAAGTATATTTTATAAAATAACAGTTAATTAAGAGATAATATATAACATTACTTAAAAAAATTTAAAATTTAAAATTTTCATATAAATTTTCAAAATTTAATTATGTATAAAGTTAGAATTGTTATATACATTAGACTATTATATAAATAATTGTTATATAAATATTTTTATTATTGATATTCTTCATATAAATTAAACTAATATTATTTAAGAAAGTCAGTATAAATCATATACACATAACACTTTTTATAAAGTTTTAAATAATTATGTTTATTACAAAAAAATATTAAAACATTATACAGTTTCAAAGACTTTTAGTAATAAAAATATTTAATAAAAAGTTAGAATTAATTATATATACATAACATAATTTTTTAAATAATTATATTTGTAATAGAATAAATTAAAATATTATACTTATTAGATATTTGTAATAAAAAATCGTACTTTTTAATAATATAAATTTTGTTTCATATTATTTGAATTTATTTTTTACTATTTTTAATTGAAAATATAGGTTTTTAAGACTTTAGTAAGTTTGAAATAAAAAGTAAAAACTAACAAAAATAATAGTTTTAAAATATATAATAGTATTTATATTATCATTACTCCAATTTAAAAATATATATTAGAAATACATTATTATATGAGTCTAGCAACACATTAAATAAATATTGCAGCAAAAAAAAATAGAGTCTAATAATATACACATTAGACAAATATAACAAAAATTATTATGAGTTTAGCAATACACAAAAAGGAGTATGTCTATACATTAATTAGATGAATAAAAAAATATTAGACGAGGTATTCCATACATTTATTAGATGATTCTAAGCATACAATGATCAACCAAGTATAACAAAAAATATCAAAAAATATGTCATTGCACTAATTAGACAAGTTTGACAATATACATTAGATGAGTTTGTTTATACAATCACTAGACAATTATAACAAAAAATATTAGATGAATCATTCCACACATTAATTAAACGAGTTGTAGAATACTGATTAAATGAGTTTGCCATATACTAATTAAACAAATCTAGCAATAAACAATAGATGAGTTTGTTTATACACTTATAAGACAAGTCTAGCAATATATATTACACAAGTGTGTCTGTCTATACACAAATTATACAAACCTATTAATACACATTAGACAAGTTTTTCCATTCACGGGTTAAACAAGTCTTGTAATACACATTAAATGAGTATGCATATACATGGATTAGACGACTATGTCCACACACTAAATGACTTTAACAACAAACACTAGAAAAGTATGTCTATACACTAATTAGACAAGTCTAGTAGTATATATTAGACAAGTTTGTTTGTACACAAATTAAATGAGTTTATTAACATAAGTTAGATGAGTTTGTTCACTCACTGATTAAATGAGTCTTGTAATACACATTATATGAGTTTGAATATATACTAATTAGACGAGTATAGTAATATATGTTATACGAGTGTGTCCATATACTAATTAAACAAGTTTAACAATACATATTAGGCGAGTTTGTCAATATATTGATTAGACGAGTTTAACAATACACATAAAAGAGTCTTTACATACACTGATTAGAAGAATATAGCAAAAAAATTTCACAGGACCATTCATACAATAATTAGACGAATATAACAAAAAATATTAGACAAATCATTTCCTACGTTGATTAGACAAGTCTAGGAATACATTGATTTGGTGAGCAAAGCAAAAAAAATTTAGACAAGTTTGTCGATATATTGATTAAACGAGTCCACACATAAATTAGACGAGTCTATTAATGCATAATAGACAAGTTTGTTCATTCACTGATTATATAATAAATCTTGTAATACATATTACACAAGTCTATTCATACATTAGTTAGATAAATATAACAAAAAAAATTAGAGAGGTCTAAGAATGCACTTTAAATGTGTTTGTCCATATATTGATTGAATGAATATAGCAAAAAATATTAGATGAATAATTCAATATATTGATTAGATAAGTTTAAGAATACACATTAGACGAGATCAGTTTGTCCATACACTAAGTAAATCAATCTAACAATATATGTTAGACAAGTATATTCATACACATATTAGATGAATTCATTAATACACATTACACGACTCTATTCATTCAATCTTACTATATATATTACACAAATTTGTCCATATACTAATTAAACGAGTATAATAATACATATTAAACGAGTATATCCTTATACTGATTTGACGAGTCTAACAATACATTGAACGAGTTTGTTAATGTATTAATTAAACGAATCTAACAATACATATTATATTAGTATGTCCATACACTTATTTGTATTTTTAATAAGTCAACTTTACGTATCCTTTATAATATATTCTAATACGTTTTTGCATGTATTATTCTTAGTACTTTTATAAAGCCTACTATTTATATTTAAATAGATATATTGACTTTCTAAAAATATAAATTACTTTTAATATTGATTTTATTTTAAACTTAATTATAAATTTAAAAATATTTATTATTTATTTCATCAATTTTTATTTCTGTTTAATAAACACACAAACCAATCAACTTTAAAACTAGTTTTTAACTACAACTTTTTATCGGGAATTCCTTATTACATCTTATATTTAAATAAGATATTTTTAAGACCACCCACATTAAATTAAAGATTTTCTAACAAATTATATCTTTGTAATTTCAACTTTAAAGTATATTTTATAAAATAACAGTTAAAGGTATCAATTAAGAGATCATATATATCATTACTTTAAAAAAATACATAATCGATATTATTTATATCTATTTTAAATAAATTTTACGAATACATTTTTTTCGAATGCGTTAATGTTTTAAAATACTAAAAATTTAAATGTATACAAAATAAAGTCCCGCACACTATAGCAATAAATTATAACTGTAGTAGATAAAAAAAATCTTGGAAAATTAAAATAATTTAACAAAAAACTAACATAATATATATTTTAAAAGATTTATAAAAATTATACTTTCTTAAAATTTAACAAGAATAAATAACCGGTCTTAATATAAATTAAATCAAACGCATGCTTAATTTATTCCAGAAAAGAGAAAAAAGAAGCAAACACCAACACTGCAAATTCGTCTTGAACATCGAAATTTCCGGCGCAGAAACACCCTATGATGGCTACCGACAATTCCGAAGTCTATCACGAAAGGCAAAGATTACAGTTCTGTCTCGTTCATTCTCTCAACTCCCTTTTTCAGGTGCTTCTGCTCTTTCCCACCGATTCTTCAAATACCAGCACTATCGACGAATACCCATCACTGTTTTAATTCCAATTTCATTTCTTTTTGAATAATTTCACTTATTCACGTTTCTTTCTGCTTTCGGGTCTATTCAATTTCACCTTGATCAGCAAAAGGATGCTTTTACTAGAGCAAAATTGAATGAAATTTCTGAAAGACTCGCAATTCAAGACTCCAACACCGAAACGTGGACCCCATTCTCTTTTATATTCAAGCCCCATCACAATGTTTTCACTGGAAACTATGACGTAAATGTTCTAATTGCGGCTTTGGAAGAGAAAGGAAAGAGTGTGGAGTGGCATGATCGCAGAAAGGGAGCATCTTGCATTGATCTTGATGCACCAGTTTTGATGGGGATTGTGATCAATGTGTCAGCGTCTAGGTTTGGTGGGATTTGGAGAAGTAGGCACTGGATTGCATTGAGGAAGATTAACGGGGTTTGGTTTAACTTGGACAGTGACCTTGACGCCCCTCAACCTTTTCTTGATACACATGAAGTAAGGAAGTTCTTGGATTTTACATTGGGAGAAGGAGGAGAGGTTTTGATTGTCTTGAATGAGAAACAGTCTTGAAAAATTAGAATTTAATGCTTCTTCACTCAACCATTAGAAGTTAAATTCGGATATTTATGTGTACAGTACCAGATCGATTGTATTTTAATGTAGAATATAGCTTTGCTCATCCTCTTCTGAAGATTTTTAATGAGTTTGTTTTGTGAATAATGGTTGAAACTGCTTCTGGAGGATGTTCTTAATAGGAGATAGTATCTTTTCTGCAATACACTTGTTAAGCTGAAGTTTCCATGCGTGTCTTGGACCTGTGCTTCTTTTGAATCATTAAGCAGGACATGTGTTTTTCTTTCTTGAAATGTTGTACATACAAAATTTACAATGAAATTGTTGATGGCAGAAAAACTCTTTTGTGCAATGTACTTCAGTATCATCAAATATACTATAAAGGAATCTAACTTGGAAACATTCTTTGAACTTTAATTCTAGTGATCAATGAACGGAATACTTATCTTTTACTCACAATTTCCTTAAGGTGATGATCACCAAGTATAGACTCTTCATCTACAATTGTGGGAATACTTTTTATATGGTCAGTTAAAGTCATGGAGGCTGCATAGATTGGTGTGTAAACCATCCTATATGATATTTCTACGTACAGGCATAGAAGAACAAATGTCCCCAGACTTATTTTTTAATAACCATAGGTAACTTCAATCTTTTCTACAGTTGTGACTCGTAAAATATTATGCAGTTATTACCTACAATGTCTTATAAATAATCACATATTCTCTTGGTATTGATTGTCCATGATTTTGATTCGGTTTTTTAATGAAAGATTTTGTTTCTTAATGCAAGCAAGTCATCAAACAGCACTGGTTAATGGCCATCTTTTGTAAATATTCCCCTGGGCATTGACGGGTGGGATAAAAGAAATTCATTTTGCTGAGATATTTATTCTTCATGGATATCCCTTTGTGGAGTGTACAAATTCATTACCCTGATCTGCCATAAAAAGCGTCTAACTCATATATGGCTTCCTATTGTTCAATGCTAATAGATGAGGTACAAGTTGGCTTGTTTGTCTCGCTCCGCCATGGATCAGTTCTTTCACAAGATCATCAAAAGCAACGTTAAAAAGGTAAAAGTTCTGGAGGTTTGATCTAAAATGAGGCTTTCACTTTTATTTTCGAAGTCCTGGTAGAAAGCCATAGTGATGTTCTCCTTTTGTAAACAACTGCCAGAATATTTGTAATCAATTTGGATGATTTTTTCAATAATAATATATAGTAGAAGAAATTGAATCAAACTTCTTTCATAATATAAAATAAACTTATACACTTCACCTTAAAAAAAAGATAAGAAGATGAAAGCTTTTGAAACTGATGTGAGAGTGTTAATTTATTGTCTGCTTAATTCCTCTTATTTTCTTCAAAGTGCTTAAAAGAAGTATATACAAACTAGTATTCTAATTATCAAAACATGTTGCCACTCAATTTCATGATTGACAGATTGAGTTATTAAATCATTTCAACATCTCAGTGGAGAATATCAAACCTTTGGCCATTTCTTTTGCCATGTGGTCCACTTGTAACCTTATTTGCTAATAATTTGCTGATAAAGGGCAGAAGGGTAACTCAACCGATATATTTCCTTGGCTGCATAACAATAAAAATAGCACCACGTTGTTCTGAGGAGCAGCAATGTGGTCGAAAGTTTCACACCAAGTGTTGACTGTTTTTCACTTCAATGAGTAGAAATTCGTTGGTGACTTTAAATCGTCAAACTCCTTGGCATTCTGGATGAGGATCTTTTGCTTTCTTTTAGTCAAAAGATCCAGAAAATCATATTTTATTTCTTACTTCGGAAGTTTCACACCGCATTTCTATTTGAACTTTCTTAGTTTCACATCAGGCATAAATTTAGAATCATATCTTTAGATGTTTGCTACTTAGCCACATTTTTATTACATCTCTATATTCTGTTGATAATAAAACAAGAATAGCACACACATTCTTACCCTTTATTCCCAAAAGCATGAAGTTAAAGCTGTGAGGACTTTAATGTCAGAAGATATCATTTTTCTTTTTCCAATGCAAAATAGACCGATCAAATCATGTCAACTAGTTCACACTATTCTTTAGAGATAAATTATTTAGCAGCAACTCGGTTGGTTGTCTTGTTGCAATGAGCTTTGAGAAAAGAAATAGAAAAACAATGCAGCAATCCTACTAGTGGTTCTGAGAGCATCTTCAGAGAAATGAGTGAAAGAATGTAGCTCCCACCTTCCTGATATTTAAATCAGTTTCTTGCTCTGAGGGTGGGATGAGGTTGGAACTGGAATGATGACTCAATTACTTTAAAATAAAATATTCATGCTATCTTTGATTATACTCAACTTAGATACCGCTTCTTTCTCCACTACATGGAAAAGCTTAAACGTGTGCTCTGCAAAGTCACAGGGCGGCACTGCATCTGCAATAGAAAGTAATAAAGAGGGCTAGTGTATCTGCAACTTTCTACACCTTTAACATGACCTTTTCTCACCGTCTATATTTCACTTTACACACACACACACACATATATATATATATATATATATATATATATATATATATATATATATATAAATAAATGTGAAAGTTTATCAGGTTAGAGATAAGAGAATAGAGGAGTAAATTTCTATGTTATATTCTAATTAATGGTTAAAATTAAAATTAATTTAAACAATTTTTATTATCCTAGGAGAGTGGAAGAAATGAAATTTCTATAGCAAAATATTATGTATGTAACCAATGCCATGTAAAAGAACTTGGTTGATATTGTGGTTGCTTCCTTGTACTTTTACACATTTCTTTTCTGATACTAATGGAACTGATAGGAGAAATAGTGTAAACAATCTCATCTAGGAAAAAGGACTTGAGTATTGTTGCGGTTTTTTCCTTACTTTTACACATTTCTTTCATGATGGAATCAAGAGAGTCCTATAAATGGTTGTTCCTCACTCACATAAGAAACTCCTCATTCCACAATTCCCACCTCTCTAAAGATTCTGCTTCCAAAGTCTCCCCTACAATCCCTCAACTTTATATAACATCATCATTGCGCTCTCTCCTAATGCTATCATCATTCAAACAGGAATAAGCAACAAAATGAGTCATAGTGGCTACATCAATGAAAAAACAGGCTTGTCCTTGAGACAGAATTCCAGCAGGAAATCAACTAGAAATGGACAAGTGAAGAGTTGCATGTTCAGGATTCCTTGGCAGTCTGAGACCTCTCCCGTTGAACTTGTGAAGGATCTTGCAGAAAGAGTAACTAATGCTCTACGCCTGATGTCTTCAAGGAGATCTTTACACCGAGGCTCTTCTTCCCTAACAAGATCGAAATCAGCAGGCTCCTCTGTTGATTTTCATAGAACTGCTGCTGTTGAGGACTGCATTGAGTTCATCCACTCTTCTTTTTCAAGATCAAACTCCTCAACCACAGCACCCCGCCAAGATTCTATACAAGCTCCTTGATTTGAGACAGTTACAAACATGTGCTTCATACCATGTTTAAGTGTATATCTTCCTTTCTTCTCTCACCTCATAATGATGGGAATTAAGCCATCCTTTTATGCTTCTGTACAAACAGAATCAGTGTATATTCATTCTTCTGATAAATTTCTTACAAGGTATTTTAAGTTTCAATGAAACAAATGCAATAATCTACGTTTTTGTAAGAAATATTATGTGAAATGATTGGTGGGATTTTATGTTTCAACAAGCACACGCTGAAACCAATATGAAAAGGGTTAGAAGAATATGAGACGAAGATGTAAAATCCTCACACTATATCTCTATTACGTTGGTTTGTTCATCCTTGTATGGATCTTTTGCATAGCATCATTACTCATTCTCGTTGGGGTATGAAATATATAAGCCATGAAATACTTCCCTTGTCTCTTCATTACATGCACGGATGAAAGTGAGGGTTCTTAGCAAGTAGCAAGAGTGAATGATTTTGTTTTCACCATTTTTCAACAATGATATATTGATATTGCTAACTGCTAAGGTGATCAACTGTTAGTGCTCAAAGAATAAGGTTCTTTGTCTCAAATAGATTCTGTTTTTTAAAGAACTGGATCTTAATTAGTTGGTCATAGATTTGAACTTGATTTTATTTTCTTCCAACTTTTCTAACTTCTAATGTAATGAAGCCATAAGCTTAGTCTTATTTGGATGACTTAATCAGGTTTAATTACAAATGAACATTAAGGAAATATGCAGAGAATATTCTCGTATTGAAGTGAATGACAATAATAGAGGGGTAAGATTCCTTGATGATAGGAAGCAAAAATACCCGTGAAACAGCAAAGGAAAGATTTTATTCTTAATCCTAGGATTTGATCTGCCTAATTTATTGAGTCATAAAATCCTTAATGCTCATAATCGCCATATAAAGCAAGAGCTTTTAATTTGTCAAAATTAAATTGTGCTTGCTTGTAACTGAACCAAAATGAATCTTAAAAAAGCTAAATGAAGGAGACTATAATGCTTACATAATATCAGATGATAATAACAAGTTCTCGCAACTAAAAAAACATAATACACATAATAGACAAAAGTGTAATTTTATAAAAAAAATAAAAATAAAATTATATGTTCTTCTCTTTAGTTTCAAAGAGGAAATAATAATATATTATCTTGAAAATAGGAAAAACAACATATTAAAAGAACAATTAATTTTCTCTCAATTTTTTTCTCAAATATTAAAATAATAAAAAGAAAGGAAAAGACTTTGGAATAATCTAAGAAAACATTGTGTTCTTTTTTATAACATAAAAAGTAAACACGAGGTCCGTTCTTATGTGAGACTTCTCTTTTTATATTTGAATATTTGGACGAAATTAATCATATCTTCATATTATATTTTATTTTTTATCATAATAGAATTGAATTCATGCAACTGTTCATCAACTTATTAAAAAGTAGAGGCAGAAGCGTAACCACACATTAAATAATATCTTTTGATATTAAAGAAAAGAGAGTGCACGTGATAGAGAGAGAAAACAATACACTGATGTTTTTAGAGAGAGGTAAGAGCTCTGGAGCTCTGGAGCTCTGCCAGGGTTCCTCCAGATGCAATCTCAGCCCACCACACTCATCACTCACCGGAGCACAAACACACATAATGATCAAAGGTAAAACACGCATAGAGACACACAGGTACTGTGTAATACTCTCAGAAATTTTTCATTAGCTCAAATGTATGTTTACAACTTTATTTATACACAAACAATGTACTGGATGTAACTGAATAACTCTGTTTTTGTTTATTTCAACACTCCTCCTAAACAAAAACTGTAAAAGAACATGATTTGATGAAAAAACCCTCTTTTTCACCGATTGAATCAATGAAAGCTCCATCTCCGACGAAACTACGCCTTTTCCACCGATTAATAATCAGTAAAAACACTTCCTTTTACTTTGAAAAAATGTTTTTCATCGATTAAAAACGTGAAAACCCCTTTCTCTGAACCGATTTTCATCCTGAGACGAAAACCCTAGGTTTTCGCAACCTCTTTTTGTCGATCTGCCCCGATCTCCGCCTTTTTCACTCCGATCTGCTTTCTAAGAGTTAGAAAGCGTTCAACTTTCAGTGCCTTAGTAAGTATATCTGCAATCTGGTCTTCATATCTGCAGTATACCACTTCAATCTTCCCTTTGCTGACTTGTTCCCTGATGTAGTGGAACCGAGTCTCAATATGTTTGCTCCTACCATGAGATGTAGGATGCTTGGTCAGGTCTATGGCTGACTTGTTGTCCACAAGCAGTCTAACCTTCTCCTCTGCTTCAATCTTCAATTCCCTCAATAATGAACACAACCAAACTGCTTGACACGAGGTTTCATAGGCAGCAATATATTTTGCCTCACAAGACGAAAGAGCCACAACTGGTTCCTTAGTAGAGCTCCACGAAATTGGTGCTCTTCCCAAGAAAAACACATACCCAACAGTGCTCTTCCTATCACCCTTATCTCCACACCAATCTGAGTCTGAGTAAGCATTGATCTGTACCACTCCACCTAATTCTCCTTTTGGCAACAATATTCCAAAGGTATTTGTACCTTTTAGATATCTTAAGATTCATTTGATAGCATTTAAGTGAGAGACTCTAGGATTCTACATAAATATGCTAATCAAGCCCACACTGTAGTTGATGTCTGGCCTAATATTACACAAATACCTTAGGCTTCCAACCATTCTTCTATATTCAGTAGGATCAACAACCTCTTCCTTAGGATCTTTCTCAAGCTTCAAACCCACCTCTGCTGGAGTATTAGCAGGGTTGCAATGAAGCTTGTTAAACTTAGTTAACATGTCCAAAGCATATCTGGACTGATGCATCAACATACCCTCATCAGTCTTGGTGAATTCAATCCCAAGAAAGTAACTAAGCTGACCCACATCACTCATTTCAAACTCCTGTAACATTTGGACTTTGAAATTAGCAATTCTCTCACCACTACTTCTTGTAATCAGCAGATCATCCACATATAGGCACACAATCACCATATATTCTCTCCCATTCTGCTTATAACACTGAACATACACTCCATGTTCAGAAACACACTTCTCAAACCCAATACTACTCATGAACCCTTCTATCCTCTAGTCCCAAGCCCTTGGAGCCTATTTGAGCCCATATAAAGCCTTCTTCAACCTATACACCTTGTCAAGATGCCTCTTGACTTCAAATCCTTGAGGCTGGACAACATACATTTCTTCCTCCAAGTTCTCATTCATAAAAGCAGACTTTACATCTAATTGATGTAAGGTCCAGTTGTAACCTCTCCATAGTCAATTCCAGCCTGCTGCAAAAATCCTTTGGCCACTAATCTAGCCTTGTACCTAGTCACCACACCTTGAGGATTTATTTTGGACTTATAAATCCACTTTAGTGCTATCAGTTTCTTGTTAGGAGGCAACTCTGTTAACTCCCAGGTTTGGTTCTTCTCAATTGAACCAAGTTCTTCCTGCCTAGCCTTGTACCACCTCTCATCCTTCACCGCCTGTTCAAATTCAACTGGCTCAACTTCTGCTATCAATGCAAAATGAACAAAATTTCCCTCTGATGAGATGGTTGCATCATAGGCTAGGTCATAGTCTCTTAGATGTGTTGGCAACTGAGTGATTCTAGAGGACCTCCTAACACTCTCCTCCCTCCTGCATGCCTCTAATTCTACTGCAGGTTCACTTTCCAACTCAATGGTTGGTCCTTCTTTCTCTTTTAATTCCCACTGCCATTCTCCAGTTTCATCAACTTTCACATCCCTGCAGATTGAAGCTGCACCTGTTATAGGGTCATATAACTTGTACCCACCTGTAACATGATACCCTATCAGAATTAATGGAATTCCCCTGTCATCTAGCTTCTTTCTCAACTGTTTTGGAACATGTTTGTAGCATAGGGAACCAAAAACTTTAAGATGCTTAACATCTGGCTTTACTCCTGTCCAAGCCTCCTTTGGTGTGACACCATTCAGTCTCTTTGTTGGAGACAAATTCAAAACATAGAGGTGGCTATCATCACAGGTGGCTATCATCACAGCCTCACCCTATAAGAAACTAGGCAACCCCTTACTCTTTAACATGCACCTTACCATATTTAGAATTGTTCTGTTTTTCCTGTCTGCTACCCCATTGTGTTGAGGCATGTATGGAGGAGTGACTTCATGAACAATTCCCTCCTTTTCACAATAATCTCTGAAATCAGTGGAGATATACTCTCCTCCTCCATCTGTTCTCAGGATTTTCAGCTTCTTTTCACTCTGTCTCTTAACCAAATTTTTGAATTTCTAAAACTGTTGCAGCACCTCCCCTTTTCTCTTCAATAGATAGACCCAACATTTTCTGGTTTATTCATCTATGAATAGTAGAAAATACCTGCTGGCACCAGGTGTTTCTACTTGCATAGGGCCACACACATCTGAATACACTCCTCCAAGCTTCTCTACAGATTTCTGAGGTAAAATCCTTTGAAAACTGCCCCGGGTTTGTTTGCATTGAACACATTCCTTGCAAACTGTTCCTGGAATGTCTACCTTTGGTAAGCCAATCACCATTTTCTTCTAACTTAACATTGATAGATCCTAGAAATTCAGGTGTCCAAATCTGAGATGCCACAACCATTCCTCTTCCCTTTCTATTGCAGTAAAATAGTGATGATTTACTGCCTCCATCACTACCTTGAATGTCCTGTTCTGTGACAGTTGTGCCCGCACAACAACCTTCCCATTCTGATTGAAGATGTTGAGGCAATTGTTCTCCATCTTCATCATGTACTTCTTGTGCAAAAGCTGTCTAAGACTAAGTAGATTAGTCTTCAACCCAGGTACATACAATACCTCTTCTATGATTACTTCTCTGCCATCTTCACCTCTCAAAACCATTCTGCCAGAACCCTCTGCCTCCAAGCTACTGTTATCAACAAATCTGATCTTCCCATGCTCAACTCCCAACATTTTCACAAACCAGTCTTTTCTCCTGGTCATATGAGTGGAGCACCCAGAATCAAGATACCAAACAGTGCTTTCTGGTTGTTCCTCATCAACATGGGCCATCAAAATCACTGCTTCAGAGTCTGAATCTTCCTCCTAGGCCAGATTAACCCTCTTCTTGGGTTTATTTTTAGCCCCTTCTCCATTCTAGCACTCCTTAGCATAATGACCATATTTTTGGAAGTTGTAGCATTTCACCTTTCTCTTATCAAACTTCCATTCTCCATCATTATTCTTTGATTTTTTTTTCCAGACTCACTGGACTTTTCTCCTTGCTGGTCCTGAGAGTCTTTCCCTTTCTTGCCTCCTTTTCCTCCTTTCTTAAAACCCTTTTTCCGCTTCCACTGTGATTTGGCCTGCAGGGCCTGCTCCTAACACTGTCTGCGTTCATTGAGGCGTAACTCATGGGCTTCTAATGAGTGCAGCAATTCCTCAATATCAATGTCCTCCTTCCTTCGAGTTTCTTCAATGGCAGCCACCACATAGTCAAATCTGGGGGTTAGAGTCCTCAGAATTTTATCTACAATATACTTATCTGTCATCTTATCACCACAAGCCCTCATTTTGTTCACCAATTCCTGTACCTTATCAAAGTACTCAACCATAGTTTCACTCTCCTTCATGATCAAAGTTTCAAACTATCTCCTCAATGCCTGCAGTTTCACCTTTGCGTTTCTATCTCCATCACCATAGGTCTTCACAAGAATGCCCCAAATCTCCTTTGCAGTACCAGCATTTAGATTTTGTTGAAAATCTTCTGACTTACACATTGATACATCAAGAATCTGGCCTTACTATCCAGTTTCACCAGCATCTTGTGCTCTTTCTTCTGTTCTTGGGTTACCTTTTCACTCAATTCAGGCACTCCTTCCTCAATAATCTCCAAGACATCCTAAAAACCAAACACGGCCTGCATCTTGATGCGTCAATCATCAAATTGCTTGCCATCAAACATGAGTAATGGTCCCTGTAATCCTCTAATTCCCACCATCCTTTCTTGCTACAATCTTGCAAATTCTTTGAATTCAACTCAGCCAAAGAACCCTTCTTTCTTCTCTTCTGGATAGACACACCTCCAGATGCAGATCACGCACCCAAATTCACACACACACACACACACACACACACACACACACACACACCAGGAAAACAACCTAAGCTCTTGATACCATATTAGAAAAAGTAGGGGCAGAAGCGTAACCACACACCAAATAATATCTTCTGATATTAAAGAAAAGAGGGTGCACGTGATAGAGAGAGAAAACAATACACTGATGTTTTTAGAGAGAGGTCAGAGCTCTGGAGCTCTGCTAGGGTTCCTCCAAATGCAACCTCAGGCCACCACACTCACTACTCACCGGATCACAAACACACACAAGGATCAAAGGTAAAACACGCACAGAGACACACAGGTACTGTGTAATACTCTCAGAAATTTTTCATTAGCTCAAATGTATGTTTACAACTTTATTTATACACAAACAATGTACTTGATGTAACTGAATAATTCTGTTTTTGTTTATTTCAACACAACTTTGTCTAGGTTTTTATTATTGTGAATCATTTTCATATTCACACTTCTCTCGTCTACTACTCAAATAAAATGGTAATGTAGACCTAGACCTATGTGCTTTGTTCTTCTAGAACAAAAGATAGTATTTCTTCTCATGTGCAAAACACTTTAAGTGTCATAATATACAATGATATTTTTGTTTTGCCCAAGTTCTTCCATTAAATTTTGAAATCAAATAGCTTGCTTGCAAGCTTCGTTAGTTGCCATGCCCTCAACTTTTGTAATAAAGATAGCAACAAATCTTATAACTTGAATAACAAACTTACTGTACTTCTTATAAGTGTAAACATAGCTAGTAGTAGGTCTCATATTATCAATATCCTGCAAAATTTGAATCAACATAACACTTGACAACTAATTTTAATCCTCTGAAACATAGTGCAATACTTGAGGTTCCTTTGAACCATCCAAGGACCCTCTTAACATAATTCAATTTTCTCCACCCGAATTTGCTATAAACCTACTAACCACTTATGTTACTTGTACAATATTCGATCTTGTATCAATCATAGCATAAATGTACTAACGATATCTAATATAACTTATTTATAATAACTTAAATATTGTTAAAATAGTAACAAAAAATATTAATATGGGTAAACTAACCCAAAATTGTTACTCAACAAACATGAAATTGATTTTTAACATAAAGTTCTTATAAAATTTATACTAAAAGGATTAGTCAAATAAAATAGAAACAATAAAATAAGATAACGATAAATAAAATAAATATCTATCCTAAACTATATAGGAAAACAATAAATGAAAGAATGAAACAAAATTACAAAAAGATAATTTTTTTCTAAACAATAATAAGGAAAATAAGTTCATTCCACCATTCTTTTCAAAATATGATTCATCACTGGTTTTCTAAAAATTAATTATTATTCGATTGATTCTTATCTTAGATTTGAAATTAATGAATGCAACTTTTCAATTAATTTAATAGCATTCTCACTAAAAAAAATTTTAATTAAAAGCAAAAACACTTTAAATTAATGATAACAAATTTAACCAAAATAATTTAATTAAATATTATTATGTCTAATCATATATGTTTTTAATCTCTTTTATCAAATAAAAACTAATTAATAAAATAACATATTGATGAATTCTAATTAAAATATCTTCCTTAGAACGGAATCACCACAAATGGACATCATGTACTCTGGGGTATATAATTTGAACATCTATCTCAAATTCCTGGAAATATATGATAATATAATTATGCAAAGAAAGCAGAAGAAAAAAAATATGGGCATGCATGTTAGCAAAATAGAGGTTATCACCGAGTAATGATCTCTGTTTTTTATGGCTATATCCTCTTCCTTTATTTTTTTTCTTTAGTTTCAGTTAGAATCCTTTTGAAAGTGGTCCATTTTTCAAATCATTTCAAACGTGCGTGGATAAGTGTCATGGTTCTCGCAACAAACACTTTCAACGTTCAAAACTCTATGATGATTTTGGAGTTCTTTGTATAAAATTGGATATTTTTCTCTGCTTTGGTAACTGAGTCTACTATACATCATCATCATGTTTTGAGAACAAGAGTTCAGAAACTAGAAGCTAAGCAAGTAAACAACAATCGTTGGAGGTTGGTCTTTCTGATTCCGCATTTCATATAATCTGAATATCTTTGTATATGTTTGTTTGACATATTTAGATTTATTGAAATGTGGAAGCAGAATGACCAACCTCCAACTATTGTTGTCTGCTTAGCTTCTAGTTTTTGAACCCTTTCTCTCAAAACATGACATTGATGTATATGAAGTAAGTAATGTAGGAGAATGCAGGGAGTATTGTAGGAGAATGAAGAAAAGAAGGAGATAATTCGTTGTGTATTGAATTGTATTAACGTGTAGTACATAACTGTGTTTTATAGCAGAAAGTAAAATAACAGAATTACAATAACAACTTGAGTTAACACCTAACATTCCTTCCTAAATCAAGTTGTCCAGGGGTAACACGCCTATCTCTTTTCTAAGAAACTCAAACCTATCAAATTTGAGTGCTTTTGTGAAAAGGTCTGCAAGTTGAAAGTCAGTCTTGCAGTAGATCAGCTCAATTCTTACTTTGGTCACCATGTCCCACAAAAAATGATACCTTACCTCAATGTGCTTACTCCTCCCATGATTGACAGGATTTTTAGCCAAGTTCATGGCAGAGGTGTTGCCCATTTTTAGTAGCACTGGACTCTCTTCAGCTATCCTCAACTCCTTCATTAATTCTTTTAGCCACACCCCTTGGCAAGCTGCATGACACTCGGATATATATTCAGGTACTTTGTTAAGGAAAAATATATTCCCAGACGTACTTTTCCTTTCAACAAGATCTCCACCATACTTTTCCCAGCCTACAAATTTTAGTTCATCCTCACGCAAACCATATGGAAACAGGATTCCATAGTTAGCAGACCCCTTTACGTATCTTAATATCCTCTTGGTTTTCACCATATGACTCTTCTTAGGATTTCCCATGAAACGACTTAGTAGGCCTACACTGAACATCAAGTCTAGCCTACTATTGCATAAAAAGTGCAATGAACCAATAACCTTTACGTATCTTAATATCCTCTTGGCTGCCACCATATGACTCTTCTTAGGATTTTCCATGAAACGACTTAGTAGGCCTACACTGAACATCAAGTCTAGCCTACTATTGCATAGAATGCGCAATGAACCAATAACCTATTTGAAGATTGTTTCATTCGCCCTTCTTCAGTCTCATCTATCTTCAACTTGGCATTTACTTCGAGAGGGCTTATAACATCGTTGCATAACACCATCTTGAACATTTCCAATATTTCTTTCACATATTTTTGCTGATGCATTAATAATCCCGTTGTTGTCTGAGTAAATTCCATTCCCAAAAAGTAGTTTATTTTCCCGAGATCAGTCATTTTAAATTCAGATTCCATTCTTTGCTTGAATTCGTCTATCTCTTTTAGGCTTGAGCCAGTCATCAACAAATCGTCTATGTACAAGCAGACAATCATCTTGTTGCCATCAGTGCTCTCCTTCACGTACACACCATGCTCCACAGCACAACGTTTGAACCCATGAGCAAGGAAGAAACCGTCGATCCTCCTGTTCCACACCCTTGGAGCTTGCCGCAAGCCATAGAGAGCTTTATGAAGCTTGTACACCTACTGTTTCTTATTCCCACTGTTAAATCCTAGAGGTTGTTGAACATAGACTTCCTCCTCCAACGGTCCATGCAAGAAAGCGGATTTAACGTCAAGTTGAATCAAAGACCATGTTTTAGCACAAGCAATAGCAACTACAACGCGTATTGTTTATAACCTTGCTACTGGAGCGAATACCTCTATGAAATCAATTCCTTGTCTTTGTAAAAAACCTCTTGCCACGAGCCTAGCCTTGTGCTTTAAAACCGTGCTATCTGGATTCAGCTTTCGCTTGAAAACCCACTTCAATCCAATGCACTACTTTCCATGTGGCAGATTGACTAGGCTTCACGTTTTATTCTTCTCGATGGATTTGAGCTCTTCAATCATAGCCTCCTTCCATACTGTTTCTGCTAGAGCTTCATCTACATCGATCGGTTCGGTTCCAGCCATCAATGCCATGTGAACTAAGTCACCTTCATCACTCACACCAGTATCTGCGTATAACTCGTAATCAGAGAATCTGGGTGGTCTAGTGGACTGTCTTCTAGGTCTCCTTTGCGCAATATGACAATCTGCACTTTGCGTAATATCACAATCTGCACTGCTCTCAGTACTATCAGCGTTTTCTACAGCAATTGTATCATACGTTTCAGACACCACCGACACCCTTTTAAGACTGGTCTGCCCTTGCTTCTAATCCCAGCTCTCATATTCTAAAATTACTACATCTTTGTTGATCACCATTCTATCTTTGACAGGATCGTAGAGCTTATACGCCCCTGTCGGATGATATCCGACGAGAACCATTGCGTCCCCTTTATCTTCAAGCTTCGATCTTCTTTGATCTACAATGTGACTAAAAACCAAATATCCAAACACTCTAAAATGATTCACAGTAGGTTTCGTACTGTCCAAGCCTCGAGTGGAACCTTGCCTGTGAGTCTCTTGGTTGGACACATGTTCAATATATGAACAGCTGTTGACACAGCTTCGCCCCAGAGGTTTCGTGGCAAATTCTTCTCACGTAGTAGACACCTGGCCATGTTCATAATTGATCTGTTTCTCCTCTCTGCCAAGCCATTGTGTTGAGGAGTGTAAGGTGCTATTACTTCGTGAGTGACACCAGAATTGCTCAAATGCATGAGACATATACTCACCCCCTCCATCGGTTCTAAGTATTTTAATAGTCTTTCCACTCTCTGTTTCAGCCTTGATCTTGAACCTCTTGAATACCTTGAGTGCTTTACTCTTCAACTGTATCAGATACACCCAAACCATTCTACTAAACTCGTCAACAAAGGTAATAAAATACCTATTTCCAGCCAGGGTCGACACTTCCATAGGGCCACATATATCAGAGTGTACCACATCAAGACATCCTTTGGATCTCATCTCTAGTCTCGCTTGAAACGATTTTCTACTTTATTTTCCTACAATGCATGATTCACATACGTTTTCTGGTATACTGATTTCTGGTATTCCGGAAACCAAACCTTTTTCACTCAGCTGCCTTAGATCTTTAAAGTTCAGATGACCGAATCTTAAGTGCCATTTCCAGGTCTCGTCATTCTTTACAGTTGACAAGCATCTCCAGCTCCCTACTGCATCCATGCAAACTTGAAACATTCAATTTCTAGAAATCTTGCTTCTCAAGATTAGCACTTTATCTTTGTCAAATACTTCTACCTGATCATGACCTCCCATTACAATTGTGAAACCTTTCTCAACCAACTGTCCAAGACTTAGCAGGTTGCATTTCATCGCTGGCACTAGCAGAACATCTACTATGATAGCATGTGAGCCGTCTTTTCTCCGTATAACAACATTTCCCATTCCTTCTACCCGAAGTGTGTTGTCATCAGCGAATTTGAACCTACTCTTCTTTGATTCATCTAATCTAACAAGCCACTCCCTGTTGCATGTCATGTGATTCAAGCACCCCGAATCCAAATACCAAGATTTGATCAAAGAAGGTGAACTATCAGCTGTTGTTGTCACCATCAGTGTCAACGATTCTAAGTCAGAATCCTCTTGAGCTAGATACGCTTCCTTGCTTTGCTGTTTCTTCTTCTGCTTGCCTTTGTTTGAGTAACATTCAAATGCAAAATGCCCCATCTTGTGGCAGTTGAAGCACTCTACATTCCTTCTGTCTTTCTTCTTCGTGTTCTTCTCAAAGCCACCTTTGCCTTCTAATGATTCAACTTTCTCATCTTGCTCGTTTACACACTTCTCATTTTTCCATTTTCCTCTTGCTGGTTCTTCTTGAACTTCTTTTTCTCTTCACTTTTTACATGTTGTGCCTTGAGTGCTTGCTCATCATTCTTGATGGGATTTCGGTCTAACAATCTCATCTCGTGTGCCTCCAAGGAACTTTGCAGTTCCTCAATCTTCATCTTCCCCGTATCTTTGGATTCCTCAATAGCCACAACAATGTAATCGAACCGTTGAGGTAGAGACCGCATAATCTTTTCCACTATCATGACGTCACTAATGGATTCACCACATCTCTTCATCTGATTGGTAATACTCAAGACTCTATTGAAGTAATCACTAACCTTATCACTGTCCTCCATTTGTAGCAGTTCGTATTGTCTCTGCAACGTTTGGAGTTTCACCTTTCTGATATTCTCTCCTCCAGAATGACAACGTACCAAGATCTCCCACGCTTCTTTAGCCGTAGACACATTTTGTATCTTTTCAAAATGCATATCATCCACACATTGGTGGATGATTAGCAATGCCTTGTCATCTTGTTTCCTGAACTCCTCCTTCTTTTGATCTTCTTTCGCAATCTCTGGTCCTTCTACTACACCACTCACGCCTTGTACACGAAACACAACCCGCATTTGAGTGCTCCATCCGCTCCAGTTCTTGTCCGTTAGAACTGAGAAGTTTATCGTAGAAATATCAGCCATCAACCCTTCTTTCTCTGCTCAAGAATTTCCTTCTTTGCTTTCTTGATCGTTCCAAACCACTCATAGCCAACCGCACTATACTCGAAAACGATACCCCTTAGGTCCTCTCTCAACCTGGGCTCTGGATATCACTGTAGGAGAATGCAGAGAGTATTGTAGGAGAATGCAGAAAAGAAGGAAAGAATTCGTTGTGTATTGAATTGTATTAACATGTAATACATAACTGTGTTTTATAGCAGAAAGTAAAATAACAAAATTACAATAACAACTTGAGTTAACACCTAACAAGTAGTAGGCTCAATGACCAAAGTAGAGAAGAATATCCAATTTTATATAAAGAACTCCAAAATTACCACAATTTTTTAATGTTGGAAGAGTTTATTATGAAAATCACAACACCTGTCCACACACGTTTGAAATAGTTTGAAAAAATAAACCACTTTTAAAAGAACCCTAACTGAAACTGAAAAAAAAAATTAAATAAAGAGAATATGACCATTAAAAATGGAGACCATTACTCAGTTATAACCTCTTTGTTACATAAATGCTAACATTCTTTTGCTTAATCCGTTTTATCCAACATGAAATAATAATAAGAAACGAAATATATAAATCAAGTCACCATTCCTCTAATATACCTAAATGAAGCACGTGACCCTTCAATTTATTAATAGTCAAAATGCAAATTTAAAAATAAGGAGATGTTTATGTTGCGTCAGCCAATAAATACATCTCGAAATATCATGTGCTTCTTAACCATAGCCTTGACTGAGCACTCTTTATACCACAATAATCTCAAATTCATATTATCAAGAATTCATGTATATTGACAATTTTCACATTAAAATTGGTTGAATTTACTTCTTTTATTTATACTTAAGGAAAAGGGTTGGACTAAACTCTTAACATTATTTTCCAGTTCAGAAGTTCTTCATACATATAGGAAATTATTGGTTTTATAAGCTAAAACAATAACAAAAAATTTAAGTGAAGCTAATGCTGTCATGTCTTACAATTTCGAAATAAATCGATTCCACTGTAGCCATATGAAAAAGGTTCCAATAAATAATGCTAAATATACAACTCTTCAAGTGTATATGTAGTTAATAAATACATGTAGTTCAATACCAATATTGTGGTGGAGATTATTTATTTTTGTTTGCTTTATTTTTACGTAAAGATACTTCAACTATGAAGATTGTGGAGATAGTTCGACAATAGATTAAAAAATTTTATTCATTAAAAAAATTCTAAAATAATTTCAACTTATTTAAATATTATTTTATATTACTTTTAACATCTTGATCAATCTTTTAGGAAAACAAATAAAGTTTACATTTAAATTCATTCAAATTTATGAACTGTATCTTTCTTAAATCATTTCTCCGAAAAGAAAAGATCCTTAATGTAAGAAATAATAGCTAAGTTAGGTTATCTCAATCTTTTTACTAAATGATTACTAACATATTTTTTCTGAATTAAGAAGACTGAAATATTTTCTTGATTCGGATAAACCATCTGAACAACTCTTACCCTCACATATGACACAAAGTAAAAAGAAAAAAAAAAAAGGGACTACAGTTGTTAATGGTGGGCACCTTTTCTTTTGACTCAACTTAGAGTAGTTGGCTATTTCACTAACACTAATATTTTGCTTAAGCGTGATAGTTTGGGTTAGGAGTTAATACGATTTTTTACCAAATATTTGGAAACGAGTTTGATGTAATTTGAGGATAATCTTCTCTTCACTTTTACTGTCCATGAAATTATCAAAATTATAATTTCGAAATATTTGAACTAACCAATTAGATAATACACAGATTATCCCCTTTAGTACACACCCAAAATATTTAACCATGTGTATTTCAAAATCAAGACCTCCCACAGATTATGCTAATTTTCATGTATCCATAAAAATTAATTTGATATTCCTCTGTACCTTTTAAAAAGATTTTCACTTTAATTTAATTCATATTTTAAAAATTCAACATAACTATATATATATATATATTTAGTTATTTATTTATTGTAATTACCAATAAATTTCAGACTATTACTAACTTTCAAGAATTAATTTTATAGATTTAATTATCATTAATTATATATTTTAACTTTAAACCAAAATTTTATTCAAACAATAATATAAAATAAAGGACGCTTTACCTGTATCTCTAAGACTTTCATTTTATACTTCCAATTTTTATGTGAAAAAACATTTAACGAATTTCAAACATAGATTAGGTTTTCATCTAATTTCAGAGTCTAATTACATTTTTATTGAATTTCAGAATTTGATAAAAACTTATTAGAATTAAAATCTGATGAAGTTCGAATCAGATTTTAAAGTCTGTTATATTAACGGATTTTAACAATTTTTTTTAAATTTAAAAATTATTAAAAATTTTATATAATTTAATATATTTTAATATATTAAATCATATTTTATATTATTATTATTATTATTTTTGTTACTACTACTTTTATTTTAATTTTCTTTTATATTTTTATTCTTTTAATATAACTAATGATAGAAATAACATTTTAATAATTATTAAAGTATAAATATATATTAAATAAAAAACAAATTTTAAAAATTTTGTACTATATTAATGAGTCATCAAATAATAATAATAATAATAATAATAATAATAATAATAATAATGTAAACCGTTGTAAAGAAAATTATTTTACAATTATCATAAAATAACCAACAATCTTGAAACTTTACAAAATTCCTATTCTGATACGAAACGCTGTACAAGACCGAACGATCTTCTACTAGAAAGATAGATCTTCTCCACCCAATGCTTGCTTTAGACGGAAACTCCTCTCTCTCTGCTCACATCCACAAGATGATCATTGCAAAGGAAAAATCGAACGGACAAACATGACAAGATAGAAAAGAAGTGTAAGCTAGTGTAATTTAATAATCATGTGAACATACAATTCAAACAAACAGATAAGTCACTCATACAAATGTATAAAACGTATGAACACATAATGACCGACCACTTTACTTTGACCATTCGGATTGTATGGAATGTCGAGTTCTAGGGATTTGTGCACTGGTGTGATGAAGTAACTGTGAAACCCAACAATTACCGCGCTGGGAAACCCAACAGTTACCACACCAGGTTAGTCCTAAGACCTCCTGCTATTCTCACCACATGACTCATCACTCTCTACTTGAGCATGAATGATCATTAGAATGTCAAGATAAATCCCAGCAAAACTCCGACCATTCATACGATCAACACTAAAAATCACATACCTCTGCTTTTAAATCATCATACCAGGCACCACCATGTAACATCTCCGTGAGGATCATGGAATTACGTCAATCAACAATACTTTTAATACATACATAATATCTCATATGTAGTAGATCAATGCAACTGAAATAAACACTCATGAACACGTTATAGTAGTTCTAGACCGAACGGTAAAACCACCATTACCCATGAACACGAACGAACGGGAAAGATCAACATAACCTATGAACAATACCGAACGGGAAAACACTCACCACACAAGAACATGACCAAACGGTCATTTATCGAATAAGGCTCAAGTATGAACCAAATATTGTCTGAGGGTTGAACACTAGACCAGCCAAATACTATTTAACCTAGACCAAAAAATAATAACTTAGACATAACACTTATGGCTTAAACCGAACACTTAGTGTGAGACCGAACGGTTTCTCACTACCCATAGAACAAGACCAAACAGTCCATACTAGGTAAGGCTGAAGAAGTGGCCGAACACTATTAAAGATCGACCACTAGGAGAGACCGGATACTACAACATGTTCAATTATAATAGCAAGGCTGATGACATAGGTTAGGCCGAACACACTAACGAAACCGAATATTAATATAGACCGAACCTAGTAGAAGGCCGAGCACGAGTACAAGACTGACTGCTAGTATAAGATCGAGCACTATTAAGAGACTGAACGATCATTAACTAGTAAGGCTCCACAAAGACCGAACACCAATACAAACAGAGTACTAGTGTAAGACCGAGAACCTAGGCTATACCGGATACTTTATCTAGGTCGATTACTAGGTTAAGACTAAAGGTTATGACTAGACCGAACGCTATATTCATTTGAATACTAGCACAAGACCGATCGGTCATCAACTGAAGCTCCACATAAGCAAAACTCAATTAAGACCGAGCACCAGAGGAAGGTCGAACGGTCAACAGGTGACACTCGACGATCTGCATAATTCTGCAGAATAACTACAAAGTTATGATCAACACCTATCCTTACCAATTCACTTCATTTTCCCAGCTTCTAATCTTCCAAACTTGTATCAAACACATTTTACACTTAACTAAGAGTATCTAAACCTTTCTAACATCATTTAGAGAGTTTCATCTCAGATTTGAGAGTCAATTCTGCAGAATCATCAACTCAAAGGCTGAAAATCAAATTTCCTACTTTTGGTACAATTTTGAGTGATTCAAAGGCTCTAACCAGTTCTAAACAACTTATCCATATTCTCCCTACAGACCAAAACTACACCAAACACAAATTCCCCATTTTTACCATTTCACTTCCTCACAATTCTCTCGGCACAATAACCAGAATTCTGCAGAAATGAAATTAACACAACCATAACTATCAACAGCCCACACAAACAGTGGCGAACACATTAAACATTCAATTTCACATACATGCAACATCATCAAACAACATTTCATACATCATAAACCAATCAATTAAATTAACTAGTTTCCCTTACCTCTTAACCGAACAACACAACTTGACAGACTTAACCTTCTTCACATTTTTGCTAAACCGCAAGTGATCCTAGGACAACCTATAGACTTTGGATTGAAGAAAAGAAATCAACCACCAAACCAGAAACACAATTAGAACCCAAATGAAGAGTAGATGAACACATGCAAACTGAACAGTGTTTGCATGTACCATAAATTGCAGAAATTTCAAAAATCAAAGAGAGACAAACTTACCAACTCTAAAACGAGAAATTGATTGGTGAAATGGAAGCCTTTGACACCTGCATTACTTAGGCATGACCTGATTGTTGAAGAGATGAAATGAGATGAAAAAAATCTAGAAAAAAGAAGGAAAAAGAAAAGAACACAAGTTTTAAAGAGATAATCGTATCAGAAAAATGGGACAAAGCTTTTGAAAAATTTATTTATATATTAATATTATTTTAATAATAAAACACTCGGTCTTCTGCCAACTGCTCCAATATCTCGGCTCTTACAAAATCCTTTAACATATGTTAGTTAATTTTGAAATCCATTTAACAATTTTTTTTAATTATTTTTTAAATTTAAAATTTAATAATAATTTGGTTTAATTTAAAATTTAATAATAATCTGGTTTAATTTAAAATTTTGATATTATTTTAATAATATTTAAAATATAATTTCTATTATTATAGTAATATTATAAAAATAAAAATAAAAATAAAAATAATAAAAATAAAAGTAATAATAAAAAAATAATAAAAAGGAAAAGAAAAATAATAATATAAAATCTGATTTAATATATTAAATATATTAAATTATATTAAAATATTTATTAATTTTTAAATTAAAAAATTATTAAACAAAATTTGAAATTTATTATCATATATTAACGGATTTTGAAATTTTACTGAGATTTCATCCAATTTTAAAATTTAATGAAATCTTTTCGACATCTGATCATTGAATTATAAAATTCGACAAATACCAATTAGATTTTAAAATTTATTGAATATTTTTCTCATGAAATATAATAAGTATTTAAAAAAAATGGAGATACCAAATAAAAACTTGGAATTACAGCGTGAAGAAAAAGCACACATTCTGATTGTCCAACTAGAGTATTTGAATCAAGGTTTAATACTTATTTTGGTCTCTATTTTTTAGGGTCTGTTCAAAGTTGTTTTTCTTTTTTTAAAAAGTTCACTATCATCCTATTTTTCACAAAAATGGTGCACGTTAGTCCTTTTTGCTTACGGCGTTAAAAAGACTAACGGCACAACTGTCCCCGTGGCAAAAATTTGATGAGTTGTACAGATTATGTTGATGTGTTAAACTGAATTGCTGAATCATCCTATTAGCAAAGTGATTCATGGTTGTTGTTCCCAAATTTAAAAGCAAAGGTTAGGGTTGTTGGTGATTTTGTCTACACTTTCCCAAATTTAAAAGCAAAGGGTTAGGGATAGAAATGACTTCTTCACAAAGTTGTTGTTTTTGTTCGAAGAAAACGGGCAAAGGAGTTTCGCATTCATCACACGGTGATGTTTCGAGGGGAGTTGAGATAACACCTATTTGCCACTGTGGTGATATTGCTGTAATGAAAGTTGCCATAACTGCAAGGAATGCTGAGAGGCAATTTTGGGGATGTCGTCATTACAAGGTTTTTTGAATAGCTTACTCACTTTTATGTTTAATTGATTTTCTGTGTTCACACATTTTTGTGTTTTTCCTGAATAATAGGGTGGATTTACAAGTGGGATGTCATGTAACTTTTTCAAGTGGTGTTGTGAAGACAACGTTGATGATAGAGATGGTATAAATGTGAGGCAAAGAAAGAGGACCACTGATCTCGAAAATAATGTCAAAGAGTTGCAAAGAAGGATAAAGTTCTTAGTTGAAATTGTGTTTGTTCTTATTGTGCTGAACATTATGATATTGTGTCTGTGTTTAGCTTGATGTTAGGTGGCTAATGTGCAATGTATGTTCTGTTCATGTAATGGCTTAGGTGTTTAGGTTGATGTTAGGTGTTTTGTTCACGTTTTGTTCATGTAATATGAGTTGCTGTTGTAATGTGAGTGAACAATGTGGGTTCTTGCAATAAAGTTCGTTTTAGTCCTCTTAATGGTTTAAAAATGTTAATTGTGGTCCCCCTTTAACTAAAAAATTGTGCATGACGCTTCCTTGATGGAGATTACTGTCATACATATTAAGGAAACCTGACAGAACATACTAACAAAGATATAATATCTTAATATCGCCACATCCAAATTAAAGTGCTATAAGGCACAAATCTCATTTAAGTGGTACAACATAATAACACAAGATAATATCACTAAATCTAAATTAAAGTGCTGTCATACATAATATCACTACATCCAAATATCACAGATGTAATTAAAGTGCTTAATAGCACTACAAAATATGTAATTAAAGTGCTTAATATTGGTCGAGATACATCCAAATTATCAGTTAAATCTATGGAGCTTTTCTTCTAATAGTTAACTTTTTCCTTGCTATTGGTGGAGTTGAATCTGAGATGGAATCTTGAGCTGGCTGTGGTGGCTGAGGGGATTGGGGACTTGTTGGGTGTTCCATACTTTGTGGTTGTGATGGTTGTGCTATTTCTGTTGGTTCTATGATGGGTGGATGTAAAGGGCAGACTTTTTTGTTGTGCCCCAATTCACGGCAGATGCTACATTTCTTTCTATGGCCACCAACACTCATCTGGGTCCCATCCTTGGTTAGCTCCCATGGCTCAAATCTTCTTTTTTTCTTTGGCCTCCCAGGCAACTTTCTCTTAACTGGTGGCAGTACATCAGGGAACCTTGTATTTTCCCATAGGAGGTGGCCATTCATAGGATAAATGATGGACGCATATGTCTCTTCATATGTTGATTTCATGAACCAAGTTGGTACAAAGGTTTCCGGGTCTACATTTAAAAAGTTCATCGCTGCAACTGCATGGCAACATGGGATGCCACTGATCATCCACTTCCTGCAGCTACATTCACGACTGTCCAGGTCTAGTGTGAACTTGTTCCCAACAGCTGAAACATAGCTAACCTAAAAAATCCTTCTTGCAGACCACCTGAAACAAATGAACATAAATTACTGGCATGAAAAATTGTAGATAAACATAAATAAGGCAGAAGAACAATATTACCTTGGGATCCAATATCTAGACAAATTAGATTCCTTTGATAGTCTCTTCTTGATCTTTGGACAGACATTAAAATCCATAGATGCCACCTTCGTTCTGTTCGTGGCCCAATCTTCCTTAACTGCCAAATCTTCCTTGATGGAAAATACCCACAGTAAGCTATCCATAGGCATTTTTTTTGCCCACCGATGCATCTCACCCTCACCCTATGCTTATCATTTTTTACAAACTTAAGAGCCCTCACAGTATGAATATCATAGCTTCTAATGGCTTCCTTAAAATCCTCCTTATCATTAAATATAGTACCAACTTCCCATTTATAATCTGCCATTGACTTTTTCTTCTGAAATGTAGGAAATGGACATCGACTTGGTCTTTTCGGATTGTCATCCTTCTCACTACCACTATCTTCTAGAGTTAAGAGCACATCAGACTCCCATTCATCATCAGACAACCCCCTACCACTGTCTTCCACCCTGTATTCTTCATCACTGTCTTCCAAACCAATACCCAAATCTCCAGCCTCATCCAAGTTCTCATCACCACTAATATGTCCTTCCTCCGAAGTATCCACTTGCACTTCTTACTCACTGTGCAGTTCTTCTTCTTCATCACTGTCCATCTCAACTCCATCGTATTGCTCAATGTCCACTTGCTCCACCTCCACTGCACCAACTTGCTCCACCTCCATTGCACCCACTTCATCCACCTTCACTGCACCCACTTGCTCCACCTCCATTGCACCAACTTGCTCCACCTCCACTGCACCCATTTCATCCACCTCCACTGCACCAACTTGCTTCACCTCTACTGCACCTACTTCCTCCACCTCCACGACACCCTCTTGGTTAACCTCCATCACTCCCTCTGTCTCAACCTGCACTCCATCATGTCTCTCCAAGTCATCACCACAGTCAACAGGACGTTCCACAACCTCCTTTTCCATCTCAACTTGTTCCTTCCCATTTCCTTCTACAATAGCCTTAACCCCACTACCCTCACCACTCTCTGCAGGCCCTTGGCAAAGGTAAAGAATTTCATTTTCTACAACCTCTGGTTCTCTCACTTTATGCACAACATATAAGTACACTTTCCCCAAACATTTAGCCACTTTCATCATGTTCATAGCTCCTTTATCGTCATATAGGTTATGTAAAATATGTTGAATATTGTAAACTAACTCTTCTACTTCCATGTAACCCAATTCTTTAAGTAAAGCTACTACTCCAAAATAACTCCATGTATTGGGGTCAATGTCCCAATAAGATATCTCCCCACCTATATACTTAAAGGGCACTTCCTTTATCAAGGTCCCACCATGGTGGACCACTACCTCAAACCTATTGTCAGACATCCCAACCCTACCCTGCAAATGGAAAGGGGGACCACTCAATTAACTTAAAGTAACAGCCATGGGACCAATATCAACATCCAACGCGACTTCTTTTTCCATAAGCCCCCCAATACGCGACATATAAATAATATTTTAACCCATTCCACCCATTACAAAACAAATACACAATCTAACCATTAAAGACGACAAACATCGCCAATGAAAGCAGATAATAATGCTTTACGTAAGAAAACCAACAACATTAGTAAAAACACTAACCTCACCAGCGCTGCTGAATGAACCACGGTCTTCAACGAACCACGAACGCAAGAACGCAAGAACACGCACACAAGAACAAGAACGCAATTCTTTTAGTTGATTTTACCATGAATGTCAGAACACGCACATGAACCCTAAATCGCCCCAATTCGCGAGTTCAATTTACCCCAAATGCAGTTAAACCTGATTTGTTTTTAATCCTCTTCTTTCTATAATTCCACATCATTCTAAAGTTTATTTATTTCAACACATATAATTATGTCACAGTGCCACGCCAACAAAATCTGTACAACTCATCAAATTTTTGCCAAAGGGCAACTGTGCTGTTAGTCTGTTTAACGCTGTAAGCAAAAAAGACTAACGTGCACCGTTTTTGCAAAAATAGGATGATAGTGAATTTTTTAAAAAGAAAAGATGACTTTAAACAGACCTTAAAAAAAAAGACCGAAATAGGTATTAAACCTTAAATCAACTACCAAGTCCTATAAATGAAATAATGGAAATTATAAGATAATGTGACAATGTCGTTTCCCCATTATATATTTAGTGTGTACATATGTAATATTTGAAAAAGTCAACACAGCTACTATTTTATGCTTCCTCCCTATCATCTCCCTCTATTATGTACTCACACGCACATGTTTAAAGAAAAAATAAATTCGTGAGACTCTTTTATAAAAAAAATAATTTTAACAACTCTTTTTATTGATGTCATAATAATAAAAAGTTTTATATTTTTATTTATGTTTTATTATCATTATTATATTAATAAAGATGATTATTAAATGATTGTTTTTTAAAATATAAATATTAATATTTAAAAAACATATTAAATAAACAAATAAAAAACCACGAACTGAATATAACATCTTTTTAACGATGTTAGTACAACACTAATAAAAAAAATCTCATGGCATCAAATTTTTTAAAATAAGAACTAAATTAAGAGTATAAAAAATGATTAATTTAAGATTCTTTTTAAAAAAATAAAGACAAATGACATGATTGAATCAAAAATTTATATACATTGTAGTGAATTACTTGGACAAAATGTGAATGACATGTTCAATACATAGGTCGATGAAAAATGACATTTAATGGAGATTTACTTTGTAAGGAAAATATCATCATATTTTGTTTGTTATAAATAAGTACACTTCTACACTATTGTATCTATTAACAATGATGTATCCTATATTGGGTGTGATAATCCATTTATCTATACTTGTCTATGAACAATTGGTCAATATAATTTATTCAATTACCATAAACTATCAAATAACTTATCGGTTTCATGTCATCCACGAGTAAAGATTGTTTAAGTTGTTCCACCTGTTCATGACTGTCAAGCGTTGGAAAACATTCACCACACCGTTGGCCTAATTCAAATGATGCCTTAATTTCATTATGTTGAAGTCTTCTTTTCCTATTGTTTGTTTGTTGTGTCAGACCTTAAAATAACTATTACCAAACCAAGACCAAAGGTCACCTTACACACCCATTCAAGTAACTCATCTTGTCTCCCAAATATCTACACAAATACATTGCAACATAACTATATATCATAACACTAACTTTTCACACACAAAAATCAAATTCTACTAACCTCATCAGTTATAAAATAAATAAGCAATCTTCTTCAACCAATTCCTCTTCATTTTCCTCATACCTCATCACATTTGACTCTTCCATCTTTCAATAATTGATCTACCTCATCAGATATTTTACTCCAATATTCCATTTCTCCATAGTCATTGTAAAACAACACAATAACTTTCAATCTCAATAAACATTAATATGTAAACAACCATGATAATAAAAATGAATATTTACATTTTCGATTGTAGAAGCTAAAATGTATGTTTACATTTCATATTATACAATCTAAAATGCATATATACATTATGAATTCTACAATTCAAAATATAAATAAGCATTTTGAATTATACAATCCAAAATGTATAAGTGCATTCTGAATTTTACATTTTGGATTATACACTCCAAAATGAATACAAATAGTATTTAATATTTCTAAATTTTGGATTGTGTAATTTAGATTATTTACCAATGGCACAATATGCAATTATAACTCAAACATAAACAAATCTTATGCACAACAAAATTGTAGTGAATCAAAGCCTCCTCCCACCACCACTAGCAATCACCAACATAAATCCTGGTTATCAACCACCACCTACACCTACTCACCTCTAACAAGCGCCATCAACCACCATTGAGACTAGGATTGGAGATAATTCAACAAACTGTACTAAAACTACAGTTAAACATACTATATTATACTTAAAAAAACTAATCTGGTTTTGACTAAAAACTAATTAGACTATTCTATAGTTCATTTTAAAAAAAATGAATTTTACACCATTTCAGTACAGTTAACTGTGTGAATCACAAATTTTCCCTCTTCTCTTCTTTGTTCATGACACTTTCAGCTATCCCTATAATACTTTTATTTTATTATCTTAATAACCTATCAACTATGGTTGCATCATTATATTAGAGTGGAAGCAAATGTGTGTATATATGTGTATTCCATCTTCTTGTTTGTGTTAGCTTCCTTTTATTTGTTTCTTCAATATTGGTATGTTGGAAGGTAATTTGAATTCTAATTTTCAGTTTCTTCTGAATCTTGAATTGCATTTGTCTTCTAAAATATTGTACTTAAACATGTTACTTCGTGCAATGAGCTATATGATCTACATGCACCTCTTCACTTGTTTGTATGTGCAATTTACTTAAGAGGAAGACTTTAAAATGATTTGGCAAAAACAGTAGCAGATGATGAATTTCTTGACTAGGATAGTTAATTTTTTTTATTTGTTATCTATCCTGTTTTGATTTGTGATCGAAAACTTAAACCTTATGAGTTAAAATTAGTGCAGTTAGCACTTCAGTTCAGTTTATACTATAGTTTAATTCAATTTAGTGCAATGCAGATTGATAGGATAAAAATAGTTTAGTAAAGTTCATCTCAACTACTTTTTAGTTTAGTTCAGTTTAGACAAACTATTTTTTGGTTTAGTACAGTTTGTAACAATATACTTCAGTGGTGCAGTTCATTTTGCTCAGCCTTAATTGAGACATACATTACAAGACAACAAACCTAAACCATTTAATACATTGTCCCTTTTCTATTAATTTCATCAAGATTATTGTTGGAATTTTACATAAAGACAATCATATTTTGACACTCAATTTTTTTTACACCCATGTGACATTATCTTTCAATATCTTTCATTTCACTCTGTTATTTTCTTTACAAATACAAAAGTTTTCTTTCCTTTTTCTTAAAAAATATAAATATAAAAGTTTACTTTATGATCATTTTACTCATACAATGGTTTATCAAAAGGTTGCTTTTGGTATCAAATAAATTTTTTTGAAAAATGTTTTTTCAACAATTTTTTTAACAACTCTTTTACAACACTTATGTAATAGCTTTTGATTATTTCGTTTTAAATATACGATTTAATAAAATAATGACACATTGTAAAAAAATATTAAAAAAATTATTAATATATCATAGTCCATTCTTTTTTTTCTTTTAGTACGGAGTGTAGGAAGAAAATACGAGGTGTTGGTAGAAATGCCCCGATTTTTGTAATAACAAAAAGAAAAGAATAAAAACGAGGGAGTACTTTTTTTCTTCTAACAGAAAAGATATAGACTATGCATGATTGTTGTCCATTTTATAAACGAAAAAACTTTAATAGAACATTTTTTTGACACAGTTTTGACAACACCACGTGGCGGGTCCATTGGCTGATGTTTAAAAAAAAGACTAAATAGATTTTTCATCAGGCGAGGATATTATTGGAAGGGAAAAATACGAAATTTTGTTTCGCGGTTTCCCTATTCATTGTTCATTCGCAGTTTGCTCTCTCATCTTTCTCGTGTTCTGTCATTTCTCTCACATTCTCTCATGTCTTTCGCGTTCTCTCATCTCTCTCATTCTCTGATTTGTTGAAATCCTAAAGCCTCACCTTCTCGCTGTCTTGGACGTCCGACTTGTGCACCATTGAAGCCCTCTCCCATATTTGTCTTGTGCCTTCTCGCTGTCGTGGTGTTTTTTGGTATGTAGAACTGCGCGAACTCTAACCATCTTCTCCAGCATTGAAGTTTTCTTCTTTCGCGAACCATAACCATGTTTATGACATTGTTGTTTTGTTTCAGTTACAATTGGAGCTCCAATGACATCCCAAAAAGAAAATGTAAGATGAAATGTAATTTTTTATTTCTATAGATGACGTTTTATCCTCTAAATGTTAATTAACAATCAATTTTTGTTAATGTTTTGTAGTGGCGCCTTCGTATGTCGATGGATTCATCGAGCATTGTTGAAATGAATAGGTTACTAGGAGACGCTCATGTACAGTGCATTAGGATGACTCCTTTTAGGTGGTGTTTTCACATTATGAATCCTCTGGAGGTGAATTTGAAATTATTGAAGATGATGGTCCAACGCTGGGTTAGGCATGATGTTAGTTTTAGGGCTTGTCAACAATTGGTCCCATTTACTGTTCTTGATGTGTTCATGACCATAGGTTTAGATATAGGTGGTTTAGACATCCCTTTTGACGAATCAGTAGTTGGATTTGTGGTCAAATGTTTAATCCAAAAACCACTACATTGAATGAGCTCATTCATATGTTTAATTTGATTGTCCGAGATGAAAACGCAGAGGTTAATGTAGTGTGTAGGATATATATATTAGTGTGTTTGTTTCATTTTATTTTCCTAGGAAGTCTTTCTATGTTTCTAACATGCCTTGTGCAGTGTTAGATAACTTAGATAGTTTATGTCTATACGATTGGGCGATTGGTGTACATAAACATATTGTACAAAATTTAAATAAATGTGTGAAGAAAATAATGTCTGGAGGAATCGCCCAATCACTCAGTCTTAGTGGCAATGTGGCCGTATTACAGGTAACATGATTTATAATTGATTAACTGAATGGAATGTACAACATTGTGAAATTTGGCTAACTATTTATTTTGATATTTTAAGGCTTGGGCGGTTGAAAGACTATCTTTGCACGGTCATTCTTCTCATAGGAGGTTCCCGTGCACACTGCGATGGTTCCCTTATACGGCAAGGACAAAAGAAAATGAAAATATGTTTAAGACCGGAGATGTAAGTCTTTCAACCTTTGTTGTAATTTTTTTTTTAAATATTGATGGTCTTATTTCACTAATTTGGTTCTTTGTGTTTGGTATAATTAAATCTGGAGTGGTATGTAAGTAAGCAAGATCGTCAAGTTCCCGAAATCTGTGCTGCATTCCACATGGATGACGGAGGGATGGGTGAAGGATCGTTGGCTGAACGATCCAAGGTTTAGGAAACAGATGATGAAAGCTCCAATGACGGCAAGTGGGAAGCAGATGGTGAGGAGAGAATGAGAAAAAACAATCCTGATATTATGAGATTGAATGCCAAGATTGCAGTCATTACGAGGGAGTTAATTGACATTCGTCAAAATCCAATCTTTAATGAACAAGCTGCATTTGGTCATGATGAAGAAGGTGTTGGTGTTGTAGATGAAGCACCTGCATGTGGAGGTGATGAAAAAGATGCTGGTGGAGATGATGAACACCCTGCAGGTGCCTATAATGAAGAAGCAGGGATGAAGAACCACCACATGAAGATGTCAAAGTTGCATCATCTCACCACATGAAGATGAAGAAGAATCGTCGTGTTTGTATTAAAATTGATGATGGCGATGATGATGATGATGATGAAGGGGAGGTACCATTGGTGATCCCCCATTTGCGTAGTTTTGTTGGTGATCCAAGCACTACTGTCGATGTTGACCAATTGTACTATGCAGTTAGCATAAGAGACAGACGACATAGGTAATTGTTTTGAATTTCATTTGCCATTGGTGAAAGGTGATCGTTTATGATTGAATCATATTTGATTTTTTTGCAGGGTTGTATGTGACATGTCTTAATGTTTAATGTTCATAGTTATCTTATTTATTTGGACAATTGTCATTGTGTAGGTGGTTTTATTTGCTACTACAATTTTTATGCACTTTGAGAAAAGGTTGAGCGGTGTTGTTAAAAGGATTCATTTCAGTTCATTATACGCGGTAAATGATAATTTTTTTGATATCATATATTTGATGGTAGAAATAATGTGTAAGGCATTGTGGATTGATGAATTTGAAATTGTCCACAGAACCATGGTATTAGTTATTTTAGGAGACGTCCAGAAAATCAACATGTTTATACCATTCATAATTACCAGACCTATATGCGTTCTGATCATTTTGGACTTGGGGACATTGCCACAACTGACTTTGTGAGCTAGGTTTAATTTGTAACAATTATGTTTGCCAATTTTTGTTTGTTCATGTATTGACATTTGGTTTTCTTTGTTTGTAGTTGTTTATGCCATTTGTCCATTGTGAACATTGGTGGTGCTATTCAGTGAAACTTAGCACATTACAAATATTAGCGATTGACTCATTGGGCAAGGGTGTCAGAGATCGGAAAAGGATTGACAATATTGTTGTATGATTGCATAATTTATGTTTTCGAATAAATTGGTTATTGTCATTTAATGTTGTTTTTTTTAACTAGTTATTGTACTTCTTCTTTGTTAGGCTGAAAATATTGCAAGATTTTTTTGCATCTTGTACAATAGACTGGAAGGGAGTATTGGACCTTTGTTTGTTGAACAAGCAAATATCCCCTCCCAACCAAACTTGTAAGTTGTTATAACCATTGTATTTAAATATTTGGTTTTGTCATTAATGTTCGTTGTCATAACTTCTATATGTTGTGGTTGTATTCTTTTAGACATGATTGTGGAGTTATAATGTTAAAAGCAATGGAAATTTAGGATGGAGAGGACAAATACAACGGGAAGAGCATGCCTCAATATACGAATGTAACTATCATTTTCATTGTTAGAGGTGGTTCATGATTGTGTTAATTTCTAAAGTACAAAATTTTGGTTTCAAGAGGATTTGTGTGCAATTAGGAAGAATTATGTAAGGGATTGGATCCTAGATAACGACAACATTATAAGAATGGAAGGGCTAGCAGAATATGGATTGTTGTAGGATTGTTTACATTTGTACTATTTTTTTATGTATTTATAGGAAGATGGATTTCCCTCAATTAGATTATTATATGTATAGATTGTAACAAACAATGATATATATGTACATTTTGTTATTGAAATAAGATCATATTTTTCATGATTACTTTATGTGCAATGTCATTTTATTTATGTTGTGTGTTTTGATGATAAAAGAAAGCACTATATTAATAAGTCATTTAAATTAAAGAAATGGTTCACCAACTTAAGTGAAGTCTTGAAACTTCTACACCAGAAAACACACTGGTAATCGTTCACAATAGGTTGGTAAATGATTACACAAACAAAAACTGGGTTTTGTAAAGAAACTTGTACTGTACGAGCCAGCTGTGATAATCTAAGTGACCATAGTCAAAATTTTAAATTTTTTAGCATAAGTCCAATAGTTTTCACTGGAAATTTTTGTTCAAGTGTTAGTATGGTAAGTAATGTTTGGGCACCCCATGATGAAGGAAAGGAACAATGTTTATGAGATGAGCAACTTGGTTGAAGTCCTGAAACTTCTGCACCAGAAAACATACTGGTAATCGTTTACAATAGGTTGGTAAAAGATTACATGAACAAAATCTGGGTTTTGTATAGAAAGTTGTACAACAGGAGCCAATTATGGTAACGTAGGTGATCATAGTCAAAATTTGTAATTTTTTGGCATAAGTCCAATAGTTTTCAATGGAAATTGTTGTTTAACTGTGTTTAGAGTGTGTGAGGTAATGTTTGGGCACTTCATGATGAAGGAAATGAACAATGTTTATGAGATGAGCAACTTAGTTGAAGTCTTGAAACTTCTACACCAGAAAACACACTCGTAACCATTTACAATAGGTTGGTAAACTATTACACGAACAAAATCTGGGCTTTGTACAAAAAGTTGTACAGCAGGAGCCAACTGTGGTAACGTAGGTGACCGTAGTCAAAATTTGTAATTTTTTGGCATAAGTCCAATAGTTTTCATTGGAAATTGTTGTTTAACTATGTTTAGAGTGTTGGAGGTAATGTTTGGGCACCCCACGGTGAAGGAAAGGAATAATGTTTATGAGATGAGAAACTTGGTTGAATTCTTGAAACTTCTGCAGCAGAAAACACACTGGTAATCGTGTACAATAGGTTGGTAAACGATTACAGGAACAAAATCTAGGTTTTGTATAGAAACTTAAACTGAAAAAGCTCGTCGTGGTAACATAGGTGACCATAGTCAAAATTTGTAATTTTTTAGCATAAGTCCAATAGTTTTCACTGGAAATTGTTTTTTAATTGTGTTTAGAGTGTGAGAGGTAATGTTTGGGCACCCTATGATCAAGGAAAGGAACAATGTTTGTGAGATGAGCAACTTGGTTGAAGTCATGAAACTTCTGCAGCAAAAAACACACTGGTAAACATTTACAATAGGTTGATAAACGATTACACGAGCAAAATCTAGGTTTTGTAAAGAAACTTGTACAGCAAGAGCCAGTTGTGGTAACTAAGGTGACCATAGTCAAAATTTGTAATTTTTTAGCATAAGTCCAATAGTTTTCATTGGAAATTGTTGTTTAAACCGTGTTTAGAGTGTGTGAGGTAATGTTTAGGCACCCCATGATCAAGGAAATGAACAATGTTTATGAGATGAGCAACTTGGTTGAAGTCATGAAACTTCTACAGCAGAAAACACACTGTAATCGTTTACAATAGGTTGGTAAACGATTATACGAATAAAATCTGGGTTTTGTACAAAAATTTGTACATCAGGAGCCAACTGTGGTAACGTAGGTGGCCATAGTCAAAATTTGTAATTTTTTTGCCATAAGTCCAATAGTTTTCACCGGAAATTGTTGTTTAAGTGGGAGTAAAGTGTGGGAATAATTGTTGGATCACCCCATGATTCAGGAAGAAAACAATGTTTATTAAATGAGCAACTTAGGTGAAGTCAAGAAACTTGTGCACCAAAAAACATACGAACAAAATTTGTAATCGATTACAGGTGCTTGGTAAACGATTACACGAACAAAATGTGGATTTTGTACCAAAACTTGTATTGTAGGAGCCAGTTGTGGTAACCTAGGTGACCATAGTCAAAATTTTAAATTTGAGTATAAAAGTCCAATGGTTTTCACTGCAAATTGTTGTTTAACTGTGTTTAGAGTGTGCGAATTAATGTTTGATCACCCCATGATTCAGGAATGGAAAAATGTTTATTACATGAGCAACTTAGGTGAAGTCAAGAAACTTGTGCTTCCAAAAACACATTTGTAATCGTTTACAACAGCTTGGTAAACGATTACATGAACAAAATCCTAGATTTTTACAGAAACTTGTACTGCAGGAGCCAGTTGTGGTAACATAGGTGACCAGAGTCAAGATTTATAATTTGTTGTCATAAATCCATTGGTTTTTACATTTTGTGGGCACTCCTTCCGGGAAGAACGAAACAATGTATGGCAAAAAAGAATCTCAAACATTGCATTAAGGTGACCAAAATCAGTACAAATACATCATAACATCACATTCATAAAGATAAAGTCAATGTTAACAACACATGCAAGTATAGGTTATTAATATTATAGTAATCCTAGAAACTGTTTTAGTGGTTATAAAATAATATTACAGTTATCCGTAAAACTTATAAGTTCACCTGCATTACAAAATATTTATCAAATTATATCATAAAACAACTAATTCTTGTTTGGTTCTTTATGTGATGATGGTTGGTGAGATGGTGGAACGAATTTGCGGAGGATGTCATCCACATTCGTATTGTTTTCTGCCCACAAAGGTAGTCGAATGACAAGTTTTGGTGTTTCCTTGACCAGTTCAATTGTGGGAGCACAAATTTCAACTGGAAAAACCTTGACTATGTTGCGATGCACGAAATTAAGGTAGTAGTTTATTCCAAATGCACTGAAGGATTGTACCTAAATGAACATACTTAATTAATATCAAAAACATCCACCAAAGGTAATTAAAACATATTTTAATTTAAGTAGTCAAAGGATGGGTTACAAGATTGAGTAACATAACGGAGCCAACTCCAATATTATCTCCATATTCAGGATCTTGAAGAACTTTCTTGTGCAATGAAGCCTTCATTGTCGCTGTTGGGTCTTGGTCACATTTAATCATTCATTAGTTTACATAAACAACAAATGTTGCACTTTAAAACAAATAATACCTTAATAGTCAACTGCATGTCTCCCAAACCATTGGGCTTGCACTCTTTCAATATGCAAGCAACAAATGGAAGGACCTGTGATGATTTTGCCTCACTAAGGGAGTTGACGTTCTCGAATTTTCCATCAATGACGAGATCTGCAATTTCAAAGTCATGTCAACAAGATATCATATTGTCTAACTAAACATTTTTGTTCACATGATTTCAACAAAAGTTGTACCATGGTGTTCAATAAACATTTGTGCCCATTTCTATGCATTTGAGTTGAAATCTCGTTCATATGTTGCGTGAGCAAAATCACGAGCAAATTCTCGTGTCGATTTAGGTTCTTCTGTATTTGTCCTATTCAGGAAAGTCGCTTGAACATTACCTGCTAGATCAGGTATAAGCGATGCCGAAGAAAAACATTTTTTCAGAAATGATTGAAGCACATCATGATCATAAAAAGGTCTTCCCATGCCCCATGATTATCCTTCAATAATCTGCAAAAATTTGAATTCCAGGTTATGGACAATACAACACTGTGAAGACAATATTACGACATAAGAATTGAAACAATTTTAAAGAACTTACAAATATATTCAACTTGATTGCATAACAATGGGTAGGTGCGATGTATTTAAAGACGTCTTGACCAAATTATTGGTTTATAATTTAAAAACTTATTAATATAATATAATATTAATACTTTTTTTACTTCATGTTTCAATTAATGACAAAAGCTTCGTTGATTAACCAGCCAATTACTTTTTGGCACAAATTGGTGAAAGAGAAAATCTTTTTGCTTGCTTGAATGAACTTGCATTAAATGTGGGGAATGCAAAAGTAAGTTGCAATTAATGTGAGGTATGAGAGAGAAAACCAACTGAATGTACACTCTTTCAACGTAGCTTGTTTTTGTTGTATCATAGACTTCTTCCCTCCAAAATACTTCATCTTTCTCCCTTCTACATGAACTTTGTGCCTTCTACCATCCCTCTTCATTAAAGACACATTCTACTATCTTCTTTTGGAGGTTGTTGAGGAGAACATTTAAGAAGGGTGCACTTAATCCTTCACTAGAGGTTGGTGAGGAAAGCTTTAGCTTCATTAAAGGGCGTAGTAAATTCTGAGTGTGTAGGTATCAATGTGTAAATTTCATGTTTATTTCATTTAAGGAGGCACTAAAATGGATTTTTTTATTTATTTCCAACCATAGTTTTAAAATTGTATTTTATTGTGTTTATTTTATTTTAATTATATTTGATGTTCATACCCATTTTCATATGAAGTATTACATGATGAAAAAACAAATATCACATTGTTGGTATATGTTCATAAGCATTTTGTTTTTAATTATTATGTGATGGTGAATGATGGCTAGTTTTTTATTTTCATTCCACTATGTTCAGGCTGGGTATAGGTTGTTCTGATGGATAACAACACAAGTAATGTCAGTGAACTGCCTGAGTGTAATGCCAATATTGATGACCCTACTGAAAGCTTTTTGGACATGGAGCCAACATTGCATATGTGTTTTCAAACGATGGAAGAAGCAAAAAAAAAATTTACACAAACTATGCCATTAGATGTGGATTTGTTGTGCGCACAAGAACTTCTAAAATAGATAACAACAACAATGTGAACTACTTCATATTAGTTTGCTCAAGGGAAGAGAAATATGTCTCTTCAATCAAGCCCGAGCTGAAAACACTTCCTAGCCAAACCAAGCAATGTCCAGCTGGCATAACCATTGCAAGGAAGGACGATAAATGGTTTATAAGGACCGTTGTCCTAGAGCACAGCCATGATCTATGCCCAAATACCTCCAAGCTAATTCCTGGCAATAGGAAATTGAGCATGCAAGCTAAATGCACATTGGAGGTGAACGATGATGCTGGAGTTCGGATTTATAAGAGTTTCCTTAGCATCGTGAGTGATGTAGGTGGATTTGAAAACATGGACTTCATGGAGCGAGATGCACGAAACTACATTGGCCAACACAGAAGATCTTTATGTAAGGATGGTGATGGACAAGCCCTCCTACGACACTTTTCATCAATGAAAGATTTAAATAACGAGTTCTTTTATGACATTGCATTGGATGAAGGCAATAAAATTTGTAGTGTCTTTTGGGCAGATGCAAGAAGTCGAGCCACGTGTGAAGAATTTGGTGATGTGGTGTCCTTCGACACCACTTACTTAACAAATAAGTATGACATGCTATTTGCGCCTTTCGTCGAAGTTAACCATCATGGACACTCCATTTTACGTGGTTGTTCCAATCTTGGCTCAGATGCATGGGTAATAAGGCCCCAAATGGGAACTGATCAATGTAGGGCGATGGTGAATGCCATCAAAGAAGTCTTTCCAAATACTAGGCACATGTGGTGTTTATGGCACATAATGAAAAAGTTGCCTGAAAAATTTCAAGGCTATAAACAATATGTAGCTATCAAAACCTATCTCAACGCACTTGTCTATGACTATGGTTGTCCAACAGACTTTGAGAATGGTTGGGAAGAACTACTGACCAGACATGGATTATAGGAGAATGAATGGTTATGTACTTTGTATCAGGAGAGACATAAATGGGTACCTTGTTACTTGAGGAATCATTTCTAGGCGGGCATGTCAACTACTCAAAGAAGTGAGGCGATGAATGCTTTCTTTGATGGATTTATAAATTATAGTACCACACTTCAACAATTTGTGGTTCAATACGACAATGCCCTCAGAGTGTAGGCCCAAAAAGAAATACAAGCTGATTTCTCCTCCCTCAACGCCATGGTTGCATGTGGCTCTCAGTCACCGGTCGAGAGACAATTTCAACTAGAGTACATGATAACGGTTCAAAAACCGTTATTTTCATACTTAAATTTTACATTAAACACACCTTTTATGACTTAGAATTAGCCTGAAATCGAGAGTCAAAGTTGGTTTTCTTGGTTTTATGCTAGGTTTTCCCATGATCTGGCAGGATTTATCAGGAATTGAATCAAGGAAATTGAAGAAGATAAGAGTTGGACTCAAGAGAAGGTGGAAAAGTGAAGAAAAGAAGAGTCGCAGCCACCGCCGGGCGGTGAAGTCACCGCTGGGCGGTGGACTCTTTAGAGAATTTTCTGCCCAACACTCAAGCGCACCGCTAAGGGGTGAAATGAACTGTCGAACCTACCACCGGGCAGTGAACCCACTGCCAGGCGATGTACTTATGGGCCTGGGCCAAATTTCTGCTATTTTTCAGAGTTTATAAATAGATTTGCACGACCCTTAGAGGTCATCTTTTAATAGAAAGGATGTAGAAACACTCTCTTCACTCCTTTGAGGCGGATTTTGGATGCGGGAGCTCTAATCTATCAAATCTAGGGTTTATCTTTTCATTCTTTCCATTATTTTCATCTAGTTTCACCATGATTATGGTGAACTAAACCCCTTTGTTGTTGGGGGAAACGATGTAATCCTATTGAAACTCTCATATATTGAAATTCTTGCTTTATTCATATGCTTTATTTTATCAATTGTTAGAGTTTTTCCTCCATTATATTTGCATGCTTTGTTTAAGACATTATTCAATTGCATAATCTTTGATTCTATCTATATGGACACGTGTGGGTAGGTCTAGATATGAGGGAATTCTCTTGGTAGCAATATTACCTAGACATAGGGATAGAAGGATCGATTGCCTTAAGCTTCTTTGCGAATTATGTAATGCATGATTAATTGTTAGGGAGACTAGACATAGTAAACTAGTAATTAGGAGTAAACTCTATTCACCAAGATATTGGAATTAGGAGAATTTAGAAAGTGGAACAAACATTGATAAAGAAGTAGAATTAAGTGGGATTTTTAAATATATGAGAGTGGATTAGGATGAAATCATAAACCCCAACAACACCATTCATCCATATAGTTCAACTATCAATTGATCAATCTTTGCATGCATGTTTATTTTCTGTCTTGCATCTAAAACCCTAATTTTCGTTCCATCCAGTCTTAAGAAATCAAGAATTCACACGAACGTTTAGGCCTAAAAGTCTCTAGGGAAACGATACTCGGAGTTACCGTTTATTATTACTTGATACGATTCGGTACACTTGCCGGAGTGTTAACAGTACACACATGCAAAGTTTGAAGAAGTGCAAATAGAGTTTCGCTCAAGGATGAATTGTTTCATCAAAGAAACCATAAAGGACAACTTCTTCAACACTTACACAATAAAAGAGGAACGCATTTGGGAGGGTAAATGTGAAAATAAATTTTATAAAGTGCAATTTGATCCACTCACAAAAAATACCGCATGTTCTTGCCTATTATTTGAGTTTAGAGGCATCATTTTTTGCCATTCCCTTTTGGTATTCAGTAAGGAAGATGTTTACAGTGTACCCTCAAAATACGTTCTACGGCGGTGGAGCAAAAATATCCATAGAAGGCACACTCTCATTAGAGCAGCGTATAGTAATTTCAATCATGAACCAACGATGCGAAGATACTAAATTTTGTGCAAAGGATTCTATGAAATAGATGAGGTAGCTTGTGAGTCGGAAGCTGCTTCTAATGAGTTGGAAAAAGAACTTGATTTGCTAGGTAAAAAGTTTGGATGCAGTTCATCCATGACAAATAACATCATTAGTGATGGAGGCGAACTACGGTATGACAATCCGGTCACCAGTACAATACCCAACACTACTGGTGCAAGTGTTGATGTACTTGTCCGTAACCCTTTAGCAGTGAAGCGAAAAGGACGACCACGAACCAACAAGTTAATGTCAGTCATTGAGAAAAGAACCAAAAAAGGGAAAACTACTTCATCCATAAAAACTTCAACATCAATCGTACAAGAATCTGTGAGTAATTAAATTGTATGTTTCTTCCATTTATTACGTCATTTTGTTACATGTATTCTAATTATAATTGTGTTCATTTAGGAGACAAGAATACCTGATGTGATACAAAGTCCTGAGGTCGTGCAATTTGGATCCCAATCTTACCAAACTTACCAAGTATCACAACAATCTGAAGTGCCTCATTCCAGATTTATGTCTTGATTGTCAACTGTACATAACAATTTCGATAACAACATTGTTTGATGTAAATAACTTCCTACTTCTTCTTGTATGTATATGACATTATTGTGTAAATGTTGTGTAAATGAATACATGATTTTTATGGTAGTCCATTGGTTGATGAGCACTGTCAAAAACCCCTTTGATTTACTGTTCCTGAAATTGTTTGGTTTACAATGCTTACAGCAGTTACTGTTTTAAATTAATTGATTGGGCCAAAAAAAACGTTCTGGTAATTGATTATGAGTAATCTGTAAACGATTACAGCCTGTGTTGCGTCCATATAACTACTAATTGTTCAACGTTTTGTCCCCACGTCCCCCACTTTAGGTTTCATGTTGTGTCCATATAACTGCCCACTCTTCAACGTTCTGTCCCCACGTCCCCTACTTTAGGTTTCGTGTACTTAACTACCCACTCTTCAAGCTCTTGAAGTACCCTTCCAACATTAATCTCACTAGTGTAGAAAGTACTATAGACATCTGTTATTTTGCGCTTTTAACGTCTGATCTTTGTTTGACGTCTATATGGGTGACGTTAATGAGACGTCGGACCCTTTAGGCCAGACGTCTCTATAAACCTTGGACCTATATAGGAGAGATGTCTATATAGACGTCGAACCTATATAGGTCAGACGTCTATATAGACGTCTGATCCATACAGGTCAGACGTCTGTCTCTGAGGTTTCTCCTGCCTCATGGTGATTCGAGTTTACAACTTTATATTTTAGTTGAAGAGAATGTATTGTACATTGTTTTTATTGTATGGTTTTAAAAACGTAGTGGAGGGAATTGTAGAGTGCAAAACGCAAGAAATTGCCACCAAAGAATGCTGCCCAAGGACACGAGAATAACTACACCAAAACCCAACGAAAACGCATTTTAATTGGTTCAAATGAAAGATAATGCAGCAAAGAGTGATGTAATCGGAGTAAAATTAATTTAAAACGGAGCAAAACTGAGAAAACGAACCTGAAAAGCGTAACCCATAGAGAGAAAACGCGACCAAGATGATGAACAATGAGTGCACGTAACGGCTGTCTCGCGATCACGATGTTTTAATACCGACATTTAGAAGTTAGTTCCCCCATAACAGACGTCTAAAGGGCTTTAGAAATTGGTTCCCCCATAACAAACGTCTAAATGAAGTCAGAAAGTGACTTTTTAAATTTCTGGGTTAAGGGTTTAGACGTCGGTTTCCCCAATAATAGACGTCTAAAGGGCTTTAGAAGTCAGAGTGGCGGGATCAGACGTCTAACTAGAGTCAAAAAGTGACTTTTTAAATTTATGGGTTTAGGGTTTAGACGTCGGTTCCCCAATAACAGACATCTAAAGGGATTTAGAAGTCGGAGTGGCGGGATCAAACGTCTAAATGAAGTCAAAAAGTGACTTTTTAAATTTTGGGTTAGGGTTTAAACGTCGGTTCCCCCAATAACAAACGTCTAAAGGGCATTAGAAGTCAGACTGACGGGATCAGACGTCTAAATGAAGTCAAAAAGTGACTTTTTAAATTTCTGGGTTTAGGGTTTAGACGTCGGTTCCCCCAATAACAGACGTCTAAAGGGCTTTAGAAGTCGGAGTGGCAGGATCAGACGTCTAAATGGAGTCTAAAAGTGACTTTTTAAATTTTTGGGTTGTGTATTTAGACTTCGGTTCCCTCAATAACATACGTCTAAATGGCTTTAGAAGTCGGTTCCCCCCATAACAAACGTCTAAATAGAATAAAAAATTATTTTTTATTAACTTTTTCGTTTAGTTTTGGCATCTATTTAGACGTCGGGCCCGTCCATAGCCGATGTCTAAATAGTTGTTTTATTTATGAAAAATGCCACTGGTCATTTTTACGTTTGATTTTCGAGGGTCAGACATCTAAATGGTGACGTTAAAGGTCTTTTCTACACTAGTGTCTTCATCTGAAAACCCTAAGAATCCTATAATGGCTGATCACATAAGCAAGAAATGAAGGGCATCTTCTTCCCGTGGTGGATGTCGTCGCCAACGCAGTCCAACACCATCCCACCATCATCCCCACCACCACCAAACAATGAACTTTTCTCCTCTGATGAACAATATGAGAAATTTGCTAACCATTTTTTCAATCTTGAAATCTTGGAAAGCAAATATCTCTAAGACGGTTACTTTGAAGGAAGAAATTTTCAATTCTACGGCATATTGTCCGAGGCTGGGTTGACGGAATTTGTGTCCTTAAGAAGAGATTTCTACCCAAAATTAGTTCGAGTGTTCTACAACAACATGGCCATTTCGGATACCAGTGTTATTCGAAGCGAAGTCAAAGGGGTCAAAATCAGAATAAGCCCTAAAGTATTTCATGAGCTAACTTCCCTCCCATCTGCTGGTGTTCGTTATGAAGGAGGTCTTGTCGATGAGTGGAAAGAGCACTACGATTCTGTAAGTGCTAGGAAACTCGTGTGTAGAGATGATGTTGATATACAAGGCATAGTACTAGCAGGGCAAATGAAGGTTCATCCTATGATACTTCATTACATTCTTACTCGAGTATTAATTCCTCGTGCAACCAATATTGGTCACGCATCCAAAGAGGATATTATGCTGCTGTGGGCCCTTTTCAATTCCATGGAAATTAACTCGGGACATCTTATCAGATTTAGGATGAAAAGGGCATTAAAGGACAACGCCAAACTGCCATATCCTTATTTGATAACCATCTTCTTGGAACACTTTCAAGTCCCTACTGAGAGTGATCCTATTACAAAAATTAAGTCCAAACAAAGGATGAAATATGAAGTTATAGGCTCATTTGGTTATGTGCAAAATCATGAGGAGTGTGGGTTCCAAAAGAGAACCCTCCCAATGAAGACCGTGAAGGCAGACAACAAGAAGATAATCAACAAGGCAGTTCTTCTACAACACTAAATGATGTAATCAACCGCATCGAACAACTGTAGACCCTCGTTGGTACAAGCTTTGGAAACATGGACATCGCCATGGGGACAAGATTTGATGCGTTGGAATCGCGAGTTGGGAACATTGAGGACCAACTGCAGCACTTGCGCACCCATTTTGATAACGAACCTGGTAGTTAGAATTGATTGTTTAGATTTCTTTATTGTCATTTTGAACATTCATGGATTAAAATGTTGCTACTTCACTATTGTAATGTTTTTAATACTCAAGTGCTTTAGGAAAATTTAAAGTTCTCATGATGGCAAAATGATGGCAACCTCCTTGGCTAGGTTAGGCCAAAGCTAGGAGATGTGCATGGAGGGGTGTTTCCATGGATGAATGGTGCGGAAATGTGGTGGTAAATGGTCCAAGGATGATGAGTTAAGTTATGGATAGGGTAGAAGCTCAAAGCCTCTAGGAGATATGGTGGTGGTGGTGTAGTGTTTGGTAGCTCCAAGAGAGGTTACGCAAACTCAATGAGGAAGGTGACTAGAAGGGCCTCTAAGGTTGTTCTAGTCTTGATCAAGGAAGAGTATGGCCATATTTTGGCAGCATAACATTACTTAATTCCAAGATGAAATACAAGGGTGGAGACACCTCTATTTATAGGCCAAGGATGTCTCCTTCTAACCCTAAAAGCATGATCTCCCACCTTTGCTCTCATTGGCAAAAAAATGAGGCCTTTTAACCCCTACAATGATGGGAGGACATGTGACCACTCACAAAACACAATCCTCTCCATTCCTAGAGTGTCATGTGCTCACTACTTAAAGTAAATCCTCTCTACTCCTAGGGTGTCATGTGGCTACCTTTTAAAAATTAAATCCTCTCCAATGGAAGCATGACACATGGCACACACTTTCCACTTGGTTTGGATGTCTAACTTTTAAGGAAAATCCTATGCTACTTAGGCCTTAATACAAGCCTTAAACAAACCTACACTACATGGCCTATGACAATGGCATAAATTCATACACTACTCTTCAATACATGTCCATGATGGCTCCAAAGGTGGCCCACAAGATAGAGTCGATGTCATCTTCATGGATGGCTTCCACTATCTTGAAAGTGCTTAACCACGGCTAAGGGATTTGCCATCATTCCCTCCTTCTTGAAGGATTCGCCCTCAAATCTTCAACATGGAACAAGGCAAACTTCTTTATCTTCTTTGGAGTTTTGTGTGCTTCTCCATCAAGGTCAAATACCCATTTCATAACACAAGTTTGAAGAAATGTTATAATAGCGAGTAAATGAAGAATATAGCTCCCAACAATGATACACCTTAAATCAAATGAATGATCAAGGTCTTGGAGTGTAGGAGCATCTTTCAAGCTTTTATTTGTCTTGTGTTGGATGTATATGTTTGAAAGACTATCCATTCCAAAGACTATGCCATCATATCATAAACATTGTTCCTTTTATGAATACTGGGGTTCCCAAACATGACTTGTAACACTGTACTCACACTTAAAGAACAAAATCAAGTCAAAACCATTGGAATTATGCCAAAAAATTAAAAATTTAGACTATGGTCGTCTATGTTACTATAGTTGGCTCCTACAGTACAAGTTTGTGTACAAATCCTAGATTTTGTTCATGTAATCGTTTACCAAGCACCTGTAAACAATCACAAGTCAGGTTATTGGTGCAGAAGTTTCAAGACTTCACATAAGTTGCTCATCTCATAAACACTGTTCCTTTTTTGAATAATGGACTTTACATAAGTTCCTTGACTTGTACTTTCATATACCAATAAATGAATGGGAAGGCAATGACCATGTTTGATTTTTAATTACTTTCGTATAGCAATAAATGAAAGGGAATACAATGATCATCTTTGATTTGAAATTACGTTCGTATAACAATAAATGTTAGGGAAGGCAATGACCGTGTTCAACGGTTGGGTGGTGAAACGGTTTAGAGCGCATTAAATTTTGGTTGGTTGGGTGGTGAAACGGTTTGACTGGATTAATGGTACATTGAAGGGCCTTGAACGGTCCAACATTTTCCCAAACCCATTCACCAGGAGTCAAATCTTAGTTTTTTTGCAACATTTAATGAAGAGCTTTGATGAAAAATGTTAGGACTGTTCAACAAACATCTTAAGGAACTATATATTTGTTATGCAGGTATCTGTGGAATGAACAAAGAAACATATCAACCAAACATATCAACATATATATTTTTTTCGTTTTCGAAATCATGGCTGCATCATCCAGCGCAGGACCGTCAACAATCTTGTGGGAGTTTGTGACCATCCACCTAACTGATTTGGTAAACATATTGTTTTGTTATAAAATTTTCCATGTATGTAATGTTATTCTAAATTTGACATGTATTTCTACAGGATTTTGGGTATGTCAATAGGCATTTCGCTATAGCTTTTAAAAATGAATTAGGAAGTACGTGGTCGTTGGTGGACAATAATGGTCACACACATGTGGTAACTTATAACATGAATACATTAGATCCTAGAATTATGATTGGATGGTGTTCAATGAAAAACATATACCATGAAAGGGTCCCACATGACCTTCCAATATTTGGGTGACAGCATTTTCAAAATTATAATTTATTTTGGTCCTTCCACCGACAATAGTAGGGAATCATTCATTAATCGATGTACTATTAATCCCGAGTCGTCATTGTTTGCTGTCAAATTGACTAAATCACAATGTCAAGGAAGTCATTTGGTACGTCAACAATAGTTCAAAATTTCCCCAATATTTGTCAAAAATAATATAATGTCATTCACTTCATATTACTTATTGCACAGGACTTGCATACTACATTTGTGAATGAAATTAGGAACAAAGGGTTCACAGAGGTTATGCTTCTTAGTTATAACGATGGCATCATGTGCAAAGTTTTAGTTTCACAAACTAGAAATTCAACAAAGTTTGGAAAAGGATGGAAAGAATTTTGCATCCAATATGGCTTGGAGACATTGTTGTCTTCGAGGTTAACCACCATTGGAATGATCTTATAGTTGAAGTTCACATTAATGGATGTAATTGTAATGTTAATCACCCAATATCAATGTGAACCACAAAAGACAACATCAATTTATGTTCATGTCCTTTAATTTTTATATTTGAGTAAAAGTATATTTATGACTTCTTGGTCTCAATGACGTAGGTTCAACTCAACAAAATTGTTTCTTATCCCCAACATGTGGTGCCCAAACCTGACTTCCCAAACTAAAATCACACTTAAACAACAAAATCACACCAAAACCATTGCATTTATGCCAAAAATTTAAAAATTTAGACTATGGTCACCTATGTTACCATAGTTGGCTCCTTCATTACAAGTTTCTGTACAAATCTCACTTTTTGTTCGTGTAATCGTTTACCAAGGAGTTGTAAACGATTACAATTGTGTTTTTTGGTGCAGAACTTGCAGGACTTCAACTAACTTGTTCAACTCAATAAAATTGTTTCTTATCTCCAACATGGGGTGCCCAAACTTGACTTCCCACAGTAAAATCACACTTAAACAACAAAATCACACCAAAACCATTGCATTTATGCCAAAAATTTAAAAATTTAGACTATGGTCACCTATGTTACAACAGCTGGCTCCTTCAGTACAAGTTTCTATACAAATCCTACTTTTTGTTCGTGTAATCGTTTACCAAGGAGTTGTAAACGATTACAATTGTATTTTTTGGTGCAGAATTTGCAGGACTTCAACTAACTTGTTCAACTCAACAAAATTATTTCTTATCTCCAACATGGGGTGCCCAAACATGACTTCCCACACTAAAATCACACTTAAAAACAAAATCACACCAAAACCATTGGATTTATGCAAAAAATTTAAAAATTTAGATTATGGTCACCTAGGTTACCAAAGCTAGCTCCTTCAGTACAAGTTTATGTACAAATTCCACTTTTTGTTGTGTAATCGTTTACCAAGGAGTTGTAAACGATTACAATTTTGTTTTTTGGTGCAGAACTTGCAAGACTTCAACTAACTTGTTCAACTCAACAAAATTGTTTCTTATCTCCAACATGGGGTGCCCAAACATGACTTCTCACACTAAAATCACACTTAAACAACAAAATCACACAAAAACAATTGAATTTACGCCAAAAATTTAAAAATTTAGACTATGGTCAACTAGGTTACCACAATTGGCTCCTTCAGTACAAGTTTTTGTATAAATCCCACTTTTTGTTCGTGTAATCATTTACCAAGGAGTTGTAAACGATTACAATTGTGTTTTTTGATGCAGAACTTGTAGGACTTCAACTAACTTGTTCAACTCAACAAAATTGTTTTTTATCTCTAACATGGGGTACCCAAACATGACTTCCCACACTAAAATCACTCTTAAACAACAAAATCATACCAAAACCATTGGATTTATGCCAAAAATAAAAAAATTTAGACTATGGTCACCTAGGTTACCACAGTTGGCTCCTTCAGTACAAGTTTCTATACAAATTGCTCTTTTTTTGTGTAATCATTTATGGCGGATTTGTAAACGATTACCACTGTCTTTATTGTACCAGAACCTTCACTACTTCTACTAAGTTCATCATGTCACAACAATTGTTTCATTCGTCCATCAAATACATCAGTACTAAATCAAAGTGGCCACTTTATTCATTAACAATTCAAACAAAACCTCATTTCACAATGAGAATAACAAAGGCAATTCAATTAACATTAATATTATGGAATGCAAGCAAACATGCATCTTCTATAACATTAAACAAAGTATATTCCAAATTACAAACATTTGTTCATCTATGTACAATTTGGTATTACTTTCTCTTAAGAAATCTACACAAATATCACTCATATTTATTCTAAGCAATCAAGTGTAAGGAGTCCTAAGCGCTTTGCTCTTGTAACGCATTCGTGACCCCATCCTCACATACGTCTTCATTGGAGGTGGATTGGTGGACATGCCTCCCGGGAAAAAAAATCAGTGTTCATGGACGATTCTTCAAGTGGCACACTCTGTCCACCATCATCTTTATTTCTTCTTCTAGCTTTCTCTTCGGCCAACTCAGCCACCAAGACAACAACCCTCCTTTTAAGTTCTGTAATTAGATTTTCTTACTCGTCTAAAGCACGCATAAAACTTTCTCTGCATTTTCTTTTTTGTAACTTCCTTGGTGTTGGTTAGTCATCTTTCCTTTTTGGTCTTGGTTGGTCATCCTTCTCATCCTTCCGATCCTTCATTGAAGCACCAACATCAACATCATGATGAACCTGAAATTGAATAATACATATCATAGTATCAAATTTCAGTGAATATATCATAACATACAACTGTCAAACAATAAACCACATACCACACCCGTCTCCATAACTCCTTTCACGAAGTTGTCTCCCAAATTTATATACATCCAATGCAATATTCCTGGAAATTTCTTTATTGGACCTTCGGGAGGAATAAAATTCTCACAACCATACCTAAAAAAAATGTTCATCTAACATTTAGTCAAAAACACAATGCAACCCACAACCCAAAAAAAAATTGACATTTTAAATCAATAAATATAAATTACCTGCAGCATGTAAACGCAACCATCAACATAAACGTTCCTTGTACTTTTTCCTTTCTTCAAAGCATGTGAATCTTTGCACAAACTACATACCAAATAACGATACACTAAACTACCCCAACAATAATTACCCAAACCACTTAAATTATCAACAATTTCAAACATTATAGGAAACACTCTTCCACTACGTTGTGGAAATAATATCTCACATATCCCTACCAATATGTACAAGCTACAAAAAAGAGAAGAAGGTATCTTTTTTTTATGTTTTCTCATCAAACATTTGTATACCAAATTCAAATCTTTAGTTCCTTTGCCTATGTATTCCACACATGTACTTCTTCCCATTTCTTCCTTTAAGTTAATATTTTGACCGTCTGAACTCAACCCCAAACCTAAATAAAATTCCTTCATATTCATAGACATAAGTTTATCTCCAATTAAAAAACCACTACTGGAATCCACCAATTTAACCAATAACTCACTCAAAATATTCCTACCTACTTTAACTCACTCAAATGTAAAAACCACCGAAAAGGAGTCTCCGCAATCAATGACCGGTGCTCTTGTGTCAAACGTTCGTTCAAAGTAGAAATATACTTTGTTGAAAATGAGTGACGAACCGTCAACTGCATCAACAACATAACCAAAACATAAAAGCCCAAAAACGAAAACAACAACAAATTTAACAGAACAGGGAAAACCCAAAATCCAAACCGAAAACGCAATGAACAAAATGGAGGAAGAACGCATTTACCTTACTTGTCAAAGGACCATGGTTATCGAAACTTGTCATTTCGCACAATAGACTCAACAAAGAGGACGACGATGGGCAAAACGAAGAGATGCAATGAAAACGTAGAAGGAGAACGACAACGAAGAACAAGAGCCACAAGGAAGAGAGACACCGAGAACGATAAGGGAGAACTAGAACAAAGATAGTGAACGAGAAGGAAGAGAGAAAACGGTGATTTCTAATAAACAGGGCAATGAGTATATTTGGAATCCCAAATTTCTGAAACTCTAATCAATTTCAACATCACAATTTCAGAATAAAAGAAAATAAACCAATGCGTTGGTCACAACTGACATTGTCAAAAGTGTATTAAAATTTTGTTGTTAAAATATCGGTACCCTTTTATAAAATCACTTAACCCTTCGTTTTCCTCACACCTCATGTGGAAATTTTTCTTGTAGGTACAACATAAGCACTATTGACACAAACGTGAACGATGATACATGTCCACTAACTTAGACAACTTAATTCCAACCTACCCTCTCCTAAACTTTCTCAAAATCTCATCAAATATATCAAATCAACTATATTTTCCATAAATATAAACCCAACCCAAGAACATTCCTCATTGGAGCCCCGCCACCATGCAAATGGAGACCCTCTCTCTCTTCCTCACTCTAACAGCAACTCTCTCAGCCTATTTCCTCTGGTTTCTTCTCCTCGCCCGAACCCTAACCGGTCCAACACCCTTCCCCTTCCTCGGCAGCCTCCCGCAGCTTTTCCACAACCGCCACCGTGTCCACGACTGGATCGCCGCCAACCTACGCGCTACTGGCTCCTCCGCCACCTACCAAACGTGTATAATCCCCTTCCCCTTCTTGGCACGTAGACAAGGTTTCTACACCGTGACATGCCACCCCAAGAACCTCGAGCACGTCCTCCGCACTCGCTTCGACAACTACCCCAAGGGCCCCAGGTGGCACGCCGCCTTCCACGACCTCCTCGGCCACGGCATCTTCAACAGCGACGGCGACACCTGGCTCATGCAACGTAAAACCGCGGCTCTCGAGTTCACCACACGCACTCTGAAACATGCCATGTCTCGGTGGGTTAACCGCTCCATCAAGAACCGGTTGTGGTGCATCATGGACAAAGCTGAGAAAGATAGCGTCTCCGTGGACCTACAAGACCTTCTTCTGCGCTTGACCTTTGATAATATCTGCGGACTCACCTTCGGTAAAGACCCCGAAACTCTTTCCCCCGACCTTCCCGAAAACCCCTTCGCCGTTGCTTTTGACACCGCCACTGAAGCCACCATGCACAGGTTCGTATAGTTATACACTTTTTCAAATTTCGATATACAAGCATTTAGAATATTTCCAATTCAATTTTCAAGAAATTAATTTTCTTCTAATAGGTTACATACAATACTTATAATGTTAAATGTACGTTTTGTTATGTTACAGGTTCCTCTACCCGGGTATAGTGTGGAGGTTCCAGAAACTTCTGTGCATTGGATCCGAAAAGAGGTTAAAGGAGAGCCTCCGAGTGGTGGAAACCTACATGAACGACGCCGTTGAGGATCGCAGGGAAACTCCTTCCGACGACTTGCTCTCGCGTTTCATGAAGAAGCGTGACGCAGCCGGCAAGCCCTTCTCTTCCGCTGCACTTCAACGCATCGTCCTTAACTTCGTCCTCGCGGGCAGGGACACCTCATCGGTTGCCCTCACCTGGTTCTTCTGGCTCCTCATGAACCACCCTCACGTGGAGGAAAAGCTCATGCAAGAGCTCACAACGGTTCTCTCCAACACACGTGGTGGAGACCACCGCCGGTGGACGGAGGACCCCCTTGACTTTGGTGAGGCGGATCGGCTGGTGTACCTGAAGGCGGCGCTGGCGGAGACGCTGCGTCTGTACCCGTCAGTGCCGCAGGACTTCAAGCAGGCCGTCGACGATGACGTGTTGCCAGACGGGACAGTGGTTCCGGGGGTTCGACGGTGACGTACTCTATATACTCGGCTGGGAGGGTGGAGACGATTTGGGGCGAGGATTGCATGGACTTTAAACCAGAGAGGTGGCTTTCGGTTCGCGGGGACCGGTTCGAACCGCCAAAGGATGGGTTCAAGTTCGTGGCTTTCAACGCTGGACCGAGAACTTGTTTGGGCAAGGACTTAGCATACCTCCAGATGAAATCAGTGGCCGCCGCTGTGCTCTTGCGTTACCGGCTATCGCTGGTTCCCGGTCACCGGGTGGAGCAGAAGATGTCACTCACTCTTTTCATGAAGAATGGGCTCAAGGTGTTCTTGCATCCACGTAAGCTCCAAGGTGGGTCAGGTCTTCCCACGTCATCATAAAAACGAGGTTGTTTTCGTCATTGTGCTGCGTGTATCCACCGAGGTGGTGACATTGAATGTCTGTGTATTTATGTTTTTTGTACTTGGAATTTGGGTTGTGTATTTATACGTTGCGCACTACTGTTTACTGTTTGTGGGTCATTTATATTTCTTTGTTGAAAAAATAATAATGTTCCAAAACTTACTTTCATTGTCCGAATATATTGTAAAATTGTAGGAATACAAGTCTTAAATGTGAGTTTATGATGGGAAGATAATTTAGATAGAAATTTCAATTACATTTAACTAGAAAACAATTACGTCTAATATATTTTAACGTAAGAACCTGAATATATATATATATATATATATATATATATATATATATATATATATTAAAAGAGGAATGTGGTGAAAACTGAATTAAGTTAAAGGAGAGGAATCCTTTTATTAAAAAGAAAATATTGCTGCAGGTTTCCTCCTAAAAAACTAAGCTCATCTTTTTTGAAACGTTTTTCTTTCTAGAAAGTTACTCTCCATTCTTTCTGTCTTCTCTCTACCCTTCATACTGATTCACTCGGTGCATCGTCGTTTAGTTGGCGTCTTTGCGTTCCCGAAGTCGAGAGTTTCGACTTGAACCGATCAAGTTCAGTTTTTAACGGGTAAGTAGTTCTACCATCTTTCTCCGCTGTTTGGAACCTAGGACAAGCTGCATGTGCCTAGAGTACCCTTCTTTTCGCCTTTCCTCTATTCAATCTAGCTCTAAGAGATGTTTTTGTCACCACACCCTTGTTGTGTGAGGTGCTATAGAGAACGTTACTGTAAGCTGTGATTGGAATCTAGGTAAGGAGAGCTAGACATTCCCTTGAATTTTTTGAATGATGTGTATGTGTACTGTATTGTGAAGACGGTATGTTGTTTTTGCTTAAGTTAGGTTTTTGGTAACTTTAACTGCATGTTATGAACTGTTAAAGTTATGAATCTGTGAAATTGATTTAAGAAGCCTTGGACTGATTTCTAATGTGTTTAATTGCTTAGATTGGACTTGTGGGAAGTGTAAGGTGGAAGTTCTGTTATGGTGTTGATAAAAGAGTTATTAGTTAAAAAGTTTAGTGAGTGTGGTGTCTTAGGTCATTTTAAGAGGAACTAAGATGGTGATTCTGAGCTATTGCGGTTGAGAGGGCCTTTGGGGTGTTAGGGCAACTTAGACAAGTCAATTGTGACTGGTTAGGCTCATAAAATTGGTCCAAAACTTGATAAAAGTGGTAAAAATTGAAATTGAGTCTCTAGGTTGTTGATTTTGGTACTTTAAAGTAGAACTTGGGACTTAACTACTTTAAAATCACTGTAAGGATGTTTATAATTGTTTAGGCAAGTTTAGTTAGGTCCAAAGCATGAATTATAGGTGATAGAAGTTGGCATAGGGTCTTAGAAATGGTAAGAGGGTGTGTGAGTAAATAAATCTGTAGAATTCAAATTTTGCAGATTATGCAGTCTCCATATGCGAATTGTATCACATAGCGAGACCCTGTAAGGGGTGCCACTGTTTGGTTATTCGCTTTGCGCCCTTGTGCGCTTTGCGAATAACCAGAGAGTCATGCTCTCTGTTTGAGCTCTCGCATAGCGAGCTGGGCGCGATATGCAAGAGACCTGAGGTCCTTCACCTCTGCGAATAAATTCACCTTGCGATTCCAGGGTATGCGCTGTGCGATTCCAAGGTATGCGCTGTGCGAAGCAACCTTGTTTCGCCTTGCGTGAAGGGTGTGCGTTGTGCAAATCCCCTGCGTGTAATTCTCTCTTTTTGCTCTTGATTGGTTGAGATAAGTGTGTGTGTATGTGTGTGTGTGTGTGTGTGTGTACTCCTTGAGATGCATAATATGATCTTGTTTGATTGATAGACTGTCATGACTATTTACATATTAGACGTATGTGGTTTGAAAGCATAAGATTGTGAATTATAATGGTGTACTTGAGTATAAATTGGACATCTCAGCGTGAGACGACTGGAAGTGGTTGGAGAGAGTTTGTTGTTGTCTTGTATAACTGTATGGAGCTTTGAAATGATATGTCTATCCCTACACTCAAAGCACTGTTCATGCTCAAATAGAGAAGAACGGTGTGAGTGGTGAGAGTAGAGGGAGGTCCTCGTCTATAGTCTTAGAGTTTAGACATAGACTGGTATGAGGATTTATCTTGCATAGTGTTGGGGAGGACCATCTGAACTATGCAAGTGCAAAGACGACCAATAGTTCGACAATTATACAAATCCAGACGAGTTGTGTTGAGTACTTGATGCATGGTTTGAATTGTATGCTTTGGTTGTTCTTTGATGTGTAACTAAACATGATGATATTGATTGATTGTGCTATATGTATATTGCTTGTTTATCTAGCTCACCCTTGCTTCTGTGTTGTGTGTTGCTTGTGTATGTTTTCCCTTTGCGATGATCATCCACTTGGATGTGAGTAGATGTGGAGAAGATGCCTCTAGAGCAAGTACTGGAGGACGCTGACGCTGCACCTTAGACTCCTTAGGATTCATCTAGTTATCTTATGTTGTTTTGAGATACTTCTTAGGTTACTTTAAAATACTTTGTTATGATTAAAAGTTTTAAATTAGGCAATTCTGGATTATATGATTGTGTTTATTATATATTTGGGATGTCACATTTGATCATATCTATATAATATATATATAAAGGTAGATATAGAGGGGTTAAGTGTGAGAAGTAAGGACATCATGGTTAAAATCTTATCATTTGTTAACGACGTGATATTCTTGTGCGAAAGAAAAACTTATAATATATTGCTTTTGAAAAATATTGTGAACTTGTAGTAGAACTTCCGGTGAATTTTAAAAAAAGTAAGATGAGGAAGGCTTAGAAGTAGAGAACAAAATTCACATATTTTTATCATTTCTAAATATGTGAGAATGAAAGAGTTAGCAATTTAAAATTTGATTAATAAGCATATAACATGAAAATGTATGAAAAGTTGAATGATAAGTTACCATTAAATCGTGATGAGACATATTATTTATTAGTCATGAGACATAAAATTTCTTTTATTATTTTATACTAAAGTTATATTTTCATATCTACGTATGAGTATATCATCATTTGTATAATTTACATTGTTCTAATAGACATAAAATAAGAAAATGTGTAAAAATGTCCATTAAAAAGATAAAGGATCTCTTTCCTATAGAGTAAAGAATGTATTGGACTGTAATAGAGATATTTCGTTTATATATAATATGAGTTGATAAGAAGAGTTGACGCAAGCTTAGTATTATCCTGGAATTTCCTTAATTCTACCTATTCAATTCTACATTTCTAAATCAATTTTTATTGGTTTCGGATTTTTATAAATATAAAGGAAAAAATCTCTATATGTTAACCAACTTTAGAATAAAATAAAATTAATCACTATAATAATTAATTTACAAAATTAAAAATTACTAATTCATAAAATAATCATTAATAAAAAATTATAATTATTTTATAAATTAATTTCTAAAATTAATTATCAAATTTTTTACTATAATATCCCAAAATATATAGTATAAACTAATAATAGAATTATTACATTAAATGATAAGAGAAAAGAAGAGAGAGAAATTTTGAAATGGGACAAAACTTTTGTTTATATAATACTATTATTTTAATATAAATCACTGGATCTCATCCTCTACCACATCTGTAAGCTCCAAACCGTTCGGTTCTCATATTTATTATCAAAAAATTAGTTTCTAAATTGATGAGTAATTAATTTTAGACTAATTTATAAACCAAATATAATTAAATACAAGATTTACTGTAATAATAAGAAAAAATGAACAATTTAGTCTATAATCAATCTTTTTATTCTATAATTTTCTTCCAGTCTGCATTATTTTATATCAAAATCAAGCATCTATCAAATATGGTTATATTTTTCCTACCAAATCTTATACATGAAAGAAAAGAAGAAAAAAACTTAAGCAACAAGGAGAATCAATGAATGCACGATAACAGAAAAAGGAGAACATGCAAAGAGAAAACAGTAAATCCCATGCAAACGTTATTGCAATTAAGAAGTTGAAATGTTACGAAAAGATTAAGTTGTCATTGCAGTGACCTTATTTCAAAATACGACCTTTTAACCATTTGAACTATGAAGAAACAAACTCTACCAGATCTCCTCTCCTTTTACTTGTGAGCCACCTTGATGCCGAAAATCTATGTTGAGATTCTGATTTCCATAGCCAGATACGTTGAACAAGGGAGAGACATAAAAATCCGAAGGAAGGTAACTAGCTGGGGGATGGGTCTCTCTGGAGAAGAAACTATCATCGAAGTGCATATTATCTGGGTATTGCAGAGAATACACAACCTCAGTCTCATCAACATCATCAACATTGATCATGTTCAAGTGATCCAACACCTTAGAGTGCTTAGAGGGTTGAACATTGTCGGTGAAAATTTGTTGCATGAAGAGTGGTTGGTTAGGAAAAGGTTGATAGAAGAGATGGTTGAAAGGGTTAGGTGCATTGTTGTCCTGTGAGGGTGTTGGAGCAATAAGAGGTGTAGAATTTGTGGTGATGATGGTCTTGCTTCTGATGTAGTCTTCGAGTATGGAGGAATGAGGTTTTCCATTAGAGGTCTTTGTTTTCTTGTGCTTTCTCTTTGAATTCTGTCTCCTTTTGGTCGCATTCCAGTGGTTCTTTATGGCATTCTCTGATCTTCCTGGAAGGCATTTTGCCATCTCGCACCAACGATTTCCAAGCCGAGCATGCATGTCTACCAGTATTCTTTCTTCTTCTTCGCTCCAGCTATCTTTCTGATAAATATTTTTTTTTTCAAAAAATACAACTATTTTTTTTCAAACATAATCTATTGTCATCAACTTTTTTTCTCTATGGAAAAAAGGCTAACATGTACACATATTAAATACATATATATATATATATATATATATATATATATATATATATATGGTCTTTGGGAAAACAAAATGATGTTGAAAGAAATATACTGACGCTGCAGTGGTGAATTAATGAAATTTAACTAATAGGTTTGAATTACAAAAGAAAAATTTGATTAAATTTATAATTTATTATATAATAAATAGTTAGTAATTCATAATTTGTATTTATTATATTGCTTTTAAGTATATAATAATTTTAAGTTATATAGTTTACAAGTAAAAAATTTACAATTAACTATATATAATGTTATAACTTATGGCTATATAAAGTGAATTTTAAATTAAACTTCTTACATAACTTATTATAAATTTAAATAATTATGATGTATAAATTCTAAAAAATTTATCTGGTTAAACTTATATAAAGTTCTAAATAGATTATATATTATATTGCAAACTTGTGTGACATTAAAATAATACAATTTGAAATTCAAATTAAAAGGTAAACAAAATTACTAATCTCCCTAAACTTTATCCCTTTTATAATAGGTACTTTATTCTTGATTTATTTTGATTGATATTCAAAATCCATCACATTTACTAATAGATAGCTTGAACTTCAATTTTGTTTCAATTGATCCTTGAAATCAATTGTTTTCTTTTAAATAAATACCTAATATTTTAATTTGATTATAACTAATCTTTAAAACTTATCCAATTTTCACAAATAGTTTTCATTTTTCTTTTTTTAATAAGTATAAGCAAAATATTTACATCAAATACCATTAATTTTTAATTTTACTTATTCGGCTTGCTATAATTTATTTCTTTATAAATTTAAATATAAAATAAAAATTTATAAATAAAGAAAAAATATTTAAAGATCTATTTTAATTTTACACCTATTTTTAAATTTATTGTAATTTCTAATTGATTTTGTAAAAATATTTTACTTTGATTTTATTTGATTATATTTACAATGTTATCTTCAAAAGATTAATTTTGCAAGTTTGAATCATAAGATTTAGAATCTATATATCCTAAATTAATAGAACTATCAAAAGCATTCAAATTCAAAATTGTGAATATATTAATAGAAGTATCAACAGTATTCAAATTAACAATTTTAAATAAATTAATAGAAGCATCAACACTATTCAAACAAATAAATGTATTAATAACACAATTGTTTATACTATTGCTCATTTTAAATAATATTTTTCAGAAAATTGTTTATAAAACATGATAAATTAAGGTTTAATTAGAATAAAATTATAAAATTTGTTGTTTATTTTAGAATTACAGAATCAATTAAAAATGTCATAAGTCTGAAGGATTATGAGATGTATATAATTTAACTTAAACTTACAAAAAAAAAAAGCTATTTATAGAAGTTTGATAACTTCTTCGAAGGATTAATTAGAAAAAAAATGAAAAATTCAAATTCAAAGATATTTATTTATAAATGGAATGGAGTTTGAAAATCAATTGAAAAAAAAAATTAGATACTTTTGTAAAAGAGATCAAATTTAGTATGATAAAAATACACTCTACAAAGTAACATGAAAAACCATTATAAAAAAAATGAATCTCTTTGAATGATTATATTGATGCACCAAATTTGATGTGAACAAGAATAGTGCACATCTTGATCGATGAAGGTGTTACGATTTGTTCACATCTTGAAAGATGTTTTGTGAGAAGTGATATATACATAAACACATTCTTAATAAAAAGTCTATTAAGCACATGCTTTTTTATCTTTGTTTTCTTATATTATATCTTCTATAACATATTTTCTTTCTTTTCTTTTATCTAAATGTAGATCAACATTTTGGATGTGTATTAGACAATATCTTAAAAGTTTATTCCCATCACAGAGGAGAATTTCATCTCCTGACAACAATTTAAAATTCCAAAAGAATTTGAAGGATTTATAACTCATTCAAAAGAATTAGATTAAAAGTAAAGATATTATAACACATTTTTTCATTCATTTAACACAAATTACAAAATTAAAATAATAAAAAAAATGTCAAAAAATATCAGTGTTTTTTTTTTCTTGTTATTAATCTCTCGATCGAAGATACTAGTTTAAATATAAAATTATTATAAAGCTAACAAATTATAATATCACAACTATAAAAGAAACATAATATCATAAACTAAAAATTAGAAAAAAAAATATATTTATATAAATCTATAGTTTCTTAATATTTGGTTAAAATGATACTACCCTTGAACTAGTTTTGAACCTATTCTCATTTTACAATTGAATCCACTTTTGGAGTTTCAAAAACATAACCAAGAAAATCCTAAACCATACTTATCAAGATGAAGAGGATGAGTGCAGATACTGATAAATAGCAGTGTTAAGTACAGAAAAAAAAAAAACATAAAAAACTATATTGAAATTCAGATTCACCCACCAACCCTATTGTGTTATATAGGGTTAGCATGATTTATTCTAATACAACTAATCTTATGATGTAATGTAACTATTAAGTGTTGCAGTAACAAACCTTAATATCAGGACGCAAATGATTGTTCCATCTTTCTCGACATTGTTTGCCAACTCTTCCTTCCAACTTCTCAGCTATTTCAGCCCACTTTTTATCACCATGTTGTTTCACCAACCTTATCAGTTTCCTGCAGTTATACCAAATAAACTTCAATATTCAGCACAAAGTTATATTTATCAGACTAAAAAACATTTGAAAAACACAGCCTTGTCTTAATTTATTCAACCTGTCCTCTTCCTTATTCCACTGTCCTTTGATCCAAGACACAGAAGATTGTTTCTTCCTTCTCCTTCCCACCACTTTCGTGTTCTTACAAGAAACTTGCATATCATCCAGACACAGTGTAAGGTTTTGGTTGATGTTTGTCCACTCAGAAAAAGCACAAGCATCATTGTTCTTTGTCTGTTGTTGTAGTTGTTGATGATGATGAAGGAAGTGGCCACATAAGAATTGATCTGTGTCTGTGGATGTCAAAGGAGGGTTCATAACATCACAACCATAAATTTGAAAGCCATTTTCACCTCTTAACACAATATCCATGAAGGGAGAATAAATCAAAAGGGAAAGTATTGTTTATTGTGGGGAGGTATAGGGTTTTCTGTTAGGTGAAATTAGGGTTGACAAATACTGAAGCTTAAGCCAAACACTGTAATAAGCAAGTGAATTATAATAGCCATTAATTCTGTGCCTTTATGCAAAGGTCAGGAATGAATTTTTATACTGTAACTCCTAAAATTCATTATGGACTAATTAAAAGTGTGGGCAGAGGGATTAGTGGGTGCTGATAGTCCATGCTGTTTATTTTTAATTTATTAGATTTAACTCATATTTAATTGTTACTTAATACAGTTTTAATTTACTACTTAATTGCATTTACATACATTTCAGTTAATTTTCAATTATGGGCCATTTATTGTATAAATTTTTTACATTTTTTTTTCGGTTTTAAAAATCTTTTAATGTGGCATATTATGGATTCTGGATAAATACAAGTATTTTGGAAGAAATAAATTACGAAAATTTCTTCTTCTTTCTTTCTCTATCATAATTCTCTTATGGTAGTTCTAAGGTCACTGAAAAGGGTTATATTATTAAAAATCATATAAAAAATATAAAAAGTCTATTTTTATGCATCGAATAATCTTTTTGTTTTTTATCACTTCAAACAGTCTTTAAAACCCAATTATATTTATTTTACACTTTCTTATATTTTTCTTAGGGTGGGTATCGAATGGAATTTATTTGTCAACATTACTCAGATTATTGTCATCCATAATTTCATTTGCTATCCAAATAAAAATATTATAGTTAATTAAAAAAAAAACATATACCACTTTCATTGTGCAATTGTTGGTAAAAGTTCCAAAATAGAGCGGGATCCAAAGCCATTCGATCTTTAGATGCTTGACAATCTAACAGAGAGTTTATGGAAAAAGTTAAGATGATTTGGGAGAAGTATGAGATTAATGGAAGTAGTATGTTCACCATAAAAAGAAAAGGTAAAAAAATCTGAAACAAGATATGCAAACCTGAAATAAAGATGTGTTTGGGATTTAAATATTAAGAGAAAAAATAGGTTAAATATATTTTTAAGTTATGAAGTTATATATAAAATTAGAATTTGTTTTTTTCTTAAAGTTTTATATATATTGGTCTCTAAATTTAAAAAATAAAAAGGAAATATAACTCTTTTAATATAATGCGTTAATTTTTTTCGACATTAAATTAAAAGTAACTATAATAATTATTTTTTAAAGTTGAGATAAAATATATTAAAGTTTGAAATAAAAATAACTTTTACGTTTCGCGTCAAAATTTAAAAATTAAAAATATATTTAACCTAAAAAAATAAATAAAATAATCTAGATAAAAAGGACGAAAATAAAAGTAAGATAAAGAGATAACAAATTGTTTGCCTATTTTAGGAAAACAAATTTTAGTTTAAAAGTAAGAAAAAAAAAATCTATCAAATTGTTTAGAAGTAAGGGATTTGAATAATAAGAATTTTCCTACATGGTAATTACACTAAGGACAATGCCAAACATTATTAAAGAAAACAAAATTTAGAATGAGTGGTGAGGAACCAATAACAATCAAAACCATGGTATAAAAGTATTTTCAAAATAGATTGACTGAAATTTTAGGGATGAAAATCATTGTGAATAATAATATAGCATTTTCCATGCTTAATTATGATGATAATGTTAAGCTTACAACTTTAGTAAGCGTAACATTCATGTGGTTTTTGTATGACACTCATATCTAGGTTTGGTCATAACAACTTTAGTGTCTTATTATTGGAACAATATCGTGTTCTCTGACGCAACCATGAAAAGGATTGTGTCTGGCCCAAAAAAACCGTCTAACGTCATGCACACACCCAATGTGTTTATGTGCCAATAGTGCATCGAAAAATGAGATAATGCAAAGTTAGAATCGTGTTGGAGCTTCATAAGTTTTGATAAAATAATTTTCATCATCATTATCTTTTAACAGTCTCACTAATTCGATATTTTTAAAGTTTTCTTAGTCCTTTATCAAATTTTATTACACAATTTTTTGAAGTACTAAGAGAGTGATGGGAAAGGGCCAAAACAAATATAACAACTTGACAAAGAGTTATAACGCAGCGGAAATTCAATCCCCCTTCTTGCGAGAATCTGCGAGGAGCACCAAACAAATAGAACAAAAATAGGATCCAAAGCACAAAGAGACACCAACAATTTTTAACGTGGAAAACCCCTCAATGCAAGGGTAAAAACCACGAGTCGTCCAGACCAATGAAAAATCCACTATGATCAATAATAGGGTACAAAAGAGTCTCCAATAATAATACCAAAAGGTATTTTCAATAAGCCAAATTAACTAAGCACAAATGCTTACAAATGAGAACAAAGAAGATGAAAATTCTCCAAAACAGGGCTGCTGGTGCGGGACCAATTTCTCCCAATCTAGACCTCCGATTGACGATCCGAACGGTCAGAATGAAGAACCATATGTCTGGAACCTACTCTCCAAATATCAGCTCGATCCAACGGTGAACGACTTCACAGCGACGAAAACACCAGTGCAGGTTTAGGGTTTTGCGGGAATGGCTTTCTCTCTTTCTTTTTCTCTCCCTTGGCTTTTGTCTCTCTTCAAATGACTCTCTTATCCTCTACTAATCTGACCCATCTCATTTTAACCTAATGAGACATAATGGACCACACTATTTGGGCCTATTCTCCACATAGGAAGGGAGCCCAATAACCCAACAAATCTCCCCCTCACGACTATGTGGAGATATCCGCCAAACCGGCGATCTCACAACAAACTTCAAACTTTCCTCTTAGCAATGCCTTAGTCATCATATCAGCACCATTATCATTTGTATGAACTTTAGCTAGTTCCACCAACTTAGCATCCAAAACATCACGTATCCAATGATACCTTACATCAATATGTTTGGATTTAGAATGAAAAGTTGGATTCTTACCAAGATGAATAGCACTTTGACTGTCACAATACAACAAGTATTTACCTTGCACAAAACCAAGCTCATGCAAGAATTTCTTCACCCATAACAACTCCTTACATGCTTTAGTAAGTGCAATGAATTCTGCCTCAGTAGTAGACAACGCCACACACTTTTGCAACTTTGATTGCCAAGACAAGGCTCCCCCTGCAAACTGAATCAAATAGCCTGAAGTGGACTTCCTGGAATCAATGTCTCCAGCCATATCTGAATCTGAGTAACCCACCAAAGTAGGCTTATCACCTCCAAAACAAAGCCTCAAACCACTAGTACCACGAAGATACCTCAAAATCCATTTCACAGCATTCCAATGCTCTCTACCTGGATTTGACAGAAATCTGCTAACTGTACCAACAGTGTGTGCAATATCAGGCCTTGTACATACCATTGCATACATCAAACTACCCACCGCAGAAGCATAAGGAACTTTGCTCATGTCTATCTTCTCAGCTTCATTTGAAGGACTTTGTTTAACACTCAACTTAAAATGAGTAGCAAGAGGAGTACTTACAACCTTAGCATTCTCCATTTGGAATCTTTGCAACACCTTCTGAATGTAGTGCTCCTGTGATAGCCAAAGTTTCTTCTCTTTTCTATCACGAGTGATACTTATACCAAGAATCTTCTTAGCAGCTCCCATGTCTTTCATAGCAAATGACTCGCCCAGTTGCTTCTTCAACCTGTCAATTTTGGAAACATCTTTCCCAACAATAAGCATGTCATCAACATATAGCAACAATATAATGAAATCATTCTCAGAAAATTTCCTGACAAAAACACAATGGTCAGAAGTAGTCTTCTTGTAGCCTTGCTCACACATAACAGACTCAAACTTCTTATACCACTGCCTCGGAGCTTGCTTTAAACCATATAGGCTTTTTCGTAGCCTACACACATAGTCTTCCTTGCCTTCAACAAGAAAACCATCTGGTTGCTTCATGTAAATCTCTTCCTCCAAATCACCATGAAGGAAAGCTGTCTTCACATCCATTTGCTCAACCTCCAAATCAAGAGTAGCAGCTAAACTTAACACAGTTCTAATGGATGTCATCCTCACCACAGGTGAGAAAATCTCATTGAAGTCAACGCCCTTTCTTTGTCTGAAGCCTTTCACCACTAATCTGGCTTTATATCTGGTAGATGTAGAATTGCTCTCTTGCTTCACCTTGAAAATCCACCTGTTCTCTAAGGCTCTCTTACCCTTAGGCAACTTTACTAAGTCATAAGTGTGATTATCATGCAGAGATTTCATCTCATCCTGCATTGCATCCAACCACTTTTGCTTTTCTTCACTTTTAATGGCCTCCTCATAACATTCAGGTTCTTCCTCATCAGTCAACATCACATACTCATTGGTAGAGTACTTCTTGGGAGGTTGTTTTGGCCTGCCAGATCTTCTGGGTTGAGCTTCAGGTAGCTCAGGTACATCACCAAGACTGTCATCATGTGACACATCATGTTCCTCTTCATCAACATTATCAATAGGAACATTCAAGTTATCTTCAACCTGCTTATCAATATCTTCAATGGTTTGATCTTCCATGAATTGCACATCACGACTTCTAACAACTTTCTTTTCAATGGGGTCATACAACTTGTAGCCAAATTCATCTTGACCAAAACCAATGAAGATGCATTGTCTTGTCTTCACATCCAACTTGGATCTTTCATCCTTTGGAACATGAACAAATGTTTTACAACCGAAGACACGCAAATGATCATAAGTAACATTCTTGCCAAACCAAATCTTGTCTGGCACCTCAGAGTTCAAAGCAACTGTAGGACTTAGATTAATAACATGCACTGCTGTAAACAATGCCTCACCCCAGAAATGCTTAGGCAATTTTGCTTCAGAAAGCATACACCTAACTCTTTCAATCAATGTTCTGTTCATCCTCTCCGCTAAACCATTCAGTTGAGGAGTTTTGGGAGGAGTCTTCTCATGTGCAATACCATATTGTCTACAATAAGCATCAAACGGTCCACAATATTCACCACCATTGTCAGTACGAATGCGCTTCAACTTCTTGCCTGACTGCCTCTCAACCAAAGCATGGAATTCTTTAAACTTGTCCAACACTTGGTCCTTTCTCTGTAGTGCATAAACCCAAAGCTTCCTAGAACAATCATCAATAAAAGTAACAAAGTAAAGTGCACCACTAAAAGACTTTACTTTCAACGGGCCACAAACATCAGAATGCACCAATTCAAGCAACTCTGACTTCTTGGAGGGAGGATGCTTCTTGAAGGATACTCTGGTTTGTTTACCAGCCATGCAGTGAGAACATTTCTCCAACTCTACATTCTTCAAACCTGAGAGAACATCCTTTTTAGCTAAGCAGTTAAGCCCCTTTTCACTGATGTGCCCAAGCCTTCTGTGCCACAAAGATGACTCCATATACATAGCATTCACACAATCTTTAGCAACCAAAGCTTTTGTCCAGTAAAGCTTAGAGTTTTTCTCCCCTTTAGCGATAATCAAGTTACCTTTGGTGAGTTTCCACTTTCCAGAACCAAAGTGGTTATCATATCCACCATCATCAAGTACCTGCACAGAAATCAAGTTAAAGCGAACATCTGGAGCATGTTTAACTCCTCTAAGCAACAACTGCATCCCCATGTTGGTTTGCAAGTGAACATCACCAACACCAATAACCTTAGACACCCCATCATTACCCATCTTCAATACTCCAAAATCACCAGGTGTATAAGATGTGAAGAACTCCTTCCTGGATGTAACATGCAGTGTAGCACCACTATCAATTATCCACATGCTCTCATCAGATACAAGATTAATAGTGTCATAATCACGAAGACAAACAAGGTCACCACATGTAGTAGTAGTAACACGATCACCATCATCATTATCTCTTTCTCTTTGTTTACCCTTTTTGTCTTTGTTCTCTTTCTTCCACAAAAAACAGTTCTTCTTTATATGCCCTGTTTTATGACAATAGTGACACTCCACATTCTTGTACCGAGACTTGGACTTGCTCCTGCTTTTATCTCTACTACTATTTTCTTTCTTCTGGCTTCTCCCCCTATTCTCTGTAATAAGAACTTCTGAATGAGATGAAGTACCCTGTGTCTTCCTTCTCATCTCCTCATTAAGAGCATCACTCTTTGCCATTTGCAAAGAAATATCACCATTAGGGGTAGCACTTATCATAGAAACCCGAAATGTCTCCCACGAATCCGGTAAAGAGTTTAATAAGAATAAGCCCAATAGATCATCATCAAATTTTATACCCACTCCTGCTAATTGATCATAGCGTCCTTGAAATTCACTCAAGTGATTTGAAACAGGAGTTCCTTCCTTGTACTTTAACTCCACAAAATTTTTCAGCAAGTACAATTTATTAGTCCCTGACTTAGAGGCATACAAGGACTCAAGCTTATCCCATAGGGTTCTCGCATGTGTCTCATTAGCAACAAAATTATAGACATTGTCATCAACAAACTGCCTTATAAATCCACATACCTGTTGATGTTCAAAATCCCATTCTTCATCTGACTTGGATTCTGGCTTATCGGAAGCAAAAACAGGAAGATGCAAATTTTTCACAAATAGCAAGTCCTTCATCTTGCCTTTCCATAAGTGATAATTTTCTCCATTCAAAGAAATCAATTTTGTATGTGCCTCCATCATTCACGCAAACTAAACAGTCCCTTAACCAAAGAGCTCTGATACCACTCTGATGGGGGAAAGGGCCAAAACAAATATAACAACTTGACAAAGAGTTATAACGCAGCGGAAATTCAATCCCCCTTCTTGCGAGAATCTGCGAGGAGCACCAAACAAATAGAACAAAAATAGGATCCAAAGCACAAAGAGACACCAACAATTTTTAACGTGGAAAACCCCTCAATGCAAGGGTAAAAACCACGAGTCGTCCAGACCAATGAAAAATCCACTATGATCAATAATAGGGTACAAAAGAGTCTCCAATAATAATACCAAAAGGTATTTTCAATAAGCCAAATTAACTAAGCACAAATGCTTACAAATGAGAACAAAGAAGATGAAAATTCTCCAAAACAGGGCTGCTGGTGCGGGACCAATTTCTCCCAATCTAGACCTCCGATTGACGATCCGAACGGTCAGAATGAAGAACCATATGTCTGGAACCTACTCTCCAAATATCAGCTCGATCCAACGGTGAACGACTTCACAGCGACGAAAACACCAGTGCAGGTTTAGGGTTTTGCGGGAATGGCTTTCTCTCTTTCTTTTTCTCTCCCTTGGCTTTTGTCTCTCTTCAAATGACTCTCTTATCCTCTACTAATCTGACCCATCTCATTTTAACCTAATGAGACATAATGGACCACACTATTTGGGCCTATTCTCCACATAGGAAGGGAGCCCAATAACCCAACAGAGAGGAGAGGTAACACTCGAAGAGAGTGTAAGGTTTGGGATGAAACGCGGTAAGAGAGCATGAGTTTATGTAAAACGGATTAAATTAAAATAAAGCAGTCAAAGATTATTTTCTTCTGACACATGTATAATCGGAAAAATAAAAAATATAATGAGGTGTAGATGAGATACGCGAGGTGCAAAGAGAAGTACTCTCGTCCCTATCACAGATCATCAATGCACAATCCAATCCTAGAAATGCATCATTAGCAACACAGAACAACAACAAAAACATCAACCACACTTCAACTATCATACAATCTATTAGATATGAGCTTAAAGAAATTGGAACCAACCTTAAAGCTCAAGAAAACTTGATGTGATCTATAAGAAGACACCACGACCACCATGACACCACGACCACCATGACACCACCACAATAACCACCAAATGAAAATGAGGAGAGTTCTGTGAGAATGAAAGGCACACTCTGAAACTGTGAGAACTCAAATGAGAGAGGAAGGGAGGAGAAGAGGAACCACTCGAAGAGAGGAGAAAAGGGGTGTAGGGTTTAGGAATATGAAATGCTGCAAGATAAAATAGGTTTATGTAGAATGAGTCAAATTAAAATAAAGCAGTCAAAGATTTTTCTATTCTAACCGTAGCACAGTGAGGAAAATTAAACAACAGGGAGGTGCAGAATGTGATACCTCAAGTGTAGGGAGAAGCACTATTTTCCCTATCCCAGATCCATCAATGCATAATCTAGGGGATGTAGAGAGACATGATAGGGGAAAGGGGATGTAGGGTTTGGGAATATGAAATGCGACAAGAGAGAATAAGTTTTTTGTAGAGTGGGTCAAATTAAATTAAAGCAGTTAAAGATTCTTCTCTTTTGATAGGGGAACAATTGGGAAAACTAAAATCCAGGGAGGTGCAAGATGAGATACGAGAGGTGCAGGGAAAAGCACTCTTGTTCCTATCACATATCCATCAATGCACAATTCAATCCCAGAAATGCATCATCAACAGCACAAAACAACAACACAAACATCAACCAAATTTTAATTATTATTCAATCTATCAGATCTAAGTGTAAAGAAATGAGAACCAACCTTGACGCCCAAGAAAACTTGATGTGAACTATGAGAAGACGCCACCACCACCACGACACCACCAAACGAGGTTGAGGAAAGTTCCGTGAGAAAGAAAAACACACTCTGAAATTGTGAGAACTCAAATGAGGGAGGAGTGGAGGAGGAGAGGCAATACTCAGAGAGAGCAGAAAGGGGTGTAGAGTTTTGGAATATGAAATGGGGTAAGAGAGAATGGGTTTTTGTAGAATGGATCAAATTAAAAGAAAACAATTAAAGATTCTTCTCTTCTAACAGAGGTATAGTTGGGAAAATTATAAAACAAATAGGTGCAGGATGAGATACGTGAGATGAAGGGAGAAACACTCTTGTCTCAATCACAGATGCCTCAATACACAATCAAATCCCAGAAATGTATCATCAACAACACCAAACAACAACACAATCATCAACCACACTTCAACTATCATAAAATTTATCAGATCTGGCTTAAAGAATATGGAACCACCAAGGACACCCAAGCAAACTTGATGTGAACTGTTAGAAGATGCCACCAACACCACGACAACCACTAAACGATAGTAAGGATAGTACTGTAAGAATGAAATGTGCACTATAAAATTGCGAGAACTCAATTGAGGGAGGAGGGGAAGCAACACAATCTAAACCCATAAATGCATCATCAAGAGTACAAAACAACAGCACAACCATCAACCACACTTCAACTATCATAAAATCTATCATATATAAGCTTAAAGAAAGGGGAACTAACCTGGACGCCAAGCAAATTTGATGTGAACTATTAGAAGACACCACCACCACCACGACACCACCATAATAGCCACCAAATGTGAATGAGGGTACTTCTGTGAGAATGAAAGGCACACTCTAAAACTGTGGGAACTCAAATGAGCGAGGAGGGGAAGCAACACTCGAAGAGAGGATAAAGGAGGTGTAGGGTATAGAAATATGAAATGCGGCAAGAGAGAATGAATTTTTTTAGAATAGGTCAAATTAAAATAAAGCAGCCAAAGATTATTCTCCTTTGACAGGGGCACAGTTGGGAAAATTAAAAAATAGGGAGGTGCAGGGAGAAGCACTCTCATCCCTATCACAGATCCATCACTGAACAATCCAATCCCAGAAATGCATCATCAACAACACAAAACTAAAACACAAAATTCAACCACACTTCAACTATCATACAATCTATCATATCTAAGGTAAAGTAAATGGGAACCAACCTAGACGCACTAGCAAACTTGATGTGAACTGTGAGAAGACGCCATCACCACCACGAAAACCACTAAAAGAAAATGAGGAGAGTTCTGTGAGAATGAAAGGCACACTCTGAAACTTCGAGAACTCGAATTAGGGTGGAGGGGAGACAACACTCAAAGAGAGGAGAAAGGGGTGTAGGGTTTGACAATACAAAATGCGGCAAGAGAGAATGAGTTTTTGTAGAATGGGTCAAAGTAAAAGAAAGCAATCAAATATTCTTCTCTTCTAACACAGGCACTACTGAAAAAATTTAAAATCAGGGAAGGATAAGAAGAGATACGTGAGGCGCAAGGAGAAGTACTCTCGACCCTATCACAGATCCATCAATGCACAATTCAATCCCAAAAGTGCATCATCAACAACACAGAACAACAACACCAATATCAATCACACTTCAACTATCATACATTATATCAGATCTAAGTTTCAAGAAGTGGGAACCAACCAAGATGACTAAGAAAACTTAATGTGAACTTTGAGAAGACGCCACCACCACCATGCCACCACCAGTACAGCCAACAAACGAGAATGAGGTGAGTTCTGTGAGAATGAAAGGCACAAGCTGAAACTGTGAGAACTCAAATGAGGGAGGAGGGGAGACAACACTCGAAGAGAAGAGAAAATGGGTGTAGGATTGGGGAATATGAAATGCAACGAAAGGGAATGGGTTTTCTTAGAATGTGTCAAATTAAAATAAAGCAGTCAAAGATTCTTCTATTCTGACAGGTGCAAAATTAGATGTGAGGTGCAGGGAGAACCACTCTCGTCCCTCTCACACATAAATCAATGTACAATCCAATGCCAGAAATGCATCATCAACAACACAAAACAACAATACAAACATCAACTACACTTCAACTATCATATAATCTATTAGATCTGAGCTTAAAGAAATGGGAACCAACCTGAACGCCCAAACAAACTTGATGTGAAATATGAGAAGATGTCACCACCAGCACGACCCCCACCAAACGAGAATAAGGAGAGTTCTATGAGAACGAAATGCACACTATGAAACTGTGAGAACTCAAATGAGGAAGGAGGGGAGCCAACACTCGAAGAGAGGAGAAAGGGGGTGTAGGGTTTGGGAATATGAAATGCGGCAAGAGAGAATGAGTTTCTGTAGATTGGGTCAAATTAAAATAAAGCAGTCCAAGATTTTTCTATTTTAACCGTAGCATAGTGGAGAGAATTAAAAAATAGAGAGGTGCAGAATGTGATACCTTAGGTGTAAGGAGAAGCACTCTCTTCCCTATCCCAGATCCATCAATGCACAATCTAATCGCATAAATGCATCATTAACAGCACATAATAATAACACAAACATCATCCACACTTCAACTATCATACAATCTATCAAATATGAGCTTAAAAAATTGGGAACCAACCTGAACACCAAATCAAACTTTATGTGAACTGTGAGAAGACGCCACCACTACCACGACACCACCCACGACAGCCACCAAACGAGAATGAGGTGAGTTCTGTGAGAACGAAATGCACACTCTTAAACTATGAGAACTCAAATAAGGGATTATAGGAGGAGGGGAGGCAAAACTCGAAGAGAGAAGAAAGGGGGTGTAGGGTTTGACAATATGAAATGCGGCAAGAGAGAATGGGTTTTTGTAGAATGTGTCAAATTAAAATAAAGCAATCAATGATTCTTCTCTTTCATAGGGCCACAGTTAGGATGATTTAAAAAACAGAGAGGTGATGCTGAGATGCGTGAGGTGCAGGGAAAAGCACTCTCGTCCCTATCATAGATCCATCAATGCACATTCTAATCCCATAAATGCATCATCAACAGCACAGAACAAAAACAAAAACATCATCCACACTTCAACTATCATACAATCTATATAATATAAGCTTAAAGAAATGGGAACCAACCTGAACTCGCAATCAAACTTGATGTGAACTGTGAGAAGACGCGACCACCACAATGACACCACCCTCGACAACCACCAAACGAGAATGAGGTGAGTTCTGTGAGAATGAAATGCACACTCTGAAACTGTTAGAACTCAAATGAGGATTATGGGAGGAGGGGAGGCAAAACCCGAAGAGAGAAGAAAGGGGGTGTAGGGTTTGAGAATATGAAATGGGGCAAGCGAGTATGGGCTTTTGTAGAATGTGTCAAATTAAAATAAAGCAATCAATGATTCTTCTCTTTTGACAGGGCCATAGTTAGGAAGATTTCAAAACAGGGAGGTGATGCTGAGATACGTGAGGTGCAGGGAGAAGCACTCTCATCCCTATCACAGATCCATCAATCCACATTCTAGTCCCAGAAATGCATCATGAGCAACACAGAACAAAAACACAAACATCAAACACAATTCAACTATCATACAATCTATCAAATATGAGCTTAAAGAAATGGGAACCAACCTGAACACACAATCAAACTTGATGTGAACTGTGAGAAGTCGCCACCACCACCACGACACCACCCTCGAAAACCACCAAACGAGAATGAGGTGAGTTCTGTGAGAATGAAATATACACTCTGAAACTATGAGAACTCAAATGAGGGATTATGGGAGGAGGGGAGGCAAAACTTGAAGAGAGAAGAAAGGGGATGTAGGGTTTGAGAATATGAAATGGGGCAAGAGAGAATGGGTTTTTGTAGAATGTGTCAAATTAAAATAAAGCAATCAATGATTCTTCTCTTCTAAGGGGGCCAAAGTTGGGATGATTTAAAAACAGGGAGGTGATGCTGAGATATGTAAGGTGCAGGGAGAAACACTCTCATCGCTATCACAGATCCAGCAATGAACAATCCAATCCCAGAAATGCATCATCAACAACACAAAACTACAACACAAAATTCAACCACACTTTAACTATCATACAATCTATCATATCTGAGCTAAAGTAAATTGGAACCAACCTAGATGCCTAAGCAAACTTGATGTGAACTGTGAGAAGAGGCCACCACCACCACGAAAACCACTAAAAGAAAACGAGGAGAGTTCTGTGAGAATGAAAGGCACACTCTGAAACTTCGAGAACTCGAATGAGGAAGGAGGGGAGACAACAGTAAAAGAGAGGAGAAAGGGGTGTAGGCTTTGACAATATAAAATGCGGCAAGAAAGAATGAATTTTTGTAAAATGGGTCAAATTAAAAGAAAGCAGACAAATATTCTTCTCTTCTAACACAAGCACTGTTGGAAAAATTAAAAAACAGGGAGGGATAAGAAGAGATACGTGAGGTGCAAGGAGAAGTACTCTCGTCCCTATCACATATCCATCAATGCACAATTCAATCCCAAAAGTGCATCATTAACAACACAGAACAACAACACAAATATGAATCACACTTCAACTATCACACATTCTATCATATCTAAGTTTGAAGAAGTGGGAACCAACCTAGACGGCTAAGAAAACTTAATGTGAACTTTGAGAAGACGCCACCACCACCACGACACCACCACTACAGCCAACAAACGAGAAGGAGTTGAGTTCTGTGAGAATGAATGGCACAAGCTGAAACTGTGAGAACTCAAATGAGGGAGGAGGGGAGACAACACTCGAAGAGAAGAGAAAATGGGTGTAGGATTGGGGAATATGAAATGCAACGAAAGGGAATGGGTTTTCTTAGAATGTGTCAATTTAAAATAAAGCAGTCAAAGATTCTTCTATTCTAACAGGTGCAAGATTAGATGTGAGGTGCAGGGAGAACCACTCTCGTCCCTATCATAGGTAAATCAATGTACAATCCAATTCCAGAAATGCATCATCAACAACACAAAACAACAATATAAACATCAACTACACTTCAACTATCATATAATCTATCAGATCTGAGCTTAAAGAAATGGGAACCAACCTGAATGCCCAAACAAACTTGATGTGAAATATGAGAAGATGCCACCACCACCATGACACCCACCAAACGAGAATAAGGAGAGTTCTATGAGAACGAAAGGCACACTATGAAACTGTGTGAACTCAAATGAGGAAGGAGGGGAGCCAACACTCGAAGAGAGGAGAAAGGGGGTGTAGGGTTTGGGAATATCAAATGCGACAAAAAAGAATGAGCTTTTGTAGATTGGGTCAAATTAAAATAAAGCAGTCCAAGATTTTTCTATTCTAACCATCGCACAGTGGAGAAAATTAAAAAACACAGAGGTGCAGAATGTGATACCTCAGGTGTAGGGAGAAGCACTCTCTTCCCTATCCCAGATCCATCAATGCACAATCTAATCACAGAATAACAACACAAACATCAACCACACTTCAAATATCATACAATCTATCAAATGAGATTAAAGAAATGGGAACCTACCTGAACACCAAATCAAACTTGATGTGAACTGTGAGAAGACGCCGCCACCACCACGACACCACCCACGACAGCCACCAAACGAGAATGAGGTGAGTTCTGTGAGAATGAAATGCGCACTCTGAAACTGTGAGAACTCAAATAAGGGATTATGAGAGGAGGGGAGGCAAAACTCGAAGAGAGAAGAAAGGGGGTGTGGGGTTTGATAATATGAAATGCGGCAAGAGAGAATGGGTTTTTGTAGAATGTGTCAAATTAAAATAAAGCAATCAATGATTATTCTCTTCTGACAAGGCCACAATTAGGAAGATTTAAAAACAGAGAGGTGATAGTGAGATACGTGAGGTGCAGGGAGAAGCACTCTCATCCCTATCACAAATCCATCAATGCACATTCTAATCTCATAAATGCATCATCAACAACACAGAACAAAAACACACACATCAACCACACTTCAACTATCATACAATTTATCAAATATGAGCTTAAAGAAATGGGAACCAACCTGAACACCCAATCAAACTTGATGTGAATTGTGAGAAGACGCCACCACCACCACGACACCACCCTCGACAACTGCCAAATGAGAATGAGGCAAGTTTTGTGAGAAGGAAATGCATACTCTGAAACTGTGAGAACTCAAATTAGGGATTATGGAGGAGGGGAGGCAAAACTCGAAGAAAGAAGAAAGGGGGAGTAGGGTTTGAGAATATGAAATGCGGCAAGAGAGAATGGGTTTTGTAGAATGTGTCAAATTAAAATAAAGCAATCAATGATTCTTCTCTTCTGACGGGGCCACAGTTGGGAAGATTTAAAAACAGGGAGGTGATGCTGAGATACGTGAGGTGCAGGGAGAAGCACTCTCTTCCCTATCACAGATCCATCAATGAACGATCCAATCCCAGAAATGCATCATCAACAACACAAAACTACAACACAAAATTCAGTCACACTTCAACTATCATACAATATTTCATATCTGAGCTAAAGTAAATGGGAACCAACCTAGACGCCCAAGCAAACTTGATTTGAAATGTGAGAAGATGCCACCACCACCACGACAACCACCAAACGAGAATGAGGACATTTCTATGAGAATGAGGAGAGTTTTGTGAGAATGAAAGACACATTCTGAAACTATGAGAACTCAAATGAGGGAGAAGGGGAGGCAACACTTGAAGAGAGGGGAAAGGGGGTGTAGGGTTTAGGAATATGAAATGCGGAAAGAGAGAATGGATTTTTGTTGAATTGTTCAAATTAAAATAAAGTAGTCAAAGATTCTTCTCTTCTGACAAGGGCAGAGTTGGAAAATTAAAAAATAGAGAAGTGTAGAATGAGATACGTGAGATGTAGGGAGAAACACTTCCGTCCCTATCACAAATCCATCAATGCATAATCCAATCCTAGAAATGCATCATCAATAGCACAGAACAACAACAAAAACATCAACCACACTTCAACTATAATATAATCTATCATATCTGAGCTTAAAGAAATGGGAACCAACCTGGACGCCAAAGCAAACTTGATGTGAACTGTGAGAAGACGCCACCGCCACCACGACAGCCACCAAACGAGAATGAGGAGAGTTTTATGAGAATGAAAGGCACACTCTGAAACTATGAGAACTCAAATGAGGGAGGAGGGGAGGAGGGGGGGCAACACTCAAAGAGAGGAGAAAGGGGATGTAGGGTTTGGGACTATGAAATGCGGCAAGAGAGAATGAGTTTTTGTAGAATGGGTCAAATTAAAATAAAGGAGTCAAAGATTATTCTCTTCGGACAAGGGTAGAATTGAAAAAATTAAAAAGTAGAGAAGTACAGGATGAGATACGTGAGATGTAGAAAGAAACACTCCAATAATAAATGATGTGTGTGCAACAATTTAAACTCAAATCCATGATCATTGCCGCATAGGGTATCCGGTATATGATATTAGAAATGATTTCTAAATGCGTGTAATATTTTGAAAAATGTTATTATAATACTTGTTGATAGTTATCATTGTTAAATGACAATTTTCATTTTTTTATGTTACGTTAAATTTATTACCAATATAATTAAATTCTTATTTGTAAAATTCGAAATACTAAATTTTCACTTAAAAAAACATAGAAAAATAACATAAAATGAATGAGCCACTATGTAAGAATTCAAATACAAAATCCCCCTAATTTTCAAGAGAACTGTGTTTTCCCACGAGTGTATTGCAACTTCGAGTTTGACTTGTGAAATTGTTTCGTAAATTTTATCCGCGTTGTCCTTTTTTTCCGGTTACCCAAGTTGACAAGAAACACAACACTGTCAAATTCCTAAATTAGAGGGCTCTATAAAATTCTCAACCAAAGGAAAAATTTCCTAAAAAGGAAAAAAATAAATAAATGGTTATAGTTTCAACGGCAAACCATTTGTTAGGGAGAGGGTAAAAAATATTTCCCACTGCTGACCGTAATTTATGATTCCCTTTACCTATTTTCTCTTTATTATTCTTTCTTTAGTTTTTCGATTTTCAGAATGATTTGTATGGACTGAACTCAAAAATCACATCAATATTTTCATTTCCCATCATCGATATTCTCCCTCTTTGTTGCGTAGCTTAGAACATAAGTTACACATACATTTATTTTCCTCGTTCATGGCAACAGACCACATTTTTCTTTAAATGTTTCAATCGAAGTTTGCAACAAACATGTCAACCCAGTTTGATTATTACCATGATCATTATAATAACGACTTGTTTGGATATGGAATTGGCTAAAATGTGCCACATAAGAGTTTTCCATTGTAGGGTTGTGAGAAATGAATGCATGCATGCATAAAAACAGGACCTTGAAAGCATCGTATAGTTACAGAGATTAGAACCTAGTTTGAAGGAAAGAAAAATGGGGTTGAATTCAAGGGATATTCAACTTCGCTTGTCCAGAGTGCTTCATGTTTCAGCTGACATTGGCTACAGTTTCATGAGAAAGCATCCATTGGTTTCGGGTGCTTTGTTGGTGTTCTTCCTTTTGTATATATTTCTCTCTTACATTTACAACCTGCTGGTTTTCTTGTCCCCATTTTTTGTGTGCATCGCCATTTTTGTTAGAATATTTTGGAGTTCTGAGCAAAACCAACTTGAAGAAGATGTTAAAAAGGCAAAGGAGAAAAGGGTTGAGATAAAATCTCCACCAAAAGTGATCAAGAATGAGAGACGTGGAATGCTGTATAAGTGTCCATCACACAATGCAACAAGTAGAAGAAGAAATTTCACTGGGAAGAGATTGGAGGTGTATGGTGGTTTGGAAATAAGAGCCAAGGATTTATCATCAGTGTTTCGTAATGAATTCACTATCTCTAACAGAGATTTTAGCAGAAGGTTTAAACTTTATGATGAAGACACAGGTTTTGATTTCTCGGAGGCTCCGGAAAAGCAAACATTATTGTCTGAACCTTTTATGCTGGACCCGGTGATTCATGGTGATCATGGCCAAGAGAAAAACACAGAAAACAAAGTGGATGTGGAAAAAACTCGATTAGAAGATGGCAATAAAAGTGTAGAACCGAAAGAGGATGATCAGAAGAATGCAATGGATCTTGGGACGTGTGCGTTTGAGAGACACAAAAGGCTAGAGAGTCTAATGGCAAGGAGAAAAGCAAGAAAACAATTGAAGTTGCAGATATCAAATGGTGTGATTGACATCAAATCCATGTCCTCAAATCAAATTGCTCCTTTGTTTATATCAAGACCCAACCATTTTGATTCTCCGAAAGAATTTGAGGGCATACAAATGCCTGGTTCTGCCCCATCTGCTTTGAGAAGCCCATTTGATATTCCATATGATCCTTTTGAGGAGAAACCCAATCTCACAGGGGACGGTTTTGATCAAGAACTGAAGAATTTGTTAACAGAACCAAGACAACAAGAAGTCCTTGAAGCCAAAGAGCACACATTGTTAACAGAACCACACCCAATAGACCAAAGGCTTCAAGGTATACTATTTATGATCACTTTCTTTCCCAATCATGATGAAACTTATGCACATTCCTACAGGTACTGGAGATAATAATCCATTCGAACAATTATCATCGGAAGAAGCCAGTGAAAGTGAGTCCAAAGCTTTTGTTCCTTTAAGTGAAGAAGGAAAGGAAACAGCATGTGAAGAGAATGGAAAATGTGAAACTGAGAAAACGGTTGACATCAATGGTAAAGAAGTGGAAAATGCTGAAACAACAAACTCCAATTCAGAGCGTGCAAATGAGTCAGACATGATTCCAACAATAGATGATAATAGAGCTCAACTTTTAGAGAAGGTAGAAGAACCAAGAGTTGTTAAGCCTCAAGAGGGTGACAACAATTTACCATTAACAAGTGCTAATGCTACTAAAATAAATGACTCTTTGTATGAATCTCTTCCACCATCTGTTGACAAGAACAAGCCAACAAGTTTCACTGGTGGCCCAATGCGTCACACCCCTTCATGTTCTTTGGCTTCTGACTTACAAGTGGAGGTTTCTGAAATCGGTTCACCTACACTGACGGTTGATGAGAACAACGACACCACCACAACCACTGATGGAGAATCGATTATTTATGATGGGGACATTGACAAGGATGTTACTTCTGGCAGTGAAGACATGTGGGGAGCCTCACTCCATTCAAGAGAAGTTCGTAGAGTAAGTGAGCAAGATATTTCGGAATTAAACAGCTGGAGGGACATTTCTTCACCTCTTTCTTTGCAAAACATAGATGAAGAAAATGCAGCAGATGTGAGCTCCATGTCTTCTGACATACCTGATGACACTCCGACATTTTCGATGACCAATGACCAACATAACATCTTTGGGGTGAAAGACTTTGTCATGGAACCTTCTCATTCTTCAGTTGTGGCAGCACGTTGGAAGCGGTTGATGCGATTGATGGATAATCGTGCTAACCATTCATCACAAGAAACGCATTCAGAAAAACCAAGGGTGAGTCAAATTTCCTGTTGTTCCATGGAAGATGTTTTTGTTTTTTCTTCATTTTAATGTTTGGTGTTGTTCAACAGGAAATGTTCAACATCTCAGAGAATTCAAGTAAGGCACAAGTCACGAATGATGGGAATAGCTCGACAACCTCTGAGCAAGATAACACGCATAACTCACAAGGTAATGAAGCGTTAAATTCAGACGTTCAACAAGAAATAACTGATGAAGTCTCCATCAACTCTAATTCATCATCTTCAGGCACAGAACCATAGAGTGGGCAATTTAACATATCATAGCTCGAAAAAGAACCATTAAATTTTGATACTAATGATGTATGTAAGAAATTTAACATATTTTTTCTAATGCACATATGTAATATATAATTTTATTCATCATGCGATACTAACTAACAAACGCGAGTAGTACATAACCGATGATAGAAGAAAGTAGAAAAATAATAGCAGCAATCATCTCAAAGCAAACATCCTTTGTTTTCAGAAGAGACTAAACCGGTAGCATATAACATCACCAATAAAGTACTTATCTTTTAATAATATCAATATCAATTTACCGAATTTGTAAAGAATTTAAGAAAAGTCTAGAGTGAATAAACTCTAGAACTTGGTGTCTTTGGTACAACATATTGGTAATGTTGTAATTCACATTCCCACAGAAGAGTATAAATGTCTCCCAAAATTATAAAATTACGTGTACCAATAGTTGAATATCAAGAAAAATAACAACTTGCTGTTTCGTAAGTAAAAATTATATATTAATGTATATTCAAGTCTCATTGATAGAAATAAGAGTGTTTGTCTTTATTAGCTTGAAGTGATCATGATTACACTTAAAATTTCTTTGGTTGAATCAAAATTCAAACCGAACATTGTAACCAATGCTAAAGTCCCTTGCAAATGGAATTATTTCTAATGGAATTATTAATCAGAAATCATGGCTAAGGCTGCTAGAGAAGTTGGTATATATATTTCTCTATGGTGTTAATGCTTACCAGCAAAGAAATAAATGAATGTCTAGTCTAAAATATATTTTTTATAGCAATTTTTTTTATCAGTTGAATTTCACCATGTACAGGAAGTGCACTATGCCAAACAGCTTTTATACCTGTCGAAAAAATGGTTTTATACCGGTTTCGAACGAGTATAAAAGTTGATATAGACTTTTTATATCAATTCTGCATATAATAGGTATAAAAAGTCTTATGCTTATATATGATAATATGAAAACATGTATAAAAAGTCCCTTTAATGATAAAGAAAAGCTCAAATTTTATATATGTTCGCGTTATAATAGGTATAAAAAATCTCATTTTTTATATCTGTCTTTTATACTTGTTATGGTTTTAATTGGTATAAAAAAATGATATTTATTTTAATAATATTTGATTTGTATGTATTACTATTCATATCTAGACCTACATAAAATTCAATTTCATAATATAACCTATATAATCAATAATGATCAAAATAATCAATATTGTTTCTATTAACACATCAAAATAGTTCTTCAATGTAATATTTACCTAACAAAATTTCTGAATATATTTACTTAACATAATTACACATAAAATAGTTCCTAAACTCAAAATATAATATTGAAATATCTAATCATTTACAAATGGTTAAAAAAAATACACTGTTTTCGAATATCCTTTATGACATGTTGTTACATTGAAGAAGTGTCATCAAATATTGAATAGTTTGAATCTAAGTTATAATAGTAATGTCTCGTTTAAATGTTCATATTTATAATAATAAACTTGAAGCCTGAGTGTTTAACAGAGGTAGACATTATATAAACACAAAGACATGTGTGCATGGAGCTGTAGCAATCGTAAAAGAAGGAACTAATAAATATATATGCATCTCTTGCACGTTTTAACATCACCACGTAATATCATATCTCTTTTCTTTTAATTACAAATCATTGTGTATGTTGTATAATGTATATAAATATAATATACGCTATTTTATAGAAACAAAGGTTTCTAAATAGTCTATTGTAATCAAGAAAGTAGTTCTTAATCCCGTCATAGGTAGGTAGGTAGGTCCTAGAAATAGTAAAGTTCGATATGACATCTTATTTTTCATGGTACTAATGCAAGATAATAATGGGTTTCATTTTCAATGAAAGCAATTAATAAATACTTAGGATATTCACAATATTATAAATAAACTAAAGGGATATATCAACGAAAATTAACTAATTATATGTGTAAGAGTCTCAATAAATAAAAAGGACTATTGGATCTTAGTTGGAGGCACTCAGATCCAGACTAAGGGAATCTGACCTTAGTAAGGGTCCTTTTCCAAAAGTCAGATATCGAACAATTTTCTGTTCCGATCGGTAAGTCTCATTTTCTCTTTCTCTTTCACTGTTCTAGAACCTAGGGCATGCAACTTTGTTGGGTTCATGTGTCTTGTACATTTTTCCTTCCATTCTCTGTCTATTCGAACTCTAAAAGCTATGTCCTATCACCAATTGAGTGATTTATAGGTTCGGTAAGCCAACGCTGAATGAGTTCCTGTTAGGGCGTCTTCAATTAGCTTGTTTGAGAAAGTCAGGTAAGAGGAGCTAATTATTTTGTGTGAATTTATTTTATAAAATATATGCATGTTGAATTTGAAGCTGATGTACTGTTTGAACTGCATTTCTCACTGTTTTATATATATTTGTTGAGTATAAACTGGACTGTGCAAATAATGAACCTGTGATTGATTGCCTGTTGCGTGTTTTTATGAACTTGATTGCGGTAATTTGGACTATTAGGAAATGTATGGAGTGGTTATATTCTGGGTTTTGCGTTGATGAAAGAAATGCTTAATTTCTTTTAAATGGTTTACTGTTTCCGTAAGGCAGAGAGTGTTATGGCCATTGACAGAAATAAGGAAGGAGAGGAAAAAAAAAGAAGGAATGACCGAATTAAAGAAGGAGTTTTATTGGCTTTGTTTGGTTTTAATAAAAGTAGATGGATTTTATTTAATATTTTATATTTATTTAATAGATGGATGCATTGTATTGATATTAAATTATATTAATATAATATAGTTATATATAAAAATTATTAACAGAGAGAAAAAGGATGGTATAATATTGAATTAAGAAGTAGGATATGAGAGGGATAGTAGAAACTTTTCTATTTGGAGTGGGACCCATTGGGGTAGTTAGCTAGAAGTGGGATTAATGTAAATAGGTGTGTGTTATAATTTTGCGTGAGAATTTCTTTGCAGAGGAAGAGTTTTGCTTATTTCTGGGTTTGATATTATTATTTTTATTTTAAAGGAAGTTGATAGATAGGGCGTGGGTCTTTACTTTTTCTAAAAAGAATATTAGTACTTATTTTGTGAAGTGACGTGAACAATCTTGGTGGCAGAGAAGGATTTGTTTCTTGGTTTAGTTAAATTGAGAATGTGTTAAATTGATTATTTGATTAGGAAATTTTAAAGTGAAACTGAATGTTATAGTCTTGCTTGTTGACGCAAGGAAGGAAACTTGCAGGAATAATTATTGTTTTTTTTTATCTATATATTACAAAGGTTTAGTGGCACGGATGAGTGAAATACTGGACATTGGTATTTCTTTTAGTTTTTTTAGAGTTTTAATTATATTGGTGTTGAATGGTTTGAGATATGTGATGATAAGTATATTATTGAGTTTATGTTTGAAAGGTAATGAGTATGGTGTTATAAGCCTTGTGTTGTATGAGTAATACATCTTGTTGAGATTATGTATATGTGGATTGTGGTAAAAGTATATAATTACAAAGTGTGAAAGTACGATCTAAGTGGTAAATCAAGTTCTATCTGTGTAGAATCTCTTGGTGAGATTCTTAGTGTTTTAGAATGAAAGTAGGAGCTCAGTCTTGGGGGTTTTCCTGACGCTCCAATGACCTTTCTTCTCACATAGAGAGGATTGGAGCATGTGGTGAGGAGTAACAGGAGGTCTTAGTCTCGGAGGCTTCCAGTATGCTCCAAGACGCGATGGCAAGGTGGGGAACCCAAGTTTCATAAGCCACCACGGGTGTATGACCTGCCATAGCTCGACTCTCATTCTAAAGTCCGGACGAGTCAAGTTTAGTGTTCAACATGTTAGGATACCTGTTTTAATCTGTTTTGATTTGAGAATAACTCTTGGAGATTCTATGCTTAACATGATGCATGTTTTTTATATAATTAGCTCACCCTTGTTTGCTTGTCTTTGTGCCATGTTGTATGTGTTTCCTTTTGCGATGATCATCCACTTGGGTGGGAACAGATGACGAGGAGATACTTTGGAATCAGTTCTTGATGGGATGGCTGCAACTTAGATTTGCTAGCTTTTATTTCCATGAACTCATTATTTTAAGAACTTTAGTACATTTAAAGTTTTAAATTCTCTGTAATTTCCAAGGATAAACTAATACACTAGTTTCCAAATTTTCAGCTATTTTCAAAGATGACTGTAATCTTAATATTTCAAATATTTTTCTAACTACTTTACATTTAGATTATATATGCATGTCGTATATTATTGGATATTGTAAGATAATTATCAATTTAAATTATAATGATAGGCTATATTTAGATAATTTATTTACGTATTTATATAATGAATCAAAAAGACCAGTTACATTACGACATTGAAGATGTTTAAATTTAGATAATTTATTTTGAAAAATGTGCATTGAACATCTCAAACTTATGTCAGCATATAGAGAACAAATCATATTCTATATTTTTGTGAACTTAATTTGGATTCATTGACTAAGCCTTTACCATATAAAGTGAATTTGACGCACTATTGTTTACAATAGCATAATGAATTCTATAGGATAGTCCATGGTAACTGAATTCTCTCCGAAGCTCTGCACAGCATATTGAATTCTTTGCATAATGATTAAAGTACATAGGTGGTTAATAAAGAAGTACTTAGTTCCCTTTAAGGGATTATAAAAAAGGATGAACTACGTGCCTACATGAACCGTGTATAGTTATGTTGTGCTCTTGGTAATACGGGGATAGTCAATCTAGTTTTAAATTTTTTATTTCTCTTCACATCCCCTAAATTTGTCAAAAGGATATATGCAATGACAATGGGAGAGTGATGTTTCCTCAGGCTAGGGATACAGAAATTGTAATTAATTTTTTATTTTGTTTTCGCATACTCAGTAATTTTGGCTTCACATGGCACTCTCCTATAATATAAAATATGACTGTTCTGGTAGAAAATTACTGAGCTAATGGTTATGACGTTGGCTTACAAGCTCAATACAAAGTTTTTGTAATATTTATTCACTTCTATGATATATTACAAAAAATATATACAAGTTCAAATAAATACATAATTTTTTATTTTATTTTTTTTAGTTTTTTTATTTCTCTTTTTAGGAGAACTAGATTATTACAAATAGAGGGTATGAGAATGTATTTTTCATGATTTGAGAATAATAAAATAAGTTTTATTTTCAACTTGGTATTAGAGCTCCTGATCTTGAGGCTTCGTTCTGCTGCAACTGTCGCGCCGCCACCGTTGTCCGACCACCACCGTCGTTGTCATCGTCGCCAGTTGGGGTCGGTTATAGGGCAGAAAGGTGCGTCCAACACCGGCGATCACAATATCGGAAGTCGCTCCATGAAAGGAGTCACCACGCGCTGCCACCATCGTAGACGCGTGTAGCCCACGCGCCCACTTTCGGTGAGACCCACTCGCCACCACCGCCACAGACAGGGTCGCCGGAGCCTCCTTAGTCCATTTCTAGGGTCGGTGACGACTCGTTTGGGCTATATTTGAGTAGATATGAGTTTTAATTTATGCTCCTTTTTTCTCGGTGTGACCCACTCGTCGCCGCCACCATAGAAGAGTCCCCGGAGCCTTTGAGTCTATTCCTAGGGTTGGTGACGACCCGTTTGGCCTATATTTAACTAGTTCTGAGTTTGAAGTTTTTGCTCCTTTTCTTGGGTATGGGATGTCTTGTGTAAAAATTATTCTTTTAGGGGTACCTAATGACCTACCAAATATAGGAAGTACCTGTTGGTTGGATAGTCATAATTACTTACAATGGAGCTAATTTATTCGAAGGATTCTCAAGAGTTGTTCAAAACTTGATCACATAGATGGAGGAGGACCAGGACCAGATGACACTAATTTTTGGGACATTGAAGATTAATTAATTATGACTTGGATGTGGCAATCCATGACTCCTGAGATAAGGAGAAATTATATGTTTCATTCTTCTGTAATAGAAATATGGGATGATTTACAAAATACTTTTTCTTTAAAAAAGGATCTCGCTGCTTACTATGACATCAAGAACAGGATATTTAATACAAAACAGGGCTCCCTTTCCGTATCAGAATATCACGGAATCCTGAATGGTCTTTGGATGGAACTCGATCAGATCCAAACAATAAAGATGTGTAAAACAGATGATGTCGCTCTTGCTGAATTCATTGAAAGGGAAAAAATCTTTAAATTTCTCCAGGGCCTGAATCATGAGTATGACCCAATTCGGGTTCAAATTTTTGGAAGAGAAAACTTACTATCCTTGTCAGAAGTTTTTTTTATGGTAAGAGGAGAAGAAACTCAGAACTGTCATGCTCAATGGAGGAATCTCCAACACGGGCTCTGCCATGACAACAGGAAAGGGAGTCCATAAGAGAACAAATGTTGGGGGAAAGATGTTTGAAAGAGGTACTCATGGGAACTATTGTTCATACTGTAAAAGATTTGGACATACCAAGGAAACATGATTCGAACTCCATGGAAGAAAGAATGTTCTCGAGCGCATGGGAAACAACAAAGGGTCTACTCAAATATGGGTAAATCATACTACCTCAGAATGGGAAGCCACCAATCAATCTAGTCCTTCCCAGTTTAATCCACCACAACCACCAGATCTTGATATGAAATATTATAAGGAGAAACTCGAGCGCTTGGAAGCAATGGTTGAATCAATGAGTAAGCCCTCTAGATCATGTACTCTATCCATAAAATGTAAGATTTGTCTCAATATTGTTGGTCATGTGTCTCAAAGTATTTGGATCCTTGATTCGGGTGCAACTAATCATATGACACCTTTTAGTGGGTATTTCGACTCATATGAAAAAAGCAATAAAGAACAACTTATTACAGTTGCAAATGGTCAAGGTATACCTGTATGCGGCTCTGGGAATATATTTTTGGACTCATCTATTATATTGAAGGATGTTTTACATGTTCCTCAATTAGCTAATAGTCTTATCTCTATGCAAAAACTCACAAAAGATTTAAATTGTTCAGTAACATTCTTTGTAACTTATTGTGTTTTTCAAGACCTTGCCACAGGGAAGACAATTTTATCTGCTAAGGAGCAAAGTGAGTTTTATTTTATAGAGTTTGATGACCAAGGCAACACACAAATCATGAGTCAACAAGCTACATCTGAGACGTGGGCAAAATCCCAAATATGGTTACATCATTAAAGGCTTGGGCATCCGTCATTTAGTCTTATCAAGTCCTTGTTTCCCCATTTGTTTACCAAGCAGTCTATTGAGTCTTTTAATTGTGATATTTGTCAATTGTCAAAACATCATCGTGGATCTTATCCTATTAGTAATAAAAAGAGTATTTCTCCATTTGATTTAATTAACTCTAATGTTTAGGGTCCTGTCATAGATTCTATTTCCGGAGCCAAATGGTTTGTCACGTGGACATACCTTATGAAAAATAAATCCGAAGTTTTTTAAATTTTTGTTAATTTTTTCGTCTTGTCCAAATTCATTTGGAAAAAATATCAAAAGAATTAGGTATGATAATGGTATTGAATATGTGAATCATGAATTTCTCAATTTTTTGTCTCATAATGGTATTGTTCATGATCTAACCTGTGTTAACACCCCTCAACAAAATGGGGTTGCTAACGAAAGAATCATCATCTTCTTGAAGTAACTAGAGCTCTTCTTTTTCAAATGTCTGTTCCAAAAAATTACTGGGGTGAAGTTGTATTAACTGCCACATATCTCACCAACAGGTTACCCACTTGTATCTTAAATGACATTAGTCCTATAGAGTCTCTATTGTCCTTTGTTCCTTCTTCTTCCCTAATAACGAGTTTACCTAGTCGAGTCTTTGGATGTGTTGTTTTTGTTCACTCTCATCTTCCTAACCGTGGTAAATTAGATCCTAGAGCTCTTAAGTGTGTCTTTATTGAGTATCCTTCTAAAAAAGAGGTACAAATGTTATCATCCTCAGAGTCGTCACGTCTTTATCACCATGGATGTCACCTTTCATGAAACAAAATCCTTTTATGTCAGTCCACCACTTTAGGGGGAGAAAGCAGTTGAAGTGGATGAACTCTCCTTCTTGTCATTACCATGTTTGTCTTTGCAGGATGTCCAAGACCTGAGCAATGAAGCTACCATAGTCCATAGTGAGGAAGAAGAGGAAGAAGACATATGTTTTGGTAAAAAATATGAAAGAAGAGAACAACCCACTTCGACTCTCGAGCAAGAAAAGTTGTCTAATCCGGAGGTGAGGATCCCTGAAGATATCAATGAGGAGGAGGTAAGTATTACTAAGGATTTACCCATTGCATTGAGAAAGGGAAGAAGATGATGTGCTAAATATCCTATTTCTTAGTATGTTTGCACTAACAATCTCTCTTATAAGCACAAAAGTTTTATTGTTGCCATTGATGCCATATAAATTCCTACCTCAATCCAAGAGGCCATGAAACTTGAACATTGGAATCAAGCCATGAAAGAAGAGATGAATGCATTAGAAAGAAATTCAACTTGGGAGATTGTTGATAAGCCAAGAGACATGAAGGCAGTAGGGTGTAGATGAATATTCACAGTGAAACATAAGGCAAATGGGACAATAGAAAGATATAAAGCTAGATTGGTGGCAAAAGGATATACCCAAACATATGGGATTGACTATGAGGATACATTACCCTAGTTGCAAAGATGAATACAGTTCGAGCTGGGATGTAGAACTTCAACAGTTCCTATAGAACATAATCACATAATTGGAAGTGAAGAAAGTGCTCCTGTAGAAAAGGCCTAATATAAGAGATTTGTGGGAAATTGATTTATCTATCACACACAAGACTAAACATTGCCTATGAAGTTAGTGTAGTGAGCCAATTTATGCATGATTCAAGAGAGAGACACATGCAAGCTGTTGACAAAATTCTTCAATACTTGAAGTCAAGTCTAAGAAAGGGGCCATTATTCAAAAGGGAAGACACATTGACTATGAAGATATATACTTATGTTGATTATGCATGTTCTATTACTGACAAAAAATCTATTTCTGGGTATTGTGTATTTCTTGGAGATAGTCTGGTAACAAAGAGAAGCAAAAAGCAAGATAGAGTATCCCGTTCTAGTGCAGAAGCTGAATTTTGAGCCCTTGCTCAAGGAATGTGTGAACGACTCTGGATAGAAATCATTTTGGATGATCTTAAAGTCAAAGTCGAGAACTTGGTGCAACTACATTGTGACAATAAGTCTGCTATGAGCTTAGCCCATAATCCAGTACAACATGACAGAACCAAACACATTGAAATTGACAGACATTTCATCAAAGATAATATTGATAGAGACTTTGTGATTACAACTCATGTTCCTACAGAACTTCAAATAGTAGATATTTTTACAAAAGGGTTTCCTCTAGGTAGATTTCAAGATCTTGTAGGCAAGTTGGAAATGATTGATATTCATTTACCAACTTGAGGGGGAATGTTTTAATTTGAGATAATATCTTTAGAATCTTCCTAATTAGAGGAAATAGATATATGATAATGGTTGGAAAATCTTTATTTTTATACTTAAATTTGATATTAAAACACACCCTTTATGGCTTAGAATGACCTTAAGACTTAAGTAAAACACTTAGTTGAGTCACATGAGAGTCAAAAGTTGTTTTTAGAGATATTATGCTTGTTTTGCATTGTTTTGCAGAGTTTTGATGAGAATTGAAGATGGAAGTAAAGAAGGGAGGACTTAGACTCATGAAGGAAGGAGAAAAAGGATGAAAAGAAGAGTCAAGTGCAGCGCTCAGCGCCAATTCCAGCGCTGAGGGCCAGTTTCGTGGGTGAAGTCACTGCTTCTCGCTTGAGCGGCACCGTTGAGCGTCCTGTGCGATTAGAGGGCCACCGTTGAGCTGCGTATTAGACTGCTGAGCGGTTTTGCAATTAAGAGGCAAATCGCTGAGCGGCCAAATTAGGCGCTGAGCGTCCATCAGATGAGCTTGGGCTTAAATTCTGTTACTTTTATGCGCTATAAATAGCCCAGTGCGATTCTCAAAGTATTCTTTTGGCAGGCAAAGACGTCCAGAGCTGTTCTACACTCCTTGGAGGCGGTTCCTTGGATGCTTAGGCTCCAATCTACCAAATTTAGGGTTTATTCTTCCATTCTTTCATTTAATTCCATCTAGTTCACCATGTCTATGGTGAGCTAAACCCTTTGTTGTTGGGGAACAATGTAATCTTTTGAAACTCTCTTATATCAAAATTCTTATTTTATTTATATGCTTGCATATGCTTATATTATCAATTGTTGGGTTTCTTATCTATGCTTAATGCTTTTATCGTTTAACTCATTTGGTAAATGTTGTTTGTCTTTATCGATACGGAGACATACGGTAATGTCATGAACTGGTAGGAAATTCCTTGATTAAGCTAATACTGCCTAGAGATAGGGGTAGGACAATCAATTGTATTTTGCTTCTGTTTATAATGCATTGCTAATTACTATGGGAGACTAGAGATAGTAAGCCAGTAATTAGTAATAGGCTCTTTTCGCCAAGAGATTGGGTTTAGGGTAGACTAAGAAAGTTTGCATGACAATTAGATAATAAAGCGAATTAAATAAGAAAAGTATATATAAGAGGGCGAAAAAGATGAAATTGTAAACCCCAACAACTCCATTCATTCATATCTTTTCTTTGCCAATTGAATCACTTGCATTTGCATGTTTATTTCCGTTTTGCATACCACTACAAAATTATTTCTCTTACAAGTCTTATAAGATTAATTTACATGAAAGATAAGGCCTAAGAGTCCTTTGGGAGAACGATATTTGGTCTTACCATCTATTATTACTTGATACGATCTGGTACACTTGCCAGGGGTTTAACAATATATAATCTTTTTTTTATTTTATTTTTCCTAGTTTTTCTAGTTTTTCTATTTCCCTTTTTAGGAGAACTAGATTATTTCAAATAAAGGGTATGAGAATGTATTTTTCAATATTGAGAATAATAAAATAAGTCTTATTTTTAACTATTATTATAACATACACTTACATAATTTCTAGTGCAGGATTTGCTTAATCAGAAGATCACTTAAATATATATATGTTTTCAACAGCCTCATGAATGTGAATGCTCATGATCTTAGCTACACATTAAAACTATATATAAAAATGCAGGTAACCCTTGATCCCCTCGAATATAGTTGTCATATGCACATATACACACATCTGAACACACAAAAAAGAAAAAGGCAGTACTCTAGAACAGAGATATGCATCCATGCATATAATACTGTTTACATTACTATAATGTAAACCAAATATTAGTATATATTTCATAAAAAAGACAATTTTATAGACCTGCTGGTAAGAACAATGGTCTACACAGATATATTCCTTACACACATTCAATATTAAGCATCACATTTAAGCATTCATCTCTACAGTGGTTCTCGAATGAATTCCTCTGAAAATGATCTGTTTTATGTGTCCAATTAAAATATGTTTCCTGAACAAACCAAAGTTCACAAGAGAAATAAAAACCTAATGCATGTTGCGTTAAATTTGAATTGAAAAAGCAAGATAAGCACAAGAATTGACTTGTGTAATGAAGAGTGAGGAGAGGCCCAATTTGTTGAGGAAAATTGTTTCTATGTCAGCGATTGGTGAGTGAGAAGCGATTGCAACATCGATGCCTTTCTCTTTGAGCGCTAATAATATGCCTTTGGCTTGAGGATACAGAGAGGGCATTTCACGCTTCTATCGACACTCACTGAATTTTCAACAAGATTGATTTCATATATTAGAGAGTATAAATGAAATTAGGTTAAGGAAAAGAGGGTAGGAAGTAGGAATGAACCAGTAGAAAGGCCAGAAAGTGTAATCGAGATCGAAAACCACGAGCTTTGGCAGAACCTCAAACGCTTCGATTATCTGTAGCGCCTCACCCTTCACCTTCTTTGTCTTCTCCATCACTCTCTCTTTCTCTATATCTCTCTTTGCGTTACAAAATAGAGACTTGTATGGATAATAGTATTCCATCCAAATTGAAATCATCTGAAACACAAACGCGAAGACCTTGCATCTTGTTATAGACGAGAGAAAGGGGTAGTAGAGAGAAAGGCACAGAAGAAACAAATGAATCGAGAAAAGAGATTTAAGGTAGAATATCAAAACTTTTATACGGGTTATAATGTTTATCTGGTATTAAAAAAATCAATTTTTAGGGGTGGGCAAATGGAACTGTACTGCACTGTACTGCTAAAAACTGTATTGAACTAAAAACTAATTTGTTTAAACTGAATTGAACTGTAAAATAGTTCAGACAAACTGAACTAAACTGTTTTTTATTTTTATCAAACTGAACTGAACTGTACTATACTAAATTGTACTAAACTACAATATAAACTTAACTGAACTACTAACTGAATTGTAAATTGTACTAAACTACAATATAAATTAAACTGAACCACTAACTAAATTGTAAATTGTACTAAACTACAATATAAACTGAACTAAACTACTAACTGAATTTTATGTATAAACTACAATATAAACAAACATGGCTTATGGTAAAGAAAGTGGTTTTTTTAAAGCTTTTGGACAATGGAAGATTCAATTAAATACACTTGTTTATAAGAATAAAATTCTCAAAATACTTTTATTTTATGCACAACTGATACCGGATGAAAAATAAAGTTTATTTCACCACTTGAATTAAAAGAAAAAGTTGATTTACTTTTATTTTTAGAATCACATATTTAGAATTTTAGTTTATTACTTTATGGATAAGTTGTGTCGCATTTATGTTTCTGGTTAATAATTTTTGATTCAATTTTCCCTAGTATATACGTACAAAAAAGTTGCTTGTGCTGCACCATCCTAGTTAATTAAAGGGTGTTCGAAATGCTCATGTAAATTTTATCTGAATTTATGATTTTTAACAAGTATTTTTAATTTTATTTTTAATAAATTTGTAATCAAGTTTACAATATTAAATTTAGTTTTGGTTTTTAAACTCTTAAATATAAAATATGATTTTACTTGTTTAACTGAATTTTGACGTAAGACAGTACAGTTAACTGAACCAAAAATTTATTAAGTTCAGTTTTTAAAAACTGAACCATAAAACAGTATATTTAAATTATAGTAAAAATGATTCAGTTCTTTTTAGTATAATATAGTACAATTAACTCCATCTGTAGTACAACAGAGAATAAGAATAAGGGAGTTTCTACCATTATGGTCTCGTATTCCAGCTGGAATGGAAATAAACTCCATGGTCACCATTTTCTACTTACTGAAATTTTGAAAGAGAAGCAAACACATGCCAAATAGTAGGGATTTTTGATTTCTGACTGGGAGGGAATTGATGAATTATGCCCACATTATATTGCATCTCCACTGCCATTAATGCTGGAATTGACATGGTAAAGATCTTCAATTCCCATAGAAATAATTACCACAAGGAATGATCTTGAGGCATAGGAGAAGAAGTAGATCTTTGCAAGAACATCTTATTTTGTATCTAATGTTGTGTAATGAATATTTCAAGAATCTTGACTGGCATAACTGATCTTGTAATAATGTTGAGAGGACATGTCCTTTACCTTTGTAGTTCTCCACAAATGCCTTTTTGCCTATATTGTGGGGTCTGAATCTTTTGGGAGACAATTGCAATCACCCAATGGGATATGATGTTCCCACTATCAGTCGTTTTGGTACATAAGCCCCACTATTTGTAGATATTCATAGATTATGGCCTTATAAAAAGCACCAAAGAAAATTATACCCACTTTTCTAGCAGCCTTTAGACATGATTTCTGATTAATAATTCCATTTGCAAGGTACTTGAGCGTTGGTTGCAATGTTTTTGGTTTGAATTTTGAAGAAAAAGTTCTTCAAATAAATAAATATGTATAAAAAGTAATTTAGTTTTCAAATATTTTATATAAAGTACAAGTGTTTTTTGTTACAATTACAATAATTTTACTTTAAAATGTATACTTTTTAATTCTTTTGTTTCAAAATCAAATATTTAAACTGATTTTTCAGAATAAAAACTGAAAAAACCACACGCTCTCTAAATGATTTGTGTGATTTAAAGTGAAGGTAAATGATAAAGTCATAATAAGTTCAGTGAATCGTTTTGATAATCATTCTCATAATTTTCCTGTACAAGTTATGTCAGTTATTTCATCTTTATTTCTTTTTTCATATTCCCCTAAACTTTTGGCATTTGGCAATAAATAAAGAAGAAATTATGGAGTTATAATAATTAATACAAGTTGCCAAAAAAAACAAAACAATGTCTTTGAGAAAAGTTGGTGGTTTGTCTCGTCAAACCATGCTGGCCCATTTGGCTTGTACTCTTTTTCATTTTTTATTTCAGATTAATTCCAGGGATTGCCAAAAACACTCTCATTACCATCACAATTATGTTAATTGTGAATATTGAGGATTTGTTCATGTCATTCCCTAACTTTCAACTAAGTTTGTATGAACGAAGTTTGTAAGGACCTGATTATATATATAATTATATTAAAAGAAAATGGAGATAAAAACGAAATTAAGTGAAAAGAGAGGAGTTTTTTGGTCAAAAAGGGAAACAGGTTCTTGTGTTGCTGTTGGATTTTCTAAGAAGCAAAACTCATTTTCTTAGAACGTTTATCTCTCTCTCTAGAAAGCTCCTTCTTATTCTCCATGCCTTCTCTCTAGCCTCCACCCAAATTGTTTCATTGCATGTTTGATTAGGAGGTGCTCAAGTGACCGCGGCGTCGAGAGCTTCGAAACCATCCGATTGATTTTTCGATCTTCACCGGTAAGTAGTTTTTCCCTTTTCTCTGTTGTTTTTGAAACTTAGGGCTTGGGGTTCTACTGATTTTATGCAGTTAGAACCTTTCTCTTTCTGATTTCTATTATGTTCTAGCTCTAAGAGCTGCACTCTACATCAAATTGGTGGTTGTAGGTCCTGTGAATCGTTCTCTGTGCGGAGGTTACTATTAGGGCATATATTGTTAGTTGTACTGTTGCGTGTTTCCAGGTAAGAGGAGCTAATTATTTTGTATGAATTTATTTTATAAAAATATATGCAGCTTGAATGTTGAACTGGTGTGTTCTTGTGAAGTTGGTCTATGATTTTAATTTTTATTGGATGTTATAACTGAGACTGTGAAATTGTGCTTAAATAATTTGTGCTTTGGTGTTGAACTGGTACATGTGGAAATTTATGTTTGTGAATGTCTCTGTTGAAATTAATCTGTATTGGTTGAAATTGATCTGGTTGGAGGGTTTGGAGTAAGGGCTCTATATAGCATGTACATGGGTATTAAATAGGTGTACATGTACTGTTTAAGGTTCCTGTGAGAGGAAGTGAAATATTAAAATTAGGCATTTCAGATTTAGAGCATGAGAGAACAGGGTAGATAATTTAAATAAATTAATTGTTAATTGTTGAGAGCCTTTCTTTGTTGGTAGGATAGAGGAACCTTAAAAACCTAAGTTGGCACATCCCTGATCATAGAGCAGCCCTGGCCTGGTCCAGTCAGTTGTGACTAGTCATATGTGCTGGCGTCGAAGGTGAGTTTGATGCGTTCAGACATATGGGTCCTCTCCGGTGACCAATTGGGGGAAAGTAAGATCTCTATTGTGATGATAATTAGACAAGTAGTTTACCAAATATGAACCATTTTGAAATGTGAGAGAAATTGAGTTGCTGAGAAGGAAATATGATGATGAGTTTTTGATGTGTCAAGTTTCCTTTTAATATCAAAATTGATATAAATAATATATTATACTATATTCATTCCGTTTTTCGTTTTGTGATCTTTGTACAGGATATATTAATATATATCTTTTACGCACCTTTGCATATCATATAAAAATATATATATAACTTTTATACAAAGGTTTATATTACGTATATTATATTATATTATATATATATATATATATATATATATATATATATAGGTGTGTTAAAACTATTAAGTTTGGCATGAGATTAATTTTAGTTGGAATACTTGTGGTTTTGTTAGTAAAATAAGTTAAGAGATAGCACGAGTGATTTTCATAAATTAATATGAGTGATTGGAGAATTATTATGTATGTAAAATAAATTCTAAAAGCTTAATATTTTTATATGTTGTGGTGATATTTTATCATAGTAATTTTATTTGTTTCTGTGGTGATTTATTTGATGTAGTAGTATGTTTATAAGATGTTGTGGTGTTGTATGAGTTGTGTTTAATATGGTGTAGTAAAATCCTGTGTTTGATGAGTTAGTGTTGATTATTGAGGTTAAATGTGGAACATATTGAGACTATGTATGAAAAGTGTTGAGATTGTGTTATAAGTTTTGTGATTGGCTAGCAATGCATATTGTTGAGATTATGTATATGTTTATTTTGGCAAAAAGTATATGATTACCAAGTGATGAAAGTACGATCCAAGTGGTAAACCAAGTTCCATCTGTGTAGAATCTCTTGGTAAGATTCTTAGTGTTTTAGAATGAAAGTAGGAGCTCAGTCTTGGGGGTCTTCCTGACGCTCCAATGGCCTTTCTTCTCATGTAGAGAGGATTGGACCATGTGGTGAGGAGTAGCAGGAGGTCTTAGTCTTGGAGGCTTCCATCATGCTCCAGGACGCGAAACAGACTAACCTCGTGAGTGTGGCAGGGCGGGGGAGCCCAAGGAGGTGGAGCCTAAGTATTACAAGCCACCATGGGTGCATGACCCGCCATAGCTCGACTATCATTCTAAAGTCCGAACGAGTCAAGTCTAGTATTTAACATGATAGGATGAATGTTTTATCTTGTTTGCTTTAAATTAATATCTTGTATGTACATGCTCTTAATTGTATGTTTTTTATATAATTAGCTCACCCTTGCAATTGCTTGTGTTTGTGCCATTTTTTCGTTTGTTTCCCTTGCAATGATCATCCATTTGGATGGGAGCAGATGACGAGGAGATACTTTGGAAACAGCTCTTGATGGGGAAGGAAATGATGTTGCCTAGTTCTCTAGGCTTTAATTATCTTATCCTAGGATATTTTGAAGAAACTTTGTCATGTTCTAAGTTTTAAATTCTTTGTATTTTAAGGGAGAAACTCTAGTACTCCAAGTTTCCAAATTGTATTGTTTAAGGATGACTTGTAATCCTATTACTCTTAACTGCTTTCCAATATTATTCATGGTGACGCCTTTATTATATTATATATCTTTATAATATAATTGGGATGTCACATTTATGGTATCAGAGCAGTTTGTCCTTGGGATGACTTGTGTGTTGCAGGTTTATCGTGTCTCCTCTTTGTGAAGAGTTGAGTCTAAGTAGTATGGTTTACCATTTATTCCAAGTATAGATATAGAGTGTTGTAGGTAACTAGAAGTCTTGAGAACAGAAAACGCCTTGATATGAGTAATGAGGGTGCACACTCATGACTTTTACCAGAGATGATTTTCCTTTCTTAATTCTGAAGGTATGGGGAGTTAATCTTTTGTTTGATTGTGTAGTGATATGAAAATGCTATGTTTTCCCTTTCATTGTTTGATTTGGAAATATGAATTGGTTAGTTGAATGTTTCTGTTCGAGTGAAAGATACAAACTGTATTATTTGAATGTTAATGTAGTGTTATACTCTTAAAATTTGAGCTATATATGTCATACTATGTTGAGTGTTTTGAGTTTGGTTATGGTCGTACTGTTTACTGTATCAGGATTAAAGTTATGAATCTGGAAATTTGAAATTTAGTATAATGTTATGTCATCAATGAAACTGGAATGCTTAAAAGAGATAAAAATAAGATAGCTTAGGGGTTGAGATGGAATCTGAGGTTAATGTAGGTGAGTTTATAGTGCGTTTGGGGTATAAAAAGGATTGTGCGTGGTGCCTGGGAATTAATGGTGTCATAAAATGTTGAAATTAGTATCTTGTGGGTTTCAGTTTGAAAAAGATAGTATTTTGTTGGAAGTTGGGTTCGGAAAAGTAATATTGATAGGTTTGTTTATGTAACTGAATTGGTAGAAAGGAAACTTTTGTTGGTAAGTATAAACCATGATTTTTTTAGGACCACTTGGTAATCCTAGAATGAGAGATTTTGAATTTATTAGTCTCGATAGTAATGTTTATCTAGGAATAGATTTACGTTGGAATAGTGCTTTGTATATTATAATATGTGATATGTTAGTATTGTGTATTTTTCCACTGTTGTAAGTATCGATTTAATAAACATTAAGAAATTAATATATAAGCATGGGTGTAATGAATTGAATATGAACTAGGTATCGAATTGGTTATGGTTAGTGTAATACCGTGAACATTATTAGGTGAATTAACTATTGTTCTCTAGGTTAATTTATTTAATTAAATGGATAAATTGGGATATATATTTGAGTTAAACTGGTTGGGTGGTCTGGAAAAGTTAAGTCGTGAGTTAGAGGGGACATGGGTGGTATGTATTCATTGGAATTAATGGAGGTTGAATTTGAATTGTATAAATATGATCTGAATCATTATATACAATGGGAAAAGTTGGGGTTGTTTTGGGTATTGTTTGAATTATGAAACTGAGTTGGATATGGCGAGTAAGTTGTCTTGGATGTTAATACAATGTTATATTTTTTTTATTTGAATTCATGAAGTTAAGCTCCTACAGATCAATGTGTATGGGATTGAAGTTGTATTTAGTAGGAGTGGGGGAAGGTTAAAGTAAAACTTGAACATGATGTAATTGAAATTACTATTGTTGTATTCACGTTGTTATTGGTCAATTCTCAGAGTTATAAACTTACATGAATTTTGGGTAAATGTGAAGATTGTTATACGTTAAATGAGAATTTAACAAGGAAATGGATAAATGAAGTGGGTCTTTCTGCTTTGGGAATTTAGAATAAAACTTAATGAAGTATTATGATGAAATATTAAGGTGGAAGATTAGAACAAGGTGTAGTTAGTTTTGTGGTTCATACTAACTTGCAATGTTTGGTTGGATTAGTTCTTGTAATCTGTTATTAAAACCTGTTATGACAATGGCGATGTTTTGAGTGAAGTTTTTGGGAAAAATTGGGTTGAAGTATTTTAATAGTAAGCAAGTGATGTGCTATGGCGTATCATATGTTAAAGTGAGTTTTTGATAGGAATTTAGTGGGTTGAAGGAAATCTGGTATATAAAAATCTGGTTAGTTTTGTTATGAGAATGGTGATGTATATATATATATACATGTGCTTATGAGAAATTGTTAAGGTGTATGAGATCATTATGATGATATTTCATCAATATTTGGTTGTTGTTTGTATACTGTTTCTGCACCAGAAAATGCTGTTATTTTTATTCTGTTTCTGCCCAGAAAATGTTGTAGTTTTATTCTGTTTCTGTCCAGAAAACATTGCTGTTTTTACACTGTTTTTGCACCAGAAAAAGTTGTAATATGAATGAAAATTTTGTATCAGAAATTGTGTTGTTTGCTTACTGTTTCAGAACTTAAATCATTGTTTAAACCCTGCTGTTTGATGTTGTTTTGGACACTGTTAATGTTGTTTGTTGTTTGTTTGTTTTTTTTTATTATTTATTTATTTATTTATTTATTTATTTATTTTATTTTTTATTTAAAATGCTATATTCAATGCTTCAGGTTTGACTTAAAATTATGTACTATAACACCTTGTGGTTTTAGTATAATAAAGTGTTGGTTATTGTTGTTTTAACAAGAGTAAATTGGAAATTTAGAATGGATGTTTAATTTGATTAAGTCCTTTCGTTGTAAAATATATTGTTAAGTTTGATTAGTAGTTGTTTGAAATACGGAATGGGATATGATATGATGGATTGTCTTAGTTGAAGTATTATAAATTGATATGACTGTCGAAATGTAAATTTTGGAATGGATGCATGCTTGGTTGGATAATATTGAATGATTGGATGTGTGCTATAGTGAATGTAATGAATGGTTTGATGCTGTCCAAAATGCTTTGATATATTGTTATTTGAGTATCAATGCGTATACTCCTTCATAGTGAGTTAAGATTGGATAGGAAATAGTCTAAGTTGTTAGAAGACAAATCTTTTTCGGGTAAGAGTCTTGATTGGTGTTCTGAAGCAGGTACTAGAAATTCCACAATAGAATGGTGGGGTTCACTATTAACCAATGTTAATAGTTCATAATGGGATAGTTCCTGTTAAGTGTAGGGTATGTAAAAAGGAAAGTAGAGGTTTGTTTAGAGCGGTAGTGTTTTGGATTCAGTGTATATATAGGAAGAACTACAAGGTTGAAGAATATCAAAAACGGAGTAGAGAACGAGTTAGAACAGTCTGGTATAAGTTTTAGCAATCAAGAGTGAGTTCAGGCATGTTCATGTTTGAGGAGTAGAAAACAATAATGAGGGAATGGAATGACAAGGTTATCATGGAAGAAAATAGTTATCAGGGTTTTGCAAGGTCATTGAGGCTTTGAAGAAGGTTTTTCCAGGGCGATCATTTTTTGCATTAAAATTGTCATGAAAAACTGTTCTTTGAGTCAACTAGAGAGCAAGGGAGTTTGAGGATCAGAGTAGTGCAGCGGATGATGGTGAACATGTTGTTGTCAGTAATGGGTATGCATGAAGAGCTTTCATAATTATGGATTGGTGGCTTGTGAGGGACGAGTTCTTTGAACCGGTATTGGTGTTGTTATATGAGAATGAGTTGGGAGTGTTTGGTAATCCTCAAGAGTCAGAGGTGAGTTCAGGTATGGAAGAAATAGGTGTCAGGCAGAGAAGACAAGTGAGACTTCAGTTTCAAGATGCAGTGTCGACTTAGAAGTGGGAGAATAAATGGACGTTGAGCATGGGAAGAGGGTCAGTGGATGAAGGAAATGAACCAGGATAAGTTTCAAGTTGTAAGGTCAATTCTGAGGTGAGCAAACGTTAGTCGTGAGTAGAAGCTGAAAGAAGATTCAAGTTTTTAGCTTATTAAGAATTGATTAAGAGACGATTGAAGAGTTTTACTTTGGTAATGAGGTAGTATCATTGGAAACTACGCTACTCAGTAGTGAAGATCAGTAAAGCAAAGTGAAGCTCTCAGAATGGATGTGGTTAAAGGTGATCAAGAATACAACAATTGGTGGTTAACTCGGAATTTGTGGTGATCAAGTCAGAGATATGGTGGTTCTTAGAAGGAGCAAGAGAAAGTAAAAGAGTATCAGTCAAGGATTAATTTGAGGTCAGCACTAATGGAGGTTTTAGAAGAGAATTTCAAGAAGTCGTAGAGGACATGTGAGGATTGGCAATGTGGCAGACATCAATGGGTGGTTATGGGAAAGAAAGCTTCTTGAGAATTAAGGCTAAGGAATCAAGACTTGTTTTGGAAGTAATGGCTAGACCAATCTACACTATTGAAAAATGGAGCATTTTAACATAGAGGCAAGGTTTTCATGATTAGTAAGGTTGTGGGGGAGTAGCATATTTGTCAAATAGGTGGTTGTACTAGAGAATGTAATGAGAGTAGGGTGTTCCTATTCTCTAGTAAGTACAATTTTCGAGGATGAAAATTTTTGTGTTGAAGAGAATGTAAGGACCTGATTATATACATAATTATATTAAAAGAAAATGGGATAAAAACGAAATTAAGTGAAAAGAGAGGAGCTTTTTGGTCAAAAAGGGAAACAGGTTCTTGTGTTGCTGTTGGATTTTCTAAGAAGCAGAACTCATTTTCTTATAATGTTTATCTCTCTCTCTAGAAAGCTCCTTCTTATTCTCCCTGCCTTCTCTCTAGCTTCCACCCAAATTGTTCCATTGCATGTTTGATTAGGAGGTGCTCAAGTGACCGCGGCGTCGAGAGCTTTGAAACCATCCGATTGATTTTTCGATCTTCACCGGTAAGTAGTTTTTCCCTTTTCTCCATTGTTTTTGAAACTTAGGGCTTGGGGTTCTACTGATTTTATGCAGTTAGAACCTTCCTCATTCTGATTTCTGTTATGTTCTAGCTCTAAGAGCTGCACTCTACATCAAATTGGTGGTTGTAGGTCCTGTGAACCGTTCTCTGTGCAGAGGTTACTATTAGGGCATATATTGCTAGTTGTACTGTTGCGTGTTTCCAGGTAAGGGGAGCTAATTATTTTGTATGAATTTATTTTATAAAAATATATGCAGCTTGAATGTTGAAATGGTGTGTTCTTGTGAAGTTGTTCTATGATTTTAATTTTTATTGGATGTTATAACTGAGATTGTGAAATTGTGCTTAAATAATTTGTGCTTTGGTGTTGAACTGGTACATGTGGAAATTTATGTTTGTAAATGTCTCTATTGAAATTAATCTGTATTGGTTGAAATTGATCTGGTTGGAGGGTTTGGAGTAAGGGCTCTATGATAGCATGTATATGGGTATTAAATAGGTGTACATGTACTGTTTAAGGTTGCTGTGAGAGGAAGTGAAATATTAAAATTAGGCATTTCAGATTTAGAGCATGAGAGAATAGGGTAGATAATTTAAATAAATTAATTGTTAATTGTTGAGAGCCTTTCTTTGTTGGTAGGATAGAGGAACCTTAAAAACCTAAGTTGGCACATCCCTGATCATAGAGCAGTCCTGGCCTGGTCCAGTCAGTTGTGACTAGTCATATGTGCTGGCGTCGAAGGTGAGTTTGATGCGTTCAGACATCTGGGTCCTCTCCGGTGACCAATTGGGGGAAAGTAAGATCTCTACTGTGATGATAATTAGACAAGTAGTTTACCAAATAGGAACCATTTTGAAATGTGAGAGAAATTGGGTTGCTGAGAAGGAAATAGGATGATGAGTTTTTGGATGTGTCAAGTTTCCTTTTAATATCAAAATTGATATAAATAATATATTATACTATATTCATTCCGTTTTCCATTTTGTGATCTTTATACAGGATATATTAATATATATCTTTTACGCACCTTTGCATATTATATAAAAAAATATATATAACTTTTATACAAAGGTTTATATTACGTATATTATAATATATATATATATATATATATATATATATATATATATAGCTGTGTTAAAACTATTAAGTTTGGCATGAGATTAATTTTAGTTGGAATACTTGTAGTTTTGTTAGTAAAATAAGTTAAGAGATAGAACGAGTGATTTTCATAAATTAATATGAGTGATTGGAGAATTATTATGTATGTAAAATAAATTCTAAAAGCTTAATATTTTTATATGTTGTGGTGATATTTTATCGTAGTAATTTTATTTGTTTCTCTGGTGACACTAGTAAAAATTAGGGTTTTCACAACGCACATTGTGCCACGGTTCATCAGGAACCATAGCATAATGCTGCGCGGTGGCAATTTTAAAAATAAATCTAACTTATAGGTTGCGGTTCAAAGGACAACCACGGCCTATTCACTAGTCAACTTTAAGCCTTTGACGCCACGTCAGAAGAAGAATAATTTGCTGGGGAATAGGCCGCGGTTTCGCACTTCAATTGCCTTCCCAATTGCCATTTGGGGAATGTCAGAAGGTAGCAGGGGAATAGGTCGCAGTTCTCAGAGCAACCGCAGGTTATTCCCCTGTCAATTTATTAAGGTAGCTGACCAAGGGGGAATTTCAGAAGTTGCAGTGAGGAATAGGCAGCGGTTGTTCTGGGAACCGCGGCCTATTCCCTCTACCACTTCTGACATTCCCCAAAAGGAAGTTGTGAGCCAGCAAGGGGATTCGGAACGTTAGGGAATAGGCCGCGGTTGTGAGGGGGAACCGCGGCCTATTCCCTTATTTGAATAATTTTTAAATTTTTCAAGGATTAGGCCGCGGTTGGGTGCTGAACCGCGACATATAAGTTGAAAAAAATTTCAAAACTGCCATTTTGAATTATTTTTTCAGCAGAATAGGCCACGGTTATACAGTCAACCGCGGCCTATTCCCATATATGACAGCGGTTTCTTTTCGAACCGCGGTAGTAACCTTTAAATAGGTTTAAAAAAAGTTGGAACAATTTTCTTCCCCACGCGAAATTTCTGAAACGCAGATAGCTTTCCCGATCAGTGCTCTTCTTCTCCGATCATTGTTTCGTCAATTTCGCCGCTGAAACCAACGAGCCTTCTCTTCTTCACCGATCAACAGTGCATCGTCCGTCAAGTCCGCCGCCGCTAAAACCCATGAGCTTTCGTTTTCTTCGCCGCGCCATCTGAAATCGCCGCGTCATTCCTCTATCGTGCCATTTTTTGTCTGTCGCGCCCATTCCAGGTACTTCCTTTATGCCCTCGTCAAGTTTTCCATTAAGCCTCTATGTTTGATTTTGTTTCTTGATGCATATCTTGTTGTGGCTTTGATCGTTTTTTGTCGAATTTGCTTAGGGTTTGGTCGTTCATTAAGAGTCAAAGTATGTTAGCTTTTATTTATGTTTTTATTTTTTTTATCAGCAAATTTATTTAATTTTAATAATATGCTATGAACTTTTTTTAGTAGATTTATTATAGAATCAAAATTATGTGATTGAATGATTCTCATAGACGAACTGTGATAATTCTCATATGTAATTATGTGTGATTGAATGTTTAAACTGATGATTTGAATGATTATTAATTGTATGATTGTATGACTGAATTGATTGAATTGATAATTTTACATAGAAAATTGTATAATTATAATTTTGTAAAATTTAGGAATGGATTAAAATTGGATTAATTTACCACGTATTAGTGCTGAGTACGAGAGAGGTGTAGAGGAATTTATACATTTTGCGCAACGTAATGAGGGGAGAAGTGACGATGAAGTGAAGTTTAGATGTCCTTGTGTGAACTGTTTGAATGGGAGAAAGTTGAACGCAACTCAAATTAGAGAACATCTTATCTGTGATGGTTTCCTAAGATGCTATACAACATGGATATGGCACGGCGAAGAAATGCACTTTCCGACTGACTCGCAAACTGAAAATGTTACTGATTCTACCATGGAAGAAGATCGACCGGATGAAGACAAATTAGAGGACATGATCCGCGATGTTGGTGTAGAAAATTTTGCCAAAGCTCATGTGTATGAGACGATGTCGACTGATGCGAAAACACCTTTGTATGTCGGTTCAACTAAGTTCACACGTTTGTCAGCGGTGTTAAGGCTCATGAATTTGAAGGCAAGCAATTGGATGGACTGATAAGAGTTTTACAGAATTGTTGACGTTGTTGAATGAAATGTTGCCAGATGGAAATTCGCTACCCACTCGTAATTATGATGCGAAGAAAATTCTTTGTCCAATGGGTATGGAGTATAAAAGGATACATGTCTGTCCCAATGACTGCATTTTATATAGGAAAGAGTTTGAATTTTTGACTAAGTATCCAAAATGTGGCTTATCACGATACAAGTCAAAAAACAATAGTGAAGATAATGGTCAGATAGAAAAAACTGGATCTGCTTTGAAAGTAGTTTGGTACCTTCCAATAGTGCTCAGACTTAAGCGTTTGTTTGCGAATCCCAAAGATGCTAAAATTGACGGGTTGCTTCGTCATCCAGCTAATTCAAAGCAATGGAAAAATATTGATCAACAATTTTCCCAATTTGGTAAAGAGTGTAGAAATCTTAGGCTTGGTTTAGCCACTGATGGAATGAACCCATTTGGTAATCTGAGTACCAATCATAGTTGTTGGCCAGTTATATTGATAATTTACAACTTATCTCCTGCATTGTGCATGAAAAGGAAGTACATGATGTTGTCTATGATGATATATGGTCCAAAGCAGCCTGGAAATGACATAGATGTTTATCTAAGCCCACTAGTTGAAGACTTGAAGTTTTTGTGGGTTGATGGGGTTGAAATATTTGATGCATTCGCTTCTGAGACTTTTGTGATGCGTGCAATGTTATTTTGCACCATTGATGACTTTCCATCTTATGGTAATTTATCAGGATACAGTGTCAAGGGTCATAAAGCATGTCCTATCTGTGAATAAAACACTGCAGCTCATCAATTGAAACATGGAAGAAAGACAGTGTATATGCGTCATCGGAGATTTCTAAAACGTAATCATCCATATCGAAGGTTAAAAAAAGCATTCAATGGATATCAAGAGAGGGACGAAGCACCAAATCCACTTACTGGCCTTCAAAATCTTGAAAAAGTTAATAAAATACATCATGTATTTGGGAAAACATCCAAGAAGTCATCTGTAACGACCCCTTGGAAGAAGAAATCAATATTCTTTGATCTTCCATATTGGTCAAAGTTAGATGTTCGACATTGCATATATGTGATGCATGTAGAGAAGAATGTGTGTGATAGCTTGATTGGTACACTACTCAACATTCAGGGAAAGACAAAAGATAGAGTGAATGCTCGTTTGGATTTGGTTGACATGAATATCCGAGAAGAGTTGGCACCCAAGGAGATTGGTAAATGTACTTATTTGCCCCTGCATGTTACACAATGTCTAGACAAGAGAAGATAAGTTTTTGCCTTTGTTTAAAGAGTATCAAAGTACCACAAGGATACTCTTCAAATATGAAGAGTTTAGTGTCGATGCAGGACTTAAAGCTTGTTGGCATGAAGTCTCACGATTGCCACGTCTTAATGCAACAATTGTTACCGGTGGCTATTCGTGGAATTTTGCCAAAAATGTGAGGCAAACCATAAACATGTTGTGTTCATTTTTTTTCGTCAATATGTAGTAAAGCCATCGATCCGACAAAGTTAGATGAATTTCAAGCCGAGATTGTTATCATCTTGTGTCAACTAGAGATGTTTTTCCCTCCATCTTTTTTTGACATCATGGTACATTTACTTGTTCATTTGGTTAGAGAAATCAAAATGTGTGAACCGGTATACTTAAGATGGATGGATCCTATTGAGCGTTATATGAAGATTTTGAAAGGGTACGTTAAAAATCAATATCGTCCTGAAGGTTCAATGATTGAAAGGTATATTGCTGAAGAAAGTATCGAGTTTTGTTCAGATTACATGACATCAATGAATCCAATAGGAGTTTCTCGCACATCATGGTTGAATAAATTTGCTACAAGTAAAAGCATCCGAGGTGTGCATGTGGTGACAAAAGATCGCGAAGAATTGTTGCAAGCGCATCTTTATATATTGAACAACACAGATGAGGTGATCCCTTTTTTGGAAGCACACAAAGCCATTGTTAAGAATAAAAATCCAAGACAATCAGAGAAATGGCAGTTGATGGAGCATAACAAAACATTTATGTCTTGGTTCAAATCTGAAATTGACAAAGAGCCACATTCTTCTCAAACTTTATTGTGGCTTGCAAATGGTTTAAAGTTTGATGTCGTGTGTTGTACAGGTTATGAAGTCAATAATTGCCCATTTTATACGAAAACTTTGGATGATAAAAGCACAGTACAAAATAGTGGAGTCAGTTTAGAAGCTGAGTCGCTTCAATTTTCCACATCAAAAGATCAATCTCCTGTACTTGGATCAATGAGATATTATGGTATAATAGAAGAGATATGGGAGGTTGATTACACCAAATTTTTTGTTCCATTGTTCAAATGTAAGTGGTTTGACAATAAGAGTGGTGTGAAAATAGATGAATCGGGTATGACACTGGTTGATTTTCGAAAGGTGGGTTACCGAGACGAACCGTTTATCATGGTACATCAAGCATCTCAAGTTTTTTATGTCAAAGATCCTGCGTCTGACCATTGGTATGTCGCTCTTCAAGGCAAAAAACAAATTGAAGTTAACGAAGACAATCTAATTAATATTCATATTACTGACAACCATTCATTTCAAACTACAACAAATTTGGATGACTAATCTCTAGTTGACGACGATGTACATGCAATTCGGTCAGATCATGATGAGAGAATATACATATGATGAATCCATATCTTTATGTATGAATTTCCAATTTCTGTATAAGTATTTTATTAATATCACATAACTTTTATTTTTATATATTTCCTATGATTACTATTACATGTTTTGTTAAATTATATGATATTACATAAGTCTTTTATTAATATTTCATGTTGTTATTTATTTTGACAAATATATGGTTGATCATCCACATTCTTCAAGGGATGAGGCTCCCCCTACCAGATCCACTAGAGGACCCACCAAGATGAAACAACTTTTGATCAGAAAGAATAGTGGTGAAAGAACTTCAGTGAATGTGAACGTGATCACGGGTGTGGCAACCGGCCCTAATGCTTATGACTTCCGATCATACCTTGGAGTAGTGGCACGTGACAAGATTAGCATTATGGCTCAATCTTTTGACCATGTGTCTGAGGTTGATCGGAACATTATATGGAACGATATATTGGTAAGTTAGTTAATATCATTTGAATTACAGTTTGTTTATATTGATAATTTTGTACTGATACAACTTTATTATGTTTATTTCAGCTGACATTTGACATTCCAAATGTCGCAACACTTAGAAATAAGTGTTTGTCAACTGTTGCTGAAAACATCAGAAACTTTAAAAGTAAGTTGACATCAAGGTATATTTTTGGAAAGCATAAAAATAAGTCTCCATGTAGTACATATAAGTCCATTGATGAGGAGACTTGGTGGCTCTTTGTAGAGAGTCGGATGTCAGAGGAATGGCAAGTTAGTATAGTTGATATTATTGAACTCCTCATTAACAAATATATATCATATGAACTAATTAATTAAACATATGTGACAGGCAATTAGAAGCAAAGCACAAGGAACAAGTGCTCATAACAAAAACCCCCACCTATTATCTCGTGGTGGGTATAGGAAGCTTGAGGAGAAAATCCTCAAGCAAAAGGCAGATGCTAGACCACCATCTCAGGGTGGTAGCCCCCCTCAACCTCCTTCTCCACCTTCTCGACATGAAAAATGGAAGTTGGCTCGTATGAGACCATCAGGCACCTACTCTTCTGACACTGCACAGGAAATTTCTGAAAGAATTGTAAGTTATCATTGTTCCTAAAATAATAAGAATTTCATTTTACATACTACATTGAACTTTTTAAAGAATAATGGTGTTTTGTAATGTTACAGGACTCCTTGGTTTAGCAGAGCTCCCAAGGTCAATTCACTCCAGAGGGTCGCCAGGATATTCTTACCGCTGCGATTGAACGACCTGAGCACCCTGGACGTGTACGTGCTGCTGGGACTGGAGTAGGAATTCGAGATTATTTTGGGATCTTTTCTCGTCAGACTTCATATGCATACAGTGAAGAACAACAAGAAAGGATGACACAAGAGATCTCAAAAAAGCTTCGAGCAGACCTTACGGAGGAGATTAGGGCACAGCTCACGGCACAACTCACCACACAGCTCACCACATAGCTCAGATCAGAGCTCAGGACAGAGATCAAAGATAAATTGTATAGTGAGTTCAGCTCCATGTTCCAGCAACAGTTTGAGAACTATGGTATGCGCCCGATGCCATCTCCTGTACAGGAACAGGAACATGTTGTGCCTCCCACAGGTAAACTTCATAAACATTTATGTGCAATTATTTCTATCTTTTGTATAATCTAACATTAACTCTGACAGGGAGAAGCGGGAAATGAAGTTGTTCCGCACCAGCCGTCCTAGGGGATGACATGGGCGATGCTAGTCCATGTCTGCTATACATTTTAGACGATACCGAGATGGTCCTGGTAGCTCGTGGAACAGTGTTCAAGGCAGCGACTGTTGTTCATGGTATGGAGCTATCAGAGGATGAGGTGAAGGTCTCAGTGGACGAAATGTTAGTACCAGATGCCGAAGTTCATCTGCCTACAGATGAGATTTTCGCTGTGGCACATGCATTCCAGACTTTTATCGCTTGGCCTAAACATTTGGTTGGTTCAGGTTCTGACCCCCCGGTATGAAATTCTACTTTACACTTCTCAATTTTAAAGTTTACATGTTATTTATATTAATTATCTTATTTTTCCATGTAACAACAGACGCAAGCACAGGAGAAAATCCCTTTATCTGAGGATTATCCTCTTGGTTCATTGCATCTACTTGCTGACATCCTTGATGATAAGCCTTTGGAGGTTGAATATGATGCTAATGTATTTGGGAGACAATCTGAGGTCCCATTATACCTTCATAGCCAAGAAGTCAGAGAGCTTGCGTCAGGAACACAAGAGTTGAATATTACAATTATTCAGCTATGGATGATGTAAGTCTATGAGCAATTATTTATATATAAAATTGATTTATATATCAAGTATCCTTATAGCAAAGTTAATTTTTTATTTTAGGTATATGTGTGGGATCAGTAACAACTTGGGACGCTCTGATAATTATGGATTCATTGATCCCCAATCCATTCATGAATCAAATGATTTTGATCAGATCAACACAAATCTCATTAGAAGTTTTGCAAGCGGCAAGAAAATATATTTTTTGCCTTATATATCTAGGTAAGTGAACTTTGCTAACATAATAAAGTTCCATATGTGATTTTAAAATATAATAGTTAAGTTATTATGAATTTCAGGCGCCATTGGCAGCTTCTTATTATTTCTATGCACGAGAGCTATGCTTTATGGTTCTGCTCATTGCACAGGCCTCCTCCCACAAATCTCAGACAATTAGTTGATTGGTAAGAAATTCATATTGTTTGGACTTTCTTTTTTATATAAATGAATGCTAAAACTCTTTTTTTATATATATAGTTCTATTCCAGCAAGTCTGATGATGGTTGGGAGATAAATAGTTAACAGAGAAAAGATTGCATGGATTTCTCTCAAGGTTTGACATATGCTAAAGCCATACTTTCTTATAGTTGTTTTGTTTTAATGTTTTTCACTAACTATTTACAGCTATGATAATATATTGTAGTGTAACAGACAGAAAGGGTCATATGAGTGCGGATACTATGTAATGTATTGGATGGCCCATATTATTCGTTCTCATATCACAAGAAGCTGGGAAATGGTAATATTTAAATCTAACAAATTTTAATTTTTTCCATAATTTGGAATTCATATACACTAATTAATATCAATTGTCTTGTGCAGAGATTCAAGACTACTACACCAGTTCCTGAGAAGCCACTATCATTCATGAGGAAAGTTGCTGCAAAGTATATAGTTAGCTTATATAATAGTTCTTAGTTACTAGATTTAAATTACATTTGAACATGTTGAAATGTTCTTAGTTAATAGTTATTAGACTTTGTACTTTTGTGATGTTGAAATACATTTGAATTTGTGTTTGATCTGTTGAAATTGAATCTGTGTACATGTTTTGATATGCAGGTCTGTTTTTGTGGTAGTGGATATCACAAAAACAGACCTGCTATTTAAAAAAACTGCAGGAGAATATGTCGCGGTTGTTACCACAACCGCGGTAGAAAGTTCCACGTTTTTATTTTATTTTTTTAAATAGACTTTTGGTCGCGGTTGTGGCATGAACCGTGGTCTATTCCTGCCTTTTTACCGCGGTTTCAACCGCGGCATATAATGCTACATTTTTTTAAAAAAAAAAAAATAGGGGTTTAGACCGCGGGTGTATTAGGAACCGCGGTCTATTCCCCAACTTTTTACCGCGGTTGCAACCGCGGCCTAAAGTCCCAGACTTTTTACCGCGACTGAATATGCCGCGGTTCGGAAACCGCGACGTATAGTCAAAAACAACCGCGGTCGTTTTCCTTCACTGCACTAGTGTGATTTATTTGATGTAGTAGTATGTTTATAAGATGTTGTGATGTTGTATGGGAAGTTGTGTTTTATATGGTGTAGTAAAATCCTGTGTTTGATGAGTTAGTGTTGATTATTGAGGTTAAATGTGGAACATATTGAGACTATGTATGAAAAGTGTTGAGATTGTGTTATAAGTTTTGTGATTGGCTAGCAATGCATATTGTTGAGATTATGTATATGTTTATTTTGGCAAAAAGTATATGATTACCAAGTGATGAAAGTACGATCCAAGTGGTAAACCAAGTTCCATCTGTGTAAAATCTCTTGGTGAGATTCTTAGTGTTTTAGAATGAAAGTAGGAGCTCAGTCTTGGGGGTCTTCCTGACGCTCCAATGGCCTTTCTTCTCATGTAGAGAGGATTGGACCATGTGGTGAGGAGTAGCAGGAGGTCTTAGTCTTGGAGGCTTCCATCATGCTCCAGGGCGCGGAACAGACTAACCTCGTGAGTGTGGCAGGGCGGGGGAGCCCAAGGCGGTGGAGCCTAAGTACTACAAGCCATCACGGGTGCATGACCCGCCATAGCTCGACTATCATTCTAAAGTCCGGACGAGTCAAATCTAGTATTTAACATGATAGGATGAATGTTTTATCTTGTTTGCTTTAAATTAATATCTTGTATGTACATGCTCTTAATTGTATGCTTTTTATATAATTAGCTCACCCTTGCAATTGCTTGTGTTTGTGCCATGTTTGCGTTTGTTTCCCTTGCGATGATCATCCACTTGGATGGGAGCAGATGTCGAGGAGATACTTTGGAAACAGCTCTTGATGGGGAAGGAAATGTTGCTGCCTAGTTCTCTAGGATTTAATTATCTTATCCTAGGATATTTTGAAGAAACTTTGTCATGTTCTAAGTTTTAAATTCTTTGTATTTTAAGGGAGAAACTCTAGTACTCCAAGTTTCCAAATTGTATTGTTTAAGGATGACTGTAATCCTATTACTCTTAACTGCTTTCCAGTATTATTTATGGTGACGCCTTTATTATATTATATATCTTTATAATATAATTGGGATCTCACAAAGTTTGATTCTTAAAATTTAACATAATTTTAGTAGAACTTAATGAAATTAGTATCTAAATTATTTTATAATTTTATTTAAATATTTTATAATTTGATTTTTCTTTAAATGGGGTCGTAGGGTCATTTTTTTTATTGGTAAAATAAAAGCACATAATAAAACAAATTTTTAATAGTGTGTGTGTGGTCCTTAAAATTTAATTAAGTTTTATAATTTCAAAAGATAACAGTTTGTTTAATTCTTTTTTACCAATCATAGCATGTATATTTAAATAAATGTTGAGTGTATTTGTCAATACCAATAAACCAACTATTAGCCTATTTAATTAACTTTATAAGCTAGTTTAATGGATATAAATATTTGTTAAATGTATCAAATTAGTTTATTTTAGAGGTTTCCAACTTATAAGCTAGTTTAATCTAACATGTCATTTTTAACATCTTTTAACTGATATAATAAAATATTATAAAATGGATAAAACAAAACAAATTATATATATATATATATATATATATAATTAACTTAGATGTTTTGAAAACTCTTATACAAAATAACTATTAAAAATCAAATAAAACTACTTCATGATAAGCTAATATAAGAAAATATATTACAAAAGAGATAAACCAATATAAGAAAATATAAATATCGAATATTCATATCCTCACATCGTAAAGTGATTATCACAAAAGAGATAAACCAATATAAGAAAATATAAAAGAAACGACATGATAAGCTAATATGCAAAATAAAGCATTCATAAAGTAAACATAAATTTATCATCACATATCATTCATTCATAAAAGCAAACATAACACACATTTAGACTCAAACTAGAATCAATTCTTCGGATACATGTATTGATATTAGACTCTGGTGGTTATGCACTTATGGTGGTGAAATAGCTCGCCCACTCAAGCTACCACACACAAGACTAGTCCGTCAACCATTTTTGGCCAAGGTAAAGCTCATATACTAGAACCTCCTACATCTCTCACCATATATCTCACTCATTTCTACTTGAGATTAGATGGTTATTAAAGCAATATGATTTATCTATACATAGAAACATCACAAGAACGATCGGGACATTGTTATAATCACTTATCTACAAAGACTCATAAATAACTAAAAAGATGCATGCAAGTGAAAGAAGACTCACATACAATAAGTAACAGAAAAGACCAAGAAAAAATATTGAAACTCAACTTACACGAACATAGAAACTAGTCAAGTCAAATTGAAGAGTTCGTCATAAGGATCAATCATAGATTACTCATAGAGAAATTGAAGAGTAAGAAACCTTATGAATAAGTTAGAGAACTCAAGAAAAATAATTTATAGAGAAATTGTATGTTTTTAAATAATGAAACTCATTCCTAGCAAAATTATTTATATTAAAATCTTTTAATGTTAAAATAATCGAATCTCACTTTTTTTTTACTTTTATCACTTAAAAATGTGATTTTTTAGGTCTTTACGATTAACTTGTAGCTTATTTAGTTTTTTTAGATTATTATCTCTTATATTATAATATATTTTCTTATTATCCTTGATTGTCTTTTACCTTTTATTATTTATTTCAAGTTTATAAAAATAATTAATTATTTAACTATGTTTAATATTTGTTTAGTTAAATACTTTCCATTTTTTGTATGTGTAATTTAAACATATAAAGATTTAACATTATAAATTGTAGTAACTATTATTTCATTACATGATGATGTATGAAAGTTATATATATTGAAGGTTAGAAAAAACAAATTAAATATATTTGTATTAAATGTAACGTATCTTTGTCTAAAAAACACAAACTTCATTTATATTATAAAACCTATGTAATTATTTTTTTATAGTCAGATTACATCTATAAACTAGTTTATAAGCTAGTTTATCAAACACTTCTTATTAAATTAGTTTATCAGTTCGGAATTTACAAGTTAAGAACTTATCAGGATTGTTTACCAATTAGAAGGTAGTTTATCAGTTAGTTTTCCAAAGAGACCCGCTATCAAAATGAATATTTTGAAGAAAAAATAACATCTAATTAAGTATTTGATGATAAAAATGAAAATTTCAAATAAATTATTATATAAATAATATACAGTTATTAATTATATAAACAAAATCTTTAAACATGTGACAAAAATTAAAACAAAAGTTCCCTAAATCACGAGAACTAAATATTAAGTTTAAATTTTTAAAAAAAAAATAAAGTTGTTTTTTATTGAAGATTTGAAAAAAAAATATAAGCAACCTAAATTTAAACTTGAAATTATTTGAAATAATAATTGAAATATGTATTATTTCCTTTTAGTTCATCATAAATATTTTTGTAGTATTGTTCTTTTTTTCTTCTCTATTTCAGCGAGTTACTAATGTGAATAAAATGTAAGTTATTATAGTTATAATAATAAGGAGAAATGGATAAAATTTTAAATATTTATAGCCCTTCTATCTAGATTCAAGTGAAAATTCAATAAATGTTTTCATTCACTATCCACTAAATTATAATTTATGAACTATGTTAAAGTTGATCATGAGTGCACAACAGAACAAAATGAATTGTAGACTAAAGTATGTAGGAACCTCTAAAGATTTATTCTAGGTATTGTACAAGGAAAAAATGTAATGAAGTAGTTGTTTCATGAATAATTGATTTAATTTCAATTTTAATTCAATAAAAACATTTTATAGATTGATAAAGCGAAAAATATTTGGAAAGATTTTAAATCAAGATATCACAAGGAGAGGGAAGGTGATTTTTCTTCAATAATGATTATCATGCTTCTAAATAATTTTATTTATTATATATTGACGTAAATAGACACACTTTTTTATGTATCGGCATAAATAGTTTTTAACAATAGTAGATAATCACACTAGATTCACTTGAGTTGTTCTTGTTTGTTCTCACTTTAAGATTTTTGCATTCCTTTCTTTTTAAAGTGTTGTACTTTATAATGGTAACCTCCATATTATTGTCAAATCCATTTTTCATGAACGAACAAATCTCATAAAAATTTTCTATCACATTATGAGAAAAAATCTTAGTTTTTTTTTTTTTTTTAAATTATTACATACTTATTTCTCAAATAAACTTCCTAACGTATGCACTAAAGTACCATCATCTTTTGTATTTGTCGACTTTGGTATTTCAAAATGAAAATGTCCAATATCTATTTCTCATCTTGATAAGAAATCTTGATTAGCTTTATGTTCGTTTTATGTTATTGATGATCTGATTAAAAATATAAGATTAAGAAAAAGGTGAATATGTCCTATAGGGTAGGTTTCCTCCATAAATGAGATCACAGAAGTTTTTTTAGGTAGAAAATGTGATAAACGATTTGAACGAAGATGTTGAGAACAGTGAAACGTTTAATTTGTTTAATGGCCAGGTTCCGTACATTTAGGATCACAAGGAAGACTATGATGCTTTCTTTGGATTAAGTGTATACAGTATTACTACACTACATCACCAAAATCCACTTTTCTTAAGAATATATTGCTGTCTAATCACTCTTTGTACCATGTTTTACTCTAATTAAATAATTAATACTCCACCTGTAAGGAATCTTAAGAAGAATTTTAAAACTTATCAACAATAAACAAACTCAGCACCACTTGAAGTACGTGAATCTTGAATTACTGCATGCACATTATGTTAATGTGAGAGAACTAGAAAAACAACTAGTTCATCCAATTCTTTGATACCTAAAATTGAGTGCAATGTCAGGCCTTAAAACATAAACTTAGATATCTTCACTAGTAGCCACCTAGACATAGGATTTGTTTATTGTTAAAACAATCTTTTGGCTGCAATCATATCTCCAAATCAAATTCAACAACTTTTGTCTGAAACTTGTTTCTCCAATAAACTCATATATCACTATAAACTTTGATATCTTAGAGATGCCTTTTCAGGTCTTCACTAATTGTACTAATGGAGCTTGCAGGGTTGGCAAGCCCTTCAAGCAGTGATGCATAATAATTTGTTTAATCTTACCTTCCAAATAATCATTTCCAAGTATCGGATTATGATTTCTGAAATAACATTTTGCTTTCATTTCAATATCAATAACAGATAATCCATACACATATGTGCCTAGATAGTTATCAACTTTGAAGTGTCTCTTTTCCTCTCTAAGTTGGCATCCCATTATAGACTTAGCTTGAAATTCATTATTATTAGACAACATAGAAAACCAACAAAGACTCAATGTTGTGGACTTGGTTGCCTGCCACTCTCCTTACAAGAAGTGTTTATTTGCTGAAGAAACAAATGTATGTACCTTCCTTCAAGTTCATCACTAACCAACATTCTAGGATATATTCACATGAAACTCGGGGAAAAAGCTCAACTCAAGCACTGTACTTACTGACATGGACAGAAGATTCTGGTTCCATCCATTAATAATTCACTACAACATGAGCTAAATGATGCATGGGATTAGTGTTGTGAGGACTGTTGCATTTGGAAAACCATGTTCTGTGTCTGAGGTCCCAAGTAAGAAGACTCGTTATGCAGATTCCGTGCTTCCATTTTAACCCCAAAGGAGTTAGCACCATAAGGAGACATGAAGACTCTTTCATGAGCAGGGTTGAAAGTCATAGCTATTCCTGTGCTTGACTGATTACTCCACTGAAAATGAGTTGTGGGTGTAGTTGGAGTAGAATTTGGCTGCTGTTGCTGCTGCTGTGAGAGCACATGTGGTGAGGTGGATCTGTTGGTGTCTTCTGAAGAAGTTGTGGATGTTTCTGTCAGATTCACTGTTGTTATGTCATGTATGCTAGCCCTTCTCTTGTCTTTGCCTCCTGAAAGTTGCCTTATGAAGTACTTCTGAGCATGGCTAGCCACTTGTGTTGGGGTTCTAGAGATCACAAAATTGCGAGAAATATTTCTCCAATCACCTTTCCCATATTTCTTCAGACCCAGTAAAAACAATCTGCAGGGAACATCCATAGGATGTTTAAATTCCAAAACTTTAAAGTAAAGAAAACAACTTTTTCACCTAACAAACCCCCCCAAAATGACATGGCTATCAATTGAGAAAAGTAAAATCCAACCCTTTAATATCTACACTGAATTCTTGTCCCTACACCTCTTGCTTTAATTAACATTAAATTCCATCCACCAATTCTGGCTTTTTCACACCATGCTTTGAAACAGATATACATTCCCAAGCGATCATGATATCATATATTAAAATCTCTACATGTACAGTTAGCACCATAAAAAAAAAAAAAAAGTATGTATGAAAACAAATGCAAAAGGTGAAAAAGAATTACTTATGTTCCTCTTCAGTCCAAGGCACTCCTTTCTTCCTTTCCTGCTCATGAGGTCTCACTGAGGATGATCTCTTTCCACTTCCTTTGAATCCATCATAACCAGGAGTGTTCACCCAATCTAAGGTGAAGGGTGAAGTAGCAGTGCTATAGCCAGGAACTGGGATTAACCCAGCTTCTATATTGCTAACATCAATTTCAAGTTCTTTGTACTGCTTGATCACATCAAGTACTGTCTTTCCAGGAATCATTTCAGCCACTTTGTGCCACCGATCTGGAGTATCTTTATCATGCACTGCAAGAGCATTTTCAAAGAGTTTGTTCTCTTCAGGAGTCCATTTCGTGCTCCTGTTATTTTCCACCAACCAACTGGTGTTGGAGTTTGGAGAACAAGGTGTAGGAGAAAGGGCTACAGTTTCCCACTTCATCAGTTCAGTTTACAAGTTCATACAATCAAATTTGGGCTTATTGACAGGAAAATTGAAAACTAAGCAAGATAAATCAAAGAGAAATGAAAACAGAAGTTGAAAGTTTTACCAGAACAATATCAAGGATAAACCCACAAACATTTTGAAGGAAATCAGAATACCTTTCTCTAAGAGTAGAAGACTCGTCAGGAATCTAGAAAAGACCCACTTGATCAAAAGGATCAGAGAGAATGCTCCAAATTGATGATGAATGAAAACTATTATCCGTGACTCAATTGGTCTAAATTCTAACAAGATCACAAAAAGCAACAATGACCCAGAAAAAAAAAATGGAACTTTTCAGTGAGAAAAGAAATGGAAAAGCAAGAGGAGAACGCAAACACAATGAATGTGATAAGTGCTAACCCAATTAGGAAACAAAAGAGAGTCAAGAGTTTGAGAGCAACAGATAACAGAGAAAGACTTATTCAGATGGAGAGGGAAAAAAAAAACTTGTTCTTTCTCCCTTTTTCCTTGTCTGTGTAACAAGGAAAGGAGAAGAAATAATAATAAAGAAAGCAACTGAGCAGAAAAAATAATTATAGAATCCTGAAGCAAGAAAGAGGTGTTGCTGAAAAGCAAGTGAGCATGGTTGAAGAAATGAATTTAAACAAAATTCCAAGATTTTTGAGCCTAAAATAAAGTGAAGTTGATGTTGTTGAGTTGTGATTGGATATAATGTGATTGTGGGGACTGTGTCTGCAACTATAGCAAGAAAGAAAGTTCTCTCTTCCTATATAATGGACACCATCGCTTCTGCAGTGACATTTTCATACAAATAATAATTATTACTTCATAGCTTTGCAAATTGCAATGCCTTTCTTTATTCATTTAATATTTTTATTATTCTCAATTTTCTTGTCTTCCATTGGTTGGAATTGCGACAAGAAATGAGGATTGGCAGCTCATCATAAATGATGGAAGAGCCAACTGCTACGCACTAGTCAATCACACTCTGCTAAGATCATTTCTTAATTCTTTATTTATAGCATGCAAACACTTAAGCCAACTGTTTAATTCATTTTTAAAACTAATTTTATTTTTTTAATTACTTTTTCTCTTATATGTCTTATTTTCATAATATAATTCATTTTAACATTTTAATTAGTGAGTGTTATGAAAACGGGTTATTCGGCCTGATCTGGTTTGATTCATTACGGTTAGTTATTTAGTGAGTTAATCTAACTCGATTCATTTATTAACAAGTTAGAAAAATTTAAATTGAGCTCTATTTACCATAAGTTGATGGGTTAAACGGTTAGCTCACTGTCTCACTTAATTACAATTGTTTTTAAATATAAAAAATTACAAACTTAAATTGATTGCCAAAATAATATTAAACTCAAAACAATTAAAAATAAAAAAAAACACAAAATAATCTTTCTTGGTATAATGTTGAGTGAGGAGTGTATTTTTTAGGGTTACATAAAATAATAAATTAACAAAATAAAATTAGATGGATTGGTGAATTAATCCAACTCAACATAGATTCAATCCGAATGAATCAAATTTAAATAAACTTAACTAAAAATTAATCCACATGAAAACAATAAATTTTTTTAAATTCAATCCGACTCGAATCGGATTGACCTGCGATTTGTATAGTCACTGTTTCTTTCTATTTTTGTTAAATATAAAAGGTATTTAAAAATTATGTAAAAGCATAAACTTGATTAGACATATGATAATTAAAATTCTCTTAAATTAAATTGCTAGTTTGACTTAAGAAAAAAAAAACATGTTCAATTGGTTTAAATGATATTTTAATTGGCTATTTTTTGAACTAGGTGTAGTTAGACTAGCTAGACTCGGGTACTAACCCATAACTTTTTTAAACAAATTTGTCAGCACTCATAAATTTAGCTATTATGTATTATTTTTCGTGCAATATTAGTAATTGAGTATAATAATAGATTATTTAGATATTATATTTTAATAGAGTAAAAGTTCAGAATAAAAAAAAGGATAGTTGATAAAGTAATTAAAATACGTTACATTCTCATAAGGTAGAATTATATACTTTTGTGCAAGAGACAAGAATTTAGGCCTATAGATTTAACTTTGAACATCAAATTTCTAAAATTCAAGATACTGAGTTTGATTTTTCTAGAATAGAACGGATATAACAATTGTAATTCACATTAATTTTAAATTACACACATTAAATATGTTTTTCATTTTAAATTTTAACTTCAAATTAGAATTTTTTAATTTTTCAAATTTTGATATATATTAATCTTTAAACTTTATAAATAAATTAATATATTATTTTTTAATTTAATTATATTAAGTTTAAAAATAATATTATATATTAAGTTGAAATGTTTCAAATGTATAAATAACTTTAAATTAAAAATTATTTTTAAAATTTAAAAACTAAAATATATCAAAATTTTAAATAAAAAATAATTTTAATTTTGCAACAAAGTTAGAGATTAAGAATATATTTAATTCTAATAAAATTAAATATATATGACATTATCCAATCTTAAAAATATTCTACATTTATTTGTAGAATTTAACATAACCCATTATTTATTAAAATGAAAAAGAAGAATATACGAAGTGTCCAAGTAAAAATTAGAAATCAATAAATTAAGAGAATTTTCTATAATGGTATTTAACATTTTTTATCCATGTGAACTGGAGGTATTAAAGAGTGGTGTTAATGGTATTTTATTAAGGAGAGAAACTAATAAGAATTTTTTTTTTATATATAAACATCTGTCCCTAAAACTTTGATTTATTAACATCACTATATAAAAAAGAACTAACACTAACGAGTGACTTTAGGTATTAATTAACAAAACCTAAAATAGAAAAAATCAGTATTAATGTAAATTTACAGTAACTATTAATCTTTAGTACAATTTTAATTAAAAAAAATGTCATTAATATCCTAATTATAGAAATTTCAAAGAGAATTCTCTGTTTATATTGTTTCATTCATTTTAAATACAATAAAAATAATTTTGAAATATTAGTATAAATTATTAAGCAATTTCTTATTTTTGAACTAAATATTTAGAATACTATGGATTGTTGAAAACGATGTTATAATAGGAATAGACGGAGTTATTAAGAAAGTGAATAAATATAATTAGTTATGAAGAATCTAGTTAAAATACATAAAATGTGAAAATAAAACAAAATAGCAATATTTGAATTTAAAAAAATTAGACAATTCTTAAATTATATAATATTGTCTAAAAAAAGTTGCGAAGCCCGAGGTAGCCGCCAAAGCAACGGTTGAGATGTATGGGTGGTAAATGACACGAAACAGCAAGTTGATGCGGTGGGTCCCACAAATGGTTACAACATAACTCACGTCGTTTTCTCATTCGGTGTCTTCCCAAAATAATTGTAGCATATTTAGCATCTCTAGGCGGTGGGCCCCACTATTTGAGATTGCAACACGTGTGGTTCTTTCATTGGCTCTGACCACCGTTGTACCAACCAACCAATGACCTCCCTTTACGGTAACCAGGTACAGTAAGCTATAAAAGCAGGTTTTTTGTGTATTTACTTTTGGCTATGCATCCATACCACTGTAACAATACTCGTTTCTCAATTCTCCTTCTTCTCTTATGTAAAAAAACATTAAATAAATTAAAAATAATGTATGTGCAAATTTAGCTTATTCAATATAACTTTCTCAATTTAGTGAGATAGGTATTTCAGGATTAGGCTTAATTAACTTCATGTTCTTTGCTGTAAATTTCAACGTTTTAATTCATCTTTTATTAATTTTTTAATAAGTATTTAAAACTTTTACATTTTTCAATTAAATCTTTAATTTTTTCATTATTTGAGTTATATGATTTATCTTTAGTCATCATCATCTTAATTGTTTTAATGTGGTTAATATAATTTTATCATTATTATTATTAATGTATCTTATTATTCAATACATTTTCAGTTAAAGCTAAAATTACTTTATATTAAAAACAATATTATTTTATATTAAATAATATATGTATTATATGATCGATTAACTACTTGAGACACACATATTCGGACTTGTCGATTGTTTAGTATGAGTATGCGCATTGACAAACACTAGTTTTAGAAATAAATCTACAAGATCTCACACTAATGAATGTTATTGTCTTTGTTAAATGGAAAATATATTATTGATTAAATTAAAATGTTTAATTTTAATTAATTAATATATTTTCTCTAAGTGAAACATTATTGTTTTTTTTGCTAGCATAAAAAATAAAATTAATAAAAGTTTAAGAATCTATAAAATTAATTAATACTAATTTAAAAAATTGATAAATCAAAATTTAAATATGATTTAATAAGATTTATGTTTTATTGGGAATAAAAATTGAATTTAGACAAAATCAAAAGGCAAACGTGAGCTTGAGTGGTTTTTTATAAGATAGAATAAAACCAACTTAAAAAAAAAAAACACATCAAAAAGTGAGATGCTTATTCTAAAAATTCTATGACCGTGTTCACTTGGAGTGATGGATTTGAGGGAGAGGAAGTTGAGGGATTTGATCAGATTTGAAAGTAAATTGAGTGTTGTTTTTTTAAGGGATTTGAAAATGAGTGAAAATGAATTTAGAAGTATGAATGATTTGGGCATGAATTTCTGAATGGAGTTCATCGATAATCTATACTCATCAATTAAATGTAGAAGTGGAATATAAGTAAAATGTTTAAATGAAAAAAAAAACATGGAACATAAGTAGAAAAAGTTTTGTGAAAGAAGTAAAAGTGTATACTTGGTAAGTATACATTGTTCTGGTTCAGCAAAGACATATGCATGGCAATGACATATGGAAGGGATGTAAACAATAACATTTTTCTTGAAAATAATTTACCAGAAAGATATTTTAGAAAATAAATATTTCTGTTTCTATGAAATTATAAACATTATTTGCTTTAGTTTCAACTTTTTCTCGAGAGGATGCTTAGTCTTTTTATATTTATGTTATTAGGACTAAGTTGTTAATTTTGTGATGGAGTAGTTGGCCATATACATAGACGAAGACATTTATCCTTTTTAATTGCGCTTTTTCTTCATCCATAAATTTGAATATGATACCTTACTATCACTTGACTAAGGATAAATTTACAATTATTTTGTTTCTACTTTGAGAAAATATTTATTTTATATTTTATAATATTAACAATTAACGATAATTTAATATGAAAAATATAAATATATCATACCAAATTCAAACACTAATTTAAGAGTTTACTAACTTTTATTTCGTGAAATATTATTTTTAAGCTGAACCTATCTCTGTTCAAGTTACCAGACCAAATGGTGACACGTTGGCAATTACTGCAAAAAGATATAGCGCAACCAAATTAAAAATAGATTAAAGATAAAATTTGCATAAATATAATATGATGAACAAAACTTCTTTAATGGATTATAATATAATTTCTACATTTTATAATTTTTTATTGCCAATTAATTTTACAAACAAATAAGAAAAAAATTCTATCATTTCTTATTTTTCACTCCACCCTATTTCCCTTTCTAATTTAGCAATTGTTGGGATCACTCATTAAACGTGTGGGCCACCGTGTGCGTTGTCGCTCGGGCTTGTTATTCACCGGAGTGTGGAAGGCACGCGCCGCTGCCTTCATTTACTCACATGCTGTGATTTCATAGCTAATAGTTACAATATCATATACATTATTAATTAAATTTTATTTAAAAAAATACAAAATGAGTAGAGAGATGTATTAATTATGAAGTGTTTCACTAAAATTAATGATTTTAAATAGATTTTTATCAATAATAAATAACTTGGTAAACAAAATATGTTAAACGAAATATTTTTAATACCTTTTTCAGAAACCAACACTTATAAGTTCTATGCTTCTACGTCTTCGTTTGAGGACTCTCACTATCACATGACCCCTTTTATTTAATTTGTTTGTATAAAAATATATTTTAATTCAACCAACGTTAATCCATTTCTTGGACCATTATCCCAAATTTGTTTTATCTAATCCATCCAAAATTGCTCATGATTGGATTAGAGAGAGTTTAACATGACATGAATTTAGTTTAATATTTTCATTAGATTGGTATTTTAATTATAGTTTAGAAACAATAATTAGTTATAACTAAGCCTATCTAAGAACCCATTTTAAGCCAAATTTATACTTATTTAACACGTTTTTCTTTTTCAATTATGATGAAGATGAGGAAACAAAAAAAATTGCCACCTTTTGATATTCAATATTAAGAAGAAAAAAAAATCGTTTTCACGTAGAAGGCTTTAAAAAAAGTATCTAGCAACAATCTCTTCCATATTATTAGTCAGAAAACTTTTATTATATTTGTTTTACTTCTTATTTATTCTTAAATTATGAGTATGATTCTGATCATTCAAATAATCAAAATTAGGGGTCAAAAGCGATTGATTTCATTCCTCTAATCTATATATTTTACTGTAATATATGTGTAGTTAAAAATGATATTTTTTATTTTAATATTTTGCTGTTGAAGTTGATGAAATACGATCGAGAACCATGAAACTATTTAATTATTGTTGTTTATTAAGGATGTCAAATTACGAACTGTGGGAGGAACCATTATTATGACACCATGATTGGCTTGTGAGGAACATGAAAAAGTCTTACACTTGGATGTGATAGATGAGAATGCTAATTAAAGAAAGAAAGAGGTTGTTTAATCAAACAGTATAACTCGGTTAAGTATCAATATATGAATTTCTGATAATTTTGATTTTTTCCCCTATATAAATTATATAAAATTAAATATGTATATACAAAACTTTTTTAAATTAATTTATCTATAAACTAGTCTTTTTATCTTCTAAAAATACTCAAACATAGTTTTTCAAAATATACTATTCATTACATTTTTTTTATACACATGTTACTTGATTGTTTTTGCAAATTCTAAAAAACAAAAAAATAAAACTTAATTATTCTAATGGTCTTTACTTTGGAAGAGTGTGTTAACTTAGTATTTTCTTTTAAAAAAAGCTTCAATTTTTTTTTTTAAATTTGTTAATGTGTATAAATTAAGTTATTCTCGATAATTTTTCGAAAACAACATTAAGAGTGTGGTAATGTGACAAAGAACAATATATAAGTGTAAAAAATTGTAATTGTACAATGGAGAAGTCGAGAGGTAGCAAGACATGCAGAGAGTTCAGCTAACACAACATGGAGAACTCAAATAGTTTAGCAAGACATCCAGATAGCTCAACTAAGTGTATAAAGAATTCAAATAGCTCGACAAGATATCCAAAGAGCTCAGTAAAATGAATGGAGAAGTTAGATAACTAGAAAAGACATTTGGAGAACTCGGTAAAGTCCATGGAGAAGTTAGATAGCTTGACCAAACATCCAGAGAGCTCGACAAGTCAGACTGAGCTATTTGGACTTTCCACTGAGTCGTATGAGTTCTCTACGCAACTTACTGAGTTGACTGGACTTACTATAAGCTATCTGACTTCTTGATGCACCTTACCGAGCTCTAAGATGCCTTACCAAGCTATCTGACTTCTCTATGCACTTTACCGAGCTCTTCGTATGTCTATCCGAGCTATTTTAGTTCTCTACACACTTAGTCGAGTTCTCTGGATGTCTTGTTGAGCTGTTTGAGTTCTTTATGCGCTTAGTCGAGCTCTTCTATTGTCTTGTCGACTATGCTAAAGTTGCCAAGACTTTCGTTTTTTGTTTTTCTTACCAACCCAAATTTCCACATCACAAAATCCTTATGTATGATGTCTGCATAAATTATCATGAAAGCATGCCTAATCCGTCAACGTTAACGATTTAAACAATGTCAACAAAAGGGACTTAATCGATGTACATTAATGAATGTGGGGATAAAATTGAAGTTGTTTTAAAAGCGAGGACCAAGTTGATACACTAACCTTAAGGTGGGGATCATCCGAGTAATTAAAAATTTTAAAAATTATAATAAATTAAGATCCATTCTTTTATATTTTGGAGTTTTGTTAGTATTAAAAAAAGCACTAATATAATTATATACCTTTCATGTAAAATAAATTTATAACCTTCATTAAAATAATCAGGTAAAACCATGCAAAGTTTACTAAATTTGTAACAAAATTACAATAAAGAATTTGTAATAAAGCATTTGAAGTTCGATCACCTATCTACACTTTTACTTTCATAATTTATTTTTTGTAGAATATGAGTACACTTTACATTAACTTAGAGATAATAAAACACTTTTAATCAATCAAATTTTTAAGTTGAGTAAATGTTTATTTATTTTTTTATGATTTTGTCATTAATATTAAGATCATTTAAAAAAAAGTGATAATCTCAACATGTTTTATCATATACTAAAATTTGGTTATGTTTTCATACATTGTTTTAGGCTTTTAGATTTTGAGTAAGTTTACATTTGAACATGAGATATAATTGGAATAAAGGATTAGAGATAGAAAGTTATTTATGTGTTTGACAAAACTATAAGGATAGATTATCTGGATGTAAAAGTGACTTAACAAGTAGAATTTGGTTTATGTATAGGTATTGTGGTCAAATTAAAAACTATTTGAATGTTTGTATTTGAGATGTTGAACATTGTTTAAATGATTGTTTAAAAATATTTTGAATTAGATATTCTTATTGAGAAGTTGAAATAGTGATTAATTTATGCATGTTAGAGGTATAAAGTTAATTTTTGTAACTTTCATTAAGGCATGATTTTGATGTGAATATAAATACTTATACCATGAGTTTGAATGATCACGGCATAATTGAAACGAGTGAAGAAAGGGATTAAATTGATCACTTAAATTGTTTAGAAGTTGTATTTTTAAAGCGCTTTTGAAGATATCTTTGAAACTTATTGATTTTGATGTTGAGTCTAGTACTTTAGATACATTACATATAATCCTAATGAATAGAGAGTTTAGCTATTCTTACACATTTGGAACTCAAAAATACATCTAAAGAGTGCAATGAAATAAGGAAAATGAAATTCTTTAACTTTGGATGTGCCTCTATTGTTGCTCTCATCTCTGGTTGTGTTCTCACACAAAAAACTACTCATTTCATTCCAAAAGTTGACTTTTCAACCACTACTAAAAAGCATCTTCTCTTTGGACGAGCATAACCTCTCCTTAGGAAAGAGATTGCTTTTATGTCAAGGCTAATTTCTCTCACTTGTTGGGCGAGTATGTGAGTTGAGGGAGGAAGTGTTGAGAGGTAATTCTTCATTCTTCTTCAATCTTCCACTTTTGTACAAGATAATCCAATAAAAAAGGTAATTACATCTATATTAAAAGAAAATAGTAAAATCCCAAATCTTTTCATGAAAGTAACACAAAATGCATGATACAAAGACATATAAGGGGTTATAACAAGCATAGAAAATAAGTAATTTCCACACTTATTAGCTTCCTCAAATTTTTACTTTTACATGTCCTCATGGAAAGTAAATATAGCAAAAAGAAGAAGAAAAAACTAAGGCCAAACTAATTAAAATAACAAATAAGCATATGATTTCCAAACACACCTTCCTTGTCACAAATTAAAGAGAATATTCACTTGCATTTTCCAAGTTCAAGATAATATGGCATGGTGTTTTCATCAAAACATAATCTTAAACCCAGAATGACATCTAACAACCAAAGAATTGAATCATGAAAGCTCAAACAAAGGTAGTGTTTCATTCTTCACACATGTGCTTATTGGTGACAAACTCACAATTAGCATGTTATAAATTACTTCATCAACCTTTTCATATCATCTCATTCACACACATTGGTTTAAATCATAAGGTTTTTTAATGGTTGTAACTTTACTTGGCTAAAAGAAATTATTTTTTTAGAAATTAAAAAAAAACACTTGAGGAGAGGAGAACAAATATATGCAACCTTTTCTTTTCTTTTTCTTTTTCTTTTTCACTTTGAGAGATTTTAAGAGATATAGAATCATTAAACTTGAAGATTTTCAAATAATTCACTCCTTTCTCTCTTACAGCTATCTTCATTCTCCTTAAAACTTAATCTCATCTCATACCCTTGTTCTCATTAACATATTACTTGTTCTCTTCTTCTTCTTCAATGAGGCACAAATTTTTTTTTCTTTGTAAACTCAAGGATAAAGAAAGAACAATTGGGCTAAAGAAGGTTCACAAGAAATTCATTGCATGCTTTAGGGTGGAATATTTGGTCAAATGGTTTATTTACCTACATCACAACAAACAAATGTCTTTCTCCTTTCCAACCAAATGTGTGTTTGTGATTATAAGAATCATGCAAAAATCAAATCCATATTAGTAATAACTCGCTCTAAAAGCTCTCTCCACTTGCTCACAAACATTATGATATTCAAGCTATTGTGTCATCCTCAAGTACAAATCAAGGAATGAAAAACATCACAACCACACCAACATGTCTCAACATTAATATTTGCAAAACATTTACTCAAAGTTCATGCAAGGCTCTTATGAACTAATACCTATGTGTTGTTACTTATAACACCAGATTTCACAGTATGACACTTTGTGACCAGATTTCTATGTGACCATATTTGCAAATAATTTACTCAAAGTTCATTCCATAAGAAATATGGTCATAGTGTCATACTAATATTTGCAACTAATACTTAAGAAACAAAAGAAACTAGTGTTCAAGCAGAAGATAAAGTGCTAAAATTTAAAGATTGCAACTTAAAATAAACAGAGTAAAACATAACAAAAATATTGATTAATCACTACCAAGGTCTCCATCATGTAGTTGTCTCCTCGTGGCCCTCGTCCTCTATTTCTGACCCATCACCTCTGAGTCGACCATCCCACTTGATGGAGTTAGGCATGTCCCGAAGCTAAGGGACATGTGCCTCATATTGAACTCTTATCATAATGTAATCATCAGAAACATGCAAGGACAACAATGACAAGCACAGCTTGTTGTCCATGAGTCAAACTTGACCTTGACTAGTAACATCCTACCTTACAACTCTCTAAGCCACATTTGCATGAAATATTTCATGTGTGACATACGAGGATGAGTTTTGGGGTTGGCAAGAAAGGTTAACACTATTGGGTAGGCTCTTAAGGGTGGATAACTTGTCCTGTTAATGTAGTTCTTCATTATAAACTTTTTATCAATTGTGGGTTGGAGGATGTGCTTGAAAAGCCTAACTTGGACATGTGACTATCAACAATGAGGAAAATTTCGCGCAAGATTTGGGCCTTGACATTCATCTCCACACCAGTTATTTTCTCGTAGATAAGATAGGATTACTTTAAGTAAATGCTCGAGGTATGGTGTTGGGCTGGGGTTAGAGAAGGAAATGCATTCCACATTTGGTAATAAGCTCAAATGCTTTCTCAAGATCCAGATGAACTCACTAATAACCCTCAACGTACAAGTGTAGTTAAGAACATAATATAAACTATCTATATGTGATCTTGTAGTGACTTAAAAAAGCATTCTAAAGGATAATTTATCTAGATGAGATGAAAGCAATTCTTAAAGACCTATTTATCCTAATAAATCATTATTATCATATAAGAAAACATATATATCAAGCTTCACATACAAACTAACTCACATACTACTCTCTTTTTTTTCACATATCTAAACAACCATGTTATTAGTTAGATATGAATATAACTTCCATTAACTAGTTAAACATTCTTTTAACACTTCTAAAAAATAATAAAGGTTCCCGTAAACCAACTATCCTAATAACATTTTCCATTTTGAAACAACTCCAAAAAAAGAAGAAAGAATATATATAATATCTTTTGTAGAAATTGAACTACTTAAATTAACATATACTACTCACTTATAATAATAAAAATGATCCATTAAAATTAATTCGTCCAAGGTATAGTATAAAATACTTGTATACAAGAAGGGCCAAATTATGTCAAAGTAACTTTAAAAATATTATTCATCAACTCTACCTTTGTTTTGGGTTAATACATAGTTTTTATTAAGTAATCAATTTTAACCATTAATTAAACAAAAAATACAAGTATTATGATTATTCTTTAGGGTCAACTTATCTCAAGAGTAATTTAGAACAGTTATTTCTCATTTTTTATATTTTTTATTATGGTAATTTAGAAAAGAAAAAAATGTTTAACTCAAGAGGAATATTATTTATGGAATAATTTAATCATTTTTATAATAAATGTCACGTTTAAATTCACACTACGATGATTTCAAAAATATATATACAAATGAAACCATGAATGTGGGATTTGACATATATTATGAATTTTAATTGCACTAATTTATTGTGTCTGTATCAGCACATGTTGTATTGTTGTCTCTTAGAGGTCCTGTAGGGACGGGCATGGGCAGTTGTTGGAAAGAAAGTGTCTCCATATGAATAAATAAAACATTAATATAATTATCTTTAAAAAAATATTCACAACCAATTTAATGTTAAATATTAATTATAAATAAATTAACATATGTATTATTTTTTTCATAAAGTCACCACTAAATCGTTTCCATAAAAGGAAAGATTCCAATGTAAAAGTCAAAAGAAAAGTCAGAAAATTTGATTGAGGCTGCATTAAATTAATTTGCTTTTAGAAATTAAATAGTTATCTTTTGGAGGGTCCTTTCGAACTAGGAAATAAAAATAAACATATTGATGCAAACTAGTTTCAAGTCATTTTTGTTTTATTTAAATTAAAATTTAAAGTTATATAATTAATATTTAATAATTTTTAAAAATGGAACATTATTTTTCAGAAACGTCCAATAAGAGTATTCTCACGTGCAAGTGTGCAAAGTATGCAAATCCAGCCAAGAAGGATCCATAGACATAAGTTGTCTAAACCTAACTCAATAATGCTTATCTTTTCACAAACTTTTTTTTTATTAAATAATTGGAAATAGAAATTATTAGAAAAAAAAAGCCTCTTTTTTGTTTTATTTTAACGATTGAGGAAGAAATAACGTAATCATACGTATTTTAAATTAAAGTGAAGTAAATAATTCATTTTTTAAAGCTTTGGTGAGGCATTTGTGTCCACATTCAAGCACATTTTCTTTTGGTACAATTATTCAAACATTCACTTTGGGATTTATTTTATTGCTAGGTTTCCATTATAAGAATTGTTGTTTTACTAATGTGTAGGATTTAATAAAATACTATAGTATATGTTTATATATTTATATTTTAAAACATGATTCTCGAAATTAGATTCACACGAGTAAGAGTAATTAATATTTTTCATAATTATATTTAATTTATTGGTTACCTAATTAACCATACACGTAACACGTTTTCTTATCCGCATTTTAGTTAATTATGTAATATTAAAAAGTTATTAAAATATTATTGAAACTTGACAACTATACAGTATTGCATGTAAGGATATGGGCCCATGGCCCATTTTTTCTCTTTCTTCATTAACTGTCTTTTGTTTTTTCTTTTTTTTTTTCTTCCGTTTTTCCTTCCCTTCCACGTCTTCTTGTTTCTTTATTTCTTTTCCAACATTTTTCAATTATTTTTTTTTTTGGTTTTTACTATACTTTTAATGTTTAACTAAATTATAAATTTAAATAATTTTAATAAATTTTCTATTAAAAACTTTATTCGAGCTCAAAATATTTTTTATTATTATTTAAATGTGTGTTACATTTTTGTTATCAATGAAACAATTGATTGATAATTATATTCTTTTTCTCTAATTCATTAGACAATTCACAATTTTTTTGTTTGTTCTTTTTTAACTCATTAGTCATGAAATTACAAAATTAATCGAGAAGTTAATAAAGATTGAAGGATAAATGAGCAACTTGATTGGTAAGTTAGACATGAAATTACAAAATTAATGGTCACGTCATTCCATTAATAATAAAAATTGAAATTGTAACAATCCAAAAAACCTAAGTTATTAGGTTATTAGTAAAAGGTAAACATATTTTCAGAGATACTTATCCCAACTTCTAAGTATAATCACAATACATTAAAATTGTATTTCAAAAAGATATATTTAAAAGAAAAAAAAAAAACCAAGGCACTTCAAAGACTATAATTAATATAGTTTTTCAAAAGATTATTACTTTCATTTGTTCTTATCTATACTCACGGATTAATATACCATCATCGTACAAAGATAAAATCAAACATAAAAAAGAAAGAAAATGAAAGCAAGCTACGCATTTAAGAGAAAAAACAAACAATATAAGAGACATTATAATTCATCAATAAAAAAGAAAGAAAATGAAAGCAAGCTATGCATTTAAGAGAAAAAACAAACAATATAAAAGACATTATAATTCATCATAAATATAATGAAAACAAATCTCTCAAATAGAAATCAATTATTAGCTTAGTGTTTTGCATTTTTTTCCCTTATTGTCATTACAATTCATGTAAAAAGTACTATCATTATAAAAAATAGTCTTAAAGATCAATATACTTAAATTCAACCTTTACAATGCACCATCTTTGTCAAAAATAGTCTCAAAAATCAATTTACTCAAATTCAACTTTTATACTATAACCCTCAAGGCTTTAAACAAAATCTTTAGCAACTTTATTTGTCAAAATGTTTCAAATTTATAAACTACGTTTAGTCACGATTTTCAGAAGATTAATATATTGAATAAATTTGTGAGACTTTGCACCTGCCATACTACCAAATTTAGTTCATATTATAATCATATCCAAAAACCCATGTTCTTTCTCAAGTTATGACATGGTTAATTTCACTAGCTCTATGAGTATGATCTTCTTTCATATCATGTTTACTTTGTGAAATCTCCTTTGACTTTCAACATTCATTCAAACCCAACCCTCTTCATACAAAATTCAAATGGGTCATAACTAATCTACCCACCACTCCAAAACATAATTTCCTTCCAATCTTAAACAATGACACAATTCCAATTATATAAAATTTCTTTATAAATCAACTTCACAAAAAGTTTGTGTCTACTTAGTTTTCTTTTTCTTATCAAATCATAGTCAACTAGTGCGAAAAACTTCTACAACAAATTATTATACCTGTTATAATCCATCTGATATAATAACTTTTGTGATAGTAGTTTCATAATTAAGGGATGTTTTTTTTATTATGGTCATCACTAAAACCAATATAGAAAGTTGTACAAAGTAATTAAGTGGACGATTTTCTATACTGGTTATAAGTTTAACTAGTATAATAAATCAAAATGTCATATTCACCATGCTTCACTTTCCTTTTTTGTCTTGTGAACTTTATTTCCTTCATTTCCTTCCCTTTTCTTTCTTCCCTGCATTTCTTCCCTACACCCCGTTCACATTTCTTCCCTGCATTTCAATTTCATTTCTTTCCTTTCACATCCACACCCATTCTCGTGGGTTTATTTGGTTGCCCTCGTCGTTTGCATCATTCGTGTTCGCGTTCGCTTTCACTGGGTTGCCTCATCGTTTGACATTATCGTTGTTGGTTCGTCATTGTTGTCGCTCTGGTTCGTCCTTGTCATCAGGTAAGTTTGATATTTCTCTTGTTCTTTTCTTTGTTCATGTGCTTAGGTTAAATTTTGGGTTAGACTTTTTATTTAGGGAATGATTTGTGAAAGTTTTGTTATTTTTTAGGGAATGATAGTTTTATCACACATAAGGCTATTTGTGATGTGTTGGCAGAGGAAAGTGCGAGATCTCAACCTCAGACTGTTGCAAAGGCTAGCTTTGAGTTAGATTCAAAGGTAATGACTGGTGATTCGTTGCCTTCAACATTTGCAACTATGTCTCCACTGCCTCCTACATAGCTGGCTAGTTCTAAGTCAAACAATATTGTTGTATCATTGTCTATTTTGCAAACACAAAATCCCAATAGATAATATCTGAATATGGAAAACATTGAAATCTATCAGGTCATTTCTTTTCTTTTGACATGTTAAAACTAGATCGACAAAGCATTTTTTTTCTTATGTGAGTGGTATTTTTCTTTCCCTCTCTTTGTGATCCTAGAGCTTACTAGTCTTTGTTTGCAATTACGTGTTTTTATGTATTCATAACATCATAATAAGTGAAATGAGATTTAGAGAGTAAGAATTGGTGACTTCAAATAAAAAGATGATAATGATATTTTCTATATCGGTTATGATCTATTTTATATACCGATTCTAGAACTGATATAAAAAGTTTAATCTCTCTATACCCACTATTTTTATACCGATTCAAGAATCGATATAAAAGATGTGTTTTTTAACCTGTATAAAAAACCTTTTCTACGTTAGTAGTCCCAAATTTTATCTAAAATTCATAATTCAAAATTTTCATTCATCATAAATTCTCCATTCAAACATTTATAATTAAAATCAAAACTACCATATGATTATATTCTCTTACCTTAAAGAAGATTTCTAGCACTACACTTTCCCTAGAGAGTTCAAAATGTATGATAACTGTATCTACACAACAAAATCTCGGTCAATAATCTTAACATGATTTTGAGACCACAAAGAAAATGGAGGTTTCTAGAAAGTAAAAAAACTACCTGTAAACGAAAAAAAAGCCACATGCACAAGAGAAAAGTGATTACTTAAATAAAAAAAGAGTATAATTTGAACTTACTTAAAAAGATAAAATTAATAGGCAGGTTTGATAGCTGTTTTTGCCAAAATCACTCCTATGATTTTAAATGTTAAAAAAGATGAGAAATGAAGTCAAATTTTAAGAAAATAGAAAGAGAAAACTCATAAAACCTTTGATTATAAATATTGAAATTTATAAAAATGAACTCGTATTTTGTAAAATCTCTGAATCAAAACTTTTAATAATAAAATAATAAAATATCATTGTAAAATACACTACCCTTAAAATTATTTGTTAAATATTCACATAAATTACCTAAATCTATGAAATACTTAAAATTTAACTAAATATATTATATTTTTATATGATAAGATCATACTAATTGAGTATAAAATCACTCATCCAATTATAGTTTATAATTCAGTTTAGAGTAAGTATTCTCCTAAATTCTTTCACTTTATATATGAATTTTGAAATTTATTGAAAAATAACATTTCTTCAATTAGTTCATTCTTTAATTTATATTTTTGTCATTAAGTCAATAAACATTACTATAATGTAGTATTTTACAACCTCCAAAGTTGATCACTCTTTAGGTTATTTCGGTTATTAAATTAATTAACAATCAAATCAAATCTATCACGCCAAAAGTTTACTGTCTGATAGTTAGCTATTAATTTTAGAAATACCACTATTTAACTGTTGTACTTTTCATTTGTCACAATTAATTTATAAGTACTAAAATATTCGTCGATGTTTAAGTTTGACTATTGTTTATTTCTGAAAATGTGGTTACAATTTTATTCTAAAAAAATCTTTACAAATCAATTGCAAATTCTATAGAAATATTAAAAAATCAGGATAAATTTTCATCGCTAGTTTAGTTGAGAGCTATTTGTCAAAATTGATGAATTATTTCGGTAACCATTGTTATTAATTATTTTAGGTTTAATAATTTAGAATGTCTTTATTTATGTAGGATTTTCTCAATCAGGTCCTCGTTTTTTAAAATGTTTTAATTAAGTTCCTGAATATGAAAAATTTAAGCAATTAAGGGTTTACCGTTAAATTGGGTGGATGACGTTAAAATTGAGTGTGCGTGACACAGTAACTTGACTGACGTGGTAGTGTATAACAGTGTATGCTGAGTTAAGTTGGTTTTGTGTCATTTTGGATTTAAATTTTACTGAAATTGAAACGCAACGTTTAAGAAAACCCCAACTTTTTAAATAAAAATGAAATTAAAAACGCAACATTGGGAATAAATTGGGGAAAATTGGGAAATCAGAAAGGATTTAAAACCCTAAATTGGAAGACAGGAATATGTGTGCCTGAGGAGAGTGAGGTTGGTCTTGGTGGAGCTTGTGGAGGTTGTTTTTGTGCGACGCAGGTGGGTGCTGAATGCAAAGTTGTTCGAAGTATAAGGTATATTGATTTCAGCTATTTCTTATGTGGAATAGTTTATGAGAATATGTTTGTGTGTTGATAGAGTGGTATTGAAGACGGTGATTGCAACTTCTTCAAATGGTGCAGTGATGTTGTGGAACACGAAATGGAGACCTACTTGAAGAGTGAAGGAATCAAACAAAGTATGCTGAACAGTGAAGAGTTGGATAGTAATAGGAAAATTTTAGTTAAGTTGCAGAAGTGTGTGCTCAGTGTTGAAAAGTGGATGAAGTTGTTGATAATTTTGGCTGGTGTTTTATGTGCATAGTTTTAGTTTCAATGATGATGAGAATGGGATAATTTGTTGTAGGTCTGTTGTACCTTGATTCCATTTTAATGAAAATGAGAGTTGTTTGGAATCTGATATGACTAAAGAGATCTTTTAATAGTGTATCACTTGTGATTAAGAATGTGATTTTTTATCCAAACCACTGAAACAATTTCAATCTGTATCTTTTGATCAGTGCTTAGAATTGGTTTCAATATGGTTAAACCGAGTCTGCTAATTCTAAGTCTGTGTACTCCATTTTACCTACATCAAACACTTACTCAAGTACCATATTACTTTATCTGTATTTTGGGATTCTGTTGAAGCATTATTCAATCCATTGTGCAACTTCATTATTACAAACATACAAATACCTTTATCTTAAAGTTTTAGAAAAGAAAATTCCACATCATTTTCACCAGAATTAACTGCATTTAGCTTATTCCATACATAGAAAAGATAATGCCAACAAGAAACACCAAATATTGATATTATGGTGGCAAAAAGCATAATTAATAGTGATTGATTCACAAGTACTAGTGAATGGTGCAAATGATTAATCAAAGATGAGAAACACGCAAATGACGAATATTTGGTGACAAGCCATGAAGAAAACCATCACAACTTAAACCCCCTTTTACGCAAAGAGTATATCCAGCTTAAAAATCAATCACAGAATCTGTATAGCTTGCATTCTCAGTTTGAGACAACAGAACACCACACCAAAGCCAAGATGGCCTGGCACAAACAAGTTCCACAGATAACTAATTACCAAACAACAATTGAAATTCATTCAGCAGTAAAAGTTGACATACAACTGCAGCTAAAGTTGGCACTTGATCAGAGTTTGCACTAACAAAATACAGTTTGCACTTAATCAGAGTTAACGACTTTGTCTATAGATTATAAAAATGAAAACATGACTAACACATGACTTATAACACATGACTTATAAGACAACTTCATCTTCATTTGTTGACGACATCATTGGTTCAGTTGACTGGGTGCAAGAAGTTCTGTTGTGGCCCAGTTGCTTGCATATTCCACATCTTTTCTTTATACCACCCTTTTTCATTCTTTTATCGTCCTTCACCAACTCCCATTGCTCCAACCTTCGCTTCTTCTTTGGTCTCCTAGGCAATATTCTTTTTGGTAGAGGGAGCACATCAACATATGGGGTAATCTCCCACATGTTGTTACCATTTATTGGATACACAATTGAAGAGTAAGTTTCTTCATATGTTATCTTCCTAAAGCAACACAATATGAAGTCCTTTGCTTGTAGATTTAGGAATTTCATAGCAGAGTGGCAACATGGTACGCCACTGATAGCCCACTTCCTGTATGTACACGAACTTTAATCTAAATTGACAACAAACTTGTCACCAGCTTGGGACACATGGCGCACTTCAAAAATCTTGTCTCCTGACCAGCTGTCAATTATAAAAAAGGAAATTAATAATGAATACAAAAATTACATCACATTGGAAATCATCAAATAAAATGAGTAAAGGTTACCATGGAATCCAGTGTTTAGTTAACTGAGACTCCTTGTTTAGCCTAGTCTTGATTTTAGGACAAATGTCCCAAGACAATGATTGTATTTTACTCCTGTTAGTTGCCCATCTCTTCATCAAGTAAAGGCGAATGTCCTCCAACATGCTTATGATTTGCTTCGACCTTGTATGCACCAAAACACTATTGAAAGCCTCAAACATGTTGTTCACCAAAGTATCACATTGAGGTATGGTGCTAAATCTTGAACGTGACCAGTGTCTACATTGGATAAGTATAATGAACATTTAAGTCACATGTCCATGTTCAAATATTAAACAAAAGAAGTATAAATACAAACCTGGGAGGAATTTTTAGCAAGTATTTAAAGGTGTCATCATTGAGTTGTTTTATATTTCTCATTTCTAATTCCCATGCTTGTGGATGGGTTGCTGATGCTGCCTTCCACATCAAACGCTTCAGTTGTTTTCTAGGGAATTTCTTTCTGAAATTAGCGTATAGGTGCCTAACACAGAAACGTTGATCAACTCGAGGCACCACTTCTTGTATAACTTGCATTAGTCCCTGTTTCATCAGAATAATGACATACAATGTTGTTAGAAATATGATATCAATTTCAAGGTTAATGAACATAATGGAGAAAAGGTCATATGCATTACCTTTTGCTGATCCGACATGAATGTAAATGATGAACTGACTTCCTCCCTACCAAGATCTTCAACAAGAAGTTCAAGAAACCATTTCCAAGTATCCTTGTTCTCTACCTCCACCACGGCATACGCAAGAGGTAACATTTGGTCGTTTGCGTCTCTACCAACAACACTTAATAATTCACCACCATATCTTCCTTTCAAAAAGGCACCATCCAGTCCAATAATTGGCTTGCAGGACACAAAACTATCCGTGCAGGCCTTCAGACAACAATAAAATCTTTTAAATATTGGTCCACTGCCATCATCTTCAACTGTGACCTTCACTGTGGATCCTGCATTACGAGCTAGCAGCTCATTTGCATAATCATAAATCCTTTTAAATTGGTCTTTGAAAGACCCGTCAACTTGCTCTGAAGAAATGGCCTTTGCCCTATAAGTCATGCATCTAGATACACCAACATTCCATTTCCTATTTATCTTTTCACGAATTTCCACTCCCTTTACACTGAGATTTTCTCTAACAGTTTTTTCCAACCTCTTACTGAGCCATTTTGCATTAAGTAATCTTACTGTGTGCTCCCTACTACAGCTATGGTTGTCAAAAGTAGTCCTAAGTTGTCAAGTTTTAATTTCTTCCATATAAGCACAATATGCCATCTAGGGGCATTCTCCTTTACCACCCATACATTTGACTCTAATTCTCTTCTTATCATTTTTAACATATTTAATATTTCTACCATTTTGTACTGCATACGTTTTTATTGCATCCACAAAGTCTTGCTTGTCAGCAAAATAAGTGCCCACATCCCATTTATAGTCTACCATTGTCTTAGGCATAGAGAATGTTACAAACTTCCCATAACCCTCCTCTTCATCATCTTCACCATCACTTTCTACTCCACTGTCTAATTCCTCAGACTCCCAATCATCATCAGACAAACCTCTATGCTTATCAGTATTTATGCCATCATCAAAATCAGTATCAGACATCTGAGTCCATGATGGTCCATCACATTGCACATCACATTGCACATCAGATTGCACATCAGACTGGAGATCAAATTGCACATAAGCTTGCACATCAACTTGAACATTACCAACTCCATCTCCAACTTCCTCTTCTATATCACAATCAACATGTACATCAACCAAACCTTCCATACAATCATTGCCAGCATCATCATTAACATCATCACTACTACAACTCCAACTACGAACATGACCAACATCATCATTAACATCCCCTTCACACTCAATTTCACCTTCAACAACATCATTAACATCATCATTAATAGCCCCTTCACACTCAATTTCACCTTCAACAACATGATGACCCTCACATATTTCTTCTGGAACAACAATATTTTCACTCCTACCATCACATTGACCTCTCTCACCTTCATTGGCAGGCACCTCACATTGTCTTTCACCATCCTATTGACATTCACCCCCAATATTCTTTTCACATTCACCCTTAACAGTTTATACTTCAACTATATTATCATTAACATATTCTAACATATGTATCACCTCAGGTTCAGAAACTGTGTGAACAACAAAAAGATGCACCTCACCGTTAAGCCTAGATAAGGTTATCATATGCATGGCTCCTGTGTCATCCAACAAAGGTTCCAACCTATTCTCTAACACAAAACCACCACCTACGCAGTACCACAACTCCTTAAACCCATCATAACCTAGAACTTTGACTTCACTCACTACAATGAAATAACTCCACATGTCTAGGTCAAACGAATAAGTTGTACCCTCCCCCTCATAGGTAAGTTTCCCTTCATTTATAAACTTTCCACCTAGGTGGATAACAACTTCGAAAATTTCCTCCATGACGTACAAAAGAAACTTATATTTAACCTATAAAGTAATCAAAAAGCGACGACAACAACATTTAGTAACAATATATGCAAACTGCAACCCATTGAAAAAGACAATGCTCTCAAAAACGAAACAAGATATACTATTGGGGGACCACATTGCACTAAAAAACGAAACCCACTACAACAACACTTTAATTTTGGGGGACCACATTGCACTAAAAAATGAAACAAGATATACTATGCATCAGATTGTGGGACAACCATAAACCATAAAAAGACAACATCATCAAACAATTAAATGAAAAGTGTTTTTACTAACCTCAACGCCTATCTGACCTCGAACACTTTCGCCTAGTGCCTACCACGTGATCCACCGTTAACAACTTCCTGATTTCACTGATTTCAAACCGACAAATGACTCCAAAATCTTTACCCGAAGCGTACTTTATCACCACGTATAAAAAATTTTGCACCAAACACTCAATTTTTTGCTGGATAGAACCCTATTTTCCCAAAATCCCCAATTTCGCACAAAGTGAAATAACATTCCCTTTCTTCCACAACGTTCCTCAGTCAATTAAAACGCACGTTTTCATTTTCATTTCTTAAGTCATGTTTTATTTAAACGTTGCGTTTTATATCATTTAATTTCACTAAAATTTAAATCCAAAATGACCCAAAACCAACTAAACTCAGCATACACTGCCACATCAGTCAAGTCACCATGCCACGCACACTCAATTTTAACGCCATCCACCCAATTTAACGGCAAGCCCTTAATTGCTTATATTTTTCATATTCAGGTACTTAATTGAGACATTTTAAAAAACGAGGACCTAATTGAGAAAACCCTACATAAATAGGGACATTCTAAATGGTTAAACCATTATTTTATTTCTTTTATAAAAATTATTCATGCTAGTAATTATTGCAAAACTGATAGGAATTTGATTACCTAATTTAAAGTACAAAAGGATTTTTAATCCATAATGACATTCACATTAATATATATATATATATATATATATATATATATATATATATATATATATATATATATATATGTCGAGTCATTTGAAGAAAGGGAAAAGCCAAGTGAGAGAAAAAGGAAGAGAGAAAGTCATTCTCGCATAACCTTAAACCTGCACTGATGTTTTCGTCGTTGTGAAGTCGTTTACCGTTTGATCGGGCTAATTTTTGGACAGTGGGTTCCAGAAATGTGATTCTTCATTATGACCATTCGGATCGTCAATCAGAGGTCTAGTTTGGGAGAAATCAGTCCCGCACCAGCAACCCTATTTTAGAGAAATTTCATCTTCTTTGTTCTCAATTGTAAGCATTTGTACTTAGTTAAATTTGCTTATTGAAAACACTATTTGGTGTTATTATTGGAGACTCTTTTGTATAGTGGATTTTTCTTTGGTCTGGACGACTCGTGGTTTTTACCCTTGCATTGAGAGGTTTTCCACGTTAAAAATTGTTGGTGTCTCTTTGTACTTTGGGTTCTACTTTTGTTCTATTTGTTTGGTGCTCCTCATAGATTCTCGCAAAAAGAGGGATTGAATTTTCCCTGCCTAATTATTCTTTGCTAAGTTGTTATATTTTTTGACATTTTCTCATCAATATATACAAATATATATATATATATATATATATATATATATATATATATAATAAAAGTTAAATAAGTAAAATAAATAAATAAAAAGGTTAAACCACTTATGCGGCTCCTATTTCTTTTGGATTTTCTCAAATAGGTCTCTTTCTTATTTTTTTTCTCAATTGGGTCTATAAAAGTGAAGATTTGAAGCAACTCCCTACCTTTAAATTGGGTTAAAAGAGTTAAGTTTTTGATGACCTGACAGCTTGACGTAGTAAATTTTTAATATGTGGACAGATTACATGGAATATATAATTAAAAAATAAAAATAAAGCTTCTGAGAATTGAAACCCAAATTAGGGGTTCATCATCTTCAACCGCTCCCTTCATCATCTTCAACCCTAGTGAAATTATGATTCATTCACCCACGACAGCAACAACGAAGATGGTTGAATGTGGATGGCTATCGGAGGCTCTGAAGGCTGTCATGAAATTTTCCAATCATGGCCAGGCTAAAGATCAGAGCAACTCACAAGGAGAAAGCATAGATATATATTTTCTACAGACCTTGAGCAGCAAGTGATACCAGTTTCTACAGACCTTGAGCATTCCCCATGACCCAAAACCCCCTTGTTGTGACATTTTTTAGACTAGAGAGGACCAAATTTGTTATTGCGCTTCCATAATGACAGATAACAGCTAGAGAGAAATCGGTAATATTGCCCTTCGATAATGTTGCTCACCTTCAATAGCTTCAAGGATGGAGCGAGGTCGCTTGTTATGAGGGTAGTACAAATCTAAATTAGAACCAATAGTAGAGTACAAGTGACCCAACTCCATTGGACTTGAGCAGAAAGAACCCCTTGGGTACAGTTCATCATCACCTGATAAACCCATCCACAAAACCATATATCAACCAACAAAACAACAAACTTCTACGTTAAACATAATAGGATTTCCATAATTAAAACCCAACATTCATTTAATATCATACGAGAAAGATTGAAACTTTCAACAGAATAATTTCCTTACGCATGCTCATTCCCCTAAAGAGAAAGAAAAGGGAAAACATTTTCTTTAGAGAAAATAAAGAAGTGTTCTCGGTAAACACCTTCATCTCTGCAAGTCTCCTTCTTCACATCCTACAAACTCAGAAACATAAAAAAACATAGAAACAGAAATCCATTGCGAGTTCATCTCTCTCGCGCAAACAGAAACATGAGAAAACCCCAATCTCGAAGGAGAGATCTTGGGAGACATTGGACTCCGCTCCAATCTCAAACTCTATGAATCTGTGATTTGTTGCGTCTTTAATCTCGAACCCAATTTGATTTTCATAAACCGTAATTTGGTCATGAACCCTAAGCATCAATCATTAGGGTTGAAGATGATGAAGGGAACAATTGAAGATGATGAACCCTAATTTGGGTTTCAATTCTCAAAAACTTTTTTTTAATTATATATTCCACGTAACTTGTCCACGTATTAAAAATTTACCACGTAAAGTTGCCAGGTCATCAAAAACTTAACTCCATTAACCTAATTTAACGACAGAGAGCCAATTGGTTTCAATTTTTCACTTTTAGAGACTCAATTGGGAAAAAAAATAAGAAAGGGACCTATTTGAGAAAATCCAATAGAAATAGAGACCACAAAAGTGGTTTAACCTAAAACAAACTCAATATCTATATAAAAATCAATATAAGTTAAAGTATCATCAATACTTTGATTGTGATCATCTATAGTAACTTTGTATAGAAGGGATTGACATTAAATATTGTAATATATATTACAGTTTTTAAGAATGTTGATTTATATGTTCCTCTAATTAATATACAATTATAAAAATATGGCTTTTATTTTTATTTATTTTTTGTAATCATTTTCAAAGAAAACACAAAGATAAAAATTTTAGTTTATATCTTTTATTTGAAAATATATTGAAGAATATTTTCACAGTGGTGGAGCTTACATGGGCAGGGTGTCATGCCCTCCCAATTTTGTTTTGGATATTTTAAAATTATATGTGATATATTGAAAATTGTAAGAACCTAGAAAATAGAGTATTAGAGTAGATAGATGAATTAAAATAATGAGACCGATTATTTTATATTAAAATAATCTGATAACATAAAGAGGATTTTTATAAACGCGTCTCATTACTTTAAGAACACTCTATCCCACTAAAACATTATTCTCTTCCATTTCTCTGACTTCTCTTTACATTTTCTCACGCTTGGGATGTTTGTTTGACGATCAGGAGGTGCCCAAATGATCACTGCGTCAAGGGCTACACATCTGACCGATCAATTAGGCGAATCGAGCAGGTAAGTGGTTAACCCTTTTCTCTAGTGTCTAGGTGTTGGAAACATGATGACTTAGTTTCAACACCAAGATTGGGGGGGGGGTGAATTGGTGAGGTTCAAAAATCAAAGTCTTTTTAAAATCTTTTTCGCAAAGTATCAAGCTTTACAAAGTTTCTTGAATCGCAAGTAATAAGAATTTAAGTGTAGGGGAAATGTAAAGTTGACTATGCAAAATGTAAAGTCGACTGAAAATAAAGAGTTAAGGGATAGAGAAAATCAAACGCAATTTTTATACTGGTTCGGCCTCAATGCCTACATCCAGTGTCCTTCCATAACCAGGAAGCCAATGCACTATATTAGTCAAGGTTTTTACAACGAGATTTCTATAGAGACCTCCACATCAAAAGTATATACAACCTCTATAACCCTCTAACTAAAAGTATAGGCAGCAACATAAAGAACAATCCTCAAAGTGTCCAGAACTCCACGAGTTCTCCTCCTGTAATCACAACAGGATATCAACAATCTTCCAAAGATTGATAGAAGTCTTGATCAATATGATGAACACCAGCAGTGTAGAATTTGATCAAACAATAAGCGCAAATCACTTCCTCCTTAAGAAACACTTCAAAGAAAGATCTCCTCCGTCTTCTTGATGAGTTCTTAGAGCCTTTACATAGAGATCACAATCTGAAATATCAAAATGAAAATGTTAGAATTTCCAAAAGTCCAAAGTCTCTATGATCAACAGAATCACGTCTATTTATAGTTTTCTATAAATCATACGCTCCTGTAGTCGACTGTGCCACTAATGTAGTCGATTGTCCTGAGAGAGTTATAACAGTTAAGTCAATTAGCAGTAGTCATAACAACCAAATTGATTACGCATTTAATTCAGTTGACTTGTATTTAATTCTTTGTTAGTCAATAGAAATATAGCCGTTATAGCACAAAAGCATTAACAAAATTTCAAAACAAATAACTGACTAAGTCGAATTCACTGCGCATGCAGTTGACTTAAACACTTCAAATCAGTTTTGAAAATCTTTTCATTGCAAAATGACTCACAACACTGTTTTTGAAAATCTATGCAAAAGTCATGAGTTTTATTCGACTTACTTCATAATGAAGTCGACCTAAAAGTTGTAGTTTTGCCACACAATATAAGTTCAACAAAGTGCATGTGGTTTTCTTTTCTGAAACATATGTAATGCAATCACAAGTGATGTATCAGGTATAAAATCAGTTAATATGCATACATATATGAGAATCAACACAAACATATTCTTCAAGATTTCATTCACAATAAAGTGTATAACATGTAACACATATCAAATCATGTGTTATTAATAATGTGTCGTCATCATCAAAAACCAGAACATTGTGTGATTAAGGTTTAGCTAGCCCAATGCTTCCCTTATCAACAATTTCCCCCTTTTGTGATGATGCACAACCATGATTAATAAACAACCATGTTTGTACACAAAACAACACATAACAAACAATCATATAATCACATTTAATCAAGGCTCATATAAGCATACAATATAAAGCAAGTGATTAATGATTTAAAACAATCTATCAGAGTAAACAAGAGTTAATATAAACAGTTTAGACAATATTTACTATGTACCAACATTATCAAGCAATAACAAGCAAATAAACTTTTCTCCCCCTTTGTGCATTAGCAAAAAAGGTATGCTCTAAGATAATGATATGCTGATAAAATGAAATACCAGAGATGCATCAATGTAAAATAGATTAATCAATCAATGATGCTCTCCCTGTCACAGGTATTCACATGAAAAAGTAAATCTCCCCCTAAAGTGTAGGCATGTGAAAAAATCTATGCAAATATGTAATGCTCCCCCTATCATTATGCATGTTTGAAAATCAAAACCCAGATGCACAATGCTTCTTCTTGTTTTTTCCTCTATTTCTTCGAGCTGATCTTTCTATCTCTGGGTCAAATGCTAATTGATCTTTAGAAACCTGACCTCTTAAGAACATAAATCAAAACAGCTCAAGCAAGGAAAAATAAAGGAAAAATCTTCCAATACTTCCATCACACATCTGGAAACAGAAAATATGGCAGAAGAAGGACCAACTCCACCTAGAAGAACACTGAGAGACTATGCTATGCAACAAGGGCCGAGATATTTTTCTAGCATAGTGATACCACCCATCACCAAAACATTGGAGATGAAGCCAACCTTCCTTAGCCTAATCAGTTCTCATCAATTCACTGGAATGGATAATGAAGATCCATATATTCATCTTTCTACATTCTATGAATTGATAGGAACTATGGGATTTGAAGAAGGAGATCTTGCCATGTATATATGTGTCTGTTTCCTTTTTCTTTGACAGGTAGAGCAAAGGAATGGCTTAAATCACATCCAAACCAGAGTCTGAACAAGTGGAGTGATGTAGAAGATAAATTCTTGAATAGATTCTTTCCACCTTCTCGTTATAGTAAGGCAAAAACTGAGATTTCTATATTTAGGCAAGGACCAGATGAGCCATTCTATGAATCTTGGGAACGATTTAACTCTTTGTTGAGGAGATGCCCAAATCATGGGTTTGAAGATATTGCTCAACTAAATATTTTCTGCTATGGTCTAAGGCCAGACACAAAAATGATATTAGATGCAGCAGTTGGAGGAACAATGATGTTTTTAGATGCAGAGCAGGCAACAAGAATCATTGAGGCATTAACATCTACAGACCATCAAGCTCAACATAATAGACAAATTGTTCAGCGGAAAGGAATGCTTGATCTCAGCACTACAGATGCAATTTTAGCTCAGAATAAAATTCTGACTCAGTAGATGGAAGTATTAACCAAACAGATAGTTAATTTACCTGAGCAGTTAAAAGCAGTACAATCTTCTCCCAGTCAACAACCCGTGAGATGTAACTTCTGTGGATGTGACCATCCCAATGGTCATTGTTCATATCAAAGTAGCCCACAAGAAGGAGAAGTGCAATATGTGAGTAATCAAGGAAGAACAGGCAACTTCTCTAATGACAATAACTTCTCACAAGGGTGGAGAAACAATCAAAGTTAGAATTTTGGATGGAAACAAGATGTTGGTCCTTCAAATAGACAACCTCCCTATCATCATCAACAACAAAATCCATCTGTGCATGAAAGAATAAAAAAATTGGAGGATACTCTAGAGAAATTCATGCAAGCTTTTATGACCAATCAGAAAAATACAAAAGCTTCAATAAAAAATCTTGAAACACAGGTGGGACAGTTGGCCAAACAACTATCAAATCAACAGGCAGGTCATTTTTCAGCCAACACCCAAACTAATCCCAAGGAGCATTGTAATTCAATTACTACCAGGAGTGGTAAAACTGTGGGAAGAGGGATCAGAGACAATCTTGTTGTGGAGGAGGAAGTTTTGGAGAAAAAAGAAACTGAGAAAGAGAAAAATGAGTGTGAGGAAGAGGAAGAGAAAAATAAAAGTGAGTATGTGAATAAAAGAAAAGAAAAAGAAGAAATAAATAGAAATGATGAAGAGAAAAAGAGGGAGAAAGGTGAGAAACAGGTACCGCAGTTGAAGAACCTACCTTACCCTCCAAACCCATCCAAAAGGGATAAGGAAAGGCAGTTTGCAAGGTTCATGGATATTTTCAAGCAACTGCAAATTAATATTCCATTTGTGGAAGTTGTGGAGCAGATGCCAACTTATGCAAAATTCATGAAAGATATCCTGACAAAGAAAAGAAGATTTTGTGAAGAAACAATAGAGCTTGAAGCAGGCTGCAGTGCTATAATCCAAAAATCATTGCCTCAGAAGTTCAAGGACCCTGGAAGTTTCACCATTCCAGTCACAATCGAGACATTGCCAGTACGTAAAAAATTACTTGACTTGGGTGCCAGTATAAATTTGATGCCTTTGTCCATGCTAAAAAGAATAGGAGATTTGGAAGTAAGGCCTACACGGATGACATTACAGTTAGCTGACAGATCCATGAAATATCCCTATGGTGTGGCAGAGGATGTCTTAGTTAAAGTTGATAAATTCATGTTCCCAGTTGACTTTGTGGTGATGGATATTGAGGAAGATGTTCAAGTTCCTCTAATACTGGGAAGACCTTTTATGAAGACTGCTAATGTCATTATTGATGTTGATGATGGCAAACTAAAGGTCAGAATGCAAGATGAGGAAGTCAACTTTATTGTTTTTTAAGCAATCCAACACCCTAAAGACAAACAACAATGTTTCAAAATGAATGTGATAGATGAAATTTGTCTATCAGCTAAGAAGCAATTGGCAAAAGCAACTCCATTAGAGAAAGATTTAATTGGTGTTTGTGATGAGTTGGAAGAAGAAGATGAGAAGAAAGTTGATGAATATTGGATACACTTGAATTCAGTAGAAGCACTTTCATTGAATGAAATACAATATGAGAAATTGCAACAAGAAAAGAAAACTGAAAGTCAAAAGCTGAATAATGCACTGTGGGCATATAAAACTGCTTATAAGTTCCATACTGGTTTATCCCCATTTCAGCTAGTATATGTAGCAGGAGAGAAAAGAAGATTGCACCTACAGAAATTGGAAGAATTGAGACACAATGCTTATGAATCCTCTAAGCTCTACAAGGAAAGGATGAAAGCTTATCATGACAAGAAAAATTTCAAGAGAAAATTCTATCCACGACAATCTATGTTACTGTTCAATTCCAGGTTCAGGTTATTTCCTGGAAAACTCAAATCAAAATGGTCAGGACCGTTTCTTGTCAAGGTTGTCAAACCTTATGGAGCTATTGAGTTAGAGGATCTTGAATCTAAAAGAAGTTGGGTTGTGAATGGGAAAAGATTGAAACCCTACTTTGGTGGTGAGGGTGATAGACTTTCCACAACCATCCAATTGGACAAAATGTAATGATACAGGCGTCAGGCTCGTGACGTTAAACAAGCGCTTCTTGGGAGGCAACCCAGTTTTTAATTATGTTTTCGTATTTTAATTTTATCTTGTGTGTTAATTGTGTTTGTGTATATATTGTGTGTGTGCATGAAAAAGGGTAACTTTTAACATTTAAATGTCTCAATAGGGCAAACCGTGCATGCCTAAGTGCTTTTTGTACCAAAATGTTTGTGTCATGCATGTAATAAGTTCTGGTGCCAAAAGTTGAGTTCATTGAATGTTAAAAATTACTTTGTTTTGGCCAAATTGTGAAATTTGAGTTTGAGAGTTTGATTCTACAATTGATGATGTGAAACTTTTTGGAATGATAGATAATTGGTTGAGGAATAGATTGATATGTGTCTCTGGATTAATTAGACTGAATTCATCATGAATTGGGTGAGTAAAAGTTGAAAATTTTTCAAAAGTGAAAAAACTGCACTATTTTCGCCTAAGCTAAAACCTTTTCGCTTGGGCGAGATATGCAGAAAACTAAAAAACAAGTTTTACTAATATTTTCGCTTAAGCTAAAAATGTCCTGCAACTAAAGTTGAGCCACTGGAAGATTTTCGCTTGAGCTAAACATTGAGCTGCCTGGGCGAGATTTATGCTAAAATTTAGGGTGCCCACTGGAACATTTTCGCTTAAGCTAAACCTTGCTCGCCTGGGCGAAAATGTCCTACGATTAAGGTTGAGCCACTAAAGCTTTTTCGCCTGGGCGAAACTTTTTAAAACTAAATCCTGTCAACCTAGCTTAAGCAAAAATTTTTTAGCTTAAGCAAAAACACGTGACCCTATGTTAAAACTCAGAAAAGGAAGCACTGGTTCATAACTACTTTCTTTTCAACATAGTGCTTTCTTCCTTCAAAGTATAGGGCACAATTTTCTTGATCCAATGACGCTCAATTAACTCACCAATCCCTCCCTCCCTTTGCTAAATTCCCTTGAAGGTAAGTTCTACTTCACTATCTTCCATTTTCAAAGAACAAATTTGGGTTTTCTCTGTATGTTTTGTGGAACCCTAAGGTAGTGCGCATGTTGGTTGTTGTTGTCCATGAATTGTTTTGAATTTTTAAATGTGAGTTGTTGGTATAACTGAATAATGTAGGTTGTTTGTTCATGGATTAATTCATGAAAATTTGATGTATGAAGATGCACATGAACTGTTCGATGAAATGCATAACTTAATTGATGAAATTCACCATAGAGGACAACTCCACCTTTATGAGGACCATATCCAGGCATGACTCCACCAGAATTCTTGGCATACTTACAGTCGCATGGGGACAGTCCAATTTTTCCAGGGGGAAGTGGACCAACTGGACTTGACAATAGTTTTGCAGCCGATTCACATTAGGCTTGGGACCTTCAAGAGGAGGAGTTGCAAACTGATTTTGATAGAGTTAAGAGGGGAGATTGACACAACTCTATTCCAACCTCCAAAACTCAATGAAATACAATTTTTTTGTTTTACTGCAGAACTTTTATTTTAGTAATATTATGTTTTAGTTGTTTTGGTTAGAATGTACAACTTCACTTAATTTGGGGTTACTTTACTTTTTGTTTAATATTGCACAAAGCACATACACAGCTAAAATAAATTTTTTTTTGGAAATTATAAGAAAATATTTCTTGAGGAAATTGGTTAAAGAGAAATCAAGTTTCAAAAATGAAAATTTTGGTTGAATCTATTATTAAATGGGATTATGATATTAGTGCTGAATAATTAGTTAAGATAATCAATTGTAACAACAAGTGATATACCAAGGAAAGAAGCCAAACAAAACCCAGTGAGTGTGTGAATCCTTAAACAGTTTGAGAGTTCCACTGTTTGTTGTCAAGTTGATATTGCTTGAGTTTTCATTTGGATAGCATCACACTTGAAACTTGGAAATGATCAAGGCAGTTTTGTTGAATTTAAATAACTTAGTGCCAAACATCCAACCTAGGAATAATCATCCTTTTGTGATAGCCCATTTGAGCCTAATTGCTTGAATTATGCACCTTAACCTTAACTTTAATTAGTATCCTTTCCCTTTTCACACTTTAGGGATAAAGAGCATAAGTGCATTTTATTCAACTTTAAAATGGGAATTGGTTGGTGGAATTGTATTTAGAAAAGAAAAGGGGCTGAGTATTTTGTATTATAATTCACTCCTTAGTTTTGTATAGAAATGTATATATATTCAAAACAAAAAACAAAAAAAAACAAGAAAAGGGAAGAAGAAAAAGAAGGAGTGAAAAATGAATGAAAAAGAAACATTGGGTTTTGAGGTATGAGATGGGATGAATTGAGAGTAGAATTGGAAGTGGGTTTAAAGTGTAGTTATGCTCTCTTTTCTAAAGTTGTGCTTTTGTTATCTTGTAAAACCATAATTCTTGGAAGCCTAGCCTCATTACAACCCTTGAAAGACCTTGAGATTCATGCTGATTGTGTGTGTGTGGTTTGATTGAAAATGACAAGCAATTTTAATTTGTTCAATTTCAGTGGAAAATGAGAGAAACACATCCTTGTAAGATTCAAGAGAGAATTTCCTTGGTTAGAAACAATGGTTCTTACAACTGATTGTCTTGAAAAATTTGTTGCACTTTTATCCTTCTTTTATTTGATAATTGGATTCACCATTTGCTTTTGATTTTGAAACTATAGTTTGGAATGCAAAAGTTGTCTTGTAAGGACTATGAAATTGATTTCTCAAATAACCAATTTCAAAGTTTGAGTTTTGAAAAGCTGTGGAGTTCTTTTTACTTTTCTTGAGGACAAACAAGATGCTAGGTTGGGGGGTGTTGATAAGTGCAAAAAAGTAATAAATTTTCATATGAAATTTTGGAACTTCTGTTTTGAATTAGGTACATTTGTATCAATTTTCCCCAATCTAGGAAAGATGAAAAGTAATCACATGTTTCTGAGTTGTTGATTAAAAGGAAATCATTTGATCCCTATTTTGTATATATTTCAGGTAAATTAAGAGAGAAGAGTAAATCCTGCAACATTTTGCCCAAGCTAGAACGATCTCGCTTAAGCTAGATTCATCCAGGAAGCCATTTATTTAAAAGTCATTTTCGCTTAAGCGAGAATAATTTAGCTTAAGCAAGAATGACTATCTTCTCCAAGAAGTTTCATCTCACTTAAGCAAGAATAATTTAGCTTAAGAGAGAATTCGGACAATATATATACTCATGAGTTAGAAAGAAAAGCAGACAGAGAGCGCGGAAGCAAATCACAGAGTTAGGGTTTTTCTTCAACTTTAGCTGTAGGATCTTCTTCTTCAACTCTTAGAATGTCAATTACCACCATGAGTGGTTGATCTTCTCTCTTGGGATTGAATGTAATCGATTCAAAATATGTTGGACAATTTGTTGGATATGTGAGGAATCAATATTCAGGGAACTGATCTTATGAATTTTATACGCGAGGAATCGGTATAAATGACTTTTGTGTGTTGCATCAATCTTGGTAATTTCAGTTGTTATATGTTTATATTCATTCAGATTGCAGACGAGTGAGACAGATGAATTCAATCCCAACTTCTCATCTTAAACTTTCCTTAACTTATTTACTGTTATTATCTTACTTTCACGCAAAGTAGTAGAAATTATCAAAATCCACTATGAATCAAACTGAATACCCTTGTACATATGTTGTTTGAGATAAATTTATCTATTTAATTGAAGCTGTTCCTCGTGGGATCGACACTCTTAGTTAAAAATCATTATACTACAGTTCCCTGGCAACGGCGCCAAAAATAATTGTTAGACTTTTGGAAAGCGTACCAATAGTCAACTGTAGTATAATGATTTTTAAGTAAGAGTGTCGATCCCACGAGGAACAGTTTCAATTAAATAGATAAATTCATCTCAAACAGCATATATACAAGGATGTTCAATCGGATTCATGATGGATGTTGATAATTAAAACTACGTTGCGTGAAAGTAAAATAATAACAACAAATAACTTAACGAAAATTAATATGAGAAGTTGGGATTGAATTCATCTATCTCACTTGTCTGCAATCTGGATGAATATAAACATATAGCAACTGAAGTTACCAACATTGATGCAACACACAAAAGTCATTTATACCGATTCCTCGCATATAAAATTCATAAGATCAGTTCCTTGAATATTGATTCCTCACATATCCAACAAACTGTCCAGCATTATATTCAAGTGTTATAAGCAATTGATAAACTGAAATCTATCCCTAGCATCACAGAATATCAAGTATTCTTGCTCAGATCATGGTTTTAGAAATACTTTCCAGCCAAGTCTAAAATCCACATTCATGAAACTATTGATCAGGTAGAATCAAGCATTAAGGGCAGAACAAAAATACCAATGTTGAATGAAAACATAAATGCTATATATAAATATCACCATATTACATCCGAGTTTGAATCAATTACATTCAATCCCAAGAGAAGAGATCAGTCACTCATGGTGGCCATTGACATTCTAAGAGATGAAGAAGAAGATCCTACAACTAAAGTGGAAGAAAAACTCTTTGGGTAGCTCTGGGTTTCTTTTCTCTGCGCTCTAGGTCCTTCATTTCTTTCTGCCTCGTGAGTATATATACTGCCCGAATTCTCGTTTAAGCTAAATTATTCTCGCTTAAGCAAGAAGAAACTTCTTGGAGAAGATAATCATTCTCGCTTAAGCTAAATTATCAATGGCTTCCTGGATGAATCTAGCTCAAGTGAGATCATTCTAGCTTGGGCGAAATGTTGCAGGATTTACTCTTCTCTCTTAATTTACCTAAAATATATACAAAGTAGGGATCAAATGATTTCCTTCTAATCAACAACTCGGAAACATGTGATTACATTTCATCTTTCTTAGATTGGGGAATATTGATACAAATGTATCCAATTCAAAACAGAAGTGCCAAAATTCCATATGAAAATTTACTACTTTTTTGTACTTATCAACAATGCAGTTATCATAAGTATCAGAGCATATATCAGTATGTATCAGAATTGTATCAAAATCAGAATTGCAAACAATTCAATCAAGCATAGATACAATCATCAACAATCTCACAATATAATCTCATAGATAAATCAATCAGATAGAAACAAAGATATATTGAAGATAAGACAATATATGATATAAAATCATTAAAACCAAATAACTAGCTTCCATTTAATGGAATTTATAACCCCTGTAAATCAATAGTCGATTGGTCTATTGTTCAAGTCGATTTCATTGCTCTTCATTGAGTAGAAACTCCAATAGTAAGTTCAGAAGCAATGTTTCCTGCAAAAATTTTCAGGATCTTTTAAAGATCAAGCAATTTAGAATCACAGTAATGCAAGAAATTATACAGATAAGAAGTGAGTATCAAAAAACATGTGCATAATCAACTTCAACAAACATTCAGGCGATTTAGTTTCAATTAATCCAGAATTAATCATCAACTCAAGACAGATAGGATTAATACTAAAAGAAATTGATTTCATTAATGTTGTCAAAAGATATTACAATTGATTAACTAGAATAAGAGACAAACAAAATGGCAATCTAAGCCATTAACAGAAGATACTAAAAACAAAGACAAAACACAAAACAAGCAACATGACATAGAGCTATAGACACAAAATCCCTATTCTGTTTCGGATGGCTCTACAGAATCTTCTTCACTTGTTTCATCAACCTCTTGCCCCTCAGATTCTTCAGTAGAAGTAGAACTCTCCACATAATACTAGATTATTTCATCCATTTTCTCATTCATATCCATAAGAGATTTCTTCATACATTAGTTCTCTTGAAGACCTTCTTAATTTTGTTTGCCACGAATCTTTCAAATTCAGAATTGGGAGATGGCAGCTCTTGTTCATTGTCTGAGTTAGGTAATTCGCCTCTACTTTTTGTTGGGTCCAGCTCATCACTGAAAATCCATCCAAAAGCAGTTCTCTTTAAACCAATGCATGTTAGAGTTGCTTTTCCAATTTGATTTGCTCTGCTGCATGTAATCTTGTTTTCACTAGTGAGGTTGACTCCATTCAAAGACAATATCTTGCTAATGAACACCCCATAGGGTAGTGTGCACCAGACATTGACACCGACATCTATAATGTGCCACTTGAAAACAACTACCCAATTTGTTGGTATCCTATGCATGATAACATTCAGAAGATATACGTCCTTTGGAGTTAGTTTTATGAGATTAGCCTTTCCAGGAACTAAGATAAGGCCAATAATGTATGCAACAACTTTCTCTTCTTTGTCTAGCCATTTGAACAGAAATTCTTTCTCTTTCATGTATCTCCCACAGTATCTCATGTAGTCTTTAAACATTTATGTCTTCCTAGTCCATCTGTTTTGCAAACAATCAGGTAGGTGTGATAGTCTACCCTCATCCTTGATCCCTGCAACTTGCAGCCACGTTTCTTCATCAATAATAATGTCCACTCATTTTACGTTAGAATGAATGTTGCCATCAACAACCTTGACATTGTTGTAAAACACTTGGACAAGATCTGGATAACAATCACCAGTCATATGGACAAAAGTGTGCAGACCCTGAACACCAATTCTCTCTAGAAAGACAAAAATTTCATTCCAAAATAAGGATAAATCATTTGATTTGTTCTCAACAACATCTTTTATCTTCATCCACCTCAAGCATCTTTCTCTAGCTTCACTGTCACTAATCCATCCTGAAGGACTAGCATTTCTTTCAGATGAAGGAATGGTTTTGGATCGCTTAGACAAAGAGGAAGAAGCCATTCTTCAGAGTGTCTTTAACAAAATTCTTTAGGGTTTTATGTGCTACGACTTATGTTATGATAAAAACAAACATAAAGGCGCGAACAAGATTTAACTCAAAAAGGCCCATTTTAAATTTTCAAATTTTTAAAGCCCAAAATAGAGACATTAAGTCGATTGTAATAAAAACAAAGTTGACTATTGTATGACAGAGAGTTTTCAAAACAGAGTTAGACATACAGAGACATACATTAGACTTTGCTCATAATCAAGTCGACTAAAAATCGTGAAAATTGATTTTCAGATATAGCAATCAAACAATCAATCAGACAATCATATATACAATCACATATCAATCAATCAATCTATTTATGCATGATGCAGTTAAGATAATACTTGTTACCAGTTGTAGACACTCAAGAAGGTTGATACAACCATGTTAGTTCATCCTTGAGCTCTCACTGCATATCACTGTATCTCTTGCTAACCTGCAAAACAACTTAGATTTTTTTATGCAGGTACCCATTTGAATTTGAGTTCTTGATTTTCAATTGTAGCTAGATGTTTCGTACGTATACACACATATAAGCCTTTAGGAACTCCAACTTTTCTGTAATAACAGTTTCTAACAGTATGACCAATACTATTGCAATAAAAACAAGCATTCTTGACAGGTTTGCTTAAATCAATAAATTTCTTTGTATTGGTTCTATTTGATTGAGCTTTATATCCAATTCCTTGCCTATAAATTTCTCTTCCTGAAGACTTTAAGACAACATTCAAATTATCTCTACCCTATGTAAATTTGGCTAGCGTGCTAGTTATGTAATCTATTTGTTCAACATGAATAGGACATTTTTCACACTTCTTTTCTACTGTAATAGTTTCAGTTTGAACATTTTTGGAAGACAATAAAGCATCATCTAATTCCTTTTGTAATTTTTCATTATCAATAACAAGATTATTAATTCTATACTCATAATCTTTTCTTTCAGAGTTCAGTCGATTAACCTTATACTGTAGTCGCATTGCTTCAGCATGAATTTCCTTGAATGCATCTATCAGTAGGTCGTACTTCACTTATATCGGCTCATTTTCAAAATATGTATCATTGTGATAATCTGCTAATGATGTTCCTGCTATGAAGCATATATTTGATTCTTCCTCACGATCATGATCTTCATCACTTGCTGAATCAGAATCACTGTTTTCCCAGGCTATGTAAGCTCCTTTTTGCTTTTTGTTTTTGTCCTGTGGAAATCTTTTGTTGGCTTTTTGCTTCGGTTTCAAGTCTGGACAATTAGGCTTGATGTGTCCTTCTTTCCCGCATTCATAACATTGAATTGCATTTGACCTAAAAGCTTTCTTGGCTTTGCTGTTACCTGCATGCTTAGTAAGTTGACTATTATTTTTCATAAGTCGATTAAACTTTCTTACCACCATGGACATTAGTTCAGTGTTGTATAATTCAGCATCTGAATCATCCTCTGATTGTTCAATCTTTGAGGCTTTCTTGCTTGTGACTTTTAGTGCTATGGACTTCTTCTCTTCAATCTCTTCCTCATCTTTCAATCTTCCAAGTTCTAACTCATGTTCTCTTAATTTTCCAAAATATGTAGCCATGTTCATGCTAGTCAAATCCTTGGACTCAGAGATTGTTGTGACTTTGGGTTGCCAGCTTCTATTCAGGCTTTTAAGAATTTTGATATTGATCTTTTCTTTATCAAAGACTTTTCCAAGAGCCATGAGATGGTTGACTATGTGAGTGAACCTTTTCTGGACTTCATAAATTGTTTCACCAGCCTTCATTCTGAAAAGTTCATACTCTTGAATCAAAGAATTATTTCTGGCTCTCTTTACTTCATCAGTGCCTTCATGAGTAACTTCCAAGACATCCCACATTTCCTTGGCAGTTTTGCATTGAGATATCCTGAAAAATTCATCAACTGTTAGTGTAGAGGCAATGATATTTCTAGCTTTAACATCATATTGAGATTTTCTATATTCATCTTGAGACCACTCAGAAAAGTTTTTCAAAACAATTTTTCCATCAACAATGTGAGTAGGCTCAAAAGGACCGTGTTGCATCCCAAATTCCTCTATCCACGGATTTAAGAAAAATTTGCATTCTTATTTTCCAAAAAAGATAATTTTCACCCGCAAATAGTGGTGGTTTTTGTAGATTCACATTCACCAAAGGTTTGAAAACTAGAAGCCATTTCCAGGAATATAGTGGATTCAAAGAAAATAGAAGTCGACTAGTTTTTCAAATATCTTATGAAAAACAGCTCTGGTGCCAATTGTTGGAAACATGATGACTTAGTTTCAACACCAAGAGGGTGGTGAATTGGTGAGGTTCAAAAATCAAAGTCTTTTTAAAACCTTTTTCGTAAAGTATCAAGCTTTACAAAGTTTATTGAATCGCAAGTAATAAGAATTTAAGTGCAGCGAAAATGTAAAGTTGACTATGCAAAATGTAAAGTCAATTGAAAATAAAGAGTTAAGGGATAGAGAAAATCAAACGCAGTTTTTATACTGGTTCGGCCTCAATGCCTACATCCAGTGTCCTTCCACAACTAGGAAGCCAATGCACTATATTAGTCAATATTTTTACAACGAGATTTCTATAGAGACCTCAACGTCAAAAGTATAGACAACCTCTCTAACCCTTAACTAAAAGTATAGGCAGCAAAACAAAGATCTGCAGCAAGATATCCCCTATTTTGCAATCTTCAACCCACTTTGAACAATCCTCAAAGTGTCCAGAACTCCACGAGTTCTCCTCCTGTAATCACAACAGGATAGCAACAATCTTCCAAAGATTGATAGAAGTCTTGATCAATATGACGAACACCAACAGTGCAAAATTTGATCAAACAGTAAGCGCAAATCACTTCCTCCTTAAGAAACTCTTCAAAGAAAGATCTCCTTCGTCTTCTTGATGAGTTCTTGGAGCCTTTACACAGAGATCACAATCTGGAATATCAAAATGAAAATGTTAGAATTGCCAAAAGTCCAAAGCCTCTGTGATCAACAAAATCTCTTCTATTTCTAATTTTCTAAAAATCAGATGCTCTTGTAGTCGACTGTGCCACTTATGTAGTCGACTATCCTCAGACAGTTATAACAATTAAGTCGATTAGCAGCAGTCATAACAACCAAATTGATTACGCATTTAATTCAGTTGACTTGTATTTAATGCTTTGTTAGTCAATAGAAATATAGTCGTTATAGCACAAAAGCATTCACAGAATTTCAAAACAAATAACTAACTAAGTCGAATTCACTGCGCATGCAGTCGACTTAAACACTTCAAATCAGTTTTGAAAATCTTTTCATTGCAAAATGACTCACAACACTATTTTTGAAAATCTGTGCAAAAGTCACGAGTTTTATTCGACTTACTTCATAATGAAGTCGACTTAAACCTTGTAGTTTTGCCACATAATATAAGTTCAACAAAGTGCATGTGGTTTTCTTTTCTGAAACATATGTAATGAAATCACAAGTGATGTATCAGGTATAAAATCAATGAATATGCATACATATTTGAGAATCAACACAAACATATTCTTCAAGATTTCATTCACAATAAAGTGTAGAACATGTAACACATATCAAATCATGTGTTATTAATAATGTGTCGTCATCATAAAAAACCAGAACATTGTGAGATTAAGGTTTAGCTAGCTCAATGCTTCCCTTATCAACAATCTCAACACTAGGGTTCTTGATTCTGCAAAATGTTTCTGTTTGCATGGATAAAGAGTTCCTTTCTTTAAATTTCTATCTCAATTATGTTCTAAAGGTTCTTTGCTATCATCAATTGGTGATTTGTAGGCGTTTCTAGAAATTCCTCGCGGTGCAAGCAAGCAATTGGGGTTTCTATGAGTTGTGCTAGTGGACTAAGGTAAGGGAAGCTAAAGCATGTTATAATTGAGATCAATTGTGTATGTTTTGATTGTGATAATGAACTGTGATTTGGAAATTGTATGATTTTGTGAACTGTTATTGAATGGTTGATTGTTAGAATCTATAATTATGTTGACTAGTTAAGGGTTTTGACACATTGTCGACTTTTAAGGGCAATTTTTAGGAAGTAGAGTGGTGAAATTGATCATTTGGGGTTTGGTGTACAATTGGTCTGTGAGGAGGGTTTTGGTAAGTCAAATAGGACTGGGTTGAGCCTTTAAGCTGATCAAAAACATGTCAAAAGTAGTATAATGAGATTTGGGTCCCGAGGTTGAGAAATTTGGAGTTTTGAAGAGGGAATTGGTTCATAAACACTTTAGATTGATGTTATTATGGTTTAGGAACACTTAGTTAAGTCTAATTAGGCATATAACACTAATTAGGATGATTAGAAGTTGGGAAAAATAGCTAGAATTGGTAAATGAGATTTGAGTTTCATAATTATGCAGAATTCATACTGTAGAATTATGCAGACTCGTTGAGCGAATAAATTCGCACAGCGAGTGGTCAGGGCGAGTTTTTCTCTGTCAACACAATTCGCACAACGAGAAGGTGCGTTGTGCGAATGAGTGAGGGGGTTTGCTCTCTGTCTGATGATTCGCAAAACGAATCTGTGCATTGAGCGCCTGATGGTGGTCTGGGGTCACTACCAGATTTATTCGAATAGCGAGGGGGTGCGCTCTACGAGTTCTTGGGGAGTGTAGACCACTGTTTGGGCTTTCACATAGCGAGTTGGGGCGCTTTGCGAGGGGTTAAGGTCTGGTACCACTAGAACTTTATTCGCACAACGAGTTTGGGTCGTTGTGTGAGAAACCTCTGGATTCGCTATGTGAAAGTATGCGCTGAGCGAATGGTCCAGTGTTTAGTTCACTCTTTTCTTATTTGTCTTAATTTGATCTAAATTAATTGTTGAGTGCTTTATGAAGTATGTTTGAGTGTGTCTTACAGTATATAATTGATTATTGCCATGAGTATGTTTCCAAATGAAAGTATATGAATTCTAAGCGGTGAAAGTGAGTTTCAATGTGGAATCTCTTGGTGAGATTCAAGTTTGTTTAGAATGAATGCAGGAGCTCAATCTTAGGGGTTATCCTAAAACTCCAATGGTCTTTTATTCTCAAGTAGAGAGGATTGAACCATGTCGTGAGGAGTAGTATGAGGTCTTAGTCTTAGGGGCTTTCAGTAAGCCTCAAGGCCCAGAACAGACTAACCTTGTGAGTGTGGTAGGGTAAAACCCATTGGCAATGACTTTGAAAAGCAGTAGAGGCCACCACAAGTGCATAACCCGCCATAGTTCGACAATCATTCTAAGTCTGGATAGTCAAGTCTAGGTCATAATATGTTAGGATGTTTGAATGAGTTATCTTGCATGAATACTTAGGTATATGTTATAGGGTATGTGATTGTATGAATTCTTTTATGTTTAACTTACCCTTTCTGTTTGTGATTATGTTTTGTATGTGTGGTGTTCTGTCCTTTGCAATGATCATCATGTGGGTGTGATCAGAGGGAGATGAGGTGCCTCTAGAGCAGGCCTTGGATGGCGAGGATGTAGCAACTTAGTCTAGTGAGAATCTTAGGGCGTATAGTTTTGAAATACTTAGATGTATATATGAAGTTTTAAATATTATAGTTATTTTGGATAACTATAAGGTTTATACTTTATATTATAGTCGGATAATTGTACTATCTTATCATGTATGTGACGACTCTTTTATATAGTTTCTACTGCTATATTTTTGGGACATGACAGAAATTGTTTTTAAATTATATGTGGTATATTAAGAATTTATGAGAATTATATTAAGTATTTTTCTATTTTTTTATAAACCACAACATTAAATATTAATAAAAAATAAAATAGAAATTTTAATATAATAATTTTTTTTTCATTTATGTGTGGATTTGTGATAAGAATGAGAAGGAAAGAATGTGTTACTAATGGTAGTGGTGATGATTTTCTAAGTTTTATTTGAGATTGTGATTGAAAAATATTGTTAATTTAAACTTTATGAATGTGGTAAATTATGATAATTTTTACTTATATGATATTAGGGTATGCATGGAGTGGGAGTTCTTAAGTCATCTTAACTCTACTAAACTTACATAGAGAATGTAGTTTGGGTGGTGAGAGAATGAATCGCAAAGGTGAGTCTACTGAGGGTCAAATGGTGAGTTGTTATAGCTTAAGTATATAAATTTATATTATATAGATATATGTATGAAATTATATATATATATATATATATATATATATATATATATATATATATATAATCATTTTGAATTATGGTTTCTTATGTGATAAATCTAATTACACTTAATACTAAAATTATAATTTATTTAATATCTTACTTAACTCACTACAAAAATAATATGTTTTAAGAGGGATTATTTTTCGGCGGTTCTCAAAACCTTCGATAATTCTGACGGTTTTAGACAAAACCGCCCCTAACATTTTTTTTTAAAATAATTTTAATATTTTCTATTAATCTTGATTTCCTCCCGCGTCTTCTTTCCTGCTTCTCGCCTCTGGTATCATTTTCTCCCAATCTCTTTCTCGCTTTCTTTCGTGCATCTCGCCTCTGGTATCATTTTCTCTCAATCTCTTTCTCGTTGTTTGTTATCTTCAACGTGTGGAGCTCTTGGAGCTTGATCCACTTTGACAATCAAGGCAAGTAAGTCACTTTTTACTCACTGTGTCTCACTTTCTCACCGATTAAATTTGCTCAAATCCACCCTGAGTTCAATATCTAGGGTTTTCTACCATTTTCTACCGATTCGTCTTCGTTCCTCTTCATCCAGAGGTTTGTATCGTTCAAAAACCTTCTTCTTTATTTTTGTTACTTCGATTTCTTCATTTCCACTGACTAATCCATCTTTTTCACCGATTAAATTGTTCTCTTTTGCCAATCCTTCGATCCTAGGGTTCATAGTTCGTTTCCCAGCTTCCTCTGTTCGCCCACTCAATTTGCACCAGATTCATGCTTTCTCACCAATCCGCCATGACCAGGGGTCATCATGTGGTATCAGAGAGGCGTGTTCGCTTGAGCTAAGTGTTTTTCTTTATTTTTCTGTGTTGTAAATTTGTTCTGATTCATTTGTTTTGAGTGTTTGTCTTGATCTGTGTGTGCCATTTACTTCTGTGTTTAACAATGACAACAGTTGGATATGAAGATCTTATGCCAGATAGCCAACTGTCAAAACTTCTTGCTTGCATTTACGTTTTCACTAGAATGACTCTTGTAGGACTAATTCTTAGCAAGGCAACAAATTATATTGTTGAAAAGCAGGAAATTATCCTAGTTAAAACCATATCCAAGGGTGAAAATATTGATCCAGAACAGCTTTCCAAAGAGGTTGAAACCAACAAAGGTAAATACAAACTCATCTTGACAGCATTCATCTTTTTGGTGCTTATGATTGCGGGGACTATTTTTCTCTATTTTATTGAAAATCTAGATTTTGTTGATGCCTTTTATTGTGTTTGTTCCACAGTCACTACTTTAGGTTATGGGGATAAGAGCTTTTCCTGTTGGTCGTGCGTTTGCTGTGTTTTGGATATTGAGCATCACCATTTGCTTGGCTCAGTCTTATTCTTTCTGTTTGGTTTTAACAATTGTTACATACATTTGTTTAGTTTTGAGTGAGTATATATTTATTGTCCAGTTATTGCACTTTGATTTAGGCAACAACAGAGCGATGAAACTCCTATGATGAAACAACATCTTGTATTCTCCGGATTGGAATAAAGTAATAAAGTAATATGAATCTAAGGAACCAATTATTGAAATGTTAAATGTGCTTATGCCTTATGTTGAATTAAAGAGGCATGGGTGTAGATTTTATATATACCTAAGTATGTTTCTAGGATGAAATAGTATATGTTTGCATGTTTCTAATAGTGTGCAGATTCAATCTTTTGATAAAGAAAGTAACAAAGAATGTATTGAAATATGTACATTTCTCTTTTTTATTAGGAACCCTTAAGTGAATAATTTGTTTATTGGTCATCTGGTTTCTTATGTAATTAATGAGTTTACATCAACTTATCTTTTTCAAGTTTTAACAAGATTATTGAGAATGTTGTCTTATACAAAGATTGAATCTTTCATTTGATTCCTTATTATATGATTATGGAATGAAGATTCAGTATTTCATTATTATAAAGAGTAATAGCTTAATTATGCTTACTTTGTATATCATATTTTACACCTTTATGAACATAATATATTAAGAGACTTTGTTCATGTCACTGTTTTATCAATTCCAATAGGAACAAGTATTTAAGCTGGATTTAATGAGGATCAGTGAATTTATAGTAAAAATAATACCCAATATGCTTTCTTATGCATGTACAAACATAGTGATAACAAGAATGTAGAGAATTCTTAAATTATAAACTTATGATAGATGTTTTAACTATTATTATATGTCATAATTTCTGAGTTTGAACTTTGTGATGCCACACTCAAACATGATTCATTTTCGATATTATCTCTGTTTCCAATTTTGACACTTTTGCAATCCTTTACATATTACTTTTATTCAACATTATATAGCTTAAAACTTGACAAGGGCTTAACCACGAAGACTACATCTGCTATAGGTTGTCAAGAACTCCAATTCTTTGATTTAAAGAGCTACATCAACCTCCAATAGCAGGTGAAGAGGAAGAAACTGGACTTTTTTGGAACCTACTACATGGTAAACAAAGAGAAGAATTACTCTGGAAAGAAAAGCTTATGCTGGAATTTACTTGCTATAGGGAGTTGTTTTCACCTAGGATAGTTAGCCAATTAGTTTTACAGGTAGCTTTTATGTATAAAATAGGAATTATGTAATAGAGTTAGGGAGTTTTCTGAGTGTTTATAAGTTTTTGACAAATTAATTGTATTTCTAATGTTTATAGTTTATTTTATATAATAATATTTAATTTGGTTATTTATTCATTCTAATTTATTATTAAAACATTTTTTATGATGATTAAATAATTTAAATTATTAAATAAATCAAATTATTACATTACCGGCGATTTTGGAGGCAACCCCTGCAAATAGGGACGGGTTTGAGCAAGCCTGGCTATTTCCGACAGTTCTGGAGGCAACTCATGTAAATAGGGGTGGTTTTCTAAAAATCTCCGCCATTACTGGCGGTTTTCTCAAAACCTCCGCTATTACCGGCGATTTTTCTAAAACCCTCGCTATTACCGGCGGTTTTGTCAAAACTCCTGCTAATACCAGCGATTTTTCAAAAAATCGCCGGTAATTATTTAGCGACGCAGTTGTTCCCAATGGTTTTGGTAACCGCGGGTAACACATTTTCCGAGGGTTAAAACCGCCGGAAATGAAAAAAATAACCCCCGGAAAAATTGTAATTTTTTGTAGTGACTAGAGTGCTATATATGAAAAAAAAAATAGTCCAAACAAAACTTCTATTGAAAATTTTAATGGGTGAATCTTAATTTATCTTTTTTTATTTTCTCAAATATAACATTTATCATAAAAAGTAGACTATAATCCATAAATTAGAGAAAACGTAGATTTTAGAGAAATAAAATTTTATAATACATAAAGAATAAAATATTTAAATATTTATAATTTTTTTTTAAATAATATCCATTCTATCTTTAATTTAAATTTTATCATGAAAGTTTAAAAAAACGAATCTCACGTATCGCATTATCATTTCAACAACTTTGTGTTACCTAATGACAATTAAAAACTAAATAACTTAAAAAATTAATACCTTATAGTAAATAAAATAAATTATGTTCTATAAAAATTATTTAATGTAAAAGTGGAAGAAACATTAACTTAATCTTCATATTTCCATATATATCCCCTCTTCATTTATCTTTGTATGTGATGTATACAAATTAGACTCATCTCATTGACCTTCTCTCTCCATTGTGAATCTTTCCTTTAAAAAAAATCCTTAAAAATTAAATGACTAAGTTAATATATGAATCATTTCAAATAGTTTTTTTTAGGTTAAAATCTCCTCTTTTCTTTTCTTTATATAGATTACAATCTGATCATTACAATGTTTTTCCATAGTATTTTTCATACTATTTCCTTAATCAAATTTAATCCAACATATCAAAAATACAAACTCAAGAATTTTAATATCTATATCATATGTATATAACTAAGAATATCTGAATGAATATATGATTAAAAATATTGATAAGCAGAAGATAAAATAATCTAAAGATAATCAAGAATATCTAATTAAAGATATCTAGGTAAGTCTGTTTATATTTTATTCTGTTTATATTTTATTGGGCTTATGTTAGTTTAAGGTCCATGAGACAACTTCTAAATACAAGGTCAGGGCCACCAGCCAGGTAACTTCTAATCACTTTATAATCACACTCCATTCAGGGTCTACTCCCATTCAACTCATACTCTCAAATACTCAAATAGTCATAATCATTCACTAAACATTCAATCAAGAGCCGAGACTCTTCAATACACGCCTAATTTAGGCGTCAGAGTGCCTTTTGCAAGTACCTCCCCCTCTCCACAAGCTTGAAGATCACCGAACGGCCAAGATTGCAGGCGATCGAGCGGCCCAGGCGAAAAGAAGACAAGCGGAGAATCAAGTTCAAGCATCGGAAAACGGTAAAGCCATGTCAAACATATTAGTCTCTCGGTCCCACAAAATATCTACCGAAACATTTTGGCGTTCACCGTGGGGCCGAACGGCGAACCCAAATGGTGACCACGAGGAGCATGGAGGAACAGCAAAGCATCAGAAAGATGATCAGAAACCACAAGAAACCAAGACGAGCGTTCGTTCTCGACATCACTATTTCGGATCAACACTAGAAACTTTCAGCAAAGTGAAAACTACACTACATGAATCATTATCTCTACGTGAGACATCGTCAACAAGATAAGTATTTTTGAAATATGAATATTTCATAAAATATCTAATTAATAATAGATATTATAACAACTATTTTATATAGATATTAAAAATATATATAACATAATTCATAATGGTTATAACCAAAACATTTATTTATCATATATGTTATTTAATAGTTATCTAATATAATATATAACTATCAGTATAATTCACAATGGGTGGTAGCCTTGCCTGAGTTCAATAACAATGTGATTCAGATTTTCATTATCACAAACAGTTAAGTTTGCAGGTCCTTCATCAAAGAAAGGCTGGAAAAGGGTCTTTCAAATACTGTTTTGCATTACGAGATATTGTCATCCAACCAAAGACTGAACGGTCTCGCCTATAATTTTGATATTATGTCTCTTGCAGATCACAAGGCTATAAAGCAGTTACATTCTGGCCATGAAACATCCTAATATTGATTCTTCAAACATTCAACCAAAGACCGAACGGTCTCGTCTATACTTTTGATATTATGTATCTTGTAGGTCACAAGACTATAAATCAAAGACAGTCCCCCATGGACTATAAATCAAAAGAAGTCCCCCATGGACTATAAATCAAAGATAGTCCCCCATGGACTATAAATCAAAGACAGTCCCCCATTGACTATAAATCAAAGACAGTCCCCCATGGGCTATAAATCAAAGACAGTCCCCCATGGACTATAAATCAAAGACAGTCCCCAATGGACTATAAATCAAAGACAATTCCCCAGGAAGAATCTGAAGTTAAAGACCGAGCGGTAAATCCCCCTCGGCCGAGAGATAAATCTCACCTGTTGATGTTGAAGACCGGGAGGTAAAACCCTCTTATCAAAAGTTAATGAAGAAGACCGAGCGGTAAATCCCCCTTGGCCGAGAGGTAAATCCCTCTCGTTGATGAAGAAGACCGAGCGATAAATCCCCCTCGGCCGAGAGGTAAATCCCTCTCGTTGACGTTGAAGGTCGAAAGGTAAATCCCTCTCGGTTCATGTTGAAGGCCGAGATGTAAATCCCTCTCGGTTCATGTTGAAGGCTGGGAGGTAAATCCCTCTCGTTTCATGTTGAAGGCCGGGAGGTAAATCCCTCTCGTTTCATGTTAAAGGCTGAGAGGTAAGTCCCTCTTGATTCATGTTGAAGGCCGAAGAGGTAAATCCCTCTCGGAAGCACATGGAAAAAAGCTCCTCAATACAACGAGAACAACCTCCCTCAAACTCATAAGTCCTATAGTTAACCTCGGCTAAAACTGAACGGTTAACTCAGACTTAGGGGGCATATGTATGGTATGGTATATAACCAAGAATATTTGAATGAATATCTGATTAAAGATATTGATAAGCAGAACATAAAATAATCTAAGGATAATCAAGAATATCTAATTAAAGATATTTAGGTAAGTCTGTTTATATTTTATTGGCCTTTTGTCAGTTTAAGGTCCATGAGACAACTTATAAATACAAGGTTAGGGCCACCAGCCAGGTAACTTCTAATCACTTTCTAATCACGCTCCATTCAGGGTCTACTCCCATTCAACTCATACTCTCAAATACTCAAATAGTGATAACCATTCACTAAACATTCAATCAAGAGCCGAGGTTCTTCAATACACGCCTAACTTGGGCGTCGTAGTGCCTTTTGCAGGTACCTCCTCCTCTCCACAAGCTTGAAGATCACCGAACGGCCAATATTGTAGGCGATCGAGCGGCGCAGGCGGAAAGAAGACAAGCGGAGAATCAAGTTCAAGCATCGAAAAACGGTAAAACCACGTCAAACAAGTTAGTCTCTCGATCTCACAAAATATCTACCAAAACAATATCAATATCATTTAATAGACATTACATAATTATAATCAAATTATAATTCAAAATATTTTACTAAAAAATTATCTCTATTCCAAACAACAAAAGGGAGTAAGAATTACTCGAACTCTTATAGCTAGAGAAAAATGTAAAATAACTATCAAAATGTATAGTTTAAGTTACATCCGCAACTATAAAACGACTAATTCTGCAATCAAATGCTTTTTTCTCTGACAAAAAAATATTAAGCAATGATGAGTTTAACAACAGATAATAATAGTGACAGCAAAAAAAACTCAATTGCTAATTTCAACGTTGTTTTACAACTTATGTCATATTATTTTATTTTATAGCACAATTGCTTCAGAAAAAAAAAAACATTGTTTCAGGTTATCCATATAAGAAATTAATTATTTTTGTTCTTTTAATTACTTAATTTTGTTATCCTTTCAGTGATTTTGCCACTGAAAAAAAAATGAAAGAGTATATTAATATAATATGTTAAACATTTGAACAATGTTATGTTTTTCTTAACATGTATCTTCAATCCTATTAGAAATAATGTCACATGTTAAACGTGAATACTTCCTGAGAATTTACATTTTAATTCCTCAAACTGAATTTAATGAGAGATAATTTAATAACAAAAGTCATACTTTCTTAAAGTTAAGTTTATTTAATTTATTTTTCATTTCTTGTACATTTTTCTTAAATGACAACAGTACCTTTGTTCTTATTTATAAAAAAAAGATCACTATCTAAGATAAAATAGATTCTCAACATAATTTTCTCAACAGTGAAACACAAACAACTAAAGTTCTAGAAAAGGGGTGAGGAAAATTCTGTTTTTTACCAAATTAGGCAAATTTGTCTACAATATTACGTAAATGGACAAATTCGTAGTCAAAGAGAAGTTGTGGGGGGCTCAGACGACTTTTAATGAAGAAGTTGCGTCCCTCCTACACGACTTCACACTGTTCATATAAACAGTGATGAAGTCGTGCACCCCAAAAACGACTTCAAGGTCTTGTAATCGATTACCAAGCTTCGTAATCGATTACAACGTGCTGAAATCGTGTCCCCCTGCACGACTTCACCATTCTAGGCATAAATGGCTCTGGTAATCGATTACACCCCTGTTGTAATCGATTACCAATACGTTCAATGGCCAAAAACTCCATGGTAAGCAATTACCAGAGTGTTCAGTATGCAAAAATGGCGTTGGTAGTCGATTACACCGTTGTTGTAATCAATTACCAGAGTGTTTGGGTGTTGAATGAATTTTTTTGTTGTTGTAGAGCATCACTAGAGGTTATATATGTGTAATTATTTTAATTTTTGTAAGCACATGGTTGTTGATTTCATTGTGATTTATTTTTATGTTTAGGAAGATTAATTTTTTGAATGAAAATACAAATGGAAAGCATAAGGGAAAGTCATAAATGAAATTAGAACTATTTTATTGACTTCAAAATGCATTACAGAAGCAAATAGACTAAAAATAAAAAAAGACGAAAGTACAATAAAATTGCTAACTATCTAGGAAGCAGATCCACCATGTGGACCAAAATGACGACGCAGATAGCCAATGTCGTGCTCTAAATGATCAAATCTTGCATTCATGTTCTCATTCATAGTGTTGAAGTTGTCCTCCACAAATGTTCTGAGATCATTAATCCCCCTCATGATGTCATCATATGAAGAAGTTTGTTGTTGAAGAAGGGGTGGTGGTGGTTGTTGTTGTTGAGGATGTGCTTCATTATGGCATTGAGGAGGAGGAGGAGAATTTTTGTGAACCCATCTGTTGTCAGCATTTTTCGTAAATCCAAAGGACTCTATCACTTATGCCCCTATAATCATTTGTCTCATCCGTGGGGCAGGTATTTCATCATCCAAAATTTGAAAATGTTCCAAGATTCGGGATCCAAAAATGGATATGGTAAAGGAGCATTTGGCCTCAAAGCCTTCTTCATCCTATATCGGATGAGATGACTCCGGCTTATCTGCTTTACTGTCATTATAATCCACATTAAGATAACATCTTCCTCGGTAGCTTGTGCAATGTTAGAAACACGCGACAAAATAACACGATTGATAATATAATGTAATATTTTAGCATCAACTTTCATAGATCTGGCTAGAATTCTACCAGTTTGACGTTTGTATGCCAAAGTAATCAACTGACTTGCTACGTCCATACTGTATTCATCCACCCTTTCATCGAGTAATTTACCTTCAAAATTCAAGCCAATAGAGGGAATATTGGCTATGGAAGCCAATAGACTGGGTTTGATAATCATTTTTACATTTTTAACCTCGGTCTTCATGGTTCCATTATTAGAAAATTTGAGATTGCTATAAAAAATACATATTAAATCAGGATAGTATTGTGTATCATCAAAGACAAAATCCACCAAGCCCATATTTCTCAACATGTCGAAAATTTCAAAAGTTTCATTGTTGTAATGATCTTCGTCAAGGAAATTTGGGTCAATGACCTCACGGTCACTAAAAAGTGTGAAATACCTTTCCGCCAATGCAGGAGTTGAAAACTGAAGATTTCGGTGTGATTCAGTTGGTGACGGTAGTGGTGAGGGTAAGGGCGAGCTTTCAATCGGTGAAGGTTGACGGCGGCGACGTCCCACAGCTGTAGAAGATGAGCCCCTAACCCTTTTCCTCTTCGAAGATTCTGCCATTTCAGATTTCAATGGTGCAAATTCAAGAGAATTGAGAGGAGAATGGGAAAATATTGTTTAGAACTGAAAAGAGTAGGAAAAGATGTGATTTTGAAGCTTTTTTAGGTGCTTCAATGGAGGTTTGGCCGCTGGTCTACGAGGGGGGTGTGCGTTAGGAGAGAGAAAAAGTTGAATTTATAGTGTAGGGATTCGCCTATAATCAATTATAGGGTTTGTGTAATCGATTACCAGAGGCCTCTGGTAATCGATTATAGGGTTTCTGTAATCGATTACCAGAGGCCTCTGGTAATGGATTACCAGAAATCCTGTAATCGCTTACCAGAGCCCTCTAGTAATGGATTACAGGAACCCTGTAATCGATTACCAATGAGTTTTGGTTTAAATGTACATTTGGTTGTATCATTTGAGATATAAACTAAAACATTTGGATAGAAATATTAATTTGACAATTTGCATTTAAATTTATATACATTGTTAACATGTAAAATAATATTAAAACATAACTTCATTTAAAATTATTACAAAACATAACAAATTATTATTACAGTCATTCAAGTTGAAGTCTTAAAGACTTTTAGATAGTTTTTGCGTTTAAATTTATATACATTGTTAACATGTAAAATAATATTAAAACATAACTTCATTTAAAATTATTACAAAACATAACAAATTATTATTACAGTCATTCAAATTGAAGTCTTAAAGACTTTTAGATAGTTACAAATAATATAAAGAGTGTTAAACATATCAAATAATTATTACAGTCATCCAAGTTGAAGTCTTAAATACTTTTAAATAGTTTCAAATAATATAAAGAGTGTTAATGATGCAACAAAAATTATTATGGATGTATAGGGTATATGAATCTTCTTCTTGTTTGTCTGTGTTCGTTTGTGTAAGTCCAATCTTTGAGATCCTCGTAGTGCTCAACTTGAGTTGGAGGACGTATATCTATTGTTTGGACAAAAAGTTCAATATACTAAGACATGTTTGGACGTTTAACTGACCTGTCAATAGTTTATGCTTTTTGCCAACGTCCAATCATTTGTGCAATATCATTATCACATTTTATGGAAGTTGTATCATGAATGAGGTGGTTGTTATGTACCTTTATTGGACGACGATAATCAATATAGGTGACAACTTTTCTATCTCCACACTGCACAATTTCACTTATTTGAGAGTGTAGTTCATTGAATGATATATTGTGATTGATTGAAGTGGTGACTTTTGCATTTGATCAGAATTTCCAGCCCGTAACCAGACCGACTTTCTATGATTCCAGCGCCTTTAAGTTGACCTCTGAAATAGATTATTGTCGGTGAGTTGGGAGTTTCATTTATGGGTGTCGTAGATGAAGATGATGCATTTGTTGGAATCATAAGACCCATGATTTGGTCCGGAGATCTTACCCACGTAACATAAATTTTTATGACTGCATTAACGGGAAAATGAGACTTACATGTTATCATTTCTCTGACATCTTCGTCTGATCGTAGCTTAAATGCTTTATATGAGATTGCTTGATCACCATGAATTTTGGGTCGACGGAAGTACAACTTGTTGATGGCTGTATTAGTTGGTTTGTCAGACGCTGTGCAAACTTTTTCCTTAAGGAGTTTATGGGTGCATTCGTATGGGATGCGAAACAATTTTGGATGTTGACATATAAATTCAACCCCATGATCGCCATTCCTAATTTCGTCGTCTTGAAATAAGGCAGCAAGGTATAAGTTATATATGTTTTCTGTGGTTGTGGCGTTCATGCCAAAAACTTCATTATCGTATGTATTCATTTTTTCAAAGGGGATGAAGTAGGAGGAAATAACAAGTTAGAGCAATCTATGTTCTGAGGTTGTGTGCAAAAGTAAAACATCTTTGGTTGTACTTATAGCGCAAAAATGTGAAGTGTTTTTGGAGAGAATCACTGAATATTATTTGAAAATGAGTTGAAAGGGACAAAATATTCTTATGAGATAATTTATTTTTATAATTTATTGAAAATACAAAGTACATCATAAAATACAATTTCATTTAATGTCTATCTATGTCCTTCAGTCCCACAAGTTGGTCTTCTTCGTTGGCGTTGCCCTCATCTCTGTTGTTGTGGTGGCGGAGTCTGCGTATCTTCATCTTCATCAACGTGTTCAGATTGAATCGACTATTCTTCGTATTGGAAATCCAGGGTCGGTTGATAGACGTTTTGTGATAAAGACGCGTGTTGGTATGCAGAAGGTGGAGTCATTGTCGAGGTTCCAAAATGATGCGAAGGACTCACACTAAATATTGAAATTATTGGTTAGAATACAATGTATACTTTTTTTTTACGAAATATTGAAATGTTGAATACTTGTTTGGGTGAGAGGTCGTCCAATTTCTGACGAAATTTTTGTACAGTTGTGGTGTCGTGGAATATTGATTGTGTTGTTCGACACCATCTTTTCGCCAATGGAAAAACAACATCAGCAGAAATGTCTTGCTAACTTAATTCATGTATTTGCGGAGAAATACATGTTATTCTTTCCCATCCCAGCATTGTAACAATATCATGCAGCCTTCGATATTGTCTTGATCGACCCTTGTACCATGATCGAGGGCACGGTACAAGCAGGAAAGAACTGCAGATGCCCAACTATAGTTTGACACGTTCTGCAAGTCAGCTAAAAGGGGCAAATACATTAGATGAACCATACTTGCATATGTATCTGGCATTATTATGCTGTCAATTATCATCAACATGTACGCTCTAGTGTATTTGAATAACCTCATGTGTGGCATCATGAGGCAACTGGCGAAATGTATTATTGAGCCAAGATAACTTTATTCTGTTGCCTCTGATATTGGTCTCCGGAGGAACATCTCCTAGTAGTTGTTGACAAAAAAATGTAAGAGGTCCACTACTAATGCCAATGATAGCATGACCTTCAATCGGAAGCCTTAGTTGCAATGCAACGTCTTCCAATGTTATTGTAGTTTCCCCAAGAGGCAAGTGGAAAGTATGAGTCTTCATTCTCCACCTCTCGACCAAAGCAGTCACTAGCACGTGATTTATTTCCATATTTGAAACTTTCAAAATATAGCTAAATCCTGCTGCTTATAGTATATTCATCACTCATTCATCGAGTTCGTCGACATGCTCAGCTATCCAGATTGCATGTCTTCTTGGTCGAAGAACTCTTTCAGTTCCTTCCCAAATTTCCTTCACAATGTGCTTGTCTTGAAGACGTAGAAGGGACATGTCGACGGGAAGATGACGTGCGAAAGCCATTACGAATATTTTTTTATATTTCGATGTAACAGAAAAATATATAACTAAAGAGCACCTTGAGAGAACAACGCAGTTCTTTGAGAATACAATGCTTATGCTTGTAAGCTTCCCTCCTCCACCAATTTATTGACAAAGCATTGATGCACAGAACAACTTTCACATGAAGGAATCAACATTATTGTGAAGGAATCAATAATCTTGATGGAATCAATAATGATGTAGATGTGAAGGGACATATGAGGTGAATAGCAAAGCATGGTAAATGAATAGGAAGCCTAAAAATTCAAGGTCTTTACCTACTTTCAACTACATACATATTACTTTAATTAATAATTTAAGTAGTTCATAATTTATATTAAAAAATTTATAATACATTAATTGTTTTAATTAATTTTTTTAGTTTAAATAAAATATTTATAATTATTAGAAAAAAATTCAATTTTTTTGGATTTATATTTATTAGAAAACTATTTTTACTAAATTAAAATGAATTAAATAAAATAAAAAATGGAAAAAGTGAAGTTGTATTGAAGTCGTGCACCCCTACAACTTCACTTTTTTTTATTTTTTATTTTATTTAATTCATTTATTTTTGTTAAAATTAGGTTTTTAATTAAAAAAATTGCAATAAATTAAGTTTATGAGTAGAAAATTAATACAAAAATTATACAAGTTGTAGAACATAAATAATTTATTTTTTGAATTTTTTTCAAAATTTTTTGGAATTATAAATAAGTAAAAAACTATTTTTACTAAATATAAATGAATTAAATAAAAAAAATGGAAAAAGTGAAATTGTAGAGAGGGTGCAAGACTTCAATAGCTGAAGTCGTGCACCCCCTACAACTTCACTTTTTTCGTTTTTTTTATTTAATTCATTTATATTTGTTAAAAATAGGTTTTTAAGTAAAAAAATTCCAATAAATTAAGTTTGTGAATAGAAAATTAATACAAAAATTATAAAACTACTTAAATACTTGTAAAACATAAATAATTCATTTTTAGAATTTTTTTGAAATTTATTAAATACAAATTTTACTTTTACACAAAAAGTTCACCAAATCAAACTAATCGTATGCACTGTATTCAGAAATGAAAGGTCATTGGCAAAATTTAATAAGCATGCATTCAAGCATGCATGCAATCCTATACATAGCTGATGATAGCAAGGAAAAGTAGTATTTGCCTACTTCAAACCATAAGACCTTTCATGCACCAACTCAACTTCAAACTTCGTATTTCATTATATATACCAATCCTTTGTCATTCCATCTTCACAGCGACATTCGACACTCAACAAATTTCATTATATTTCTCGTGAAACACTATTTCCTAATGGCATCGTGGAAGGTTGGAGAATCTTCATCATCACAAATCATTGATGAACAACCTTTAATATTAGATAATGTTGATAATTTCAGCACAGATGATAAATTGGACAACATACTTGGCGATGAACACAATGACGACGATCACATGACACAATCATCTCAGCATGTCATTCCAGAGTTGCATGAGTGTATGCAATTTCAATCAAAGGAGGAAACTGTTGCTGCAATCAAACAATATCACATCACCAACGGTTATAAATACAGCGTTGTTGAATCCAAGCCTAACATTTATGTTATTCGATGTCTGGAATACCAGTGTCAATGACGCTTGAGGACAGGCTATAGCAAAGTCCGTAAATATTGGGAAATCAAGAATATCGACGGGCAACATACGTGTTTCTCAAACATACTATCTCAAGATCATACAAATCTTGATAGTACTCACATTGCCGCAATCGTATCAAATTATGTCCGGACAAACCCCTTCATTCCCATCAAGAGTTTGATTGCAGATATTAAAGCTCGATTCAGATATTCTGTGTCATACAGAAAAGCTTGGATCGCAAAACAAAAGGCTCTTGCTATGGAGTTTGGTGACTGGGAAGAGTCTTATAACCATCTGTCGAGGTGGATGCATGCGGTGAAGGATGCAAATCTTGGTACAATTTTACAATGCACTGGTTCTCCAGTGGAGATTGATGGAAAAGCTGACAATAATTGCTACATAATGAAAAGAGTTTTCTGGTCTTTCGGTCCTTCCATACAAGGATTCAAATATTGTAAACTCATTCTCCAAGTCGATGGAACATTTCTAACGGGCAAATATCATGGAACTTTGCTCACCGCCATAGCTTAGGATGGCAATAGAAATCTTTTTCTATTGGCATTTGCCATTGTAGAAGGTGAGACAAAGGAGGTCATGATATGAATCTTTCAACTACTTCGAGAACATGTTTGCCCTCAACAAAATATTTGCATCATCACTGACAAAGGAAAGGGTATCTTATTCGCCTTAAGATCAGAAGAAGTTGGTTGGGAAGAAGATGGTTTGAACTCTGTTTATTGCATACGTCATCTAGCCTCCAACTTCAACAACAAATTCAAAAATCAGGACCTCAAAAAACAATTCATCAATTTAGGTACTACTATAAACTTTTTTACTACCAATTTACTATTTTATGTTCTTAAAATATTTTTACAAATTTTTAATTTATTACGTCCTTACAGCTTACGAGGTCAAGCAACCCACTGTGACAACAAAGCTTACTACACTAAGACACCAATACCCACAACAAGTTGCTTGGATAGATAAAATTCCATTAAAAAATGGTCTCAAGCTTTTCATGGAGGGAGAAGATATAGACATATAACAACTAATCTTGCTGAGTGCATGAACTCCATTTTAAAGGGAGCACGTTCGTTACCGATTTGTGCTCTCATCAGAAAAATATTTGAGAGCACACAATCATGGTTTGTTGAACGAGGATTAAAAGCAAACTACATGCTACAAGTAGGCCACCAATTTCCTGAAAAAATCGTCGACATTATTAGGAAAAATCAACAACAATCAGCATTTTGTCATGTTCATCGCTACAACCATGAAAAATCAGAATTTGATGTTCAAGAAATTTCAACACCTCACCAATATCGCCCACATCCAATTTCCTATAAGGTTAGACTAAATGAATGGTGGTGTGATTGTGGTCACTTCCAAACTACTCGTCTCCCATGTCATCATGTCATTGTCGTTTGTGCAAATTCCCATATACCACTAACCCAAGTAATCGATCCAGTGTACAGTCTTAACAACATTTACAAGGCATACGAAGTACAATTTTACCCAATCCAAAATGAAGATTATTGGTTTGCGTATACAGGTCCAAACTTCATACCAGATCTTCAAATGTGACGCAAGGCATCCGGAAGACCATCTACCAATAGGATTTATAATGGGATGGATCAATCCACTCCAGATCAACCAAAAAAATGCTCTTATTGCCGCAACGAAGGTCATCAGGGGAAATTGTCCATTTCGTCAATAGTTATTTATTAATCTTACCATTTTGTAATCCAATCAATAATTAATAAATTACTATTAATATTTCATATCAATTTTGTTCTAGGTTTTTATTTTGCTTTTTTATTCAATAAATTATAACGACAATTTCTTCTTTGTGTAACAAAAAAAACAAAAGAAAAATGTCTACAACAAAATAAAAATTCATTTAACACCCAAACACTTTGGTAATCAATTACAACAAGGGTATAATCGATTACCAGGGCCATTTTTGCATACTGAACACTCTGGTAATCACTTACCATGGAGTTTTTGGCCAGTGAACCTACTGGTAATCGATTACAGCAGGGATGTAATCGATTACTAGAGTCATTTTTGCCTAAAAAGGTGAAATCGTGCAGGGGGCCACGACTTCAGCACGTTGTAATCGATTATGAAGCTTGGTAGTCGATTACAAGACCTTGAAGTTGTTTTTGGAGTGAACGATTTCATCAATGTTCATATGAACAGTGTGAAGTCGTGCAGGGGGCACGACTTCTTCATTAGAAGTCGTCTGAGTCCCCCCATGACTTTCCTTTGACTACGAATTTGCCCATTTACGTAATATTATAGGCAAATTTGTCTAATTTGATATAAAAACCGGAAAATTCACATATCTGGTCGAAGATTATACCAATCCAAAATTAACAATTAATTCAAGTTTATCTTGAAAAGAAGTATTTATTTGAAGATTTTTCTCTTGGAAACATAATTTTGATCTTAACAGTGAAAGACAAATTTCATGCTCTTCAACTACACTGTATAACCATTGTTGAAATTTTTGCAGAACCAATAAACAACTTAACAGAACTATTGATGCAAACACATCATTCAAGGCATTTAGGAAATCCTTTAAATTTAGATTCATGCTGTATACATAATTATATAAAACCCAAGTTATTTTCCAAGAAGAAGGAGATGAGAAATACAAATAATGCAAAAAAAAAAATGAAAAAATTACAGGGAAAAAACACAGAAACTGAAGACATGTTAATTGGTGTTATTTTCCTATTTTCAACTTGTTCTTTTCATTTGCTTCAAGAAAATCTTGTTATTAGCTTTGATGGTTGAGTCCATTTGGAAAGTATATTTTCTTTACATGTTTCCCTCTCTTCCTCCTAAAGCAAAGATTGTACATTTGTCCTCTTCTCAACATTTGGGAAGATCACTTGGAGGTGGTAGCAATGACTCATTTGGTCCTTCACCATTGTCTACCACAAATGCCATCTTTAGTCCCCATGTAGTGTGAATTTCCAAATGGCAGTGCATAAACCAGACACCTAACCAAACAAAGAAAAACATGTGAGAAAAGAATGTGACAAGCAATGCAAAATCTTTAATCTTTCTATGAAAATTGAAGCCTCATAGTTTTATCAAACAGTTAAAAATTGACCACTTCACCTGGATTATCAGCCCTGAATCTAATAGCAGTCCACCCCCCAGATGGAACACCAACTGTGTTTCTCTCCACAGGATCAACAAGGTTAAACTTTTTGGTGTCCCTTTTGGGGTTGAAATTCCCTTGTCCTCTACCAACCACGAAGAAGTTGAATCCATGGAGATGAATAGGATGGTTCTCAGGCGTAATCATTCCAGTATCTTGCAACACTAACTGAACAGTGGAGTTGTAGGCAAGTCTGTAGACCCTTGTCCCTCTGTTGGTCCTCAAATTTGCAGGTTGTTGTGTTCCTGTGAAGTCATAAACCACTGTAGGCTTTCTGGGAAAATCATCAGTGAAAACTCCACTTATGTTGAAGAAATGTGCTTGGAGGAGAGAGACTTTTGGCATAACAAAGGTCACATTGTTGATGGCTGCAACCACCCTACTACCATTGACACAAGTGGGACAAGGGTTGACTCCAAGGCTGACAGTAAAGAACAAGGAATGGTCAACCTTTATAGGGACTCTAGCAGGGTAGTTTTTGGAGTTTAGGCTTCTGAGTGAGTCAGTGAAGGTGGCAGCAACTGGGGTGGCATTTTTGGGAGGTAAGGAAGTGAGGGTTGTGATGGTGGAACTGAGTGAGCCTGCATAGTGCAATGTTGCAGTGGCAGTCACATTGTCTACTGCAATAGGAGAGTCCATGAAGGGAGTGGCTGCTACTAAGTATTTGCCTGTGGCACGGTTGGCTTTCAGAAGCACATTTGTGGTTTGACCAGGTGCAATAACTATGGTGTTGGTTTTAAAAGGTTTTGTGTAGACTGCATCAACCTCAACAACAGTGAGTTCATGACCTGCAATTTTAAAGAACAACTCTTCATTCAGTGCAGCGTTGATTATTCTCAGCAAGTAGGTGTTTCCAGCATGAACTTGAAGTTTGTACCCTCCTGCATGGTGGAAGTTACAATATATATATATATATATATATTCAGTCTTTGCCATTTCTGTAATTGTCAAAAGGAAATAGACAATATCTGTGAATGAAATCATTTCCATGTTATAGTAAGTTTCACCTTGAGAGGCACACTGTTGAACAGATCCTGGATGACCATTAATGGTGTGGGCATCAGACACATTTGGGGCCAACCCAGATTTCAATGCTTCCTTTATTATGGCCTCTGTATCTGATTTCCACCATTCACCTGAACAAGCATGAAATATGTCCATATAAGACAAAATGTGTTATTAATGTATTCTTTTCTCTAATCTGTTTTGAATATCTTAACTATTTCTTTTCTCTAATATTCAATGAAACAGTATGAAAAGAATATAAAGGAAAATGCAGAGAAACTGACTCAATAGGATAACTTTCTCTGCATTGGGTTTGGGAAAAGGGTAAGGAACTCCAAGCTTGGGCAAAATGACCAATGCACCATGCAAAGTTGACCTAAGCCAGAGGATATGTGCATGCCACCAAAGTGTCCCTCTCTGCCCTGTGAGGGTGAAGTTGTACACAAACACCTGACCCGGTTGAATTGGACATTGGGTTATGTATGCAGGCCCATCGGCCCAGCCCGTCCTCAATTGTCTCACCCCATGCCTGTTCAATTTTAATTCACCATCAAATTAGTAAAAAAAAAAAGTCAAAGTTTGACTTTAGAATATATAGTAATTCTAGCACACCCACCAGTGGATGCTAACATTGTACTTCACATGGTTAACCACCTTCACCAAAACAGTATCATCTTCCCTAGCATAGATGGTGGGTCCTGGAAACTTTCCATTTACTGTTACTATTGGCTTGGTTGAACATAATCTTGTGACATTCTTCACCACCACCTGTGCATAACATAAACCAGTTAAGGTTTGATCAACAAGCATAATAAAGTGTAACTGCATGTCCCAGACATCCACCAAACTTGAGTGCCTTGCATTGCTCAACAATATATATGTCTCTACCAAAGATATGCATGGCTATACATATATACACATATAAGCATGCATGTTTTTCTAACCAGTATAGTAAACACTTTTTTACATGAAATAAGACTTGAACTGATGGAGAAAGCAAGTTATATAGTGAAATACAATAGGCAATACACCTACGTTGAACTTGTAGTGGCGAACCATGGCTTCCACTGAAAGAGGAAGCATGCAAGCCGCTAATAGAAGAATGATTCTGATCCACATGATGATGGTAGGATTTTTGTTTGTGGAATGCACAATGCAAAGGAAGTAAGAGGGGGCATGCTTATAAAGAGGTATAGATCTCTGTTGTCATGTCCTTTTAATCAGTTGGTTGAAGAAATAGTTAAGACGAATTAGTAAAATATTATTATATAGAGCAGAAGACAAAAAGAAGATGGGCAGAAAGTTATATTATTTATCTTGTATATCACATAAAGTAGTAGCAAGTTATCCATCAACTAAGACAACTTTTGAAGCTAAGAAAGTTGAGTTTTCTGGGTGATGTTTTTTTATTATGTTTATTTGTTTGTGATGGACTAGGTGGTCACATCAGATACTGGGTTTGGTCTAACCATATTGGGTGAAGTACAACGATTCTCAGCTAACATGGCAATTGGTGGAATGGATACACGATTTCATCTGATGAAGTCAAGCAGATGACAGATACTCCACAACAAATTATCAAATCTTTAACTATGAAAAAACTGTTACTTTTATTTAGTATCTGTTGGAGTTTCTGGAGTTTTTGGTTTGGTTGTTACTTAAATTATGTTAATATAATTAATTACTGTCATAATTCATTATAATTAAAACTTTGTTTGAATAAATTTATTGAAAAGTTTTTTTTTATGGGCAAAATTCTTAATCCAAAGATCTAATTGAATAATATGTGTAGAGAACTATATAGACTGGCGAAAAATATTTGTATAGTGATAATTAATTTGAGAATTTGTTTTTCTTAAAAAAAGAGAAAATGTTAAGAGTAAAGTGAGGGAAAATTAGAAATAGAAATTCTACTGCTACTTGAATATGATTTAATTTTAATAAAATATTATATTAATGGTAAAAATATATTAAAAATGAAGTTTGTCACAGATTCTTCCATAGATTGGTGAAGAATTTGACATCATGGTAAGAAAAGAATTATCGTAAAAAATTGAAACTGTGACTCATAAATTGTTTTTAATAACTTAAAAGTTTATCTGTTTGAAATTTTTTTGCCAACTCAAATCAATTCGCATTAGGCACACTAGCCAAACCACCTTTATTTGAATCAAGCTTTAATTCCTTTCACTTTGCGTTGAAATATTTTAGACGAACATCAAAGATTTTAAATGAATACATCAAGTTTTAGATAATATTTAAAAAAATTACTTTTTAATTTAAGTCAATCACCAAAAATTTATTTATAAAATGAATTTTACATTTTCCTAGTCTCACACGTAAGATATTAACATGATAAATTTCAATAATTTTTTGTTAAAATTATAGTAATTTTAACCTTATTCATCTTCAAAAATTTAATTGCAATATAAAAGTTATTTTCATTTATATAAGTGCAAATTAGTCTAATGTGAGTCAAAACATAGAATCTCTAATAACAATTTTTCTTTAATATTTATTGTTTAATATTCATTAATAGTGCTAATAATGATTAAGTATTGATAGTATACAATAATTTTTACCATCAGAATTTATTATGGACATAATTTTTGAGATAATTATGATAAAAAATAATGTTATTGATTATACTATGGTGGATGAACTAAGATTTTTCTATGGATTTTAGATTTTTAACCTTTAAAGGGGGCTGGTGGGTGAGGGTGATACGAGTATTAATGGTAGCCCAACAAAAAGAATAATGGTTTTCAGGAATTGCTGACAGTGGAAGATTAATATTTCAGATAATTACAAGTTTTTTTTCTTGAAAATCAGATATTGGAGGAGTTGGTAGCAGTTCATCTCATTAAACAACTCTTATCATCACATTCATCAATTTAATAATTAATTCAAATTGTACACATTTTTCTAACTCCTGCCGTCTTTCACCTGTTTTTTATTTCCACTAAATTCAAACAGATGAAGTAATATCTAAGCATTTTAAGCCTAACAGAATTTAAGTAATATTATTTTAACCTTTTCAGCATTTTAACAGCAAACAACTTCTAGAACAAAAAAAAATTAAAAAATTAAAAAAAAAACTTGATTTTGGTTACCCTTGCATCCCTTCAGAAACATATAAATTTGTAGTAGATACTTCAAAGCATCACAAACTACAAAGTGACATAATTTTGTTATGATTACTTTTTTTTTCTTTAATAATAAATGAATGTTGATATAGACATGCAAACGTGGTAATATCGGTGTTTGTCTGATTAAATTTAAATGAGTGAATGTGATGTTGTATGAAAAACTATTTACAAATAAGAAAGTATGTACTATTTGGTACAATTGTTGACGTACATTGTAAACACAAATTTATAGTTGGTTAGGTTTATACACGTAAGGCTTTATTTTATTTTTCTTTCAAAAATGAAATAACTGTATTGTAATGTATGACATAATGTTTGATGTACTCACCTAAAACAATCATGTAGATAAATTCTTTTCTATCATTCTCAATCATAATGCATGTTTACCAATAGTGTTTGGATCACTATGAAATTAGCAGGTTTCATACCTTAAATTTCAATCTTAATGTTCTAATAATGCATTTCAAATATACAATAATTTATTTAAAAAAATACATAATAATGTAATGTATAACTATTAGAAAGTAGGCTTTAAGCCTAATTCAATCCCACAAAATCGGTTTATAAGGTGAGGTTTGCACCTCACTTATATATTATAATTTGGTCTTATCTCTAGTCGATGTGGGACTTCCAACACACCCATTCACGTCGAGGTATAGACATCTCGTGCGTGATAGTAGAAATTGGGTGGTCCAATAGCGGCCCGACAATGGGTGGAATAGAAATGCCCAAGAAACAAGAAATATCGCTAGGATAGACTCTAATCATGGCTCTGGTACCATATTAGAAAGTGGGCTTTAAGCCTAACTCAACCCCACAAAACCGGCTTGTAAGGTGAGGTTTGCACCTCACTTATATATTATAATTTGGAGTTATCTCTAGTCGATGTGGGACTTCCAACAATAACCGCCTGGTAGATCATAGACCGAATAGTCAGCCGTCATTTAGATCCATGAACAAGTTATTGTTAAGATTGAACGGTCAGATAATCGAACCAATTGGTCAGTGATCAAGAAAATTAATCTTAATGTTGACCAACTTAGAGGTAAAGTGCTCCAATTGGGCCATAATTAGGTTATTGTTAATCAGAAGTTCACTTCAAAATCTATAAATATAGGTTTGAGGTAAAGAGGTAGATGATATACATTTACTGCATCATTAATACTTGAACTATTAAACATTAAGCTGACATTGACATTAGAGTGCCTTCTACAAGTACTCTTTGAATGGTTTGGATGAGCGGTTACGAAAGGAATTCGATTTAAAGACATCTTTTGGACCCTTGGACAACTTACTTGACGTTGGACCATTGACCTCGATCCTACACCCCGAAATATTTTGAGACCCACTATGGGGTCGAGTATTCAACAACCAACAAACCCTATGCTAACTATAAGGAATATAACGAGCAACTTCGTGGAAAAAGAGTTAGAGAATCACCCCAGTCAGGTTGAGATTATTATAAACATGTGTTTGTTATTTGAATTCAATTTTCAAAATACACATTTTTGTGTATTTATTATTATTGCATATATTTTTTTTTAATTTTAAATTGATTTTTTCATTTTAATTACATATTTAAATTTGTTAAGTATGATTTATATATATATTTTAGAAACAGTAGTACAATAATTTGATTTATAAAAAAAATTATAAAATTAGTTATTTGAATAGTTTTAAATATGTAAATTTCATAATATTATATTAATAATTATTTTTTTAAAAAAAAATAAAAAGTTACATACGGATTTTTCTGTATGTAATTATATAATATAATTATATACAGATTTTACATACGGATTTATCCGTATGTAATTATATACAAATTTTATACACTGATTTTTTTCGTATGTAATTACATACGGATAAATCTGTATATAAATAAATCCGTATATAACTTATCTATGACAGTTTTATATACGGATTTTTGTCCGTATATAAGCCGTATGTAACCAAGTGTTATATACGGATTTTGGGCCTTATATACGGATTTTAGCTATATGTAATTCATTTTTTTCTTGTAGTGGCAATGAAGACATGAAGAGGAGTCGATGACACTCAAGGCCGAAAATGCCACCATACGCTAAGAGCAAAGTGCTTGGCAGTTAGTGCCTCATGCATCGGCCCAACAACAATAGTATCAGCTTGTTCCAACCAGGTATAAAGAAGACCTATGAAAGATAGCACATGAGGGCAACACTAGAGCTAATAGAGAGAATTGTTCGTGTAAACGGTCAACACAATTGGTCTGCTGCCTTTTACACCAATCATCATGGAGAATGCCTTCAATTCGCCCTACCTTCGAGAATTATGATAGATCAACTGATCTGGATGAGCATTTAAGGATATTCGTCAACCAAATTGCTTTCTACACTACGAGCGACCCATTGTGTTGTAGAACTTTCTCCCTTTCCCTAAAAGGGAAGCTTTGATGTGGTTCAATCTATTGCCACCTAATTTGATTGACAACTTTGCGGCCATATGCTAATTGTATGTTTGTTTTTGTAGAGTATTATGGAAAAAAAGTTTACTAGGATGAATAATGATAGTAGTGGAAAAACTTATATTTACTAGCAAGCTGGGATATGTAATAGAAATTAATGCAAATTTAGACACGTGAAAACACCCTTAACATATACTTTCTATTCCGATATCAATGTCAAAAAAATTTATATGAAAAATGTCATTCATCCTATAAGATTATCTCTAAGGATAACCCCAACAAAACTTTGGTTCAAAAGAGTGGGGGCAGAGAAGATCAAACAAATGTTGTAAAGGTTTCCAAGAAAATATCTCTAAATATATGCAAATATCGGATCAACAACATGTGTGTGTATGGTGAAAAGTGCTTCGATTTGCATTCATGGTGCCATGGTGATGAATTTTCCATGTTAACAGAACTTCACCAACACAAAAAGGTGTTTACTCTAAAATCAATAATTAGTATTACAAAATATATTTTTAATAATGTATATTTAGAATAATAATTCAATCAAATTGGTATGATTACAGTTTTTGACATTAGGTTATAATTGGAATTACACTTCTAGCTGGAACCAACAAACTTTATTCTAGAAGAACTTATGGTGTCGTTTGGATATGGAATTGCCATAAAGGTCAATGCATTAAAGTCTTACATTTTGGTGCAAAGGTTAACTCTTTGATTAATGAGGGGTTGTTTGGTGGCTCGGCAAGTGCATCGAATCGTTTCAAGTAATAAATCATGGTAAGACCAGATATCGTTTTCTCAAGAGACTCGTAATACTAGAGAATTATGCGATTAACAACTCATCTAGACTCAATAGAACAACATTCATTTACATGTGGAGTAAAATACAATTACAAATATACATGGTTGGACTTTGGTATTAAAGGCACATAGATATGGCATAGACTACAAATGATATGAAATGACATTGTTAAGGTTAGTTTTCACCTATTTCACTCTTGTGTTTACCAAATTTCATCTCCTCTCCATCAATTTACTAAAGTCAATCCACAAAAACACTCTAGCCCTAATCCCTTAGGTGAAAGAGCCTAGGTTTTACCTATTAAACTCCAATCCCTTAGAAAATCTAACAAGCAAACCCACATTAAAGAGCTAGGATCTTAAGACAACATGTGAATCATCTTCCATCCCTAAAATCAATTACCACAAGGACTTTTGTTTCAGTTTTAGGTTCCATCTTACGTCCCCATAATCCATGAAACCCTAAAATCAAGTCATGAACATTCTTATTACATGTAAGCTTTAAGATTGGAAACAAGAATACTAGCAATTGATATAAAAGGCATATATATATACGGATCAATCATCCATTGCACAAGAATTCATAGGCTACAACAATCCCTAAAATCAATTACCACAAGGACTTTTGTTTCAGTTTTAGGTTCCATCTTACGTCCCCATAATCCATGAAACCCTAAAATCAAGTCATGAACATTCTTATTACATGTAAGCTTTAAGATTGGAAACAAGAATACTAGCAATTGATATAAAAGGCATATATATATACGGATCAATCATCCATTGCACAAGAATTCATAGGCTACAACAATCCCTAATAAGATGAATCTGGTTCTCCACTTCCATGAAGAACCCTAAAGCTTACAAAATGAAAGATGGAAGAAGAAGGAGACCCAAAGGAAGAGGAGATGTTCCCACAAGCTCCTCACGCCCTCCATGAGATCCAACAGTGAAATTGCGCCTCCAAAGAACCAAAGACCTGCTTCTCTTCGAGTTTTAGGGTTAAATAAGCCCAATCTGTCAAATCAGCGAAAGTTGCGCTCAAGCACGCGCTCCAGCGCGATCGGTCAGAAAAATGGCGCTCAAGCGCCCCTAGGTAGTGGGCAGCCGAGCGCGACCCAGTCAAACTCAGCAGCTGGTGCACTGGCGCTCAAGCACCCATGGAAGGTGCGGATCAGCAGAATTCTGATTCTTCATTTTTTCTGTTCTTCCTGCTTTCTTTAGGTTTCAATGCCCTAATCTGATGCAGAAACTTCTTCCAACTAATTTAAGCACATAAAAATAGGGATTAGTGATGATATTACATCAATGTAGCCTAAAACATACTTATTTATAAAAACAAGATAAAGAAGAGGATTAAGAAAGTTTCAAGCTAGAAAAGAGTTAATTTTGCTACTAAAATGATGCTTAGATAATGGTAAGAATTAGCATTATCAGGGGCTATGAATTTTTTTTTGGTTTGAAGAATGTTATCAAGGTAATCACTTTTTTATCCTTGTTTGTGATAAAGGCTTTGACTATCGAGACCAATTAAAGTTCATTCTTGATGAACCCAAAGGACAGATCCTTTATGTGATTGTTAGAAATAACACCCTTTTTGTTGGGGGTAAAGGTAATAATTCATATAGAAGTTAAATGTTATCTATGTTAAAATTTAATTTTTTTTAATGCAAATAGTTAATTGAATGAGTTTTATACTTCATTAAATTAAGATTTTTTGAATTATTTAAACATCTTATACCTTTTTCATTACCTATTATTTCATCATAACTACTTACGCTACCATTTTTTTTCTTTGATTAGGTTAAGAATTCTTGTTTTTTAAACATTTGTTTCTTGTGTCCATTAACTTATGTATTATGTAATTATTAAAAACTTTAAGACAGTGTCATTACTGCCTGGAGAGAAAGCTCTAGAGCTAAGTCTCATTTTGAATTGGTTGACTCACTGATCAGCCATACTAAATCTATGATTTGCCTAACTGTTGGACATAAGATGTTGTACTCGGGATCCATGGGCCAAAGTATAAAGGTATGTTTATTTTGAGTTGATATCGAAATATTACTTTCTTTTTCTTATATCATGTCAAATTTCCTTGAATTACAAAGTAACCAATTCAATTATCATTCATTGCCTAAATCTTGTTACCTTGTTTTATTCAGGTTTGAGACATGGATACATTACAATGTACAATGACACTCAATAAGCATATTGGTGTAGTCACATCCCTTATTTGTTGGGAGGATTATTTTTTGTCAAGTTCATCTAACGACACAATTAAAATCTAGGCATGCATAGAAGTGTGAACTAATTTGTTGTGGTATATACACATAAAGAGTAAAGTGCAAGATACCTAATCATTTGGTTGTATTTTTCTTAGAAACAAGGTAACAAGAGTCTTGAAAAGGTTGGTCAATTCACAAAATTCATATCGTTATTATATAGGGTATTGTATCACTTTTTGGGATGCATGATGCAAATGACAAGCCAATATTGTTTTCCTCTTGTATAAAAAATTTAGTTTGCATGTACGAATTGTCATCATAAGTTAACTTGAATTATATATTTTTTATACTACTATATATTGCTATGTTGAATATTAAACATATCTTAACCATGTCTTTTTCCTACATATATTTTCATTCGGATCGTTTATTTGCTAAGAAAGACATTACATCATTTGGGTTAAGTGTTAATAGAGGACTTTTCTTCACTAGAGATGGAACTGGTTTGTTGAAGATATGGAAATGGAGTGAGTTACCTTAGGTGGCATCCAATTAAGATGTTTTCTATATTCTTCAGACATGAATTTCTCTTTTGTTAACAAAGTACATCGTGTTCTTTATTCTTATGCATGTCATCTTGTCTAACATCTTACATCATTAATTCATTTACATAGTATATACATTGCATCTTATTTTTTCAGGACACATGTTTAATTGGAAATTCATCATCTTAACTTTTTAATTAGAAATTCATCATCTTAACTCTTAAGTTCCAAGTTTGTTCATTGATATTTTTTTAGCACATTGTTGATATATGTTTCGTGATCATGATTACTTACTGGGAAACTTTACATACTTCACATGAAGTCTTGACAATGTGACCATTAAGGAAGATAATTTTTTTCGTTAATATACTCAAATAAGATATGAAATGTTTTTTGTTATGTTTCTATGGTGACACCCACTACATTTGGTTACTGGAGAATTTGCTATCCAGTACAAAAAAAATGACACCCCTTTGAGACTATATGTTATTGGGGAAAGTGATACTCCTTTGAGATCAAGTGTGTCAAGTGAAAAAGCATTATGTTACTGAAGAATTGACTGAAATTAAAAAAAATAAAAAAAAAAGTTAGAATTTTCTTTTAGTAAATTGACATCCTTTTGAGACTATGTGTTAATGAGGAAAGAGACATTCCTTTAAGACCAGATGTGGCAAATGCAAAGCATTTGAGTTGAAGATTTATACTTAATTGGCAAGTAAGTTCCTTATAGGTCAAAAACCTAAGAGAAAACATTTTATAAAGAGAAAATAAAGTTACAAATATTATCTATCTTAATGTCTTGTGTCTTGTGCCTTGTGTCTTGTCTCAATGAATCAGTTGCACTCAAGGACCCAACAAGTTAATCATTGTTCCAAAAACAATGTGAAATGTGTGTTTTTTGGGATATCATTATATGAATTGGATTTGAGATGAGACGATAGATTTCTATTTAAAAGTATTCATCATTAAGTTTGCATTATCATTTTATTTTAGTTGAATTTTCTTTGCTTTAGAACAAGAAAAGGTCTAAGCTTGAAAGATTTGGATGTGTGAATAAATTTTCTTTGCATATATACCTTAGTTTAGGCTATTTTCATGCATTATTGCATTATTTGAATGATTTCATCATGTGTTATCTCTATTTTGAATTATACATCTGGGTTTTGTGTCCTTCTTGTAAACAAGTGTTTTTAGGTGTTGCAATCACAATTGGAGAGAGTTAGTGAAGCATGTCGTATTGCACTAGTATCAATATGTACAATAAAGAACAACATCTTGAATGTGCAAACATATGTTGGCGTCACTTGTAAGATCCAGAAAAAAAAATTAGATATTTAGAAAGGTAGTTTAGATTTTATTTATGTTTATTAAAGTTTGGCGAGTGAAATTAATGTGTTAATTAAAGTAGTTAGAAAAAAATAAAGGATAACTTGTTTCTTGTCATAATAGTTATATATTTTTGTATGGTTTAAACCCTCCGTTGGTCCTCATATTTGTATGCAAATATCAGTTTGGTCCTCAAGTTTTGAACTGTCTCAATTGGGTCATAATTTTTGTAAAAATGCACACATTTTACCCTAACCGTTAAGTTGTCTCAAACGGCGTTAATTGATGTTGGGATGAATTTTTTATTTTAGGCTTAATCCCTCCCTTGGTCCTTATGTTTGTGTAAAAATCTCAGTTCGGTCCTCAAGTTTTTTCTCAAGTCCTTATGAAATGCAAACATTTTACAACATTTTACCCCAACCGTTAAGTGTATTGAGACACGGCGTTAACTTTGAACTGAGCTGTAATTTTTTTTTATGTTTTAAAATCATTAAATTCACGTGGCTATGCTCTTTCTTTTTCCTTCCAATCACTGATCACAGTTCACTCATTCCTCCACCCTCAAACCCTCAAACCCTCTGACTCACGCCTTTTCTCCCTCTCAAACTAAAAAATGCTGCCGTTGTCGACAGTTCAAAAATTATGACCCAATTGAGACAGTTCAAAACTTGAGGACCGAACTGAGATTTTCACACAAACATAAGGACCAAGGGAGGGATTAAGCCTAAAATAAAAAATTCATCTCAGCATCAATTAACGCCGTTTGAGACAACTTAACGGTTAGGGTAAAATGTGTGTATTTTTACAAAAATTATGACCCAATTGAGACAGTTCAAAACTTGAGGACCAAACTGATATTTGCACACAAATATAAGGACCAATGGAGGGTTTAAACCTTTTTGTATTTATATAAATAATATTTTATGGGGCAGCTTTCTTTTGTTATATTATTTATAATAATATAAATAATAGTTCGTTTGTGGAATTGCAGTTTTAATATGATTTGGGATAGTTATACTAATATTATATATATTAAGTATAATATAATTTGGCTTATATATGTGGTTAAAATATATAAATAATAATTATATTTTGTGAATTTGTAGTGTTTAAATATTATTATGAAACTAATGGACTTTTACAAAGATTTTAGAAAAAACAATTCAAAAAAGTCAATTATCTTTATTGTTTATATAATATTAAAATAGAAACCCTAGCCATTAGAAAAAGAGATCAAAAAACCCGGTAGCCGTGAAAGAAGTGGGGGAAGACAAATTATTTTCTGCCAGGAGAGAAGGCTGTGAACCAAGCTATTAGGAGGGCCTAACATATCTAGAATTCTTTGCTAGATTAGAGGTAAGGGGAGTTGACATTGTTTTGTTGTTGTTTTTGGTAGTGTTTCCGTGAATGATAGGAATGGATATATGTGTAAGGGAAGCTATTTTTATTATTGGTTATATGATGTGAGTTTGTTAAATATTAACGTTAATGGGTGTGGTGTTGTATTATGAAATTATTTTGCTTGTACATGGTAAGGTTAATTATGTTTTTTACTGTGTCATATTAGGCATAGCGTTGTGTGCATGGGGGTGTGAGTGATGATTTATTACTGGCCACAGAGTGGAATGAGTATTAATTTTACATTGGTGTGTGGTTTCAATTTTTGACATTGGATTCTTTTCACAATTGTTATGCCATTTATCATGACTTTCTTTTAAGCAGTGATTTTTAAACTATAGACATTTATTATGTTATTGTTTAGGTTATCTTTCACTTACTTAATAAGCCTTATTATTCTTTGTAATATGGGGCATGTGGTGCAGTGTTAAATGTTCCAACTAACATGCCATTAAATCTTTAATTGGTTATGCCAATAATTTTATTTGCGATGCAGTATAATTTATACGCTATATTTATTTTTGTGCCATATAATTTCTATTTTAAAGTAATAATTTATGTAGTACTGGACATATGAGAATGGGTTCTTCAAGATGAATTTTAAGTGTTTTATTTAAGATTTGAAGTGCATATTTTTGTTATATCTGATATTGTTATAATCTATTTTTGTTAAGAAGTATAGTGTATGGTTATTAAATACCATTTAAGTGGACATTTTGGGAAATTTTGGGTTGCTTGTCATGGGTCCTGTGACTACCAAATTCTTTATAAACAATATTTAATAATATGTTATGTGTGAAGTGTATTGGTAGGAGGCATTTGATGTGGTGAATGCATGTACAGATTTTTGTACGCAATGGGTTATTTAAAATGGTCGCCAATGGTTAATGGTTTTTTTTATTATGGAGGATTATGATTCAGCTTTAAGATATCAATTTTTATATTATTTTCCATGGTGGTTGATGAGGATAACCATGGTGTTGAATTGCAAGCACAATATTCCATGTATCATCTTTCTATACTTTAATGGTGTACTCATAAAAGTCCTATTTTGGTAAGTGGGCTCTATTTTGATAAATAGGAGAGTCTGGTTGGGTGAACAGACCCTATTTTGGTAAACAGGATCATGAAAGTCCTACTCTGGAAAGTAGGCCCTGTTTTGGTAAACAGGATCTTGAAAGTCCTACTTTGGTAAGTAGGCCCTGTTTTGGTAAATAGGATCGTGGAAGTCCTACTTTGGTAAGTAGGCCCTGTTTTGGTAAACAGGTTGAGGGGCCAGAGTACAGAAGAAATATAGTAGTTAATGGTGATAGCCGTAGTATTTTATATATTGGTATTTTCTAGAAAGTCGTAGTTTTTCTATATGAAGCTTTGGTGTTGTATATGAAGCCTTTGTATTTTATTTGGTATTGTCATGTTTTTACAGAAAGTCGTGGTATTTTTATATGATGTTTTAATGTTGTATATGAAGCTGTAATGTTTTATATGGTGTCGTGGTGTTTTATAGAAAACGGTAGTATTTTCTATGATGTTATGATATTTCTCGAATGTATGGTTATGTTAGATACCTGGTGTGCATTTTGGAAATGTTCCTAGGAAATCAGTGATGATTGAAATGTTGTGAGTTTAATTTAAGTAGGAGAGTTGTGAGCTTATGTCTTAATTGATAATTGATTTATTATATTATATATTATCTCTGAGTTAGATGTTGATTTTGTTAGCTCACCCTGGCATTTGTGGTGATGGTTTCCACCTGCGATGATCGTATTTATACGGGAGCAGATGATATTATAGATGTTGTTGCTGATGATGTCGAAGTGATGGAGAACGAGAGACGAGTGGGGAATTATTTTCTGGGTTTTCAAAAGGATGTTTGCTTTGATTTATTTAAACAAAGTATAAAGAGTTTAGTATGTTATTTCAAGTTGTAATTGGATAATTATTATTCTCACATGTTTTTATTTATTTTCACAATAACTTAATAAAGATTAAAAATTTTACTATATTGTGATGGTATCATAGTTTTATTTTCCTAAATAATGGATGTTCTTTTACTTACACTAACATCTTAAATCGGGATGTCACATCACTTTGACGTCAACCTAGGGTTCTTTGCTTTGAATAACGGCCATTTCTTCCTCTCAATTATGTGTGCGTCTTCACCTTCATAGGATCTAGGTGTAATGATGACTAGATTTGGATCCTACGTCATCCAACCATCACATGATTGGCGGAGCTTATTATTATCGTCTGAATTTTCAAAGTTGAACATTGAGTGAAATTGTTATTTCCATTTCACCATAAAAATAAGATAAAGATTGAAAGAAACCTGAAAAAAATGAAATAAAAGTTAATTAAATTTGTAAACATTTATACTAAAAAATTATTTACAAACATTTCAAAATATTATATATAAGTGAAATTATGTAGATAAAATTAGCCACCAAAATAAGTCGTTATTATTTAATTTTTTTAAATTAAAATAAATATCTATAACAAAAAATAATTACCCACAATATAAATAAAACAATCTTCAATACAATTATAAAAATTATATGTATTTATTTTTATAATCATAATAATAATTGTATTATATTTAAAAATGAACACATATATTTTTTCATTAATAATATAATAATAGTGGATTTTAGAATTATATTAAATTTACATTAAATTGATTAAGTTACGTGTCCATTGGTGTTATCCATACTAGAAATTAGATACTTTTTTAAAAAAATTAAAGAATTTATGTATATTATTTTATTTTCTTATAAAAGCATGTATTAAAGCGACCATTTAAGCTGACGATGTACAATATTTCATACTTTTTATATAACGGGAGGAAGTTGGTCAAGTATTCTCTAACCCTAACCCTCTTTTCATATCGATAAGTATTTTATAATGAAAAAGGATAAAATATGTTGCAATTTTTTTGTAATTATTATCACATTCAAAAATTTTACTTTTTCTCTATATTAAATTAATTATATAATTTTTATAGGAAAATTTTATAATACTGATTTATTATTATATTTTAATAAATATAAATAATATTTAAATACAATGTAATCAATATAATTCAAAATGACCTCTTTGTTAGCTTGTCTAAGATAATATCACAGCTTTATACATAATATTATTAATTAGTATATGTGTATACATGATACTGTACGAATATTAATCATATAATATACAACTGCCTTTTTTAACATATAAATAGGCACCCATAAGTTGGTCTTAAATGGTCATTTAGATCTGCAAAATAAATTGTTTTCATATAAATTAATTATAATTAAATAACTCAACACGAGGAAAAAGGTAAGCTAATATTTAAATCAAATCACACTATATATTTATGGCATGAAATCAATTAATTCACAATTTTATCAAAGATAAACACAACTATGTGTAACCATAAACTAACATTTGATTTGTGAATTATTTTTTATTAGTACATCAACTACAATTAAGTACAGTCACGATAATTCATTGAACTTATTTTATGTAGGTAAGAATATTATTTTAGTTTCTAACTATCTCATATTTTAATCTACATTATTAAAATTAGTGAAATTAAGATATCTTTCTTATTGAATTTTCACTACTTATTTAAGGGGAAGAAACTTATTCTAATAAAAAATTTGATGGGTAAAGTTATTTTAATTATACAACCTTCTAAATAATGCAAATAAGAAAATGATAAAAATTTGTTTTAGAATCTTAGAAAAAGAAGTAAGAGAATTTATGTCATTTTCATTACTTAAAATAATAAATTATTCATTATTCACTAATCTTAAATTTCTTCATCAATCAAACGAATTCTTAAACCAGAAACACATATTACTCCTTAGTTATGATCTTTGAAACATTAAAAAAAAATATTGGTTTAAAGTTAATTAAGTAACAATAACACTAATTTTAACCCATCAAATATAATTGAATTTGAAATGTGAGTTCAAATTAATCTGAAATATATAACCTTAATTTCCAAAAGAATATCCATTACTAGTTGTCATTAGAATATTTTACATGGGTCAGAAAACAAGAAACTGTTCATTTCTGATTGTCATTGTTGTATTATAAATGTCCCTATTACAGCAGTGATAAACCCAACGTCACGCAAATAAACACATTACAATTTACAAATGATCAAATACTATTTTACTGCATTATTTTGCATTTCAGGGCAAACTTTGGTTTATAATAACCATATACATGACAAGCAGAAGCATTCCGTAGTGATTGGATTTCACCCCTTGTTTGCATAGGTTTGTATAAGATTCAGCAGATTCAATGCCTTGAACAAAACGTCATCCTCTTCTCACACTAAAAAACACTATATGTAACTTTTTCTCTCACTCAGAGTCTTCATCAAACATTTGCAATGCAAACTGTTTTGCTTCATCTCAAGCTCTGGTGAACAACCATAAACTATACTGTTTCATGTGAGGTAAGGGTTGTACTTTCTACCTATGTGGCAATACACTATGCAGCATAAGAGGAATAATGAGTTACAGCTGATCAAGTAATTTTGTTTCAATCATATTCTTAGTTTTTGGCTTTTTGACATCTTAATAATTGAATTTTAAGTACTCAACCTCACATAATCAGTTCAAAACCTGTTTATAAGATAGATTAACACTTATTATTTATACTGTAATTTCTAGCTTGATTGATTGCAAGTGAATCCATTATCCCTCAAATGAATTACAATGGCTGAGGAAGATGTTTACACAAAAGATGGAACAGTAGATTACCGTGGAAATCCTGCTAACAGAAAGCAAACTGGAACCTGGAGAGCATGCCCTTTTATTTTAGGTAATCACTGTGCATCTCTATGCTCCAACAATTTATGTTTTGTGAGTTAAAATTTTAATTAGACCAATTTACAGGAAATGAATGCAGTGAGAGATTGGCATACTATGGGATGGGCACAAATCTTGTGACTTATTTCACGACTCAACTAAATCAGCATAGTGCTACTGCTTCCAAGAACGTTGCAAATTGGGGTGGAACTTGCTACATCACTCCATTGATTGGAGCCTTTGTGGCTGATGCCTATCTTGGAAGATATCTGACCATTCTTTATTTTTCAGTAGTTTATGTTATTGTGAGTATAGTCTCTTCAATCTTTACATGGTTACTCTGTTTACTATCATGGTAGAGTCAAGAGAAGAGATAATCAGGGAATCTGTAAAATGTGAGAAGTAATAACCAAATCTTTTATTTTCTTGCATAGGGAATGACACTCTTGACATTGTCTGCATCAGTTCCTGGGATGAAACCAACCTGCGATGCACAAGGCAATTGTCATGCTACTGAGGGAAATAGTGCAATTTGTTTTGTGGCTCTTTACCTTATAGCTCTTGGAACTGGTGGGATAAAGCCTTGTGTTTCATCATTTGGTGCAGACCAATTTGATGATGCAGATGAAGCTGAGAAGGAGCACAAGAGTTCTTTCTTCAACTGGTTCTATTTATCAATAAACGTTGGTGCCCTTGTTGCTGCTTCTCTGTTGGTGTGGGTACAGACTAATGTAAGTTGGGGATGGGGATTTGGCATTCCAGCAGTGGCCATGGGAATTGCTGTTGTGAGTTTCTTCTCAGGTACAAAGTTGTATCGGAATCAGAAGCCAGGAGGTAGCCCCCTCACTCGCATATGTCAGGTTATAGTTGCATCCATAAGAAAGTATGATGTTAAAGTACCTAATGATGAGTCTGAGTTATATGAGATAGAGGAAGACTCAGAGTCAGCCATTCAAGGAAGCCGCAAGCTTGAGCACTCAAATGGATTAAGGTAAACCATAGCCACAAATTCTTTATGTTTACTACTATATAATTGAAAAATACCCTTTGACACACTTTTTTGTCTCATGTGGTTGCCACTGATAGAGAATGAGTCCAAGTTATATCCACATAAAGTTTTATCCAGTAATAGTTGAAAAGTCTATCAGTGTGCTGTCAATATTTCTCCTATTCAAAACTAGAAGCAATGTTGATGTTGCTCTTGATTTCTAGCATAGAAAGGTGGTAATTTGGCCAACACTTCCCATGTTATCCATGGGTTAAATATGATTTTAATCTATATTCATGTACATAAAATTGAAATTTGTCCATATCCCAAACTTTGGTACATTTTGTTTTTCAAACTTTAAAATTAATGGATATATTCATTTTAATGCAATAACGTTGACTTCATTTTTATGTGTTAAATGTTATTCTAGACTGATATTTGAGCCGAAACGTATTAAATGGTGTAAACAATTCAAACGTAACTTGAAATGCAATTTAACTCAATCGTGTTGTTGGATTAAAAGAACTATATTTATTTACTTTTAAAGTTTGAGATTAAATTATATTAAAGTTTGGGACAAAAACAAATTCTAATTTTACATTTAAATTTAGCGACTAAAAACATATTTAACCGTTATCCTTTCAAATAAAGACAATTTCATAAATTATTAGACTTCTAAATTTTCTGGTGGGGCTATAATTCTTGGAAATCATGAAACGTTTGTCTAGTTTCTCTTTTAACCTATACACAACAACTTAGTTTTAAAGTCACAAAAGATAGATAAAAAAAGGCATTTTGTTTTATCTGGTGTTTTGTTCACATTTACCACTTGTGTGTTGCAGATTCTTTGACAAAGCAGCAGTGGTAGGAGGTTCAGATAGTGTGAAGGACCCAATAAATCCATGGAGACTTTGCAGTGTGACTCAAGTGGAAGAGCTAAAAGCTATTGTAAGATTGCTTCCTGTATGGGCCACTGGCATCATATTTTCAACTGTTTATAGTCAAATGAGCAGCTACTTCATACTGCAAGGGGGCACCATGGATAACCGTGTGGGCAACAACCAAAAGATACGAATCGCACCAGCTACTCTTTCTGTCTTTGATACCATCAGTGTCATATTTTGGGTCCCAGTGTATGACAGGATCATTGTACCAATAGCAAGAAGGTTCAGTGGCCGCAGAAATGGCCTAACTCAGCTGCAGAGAATGGGCACTGGCCTTTTCATATCCATATTTTCTATGGTATATGCAGTGATTTTGGAGAATGTGAGACTTAAAATGGTGAGAAGGCACAATTATTATGAACTGGACCAGGTTCCCATGTCAATATTTTGGCAAATTCCACCATATTTCATCATAGGTTGTGCTGAAGTGTTCACCTTCATTGGCCAGTTAGAATTCTTCTATGAACAAGCCCCTGATGCCATGAGAAGCACATGTTCTGCTCTCCAACTCCTCACTGTTGCATTTGGACAGTACTTGAGCTCTTTGCTTATAACAATTGTCACAAAGGTTACAACTATGAATGGTGGTCCTGGATGGTTACCTGACAAACCAAACTACGGTCACCTTGATTATTTCTTCTTGCTACTCACGGTCTTAAGTGTGCTCAATTTTATCGTCTTCCTTCTGGTGTCAAATTTGTATACGTATAAAAAATCTGTTGGAACTCTTCGCTGAAAACTGTGTTAACTTGAGCAAGATGTTCAAATTATGAAGTTTCTATATTAGTGTCTTGTAAATTAAGTGATATGTTCTGGTGCATGCAACAAGGTGGGGCATGTTCACCAAGAGCACATTAGAAATTTTTCTGCTTTCTTTTTCACCTTGTATTACATCATCAACTGTTGTCAAAGTAATGTGTAAAATCCTTATTACTATTATTATTACTAGTGCTTTCATTTTCACACACTCTGTGAGATCTTTCTCATCAGCATGCTTTCATTTGATACTCAATAAGCCTTACCATGCAGCTGCTCATGATATATTGCAGGAATCAGAATCAATCATTACTTTCACAACTATAATCAGTACTTGCTGATCTTAGAAAAAAAACTATAATGTAATTCTGAAAGTTAATATTTTAGAATATAACTATTTATGTTTCAAATTGTATAACTATTAGTTATTATAAATTAAGTGGCCCTCTATTTCAGATTGTTTAATTTAAATGATTTCAAAATCAATATTGTTATAAAATAAAGTAAAGTGGTGATCTTGAAATAAATGGGGTACACGAAACAAATAATGGGAGTGTAAGAAGGAATAGCCCTACATTTAAGTTCTGATCCTATAGTGGGCTTATTCAATGTCCAATAACTTTCTAGGCTTGGCCGACGCTACGAAACCACGTCATCGCCATTAGTATTCAATGTTGATCAAATGATCGAATTCTCACTCTCGCAATGCCTCGGAAGCGCTTTCAGGAGCCACAACCCAAAACAGGTACCTCTCTTTCTACATGCCCAAAATTTGGAAGAACTATAAAAATCTTAACAACGTACGTGTTAAACCATATCAACGGCATGCGGGTCGATTTTCGCGTACTCAAACCTTGAACACAAGGTGTTTGATAAAATGTTTCAGACAGGAATCTTGCATCTTTGATTATGTTTTGTGGACCCGTTTATGTTCCAACGCAGGTGTACAACATGCCCAGGATTTCCTGAGGAAAATTGGGTTGGGGAAGGAGAACTACTACTTCTGGAAGCAGATTGGAAAGGCTTTGGTATGCACGTACGCAGTGATGGGGGCAGTGTGGTGGTACAACGAGACATCGCCTCTGGGTTGGTGGACACTGAAGCCAAAGCCAAAGGAAGAGAAGGAGCTTGCTCATTTGTACGAGCGGAGGATGTTTCCTTACCCGGGTGATGAAGAGGCAATGCAGGAGTTCATTGCCAAGGGTGGAATGATTGGGACAAGCATTGGTCCCAAAGGAGCTGCTGAGGATGATAAGGATGAGAGTGACTACAAGAAGGAGATGAAGGACAAGAAGTTTGAACAGGAGGCTCAGAAACTTTGGATCAGGATGAGGAATGAGGTCATTGCTGAGTTCAAGGAGAAGGGCTTTGATGTGGAATGAATGACTGAAGTGAGTGCTCAAAACTATTGGTTGTAGTAAATATTGAGTTTGTTTGGATATTGTAATTTCAATAAATGTGTCATAGGGAAAAGACTAATCACTCTATTTGTTGTTCTTTGTTGATGGATATGTATATGTGAACCTGACCAGTGTCACAGCAATTTCACTTATTGAACTGGGCTTTCCTCTGTTTTCCTTATTTATAATTTTCATAAATTCAAGCAATGGCAATGCAACGAGCATTGGTAAATATTTTATGAAGCACTAATAGAAAAATGCAATAAAGTGAAATAAAATTTCTAATAACATCAAACATTTTTCTCCCATTTTAATGTTCTGGAGGATATAACAATGATTAACTTTCAAATTGAAGAAGTTTTGGCGGCTTTAAAGGTTTCCAAATGGAAAAGGTTGAGGTTTAGAAGGAAGGGGTTTATAGCAGATACAAGGATATTGAACCGGGTGGTGTGCTTGTCAGTAATAGTAGATGGTGAGAATTATTAGGTGAAGAGGAGACAAAAATTGAGTAATAACAGCGGTGTTGTATTGGTAAAGGAGATAAGTTGCTGGGCAATACTCTGAGGATTTGTCAGTCAGATGGAGGACACTGTAAAATAAGAAAATGTTAGCTTAGTGAGAATAGTAAAACTCTGATATACAGGTTACACGGTGCTAATTATCTTTAACAGAGAATTTTTCCTAGCTTCTTTTTGTCTTTTCAAACCATGAGTAATGTAATGAAGCAATATTTATCTTGGAAGACTGTCTTAAGTTTGAGAATTAATTTTCAAGGATGGAGGGAGTCTTTTGTTTTATGCACTGCAGTTCAGGTTCTACACAAAATGGGTATTTTTGCACTATCAGTGGTGAGAAATAAAACACTCGTTTGCTTCATTTTGACATCCTTATGCAGTATTTAACTCCATTTTATCTTCTTTAAACTAAAAAATCCTCAGGTTTTAGCTTTTCTAATAAGATAATGATATTTAGACAATATTTTTTTGACAACATTTGAACATCATCAACGTGTCATTATGTGATTGGTCTATGATAATGTTTATAATTATTATTATTGACTGTGAAGTAATTTTGAACCAATCACAGAATGAGACGTAAATAATATTCAAATATTGTCAAAAAAATATTGTCTAAATATATTTATCCTTTCTAATATTATATTTATTCGTTTGTTGAAAATAGAGTAAGTTAACAATCTGTTTGGATTTAGGACATGTAGTATTTTCTAAGATTTTCTCTCAAAATTCTTTTTTCAAATTAAAATCGATTATAAAATTGCATGTTTACATTATTAATTTTATTTAAAATTAATTTTTATGATGGTATACGCCATTGAAATAGTCTTTGCTAATAACTTTTTAAAAAATTATATTAAAAAATATCCTCTCTAAACAAGGACATAGCAAGTGTGCCCTGAAAATATTTAAATCTTCTTTTATCATCCTTTATCAATCTAACACTATTGAGGAAAATAATATTGGGTAAATCTGCCCCGAAAAACTTGATTATACTTAATATGGAAATGAGGTTGTGCTTTTATTCCGAAGCACCTTCTTTAATAAGTCAGATATTTTTATAATCTGCAATGATGTGGTATGGTCACACCACATCATTGAAAGAGCAGTGAAAAGTAAAGTGTTTAATGAAAAGTAGTCAGAATTTCAATTTACCAATGCTTAAGAGTTATAGTAAGTCCTTTCTCTGTAGGGTCAACATCTGATGCGTTATTGATTTCATTCGTCAGCAAAACCTATGACTATCAGCAGAAAATACATAAAGAAAAGTCAAAAAGAAACTATTTTCAAAATCAAAAAGTCAATTACAGATATCTACAAATTATTTTTTATATAATTGTGCAATTGTTTTGACAACTATGAAGGAGATGAAAAAAATGTGAAACAGTATTATAAAAATATTGGGTAAATTTTATAACTTTAAACAAAAATTACAATGATTATGGGCTTGGCTCGCAAGCATATTAATAGAATAGTGAACTAGCTGGCCATGGCAAAAATTAAGAATCGCCTTGAAGGAGTCCATGGTCATGTTTCTAAATCCTAGCAGCATATAACTTCAATGAGAAACAGAATGCTTAACCAAAGAAATAAAGCACAAAAACAGAAAAGGAAGTTCCAACGGAGGTAAATAAAATTCACAGGCACCCATTCCTAACTGCAAACCAATCTGAGGAGTAAACAAGAATGTGCCTCAATGCAAAAGAAAAGAAAAGTAATCAAGGTGCCATCAGAAGTAGGACCATGATAAATTTTAGGTTTGAAAAGCCCACACACAAAGGATGATAAAGCAGTGACACCAGATTAGACTATAATATTTTCTCCGTGTTTTCTAATAACAAGCAATGTGCTTTTCTCTCAGACAGACAATTAAACAAGGAAAACATTTTTTTCACAAGCTCTTGCTAAACAAGAACCATCAATGAGTAATGACTATTGACGAGCTTTAAACTTAAAATTGTTCTTCCCTTGCCTATTAATGCCTATTGTTGCCCCAAAATCCCATTCAAGTGCCAAATTGCAAAGCAAGTATAACGGTAAGTGGGACAAATTCTAGATTCCAAGTGGTTGACAATGGGGGTTCCTGTCCCCATTTCATTTAAAAGAACCCATTACTATAGTAGAGACTAATCATTTTTGCCGCCATTATGTTTCAAACTTTTCCCCTCTCATCTAGCTGAGTAGGAAAATTCTTAAGACAAATTATAATCCACCTATCTTTACTACGCTTGCCCGACAGCCCAAAAGTTTTGGGTCTGTCATAAGGCATGAGAAAGGATATTCAAAACTCCGTTTTCGAGTTTGCAATGAGTTATAAGGAAGCTGAAACTTACTCTGTAATATGAAAATGCAGCATGAGAATCTCAGTGAACCTTTGTGCTGCTTTTGGAGAGAGAGAGAGAGAGAGAGAGAGAGAGGGAAACACCTCCATCGTGCATGAAATGCCATAGCCAGCACTTGAGGAAGCAAATTACCCCTTCATACACATATCATCAACAAAATATAAATCATTAAACAGCGTATGACACATCCTTACAGTAAATTCTAGCAAAATCAAGGTTTGCTCCCAACCTCCTAGAATCATCACAATCAGGAAGTTACCATCTGAACAACATCGTGGAAAGAATACTTTATTTTTGCTACCAGCAAAATTAGACAAATTGCAACCATAATCTAATATGTTACGTTACCAGCACAATTAGAAAAATTGGAAATTAATATTATATATGTTTTTACAACCAAACATACTTTCAATTTCAACAGCTAATACAGTTTCACAAGCCAATTTTGGCTGCTGAATGCAAATCTTTAACACTACTCTTTCCAGCCTTGCTTCTCTTATAGCTCTTCGACGGAGTCAAATAGAATCTCAGCAAGCCAGTGTCAGGATTATTTGGCGAATATCTAACACTCCGGTTCCTCTGAAACATAAACTCGTGTCTCCCATTACTCCCTTTGCTCTCAGAATCATCGGCGAAACCATCCGTTCTACAAGGGCTTCTACAGCTAACGCTATAGCTTCGCATAAGCTTCTGACCAACAGGCTCACTTGCTTGCACATTAACCACCCTCCCAAGCCTCTGCAAAGACTCTGCAAGTGGCTTATCAACCACAACACCAGAATCACACTCCTCCTCCCCAATCCTATCCTCCCTTCTCTCAGTTCTCTGTACTAAACCCAACTTGCTCCACACATCGCGCCATTTCTGCAACTTCTTGACACCCTTTTGCCTATTGGCAGCACCAGAAACATCCTTGGAATCAGATTCCGTCACACAACCAGATTCAACAGCATCAGCTGAAGATCTCACATAATTGTCCATCAATTCTTTTTCTGTAATTAACAACTTGGCACCATAGAAGGTGGCCGGAGACACCTTCGGCGACACCTTCGCATTCACATTCGCATTAGACGTTAATTTCAACTCATCAAGCCCCGAAATTGACTGTCTCCTACGAGAGCTTGATCTATCAAAACCAAAACTCCTTCTACCGTCGCCAGAACTTCCCAAACCAACACTGTTATTGTTGCTGTTGCTGTTAATGGAATTGGAATCTTCATCGACTGAAAGCATCGGTGAAAGCCTAGAACACGATTTCCCAATCAAACACCCATCCCAGGAAGCGCGAGGGCAATCGAACGAGATTCTTCCCGCTTCAATCGAAAACCTCGGATCCGCGTCGCAGGATCTTCTCCCTAAATTGCATTCTCCAACCTCCGATTGAGTCTCTCTCAATCCCCTTGCTCTTCGCTTCTCTGCATTACTCTTCACACTACTATCAGCGTCAGAGTTTTTCTTAGCCCTGTGTTTCCATTTCCACTTCTTGAACTTCTCTGCGGCGGCATTCCAGAAGGTCCTGGAATCCCTGGCACCATTCCTCTTGCGGAGCTGCAGCTCGAGATCTATAAACTCCTTCACCGTCTTGGTTTCCTCGTCGGCATCATCGTCGCCGTCGTCGGAAACCCTAACCTCGGAGGCGTGTTTGCGCGAGCGGGATTTTCGTAAGTCGTCGCGGTTGAAGAGATCGGAAAGGGAGCTGCGGGGGCGGACCTCACAGGAGCGGCGGCGGGGGTCGTCGGTAGCGGCGGTGGGGCGAGAGCAGGATTTGGAGCGCCGGAGTGAAGGAGAGGGAGGGGAGTGGTCGGAGGGGATACCAGCGAGGCGCTCGCGGAGACAGATGGCGCAAAAGCCGGTGATGGGGGCGGTGGGGTGGCGGTGGCAGGCGGAGAGGCGTTGGGATTTGGGAGTCATGAGTGCAGCATGCGTTGGTGTGTGTGAGTGAGTGTTGATGGCAATGCCATTGTTGTGTTTGTTATGAAGAGAGTGGGAGACACCGCATAAGTATGCACACAACAGTACGGAATCTTCTCATCATTCTTAATTATACAACTAAACCCTCCTTAACCCCCTTTTTTCTCTCTCTAACTATTTCCTTTTATTCAACATAATATTATCATTTTTTTTTTCAAAAATAAAAAAAAAATCACTAAAATCTCTATATAAATTAGGTGAAGTCCTTTCGATAGGACCTTAAAACAAAAAAAAAGATTTAAATAAATTAAAATAATTACTCTCAGTCCTATCAATTGAGCTGTTAACTAACTACAGTTGTTACTTTATGAGCGTCGATAAAGGCCACACATTCAACTTACACGTCAAGAAATTAATCTTATTAATTACACAACCAAAACATCTTAATTACACATTCAATTCTGGTTAATACCTTCCTCGTATACGAATATTCAAAATTCGGCCATTTATTCAACATTTTAAATTTCCATGCATCATTGCGTGTGCTAATCATATAATCTCCAAAATAATTGCAAACTTTAATGCCATAAAATTACTCTCACTTTAACGGTTGCGGATTTAGGTGATTTTTTTTAAAAAAAATTAATAATAACATTTATTTTTTTCTAAATACATATTTATTTGTACGCATGGAATATAAGTCCTTTCGAAAGTTCGTTGAATGCAGTGTCTTCTGCAACTAAAATTAGAGATAGAGACCACCATGAAACTACATTTGTACATAAAAAAAACATTTTATATAATTAATTTTGAATTATATAAACTGGTTTTAAGTTATAAAAAAAATAGTTTCGGTGCATCAAAATGATGAGTTGACCTTTTGGTTTGCGCAAATTTACAAGTCAACCCTCTCAACTGAAGCAAAGTTCAGTGATCTGTTTGGTTTGGCCTGAAGCGTGGGAATCTTACAGCAGTATAAATTTTGGCAAAGGTAACAGCACTGGGATGCGAACCCTAAATGGTCACCACACGTGCACCACTTCTTGAAATTATCTCTTTCAGCCTTTTTTTATATGTTTCTTTTTAACATTATCAAAACTCATAAAATAGTAAAAGCATAGAGGCTTAATTAATTCTTTAATTTCATCTAATTAAAGTCAATTTTATGAGATTTATTATTTTTTATTTCGGGTTAAATGTAATTAATTAAGATAGTTCAATATGTAGATCTACTGTTGAATTAATCACAATTGCTTCTTGCACCTTATCATTTTATTTAATTTTGTTCTTGCCTTTCGAAATTTTATTTGAAGCATTTGGGAAGGTACAGTTATATGATCCGGATAATGGATTCCATAAGGGGTATTTGGTTGACCGAAAATTTAATGCTGACCAGAAAATGGATTCTGGAAGAAGAAGAAGATTTTGAAAGAACTCATTATCTGGAAAATAAATTTTGGAAGTTAGTTTCGAAAAACATTTCCAAAAAAAGAAGTTGGAAACATATTTTCCTTTTGTTATGTAACTTTCAAATAAGGGCAAAAGCAGAAATTAAATAAATTGATAGGTGGAGGAAAAACATCATAGATTGCAAGAAGCAACATTCTAAGTTAATTTATTACAAAATGGGCTTTCTGCAATCCATTGTTTTCTTTCTGTACCCCACACTTTTTATAAAGGCCAAAATATCCTTTTGATTTCGACTAGGTTAAAAAAACCTATGACACATTTTTCTCTCTTGCCCTTGCTTGAGTCCTTTCAGCTCCTTCAATCCTGCATTTTCCTTTTCTCATTCTTCATTAGTTGTCGGATTATAGAGGAGTGGTGTAGCTTTATGTTCCGGTGCAATAAGCGGATACCAGAGTACAAAACTGGATTACGATATCGGATTTGGTGAGGGAAAATCGAATTAATGTGTTTTGGTTAACATAGAAAAAAGATTTTATCATTTATTAGGTTCCTAATTTTGTTGAGAAGGATGCTTCTCACTTTCTTTTTATATCTTAATCTTGAGTCTTTATTTTGAAAGGTTGAAGCAATTAGATTATTGATTATTGTTATTTTATTTTTAAAATTAGAATTAAATTTGGATAAAATAAAATAATATGATCAAATTGAGACAAAATAAAATAATAATTTTCAAGTTAATAGTAATGCAATGACATGTGACACTGTAAATATCATATGACACTGTTATTGTCACGTGCCACAATATTAATTTGACACGTGACATTTTTTTTAAATATAAAAATAAATAAATAAAATAATACAAAAAATATTTAAAAAATTCAAAAAGAATCACTAATTGACACGTGACACATTTTTAACGATGTTAGTACGAAACTAACGACAAGAACCTAATTGCTCCAATTTTGCAAAATTAAGTACTCAATTGAGATAAAAAATAAGTGTGGAACCTATCTGAGACTCCTGAACAAAATTAGGGACCTTGAAAATTATTACACCTAGAAGAAATATTGAATTACATTATGCAATGAGCATTAGTCGGACTCCGTGCAAAGTATTATTATCGAATTGACAAATCCAGTTTCATTGCATCGCATCAAGAATGCGAGATGTTGATTTTTTTTTCAAAAAAACATTTTTGCATTTATACTATGGTAAAAACTCGTGGTGGAGTTTTGCATTGTAGATTTGCCTCAATGTGGTTGACAATGGCGAGGCGTAATGGCTAAAGGTGAGTTTTGCAGTCGTGACGAATAGGGATGACAAAAAAATTCGCGCCCGCGAATATTCGCGGATAAAATCTGCGACGAATAATTGATACCCGCGGATATTTACTACCCGAAACCCGCAGATAGCGAATATTTTAGTACCCACTTATAAACGGGTCGGGTGCGGGTATTATACTATTTGTACCCGCAGATATCTGCTACCCGCAAAAAATAAAAATAAAAATTTAATTTTTATTTTATTAAGTTAAATTTAATTAAAATTAACATTAATTTTTATTTTACAAGGTTAAATTTAATTAAAATTGTAATATATGAAGTATACAGATCGGAATTAATTGTCATTTATGGACAATTAACAGGAATTAATAGGTTAGATTGCCTTACTCTTTATAAAATATAAAATATACTGTATTGATTATTGGATTTGATGGCCTAAAAATATATTGCACTAATTAATAGGTCAGATTGTCATATTGTCTTATTCTTTACAAAATATACGGTATTAATTATTGATTATTGAGTTTGATCGCCTAAAAATATATTGCACTAATGGTTAATCAATGGGCTTGTCTGTCACAGTTGATGTTTCCTCTTCTATCCTAATAAAATTTATTTAGACAATTTTTTTATATCTTGAATGTGGAAGTGTCTTCTGCACATCAACAACCCACCGGAGTGGATGACATTCTCAGGAAGGATTGAAGAAGATCAAAAGAGAACAAAGCAAAGAAGAACGACTGACCCTCAGACCAATTCAACCAAAACAAAAATATCATTTTAATTTATATTTAATTTAATTTATATTATATTTTATATAATTTTTTTTTGTAATTTTATTTTAATAATTTATAAGAATATATTTTTTTAAATATTTGCGGGTATTCGTGAGGGTAGCGGGTCGAGTAACGGGTGGATTTTTTTTGTCGGGTCGGGTTGCGGGTAGGCACTATTCGTGCCCGACTCGACCTGTTGCCATCCCTAGTGACGAATAGCGAGGGAGGAGATGACGGAGGTGGAGATGTGAAAATTGGAGAATAAGAGATTTTTTGTGTTTTCTACATTTTGGTTTTGCAAAGAAAGGGTTCAATGAAAGAGAGAGTGAAAGAAAAATTTGGGTTTTATTTTCTTTTTTACTTTGGAACTTTAGAGGAAAAGAATAATGGTAGGGTTACACAACAACATTCATTTGACACTTGACACTTGACACGTATGATAGGATTTTGTAAGAATAGTATCAAATGAAGAAAAATGTATCTATTAAAGTATCATGAACATGAAGATATGTATGGGATGGTGCATGAAATCCTTATTTTTTGTATATAAAATATTTTAGGTTTAATCATTTCAGAAGTTGTCGCTTTTGTTGGAAGTTTCAAATCGGTTTCTTAATTTTTTTTTTCAATTGAGTTCCTAATTTTGAAAATTCGAATCAATACAACTTTGTCGTTAAATTGATTGAATGATGTCAAAAAACACAGTGACATGGCTTAGTGAACAACGACATGGAATCAAATCAATCAGATGAATGAACCAGAAACCCTAGCCATGTCATCGTCTTCAACCTCAAACTAGAAACCTTAGTCACACTAGACCACCTCAATGCTGCCATCGAACCATATTATCAACCACCAAAAACAATGCCACATGACTCTACACCATAAAAACAAACGTGAGACAATGCGATCCATTGATGCAGAGACCACCACGAGCAGCTTTGCCTCCTCATTCGCACCACCACCGTAAAACCATGAGCAACCTGCAAGAATGAACAGCTCCACCATTCCAAATTAAAACAGAAAGAAATTGGAAATTTTTGATGAACAACAAGAGCTGCTTCCGTTACTTAAATCTATTTCACATTTGCAATTGCGCTTAAACGATTTGTTAGTTGCAAAACTTTACCATTTCTACTAGTTTTTAGTTATTTATTTCTTTTTAAATCTCTATATGATGTTTTTGTTAATGTTTAAAACGAGCAATAGTAACTACCTTTAATTAAGGCACGAAATTTTCCCCAATTTTTATTAGAAAAAAGTGAAACATTGGTGAAATGTTCAAACCCTTTAGTTACGCTGAAGATGAAGGTCCACCATCTTCTTTAACATATTGAGAAGGTTAGGCTAATAATCTGTTGATTTCAAATTTTAGTGAAGAGCATGTAGTGTGAAAATTTATCAATACTTCATTTTGGGTTTCGCTTCTGTTACTGAAAATGTGGAAATAATATATTTTATGCCAATGTGATTAAAACATTATCCACTATACAAGAAATAGATTTGGAATAGTGAATCATTATGTCCGTAAGATTCTTTCCTTAATCTTTATTTTCCAAAAATAAAAAGTCAAACTTTTACTCAAGTTGAACATAAGTTTAACCAAAAAAAATTCATAACTGTGTCCGGGGAAAAAGAAAAAAAGAAAACAATTTTATTCATTTATTTAATATATAATAAACAGGGGCAAAATGGAAATTAAAATAAATTTGGAGGTGAACAATGGGTGCAGGAAGAAAAACAATAGGTGCAGGAAGAAGCCCCATTTTTGGCCTTTTAAGCCAATTAAGCCATGTATTGAAGATCCAGATAGCAACCAAAACAGGTAGAGAGGAACAAATTTGTGAGCGGAGCAAATGGAGAAAGCAAAAGAGATGCTAAGCCTGACACAAGAGCAGTACGACGCCGTGTCACGACTCCAATTTCTTCCTCCTCTCAGAACCGGCGATAACTCCTCCTTCTACGAACACTTCGTCCTCGCCGGAATTCGAGTTGACCGAGTTGAACCCGGTTGCGTCTCGTGCTCCTTCAAAGTCCCTTCTCGTCTCGCCGTAACTTCCGTTTCATAAACTTCTATTATCGTTATCATCGATTAATAACCCTCTTTCGCCATGATTATTGTTATGATTACATTTTAACTGAAGTTGCTTCAACTTGTTGAGGTTAATTTTGAATGTGTTACGTTACAGGACAGGAGTGGGAAGTTGGCGAATGGAGCAATTGCGAATTTGGTGGACGAAGTTGGAGGCGCTGTCATCCATGAAGAGGGTCTCCCCATGAATGTTTCTGTCGACATGTCCATTTCTTTTCTCTCAACTGCTCGCGTTGGTGTAAGTTGCAACAACTGTAACATTAAATGAAAGTAAAATGTAGAAATTAATGATTCATGTGTATCCAACAACCCTATTTTCGCTTAATTAGTTATTGTCCTTGTGTTTAGGGTGCCAAATTGATGATGACTCTATCAAACCTACCAACTAGGTAGTTACTATAGGAATTGCATTGGGGACTGGGGAAGTTTGTGAATTCATAAACCCGAATTTCATTAAGGTTGGTCAGATTACTTATTACTCATGGCCTCCATTTTGTAGAGAGACATGATAGTTCATAATGAACTGCACACCTACTCAATCTTTCTACCATTCAACCACTCAACCTATGTAAAAACTGAACACACATAAGATTCATCGTGTTCAGTTCTTAGACATTAATGACGTGTTTGGATAAATTTTCTTATAAACACTTTTAAGAAAAATAATCGAGAAGAGAAATGAAATAAACTAATTTGCCGAGGCTCGGTTATTTTAGTTTCTCCAAAATTAAAGTTGTTTATTCATGTATAAGTTAGTTTTAGCTTGTGAAAAAACTTATTTCACAATTTCTTTATACATTTCTTAAAATAGTTTACGAAGTAGTTTACCCAAATAAACCCTAACAACTTTGTTTGTATTTGTATTTACATTCAGTTCATTGTAAAGCCTATCCTGGTCCTGTCTTCCTCTGAGTTTCTGCCACAAAATGTCTAAATTTTTTATTAAACTTGAGTTGAATGGCTTTCCAAACACGGTTATTCTCTTTAAAAGTGTCCTTTTTAGTTCAATTGGCGAGTCAACTTAAATAAGGACTTGGATTTGAATCTTATAAACCGAAAGAAAATAATAGAGCTTTATCTCCTAAAATAGATTCATTGATTAATCTTAGATTAAACTGAAGGTTTAAAAAAAGTGTCCTTTTGAGAAGGCTCAGAGTTCGGGCCTGGTAATGCTAGCAACATGTTTATTGTTTGTATCCATTCCATGATTCCAATTTCCAACCGTTTCTTATTATAAGACTCCCGCTTTAGGTTTCATAAATTGGGTTCATTGATCCACAACCAACTTTCCTGCTCCTTTTTCTCCCTACTTTCCTTCTGGTGCTTGCATCAACATATGCATTCTTCCATTATGAACCTTGCTGTTTAGGGTGTGAAATGTGCTTCTACATAGATGTTTTATACCTTCTGAATATATTGATATCATGTTGCAGGATGAACTAGAAATTACTTCTAGGTTGTTAGGAAGGAAAGGAGGTTATTCTGGGACAATTGTTCTCCTTAAAAACAAAGCCACGGGAGAATTGATAGCCGAAGGTCGTCATTCACTATTTGGTAGACATAACAGCAAAATGTAATTCAATAGATGTGTATGAAATGTCTGTAAATGAAGATTGTCTTTGGGAAACTGATTTGGGTATGAGTCACCACTTATTAATTAGATAAAGTTCTGAGTGAGAGCATGATATGAAGACGTGAAATGAAAAGTGAAAAAAATTATGCTTGGTTTATATGGTTACTGTGACAGTACTTCTCATATAACTGTAACTCCTTATTTGTTGTGGGGTTTGAGATTCACAGATTTGGAATAATTCTATGAAAGAGCTTAGAATCTGTGTAAGTGGAAAAAAGAGCAAAGCCTAGTGAATTACTAATTCCACTTATTTAATGTGATTGTATTAAAAATATTTTCAAGTTAGTTCAGGCAACTCCCACGACTTCAGTTTTCTTTGACTTGTCCAGATCCTGTAATTTTTTCAGATGCTGTCCACCTCTAGTAAAATAACCGGATTTTCAAGAAAGAATTATTTTCAATTCCTTTAGAGACATAGTTAATATATCAAAAATAAAGTAATTTTGGATTCATTGAAAAAAAAATTAATAAGATTTCCAGTAATTTCAAATCTCATAATCGATTAAAAAAGGGTTTTCAATTCAATTAGAAAACTGAGATTCCGTGGATGAGTGGTGGAGAATCACTGCAGCTCGGACCCCTCAATTTTGGGCTGAAATAGTGTGGATTCCACCTTGCTTAATAAATAATTTAATTTTAATTTTAAAACCTGTTCAATTTTTTAAAAAAATATTGAAAACTCTTTTTTTAAATATAATTTTTTATTGAGGTTGGATGAGAGAGAAGTTGTAATTCCTGAAAACAACTATCACTTTTAACTATTATTCTTATAATATTAAAATAAAGATTTTATTGTCTAAGTTATTTTTCTTTTATACTTGTAGATGGATTTCCACACTACATTGTCAATAGTATATTCTGATCGAAGTTTACTAATCACAATATACATTAATTAAAAATAAACTATATAGATTCGGATAAATATTAATTCTATGTAACCAAAACATCATTTTTATTTAAATGATGAATTACATGTAAAATTTATGAACCCTGAATCTACTCGAAGTAAATAAAAGACTTAAACATAAAATAATCATTTACACTTATTCATGAATAAACACTAACACAAATAATATTTTTTATATATGTTGTTTTAGATTTTTCTTAAATAGGTTAGACATAATTGTGAGAGATATAAATTTACATTTATTAAAATTCACGTAAATTTATATTTGTTAATTGAATAACATATGTAAATTTACACTTATTGATTGAATAACAAATGTAAATTTATGTCTGTTGATTGAATAGCAAACATAAATTTAAGTTTCTTGGTTGAATAATAAACATAAAAGGAGTTAATGAAGTTATTTTAACACAATGAACTAACTTTTTAAGTTCGACATCATCATTTAGCTCTCAAAATCTCAATTTTAACTCTACATAAATGATTTGTCAAAATAGGATTTTGAAACACTCAAAAGTATAGATCCATTGAAGATGAAAAAACTAAAGTACCTTCAGTGTTAAGAGGTAAGAGGTTTCCCATCTCAGATGTCTTGTCTCTCTCTGTATAATTTTGTTAATTACATAATTAAAGCAATCACAAAGCATATCAAGATTCAAATAGTCTATCTAAAATAACAAAAACACAACCGTTTAAGCAAAAGGAGTTTTACACAACACAATTAAAGACCTAAGAATACATATTCTGTGAACATTTGAGAAACTAGAAAACCTTGGAATTGGCTTTGTAGTATATGATTTCTTCATCCTTGAGAACAATCGTGGGGAGCTTCTCCTAGTATTCCATGTTCTTCGTGATCACGAGAATTTGAGCATTAGCTCGACCCTAATCAAACATAGAGCGTGTAAAGGAATAAGAGGAATACAGAGTGAGGAGAGAAGAGGTGATAAAAAAATGAAAATGAAAAAGGGCCCAATACTTGAGAATATCTTGGTCACCAATGGAAGTCTTTTCCATTGGTGAATCATAAAATAGACCTTTTATATCTAACATTTATAGGCCAATCATAAATTTACATCTAATGTGTACTCAATAAATGTAAAGTTAGGTCTAACCTATAAAGGTTAAACTTAAAAAACTTCTTTTACTTATTATTCTTATAAGTTAAACGTAAATATGACTTTTATAGATCATACATAAATATTGACTATTTGTTTACAAAATTACTACTGCACATTTTTTTTATACTTGCTTCATGTCATATGGAAATTTAATTATGTGAATGATAATTTTTTTTGTTACTGAAATGAATCTCTTATTAAGATTCATGTGAAGAATTTTCATGATGATAATTTTTTTGTTAGTGAAATGAATCTCTTATTAAGATTCATGTGAAGAATTTTCATGAGATTCTTCTTCTAAACTGTATTAAATTCTTTTTTCCTCTCATCTTGGTGTTATTATATCAATTAATATATTGGGTTTTTTTCAATTTTTTTTTCTCTAAATCTTCTTTTACATTATTTGTCATCCCCCAAATCATCTACTGTAGAAGAAATATCTCTCCGGACATTTCCTCAATTTTGGTTATGCAAGATGGTGGATGGACCATAGGTAACAAGATTTCCAAACTAGTCTTAGTACAAGGTACACTTTTTACATTGATAGTGATCGTTTTGATTAAGTACACCAAATAAAAATTCATAACTCCTAGATTCTTATAAGATCCTAGAAAATTTACATTAGTGAAATAATTAAATTTAAAATAACATAAAATTAATATTCATATTTCTATTTAGCTTTTATAGATTTTTTTTTTCTTTTTACATCCTTTCTCTTATAATTGTACTCCTTGCTCATTGGGCCTTATGAAGGAAAAGCCCATTCTCCTCACTCACACCCCCTTTTTTTTTCTATACACTTCAATTATGCTACTCATTTTTTTGTCCCCTACTTTTACTAAAATCCCCCACTGAGCACAATAATTTCCAGATAATTTTCAAAGCATGTCTAATGGTGTTTGAATTTATAAGTCTTTTAATAAAATCTTACACTTTTGATTGTCATTTTGGAATGGTAACTAATTATTAGAAGATATTTCAGTTTATTCAAGACACTCAAGTATCAAGTATTGAGTTTGTTTGGGAATTCAATTTATTTTAAAGTTAAGGTATAGTTTGAATAAGAATGTCTCTTACAATACTAACACTAACACTGAATCTATCATTCATCAAGACCAACTTAAATATATCTATTAACCTAAATATTTTGACAATCAATTATTTAAAGCATTTTTCTTATCCTTACTACTTAAACAGTCAATTAAATGCTTAGATGAGTAGGGTACTCATACAATATAATTGATTATTGCTTATCATAATTAATCACCAAGTTAAGACAATATATCATTTCTCTACTCATGGCTTAAAATACTTCTTAAAAACATTAAATAATTAATTATTTATAAAAATATAATTAATTACTTTCATCCTATATATTGTTTATAAATATTTGTTTTAAAAGAGTAAACTTAAAGATATATTGTGTAACATTTCATGATAATTGAAATTTAAGAGTGTTAATGTGACATCCCAAATATATATCATATATATCATATATATATATATATATATATATATATATATATATATATATATATATATTATATAAGGACGTCAACATAGATAATATTGGAACATATATATATATATATATATTATATAAGGACGTCAACATAGATAATATTGGAAAGCAGTTAATACAACAAATTAAAGTATTACAGTTATCTATAATGGTCTAAATTAAAATTCTTAACCAATTCAAAGTACTTCAAAATAACCTAATAAGTAACTAAAAATAATATAAAATAACTAGGTGGAATCCTAGAGAGAACTAAGCGGCAGCATCAGCGTCCTCCGGTGCTTGCTCCAATGGAACTTCCTCAACAACATCTGTCTCATCCAAGTAGATGATCATCGCAAGAGAAAGCATACCCAAGAAACATACAACACAAAAGTAAGGGTGAGCTAGGTAAACAAGCAACATACATATAATACGGTCAATCAATGTCATCATGCTTAATTAAATAGAAAAAAGAACAAGCAAGGCATACCAACCAAACCATGCATCAAATACTCAACGCGACTCATCCGGATTTGGTATAACATGTCTAGCTATTGGTCGTCTTTGCACTTTCATAGTTCAGTTGGCCTATCCCCAACACTATGCAAGGTGAGTCCCCCAATCTGTCTATGTCTAAACTCCAAGACCATAGACGAGGACCTCCCTCTACTCTCACCACTCACATTGTTCTTCTCTATTTGAGTATGAACAATGCTTTGAGTGTAGGGATAGACATACCATTTCAAAGCTCCCAACAGTTATACATACAACATCATCTCTACAATCATCTCTCCCTTCAGTTCATCCTCAATTACATCATTCTAATTCATAGTCATATTCTTTCAAGCCACACAATTCAAATATATATATACATACATGACACTTTGTCAATCAAACAACATAACACCAAACCGAAAACCATCTCAAATAGACAATACTGTCATATTATCTCAATCACACCACAAAACTCTACAATTTCTTGTAAAATAATACATTCCCACAAATAAAATTAATTTAATTAAGTACACAATATCATCATAAATCTAAACCACCATTTAATTAACACTAAATAATTTTTCCAGCATTAAAACTATTTACTTTATTTATTTTATACTTTTATAGTTTATTCAGTTTCTAAATAGATTCTCCAAAACAAACTTCTTATTATATTATCCTAATTTCTCTTAACTTTCTATAATATAATATTTAGTTATATTCTAAAAGATATATATATATATATATATATATATATATATATATATATATATATATTAAAACGGATATTGCACTTAGCTAAAATCCTTATATTAAATATATTATACGTTATCTATCTAAAATATAACAACACCATTGCAACTCCATAAACTAATAACATAAAATAATATAATAAGAATATCAATCAAATAACAATTATGATAACTTTATATAATATATTGTTATATAACATACAAAATTACAAAACTGAACTAAAACCAAAAGAATTCCTACAACATAACATACGTAACACTTCAACCTCTTCCATATTCAATGTATAAATCATATCATCAATTTACTTCTCTAACATTAATCTTGCAATTATTTTTCAGCAAAGATAACAAGGCTTTATACCAATATCATAATAGCAACCAACAAACATTTTATGCAATTTTTACATTCATTACAGCAAGTACATTATGCCATATTTACAATAATTACAACAAATATTTTATATTATTTTTTTTCATAGCAATTACAGCAAATATATTCTGCAGATTTTTAACCCAAAAACAACAAAACTTTAAAATTCCAAACAACATTTTCGTTCAATCAGCTAATAAGTTTTTGATACAATATTTTCATTCAAACAGCAACATTTTCTGGTGTAGAAACTTTAAAAACAACAACATTTTTCCTGACAGAAACAGAGTAACACAACAACCATTTTTCTGCAGAATTTTATTTTAACACAGCAAGGAATTTGCAGAATTTATAACAGCTAACAACAAGCCTTTTTGACAGCAACCAGAAAATGATTTAGGTGCAATACAACATCCAGAACAACACCAAACAACAAGGTTTTCTTGTGCAGAAACAATAATTAAAATAGTGTGAAAAAAATAATTAAACATAGGCATTCTTTCACAATTCCCACAAAACTCATCTCATGCATACAAGAATTTCACAGGGCATAAATAAAAAGAAAACCCAACTCCCCTTACCTGGAAAGTTTCACAGTTTAACTTGACAGGAATGCTCTAAATAGTGCTCCTCACAGGAAATTTCAAAGACACCCTATAAATCACCAAATGGTGATAGAATTAGCTTTTTAGGCTAGAAATTACCACAAATTTGAAGTAGAACGCTTCTAGTGGCATGCATTCAGTAAAATAGCAATGCCCTAGGTTCTAGAAACAGTGGAGAAAAGGGGAAAACTACTTGCCGGTGAAGATCGGAAATTTAATCGGATGGTTGCGAAGCTCTCTACGCCGCGGTCACTTGAGCACCACCTAATCCAACATGCAATGGCTCAGTGAGTGAGGAGGCTAGAGAGAAGGCAGAGAAAGTAAGGTTTGGAGTTCTAGAGAGAGAAACGTTCTTAATAAAATGGGTTTCAGTTCTTGTTTTCTAAAAGCTTGGTAGAAACTATAAACTGTGCTCTTTTTAATAAAAAAAAAACCATCTCTTTTATTTTAATTCAGTTTTCACCCATTCTTTTAATATAAATATATTATATTTCTTAGGTTCTTACAGTTAAAGTGAACTAATCTGACTCACATGGATTAGTTCACCACGAATTGAGTTAAAAATGGTCAGTTCAAACCAACCCACTTTTTAGTGAGTCAAAAATTTTATAACTTAGTTTGATCTATCACGAATAAGTGGATTTGTGAGTTGGCTCATTTATAAATGTTTTATTTTTGGAATTTATTTTATATGAGGAAAGAGAGCATGACACACGTTCTAAGTGAGAGTCAAGTGGAATTAGAATTATTTTTTAGAAACTATCTTTATTTTATATGAATTTAAAAACTTATTTAGAAACTTCTTTGTTGACCACTAAGGATACAAAGTGGTTTTTAGAGCAATTGAGATGTTATTTCTAGATATGATGTTTTTGTTGGTAAATGATATATTTGTGATGATTTGTTTAGGTTAATTGTTATTTCTTTATTTTATAACAAAATATTTAACAATTCTTCTTTTATTATTAAAAACGTTAAGAAGTTTGGTAAGATACAATTTAAATTATATAATTTTGAGGTGCAAAATCAATTACAAAAATTAAGACTATTTGTTGTTGTGAAGGTAATGAATATATGTCCTTAGAATTTTATTTTTTTGAAACTCATGTTATTATAGATAAAGTAACATCTCCATATAGTCTCAAACTAATGGTGTAGAAGAAAGAAAAATTAAAATGGTTTCGTTTGATATATAAAATATTATAATACAGATTCAAACTTATCTAAAAATATGTGAGATAAAACTTTATATTTTGTTTATTATATTCTCATATAGAATTTCTTATAGAGATGGTGATAAAACTATTTATGGATTAGAAAAAAAAAACTATATTTAAAATATTTAAAGGTGGAATGTCTTAATATACCTTTTAATAAGAAAATACAAATTAATAATATTTTTTTTAAGTCATTTGATTGATACATTGTTATGTGTGTGAAACTCATTTAGGTGAATCACATTAGTTCAATCTACATTAAAAAAATTAAAAAAATTTCAACCTAACTTAAACTGATGGTAAATTAGACTCACTAACCAATTGAACTTATTTTGACTATAGATACATTTATTCATTTCAAATATAAATATATATTTATTTTGTTACAACTAACTTAATATGTGATTAGACATTAATATTGATTAAAAAAAAAAACTTCTCTGTAATATTTAAGCTAACAAGAAGTTAGAAAAATTAAAATCAGAGTTAAAGCTTTACAGAATACATTGAAAAAAAATAAAATATTTTGTTTAAGTGTGATTGCCAAAGGAAAACTACAAACCTCTTTTTTTTACCTAATTTTTGTTTCTGTTTAGATGCCAAACAGAATATAACGCAAAACCTCCCTTGTTTGGTGACAGAAGGTAATGAAAAAGTAAGGGTTAAATATGTTTTTAGTCTCTATACTTTTGGGTGATTTTGGTTTTAGTCCATTTTTAAATTAAGGTATAATTTAGTCCTTCAACTTTAGAAAACTCTGGTTTTAGTCATTTTTATTAAATTTTTTTAACTTTATTTGTTGTTTCAAGCACGTTTCATTATAGCATTTGGATTGTTTATACTGTTTGACACATTTTTGCTTCAATGTTAACTGAGAAACGCGTTTGAAACAAAAAATAAAGTTAAAAAAATTTGGTAAAAATAACTAAAACCAAAGTTTTCTAAAGTTGAAGAACTAAATTGTACCTTAGTTTGAAAATGAACTAAAATCAAAATCGTCCAAAAGTATAGGGACTAAAAACATATTTAACCAAAAAAAATAATTGAGTTGGATTTAGACAACAAATAGATTCTTTTACAAAAAGATGGTAAATGTGTTCCTAACTTTATATATTTATATATTTATTTTTTTTCCTTTTTTTTTCAAAATGATTGAAACTAAACAGATTTGAATTTACATATTAATTAAATTGAGATAAAAAAAATAGTATTATTTGTAAGAACTGGGATAGATAAATGATAAGACGTGGACGGTTGTACCCTTTCAAGGTAAACGACTTCAATACTTATATACTATTCAATATTCTTTAAACTGACACTGAAAAAAATGATCAAACGAAGGCCATTTGGGTAATTGTGAACCACCGCACCGACCAACTCAATTCTGTTACTCACTCAAACCTTCCACCGTCCGCGGCCATGGCTGCGCTGTCCTCCGCCATTGCTTCGGCCGCCAAACCCTTCTCGCTGCCCCAAACCCGCCGCGCCAGAGTGGCGGCGCTCCACTTTCCCAAACCTCACTTCAAGAAGAAGGAATTCAACTTCGCCGAAGTTTCACTCTCACTCCGTTCTCTTCCCCGTCTTCGTGTTTCCTCCAACGATGCTCACTTCAACTCGAGGTCCGAGGAGAGCCAACAGCCACAGCCGAGTTTCGCAGAGTTCATCACTTCAGAGAGAGTCAAAGTGGTGTCCATGCTGGCCCTCGCCCTCGCCCTCTGCAACGCCGATCGCGTCGTCATGTCCGTGGCCATCGTGCCATTGTCCCTTGCCAACGGGTGGAGCCGCGCCTTCGCCGGAATCGTCCAGGTTCTGCACGCCAACTGTTTGAAGAATTGACTCTCATATATTGTTATTTTCGGTTCTCGATGTTGTAAATTTTATGGGCATGCAAGTCTTTAGACTCTCAACTGACTGTAAATAATCCTTGATTTCACTTGTTGGAAGTCATTCACATCTACTATCGATCAGGCGAACCTACTTGACTTTACAAATTAATTTTATAACAATTTATAGCATATAAATGGAACAAACTTCATTTTACAAATTAATTTTATAAGATTGAGTTAGATTTTAGTTCTTAACATAGCATAGATATCAGATATCGGAGTTATGTCTTAGAGTATATTCCAATTGTTATATGCTATTAAATCGTTATTGGATTTTCTATTAATATCTATTTATTTGTGTTGAAAGTATCACATTGACTAAATTGACTAAAGATAGAATCAATTTATACCCAGTGCAAATTTCAATCGATTTTATAAAATTGAGCTAGATTTAAAGTCTATTTCTCAACAAACATTACTTATTGTAAAGTAGGTTTTTGATTAAAATCGATAGATGTATTTATGAGTTTGTGTGATTTGTTTGCAGAGTAACACTTTATTCTGATTTTATTGTGGGGTTGGTTTGTGGTGATGTAGTCGTCTTTTTTGTGGGGGTATCTGGCTTCTCCTATAGTTGGAGGGATGTTGGTGGATAACTACGGTGGCAAAGTGGTAATGGCTTGGGGAGTGGCCTTGTGGTCACTTGCTACTTTTCTTACGCCTTGGGCTGCTCAGACCTCTCTCTTGGCTCTCCTAGTCGTTCGTGCTATGCTTGGCGCTGCTGAAGGAGTCGCTTTGCCTTCCATGAATAACATGGTTGCCAGGTAAGGTGACTCTTTACAGACTTGATTTTGGTCAATGTTGTGTCTGAAGCAAAGCATTAATGTTTGAAAAGCTTTCTTTATCTCAAAAGACATGTTTGTAGCAAAGACTAGTGTAAATTGCATAATTCAGAGCACCAAACATGAGTTTGAAAACGGCACCGTGAAACTGAAACCAAATACAGCGCTCGTTTTATGCCTTCTGCTGCATAATTTTCGTTGAGATGGTAGTTATAATGTTATAATACTATGGTTATGTTATGATTTACAAGTTTTTATCTTTTGTCATGACATTAAAGGGGCTTTGCTTGTCTCTTTGTCGTGATTGTGTGAACTATAAAGTTGCTGGATTGAGAAAGGCTTGATATTTGATGTCTAACATGAGCTTATCGGAAAAGGCTTGATATTATGATGATTGGTTTTGGTTCTTTGTTTAAGATGGTTTCCAAAAACAGAACGATCAAGGGCTGTTGGAATCTCGATGGCTGGGTTTCAGCTTGGATGTGCAATAGGGCTCACACTTTCTCCCATTCTCATGTCGCAAGGTGGTATATTTAGTCCCTTTGTGATTTTTGGACTGTCTGGTTTTCTTTGGGTGTTGGTGTGGTTGTCAGCAACGTCTAGCACTCCTGACCGGAGTCCTCAAATATCAAAATATGAGCTGGAGTATATATTAAGTAGAAGGCAGACGTCTTTTCCAGTGGAGACATCTAAGTCCAACAAAGTTAAAGTGGTCCCTCCTTTCAGGCGCTTGCTTTCAAAGCTGCCAACATGGTCTCTGATCATTGCTAATGCCATGCACAGTTGGGTAATGTTTCATACTCCAGCATTTGTTTAGTTGTTACTGGTGCGGCAAATTGTCATTTATCATGTTGCAATTCGGACCACATATCTTGTTGCAATTTCTATGTGGCAATCCTAACCTTCAGTTCCCAGTCTAGCCACATCATGTGGCTCAGGCCCACATCACGCAACACGGTTGTTATTATTCATACATATTCTTATTTGTTTCCACTTTTGTTTTTTTTCCCTATTCACAGGGTTTTTTTATTGTTCTTTCCTGGATGCCCATATACTTCAGCTCGGTAAGTTTTGTCTTATTTAGTTTTGTGAATGATAAAAATATTTAGAAATAAACACTCATGTATAAATGGTTTTACATTGTAGGTGTACCGTGTGGATCTCAGACATGCAGCATGGTTTAGTGCAGTTCCATGGGCTGTGATGGCTATCATGAATTACCTTGCTGGTTTGTGGTCGGATATGATGATACAAAGTGGTATGAGTGTCACTTTGACTCGGAAGATTATGCAGGTATGTTGCATTGCATACATTATAAAGAGAGAAGAGACAAGACATATTGCATTTCTACAAGGGTAGACTTTAAATTTATGCCTTCTAATAGATTGCAAATGAATTGTGAATTATCGGTAACAAATTTCTATTTCTAATTTAGTTAAAAACTATATTTCCCTATTGTATTAATGTCACGACTCATTGCAAACTGCTCCCAGATTTTTGGGAGAATTTGAGATAGGCCAACCCAAATGGCCATTTAGGAATTGAAACAGAATAACCACAGTGAGTGATTATTTGGACATTGTGCATAAATCATTCTAGGCTGACCCTATCTGAATTTCTTCCATTTTCTTTATCGTTTTTCATCCTTTCAATGTTTTTTTTTTTTTTTTGTGTTTGTATCTTTTTAAGCGTAAGATCATTGAGAAGTATCAGTTAAGTACTAGTTTATCCTTGCTGTTTGGAGGCAGAAGATATAGGACAGGTGTCAATGGATGAGTGGAGAGAGAAAGAGGGAATTATCCTTTGTTGTTTCAGTTTTCATCTGAATCTCACAGTTCCCTATTCTTTCCTATTTCTGGGTCCTATCAAAGCACGTCTTAATGTGTCATGTATTTGAAATTCACGATCATGTAATATTTGTCTTTGGTTTTGGGTGGTGCCAATTTGTGTCATTTGATTAATGTAGTTGACCCCATTTAGTGGGAAAAAGCTTTGATTGTCTTCTTATTGTAGTTATCTTAATTTTCTCTACTCGTATCCTAGTTTGAATTTGGTTGTTCTCACTATGTATTAGTTTACAATGTAATGTTTGTGTGCACATTCGCTGCAGACCATTGGTTTTGTTGGTCCTGGACTCTCCCTCATTGGCTTAGCGACAGCAAAAAGCCCCTCAGTTGGTTCTGCCTGGCTTACTTTAGCTTTTGGCCTGAAATCTTTCAGTCACTCTGGCTTTCTTGTGAACCTTCAGGTTTCTATTTTATGTAATTTTTATTTTTGTTAGAAGTCCTCTCTCTCTAATATAATGTTCATTTCCTTTGTCATCACAGGAGATTGCACCACAGTACTCTGGTGTTTTGCATGGTATGCTTTCATCTTGTGATAAATGTATAGTATATGTTTTGTTACATTCAATAAAATTCGTAGCACATTTTTACCAGTAAATACATTTGAAATCGTTTGGAGCCTGTATTGTGTTATCTTTATAAGTGATGTGTTGTAAAAGGTATTATTTAACTAGTAAAGGAATTAATTGAAGAAATTTTCTTGTGCTATTTATTTAATCTATTGAGCTATAATTGGCCAAGCTCTGCTGTAGATGTATAAAGCACGCACTTCATGAAAGTTTCATGTTGCTTGGATGGATGCAAGACCTGGAATTGGATAGATTGGACTTTGACTTTTAACATTCAAAGGAATTTTAATGCTAGGTAGTGGTCTTTTAACATATATGGAAAAAATAGGATGAAATATGTGCAAAATCTGTCAAATGCTAGGAAAATATTTGTCAGTGTGATTCACAATTAGATTTCTTATAATGAAGACCTCTTGATTTCTTGTTGTAGGAATATCAAATACTGCTGGAACATTGGCTGCTATTATAGGAACAGTTGGAGCTGGGTTTTTTGTTGAGCTAGTCGGTTCCTTCCGAGGATTTCTGTTGCTTACATCGTTCCTTTATTTTCTTGCTGCTCTTTTCTACTGCCTATTCTCTACTGGAGAAAGAGTAAATTTTGACGATCCTGGTGAGTATAAATATACGTAGATTTACTTTTCAACTTGCAGATATGTTTAGAACTTTTTCCTGCCATATTAGTGTTGCTTTTTTGGACACTGATACATCCTCTGTGTAGTCTTGTTTGTAAGTCCCGTAAACTAAAACGAATATAGGGAGGATATAAAGTACGTAGTATTGTTTGTGGAAAAAATATTGGATCTAACATAAATAGTCAAGATTAAACCATTAGAAAATGTGAAATTTTATGTTAGTAATTGGACTTTAAGCCTAATTCATCTTCAGTGTAGTCTTGTTTGTTAGTCCCGAAAACAAAAACGAATATAGGGAGGATATAAAGTAAATAGTATTGTTTGAGGATAAAATATTAGATCTAACATAAATAGTCAAGATTAAAACCATTAGAAAATGTGGCCTTTTATGTTAGGATTGAACTTTAAACTTAACTCAACTTTCCAAAATAACTTGTAAGGTAAGATTTGTACTCATTTATATATTTATATATTTTGAATTGACCTTATCTCTAGTCAATGTGGGACTTCCAACACTTCCGTCAAGGCATATATATGCATCTTGTGCATAAGACTAGACATTAATGAATGATCTGATAGCGGATAGAATAATAGATCCAACAAATAACAAATTTCATTAAAATAAGTTCTAACCCATGGATTTTACTATGATAGTCTCTAAACCTGATTGTGATACCATGTTAATAATGAATTTTAAGCCTAACTCAATCTCCCAAAATTGGTTTGTAAGATGAGTTTTGTACCATTTATATATTATAAAATCAACTTATCTCTAGTCAATGTTGTAGAATCTCCAACATTGTATACTACATTTAATTTGTTTCATCTATATAACTTGCATGGTTTAAGATTTATTCTGCTCACTTATGATAAATAAATCCTCCTTCAGTGAATATGCTCTCTCTTTAATTTACGTTTTACAGAATATTCTTTTGTATGTTAAAATAAATTTTTTGAATTCTAATTTTGTTATAGTAAATGCTGAACTCTTGTTAAATTGTAAATTGCTGATGAGATGTATTTCAAACTCTCATAGCTGTTGTCTGAGAGTGCTGGAAGTTACTGTATCATGTACAGTTTTCTTGTATGCCAAAGGAGATAGCCGACGAATGACACAGATGGTTACCTGTTCTAACTATCACGGTTGTGAAGTGTAAAACAGATACTAACCATCTACATAGTGTAAAATGATCTATGTATAGTTTGTTTTTTGCTTTCCCATTTGCATTGACAGAAAGCATTTTGAGTTTTTAGGTTTTTTGTGTTCCGAGAATGAATTTAGAAAAAGAGAAGAAGAAAAAATACAGTAAATAGGTTTATTTTCTGATCTTGCTCATTATGGAATCCATTTTGGTGCTTTGCACTCCCTAAGGCTGTGTTTGCTCGTCTTAAACATTTATAGACACTAGTAGTTTATAACATTCTATTATTTTTCTATTCCTATTCTTAATACTTTAAAATAATAAAATCAAACTCTCCCCTTCTCTCTTAATGGACAAGAAACCCTAACCGCATTATTTATTTTAAATTTGATAGAAATTTGCAAATTGAACTAATAATTAAAATGATAATGACTTGAAAATATGTTTTAATATATAAAATGAATGAAGTTACATAACAAAAAATCGTATCTACATGTCTTGTTTTCTTTCGTTTAAGTAATTTAACAATCATTTTTGCTAAACATTTTATTGTAGTAAGCTTCTTTAATTAATGAACTAAGTGTATTTATTGCATACATTTAATATTTAGCGGTAGCTTACGTCACAAAGATGAAAAAGACTAAAATCATCTACTGTTCTTTAAGAAATAAGAAGCATGTTATTTCCCACCTACGGTTGTTGTTACAATGAGTGTCACGTTATACGGACTCTTTCAATACTGACTCCAGAGAATTTCTTCCTGCATCCCATGTTTTCTTTTTTTCTGCACCCCATACTTTTTTAAAACTTCAATTATGCTTCCGTAAAAATTATAGTTTTGGATTATACAATCTATAGATTGTAGTAAAAATGCTAACAAAATCTCGAACCACAATTTTTTGAGGCGTGTAAATTTACTGTCCTTAAGGACTTATCCGTGGTGTATTGCGCAAGTCCTCAGGATATAAAAAGAACTTCTCAAAATATTTCTGAGGATCTCAGCAAGAAGCAAAACTCTAATAGAGTTTATATCCAGGATAATTTAAAAAAAGGAAAAGAAGAAAAGAGAAAGAGAAAAGACCCAACTTGGTGTGTTTTGGAATAGGGAAAGAGCTCTCTACTTATAGAGCTAGGGAAGAATAAAATCAATAAAAGACAATAAAAAACAATAAATAATTTAACCGTTGTAGCACTTAAAAATTTGACTGTTGGAATATTACCGTTGAACAACGTTTCTTTTGCAATAATATAACATTATTACAACAATCCCCCACTTATTGCAAAAGAAAGTTGAGAGAAAAGAGAGAAAAAAAGAACTTTTATCCTGGGTCTCATAGGATGTAATGCATCAGAGCTGGTATAGCAAGCTACATGAACTAGTCTTAGATTGAGATACTTAACACACAGTTTAGTTGGTATAGCAAGCTATATGAACCAAAGACACTTGACGTGTGTTAGAGGTTTATCAATCACAATACACCCCCACTATCCTTGCTATTATCGCTGTGTTGCGCTTACTAGGCCATGCGCGTGCCTAGTATTCATGAGTGCTTTAGAGATCATGCCAAGATCTCATGCAAGCGGCCCCACTTGACACTCATATAGGTGATTTCATCAAGTGTATGCTGCAAATCATACACCACCCATAAGGGATATGAAAATCATTAAAAACTTTGCTTAAGCTAAAATTCTTTCACCACATAGAATTTTAAGAACAAAGTTTAGCCTCTCAATAATGCAGTGTCTAGCACTTTCACACACACACCATAGGAAGGGACATAATTGATCAATTTAGTGCTATCAGAACTAACAAGTGACTTGTTTTTACCCATATGAACCTTATTCATGGGATCTCCAATCACAAAGGTTGGGTTACCATCACTTGTTTGTTTACAAGTGGCTTAAGTCTCATTCCCATCGATGTTTCTAATATCATTTGTCTTCCCAGGGCTTTTTGTCAGAGGATCCGGTAGATTTCGTTCTGACTTCACATATTCAATGGAAATAGTTACACTCTTTAGCAGCTGCTTCACCAAATTGTGTCTCAATTGGACATGTCTATTCTTTCCATTGTAATTCTTCTTTTTAGCTATAGTTATTGTCGATTGGCAAACACAGTGTATTGACACTGATGGGGTTGGTTTCATTCCTAGTGGAATGTTTGCTAAGAAGTTTTTCAACCACTTAGCCTCACTACCAGCCATCTCAAGAGCGACAAACTCAGATTCCACATTGTTGATTTGCAATAATAGTTTGTCTGGCTGATCTCAATGTAATCGCACCACTCCCAAGTGTGAATGCATAACTACTAGTGAATTTTGTCTCGTCTGAATCAGAGATCCAGTTAGCATCACCGTACCCTTCTAATACAGTGAGAAATCCACTATATTCAATGGCATAATCCATTGAACCTCTTGAGTATCTCTCATAAGCCTAGCAAGTGCATCCCAATGTTCCTGATTTGGACATTGAGTGTACCTACTCAGTCTACCTACTGCATAAGCAATATCAGATCTATAAAAGTTCATCAAGTGCAGTAAGCTCCCAATTATTTGGGCATACTGAGACTGAGATAATGATTCTCCTCTATTTTTCATTAATCTAGAATTAGCATAATAAGTCACTGGTTTTAAATCATAAAACTCAAACTTCTTAAGAAGTTTCTCAATGTATTATTCTTGAGATAGTAATATATTATCTCCCTTCTTTATGATTCTACCTTCTAAAATCACATTGACTTCACCTAGAAGCAACTTATATTTAAGATTCTAGAAACCTTAGTTTTAGAGACTATCTTATTACATGTATCAATAATTAACATGTCATTCACATATAAATGTACGATGACATTCTCTATTTTCAGATTTAGAGTATTTAAATTAAAACTGCCTCTGTATTAATACAAAAAGGATTGCACCAAAGTTAAATCAAAATAATATATGCCAAAAGCACTAAATCATACGTTAGCTTTCCATCTAATACCATGTGCCAATCTTTGAAAATAAATAATTTCTACAAACTTAACATTATAACAAATCATAAGATAACTTGCACTGAATTATGTGCCTAAGCATTATAGCAACATATTATATGTCATGCACCATAGCAATCCATTATATGCCGTACACTGAACCCATCACGGTCCCATAAAATTGAATGCGAGCTAACATCACTTAACGGCAAAAATATAATTGAGATGATCATTAAAATAATTATGCCTCAAATTATAGCCCAAACAACAATTCCAACAATACTACCAATAATTATTTCCTCAACACACTTCACACATAAAGTCATGGCTATATATCCCTTTTATATTTAACAAAACTTTCATACCTCGAAACACACCTAAGACGTCTAATAAATACAAAAATAGTAGTAAATAAATACTAGATGCTTAACAAGTATAGCGTTCACAATTTTTAGTGCAAAACAGGGAACGAGTATATTTGATTCAGCATCAATTAAAATTCTTTGCCTTTTTTTAAAATAATATTTTAATCCGTGTACATAATTATCACATAAAACAAAAGGAAGAATGAAAATAACACTGCATAGACTAAACAGAAGTATGACAACAATTTGAGTAAACCCACTAAAGTATGCAGAACAACATTCAACCCATCAAGAAAAGTTCACGGCAATTACAATATTGAAAGGATTCCTAATACAAATATCTATCATGCCATAATTCATATATCATTTTTCTCAAATTGTAACAGAATAACAGGTATTCCCATATATTTCACCAAACCCATTCTACATCAAAGCATGTATAAGAGAATCTCCTTTTTTTTTTCAAAACAATTAATCAGAATTAATTGGCTTTAATGCTAAAGTTTTTTTTTCCGAATACTTTAAGCATAATTGATTGTCTAATATAACATTGTTACGCCACCATATTTACCTATTCATTTAAATTATTTTTTTTCTTTTAAAAATTCACATCTCATGAAATTAATTTCATGTGTACATGGAAATAATCAACATCTAATGCTAAATTATCAATTAATAAATAAATAAGATTAGCTTTCCATACTCCTAAAAATTTCATGAATATATTCACATTATCATATAATAACAGTAAGTTTTTCATACCTTTTTTGACTTTTGACAGCAACAAGATTGAAATATAAGTCTTTAAGATTGTAGTAAAAATGCTGACAAAATTTCGAACCACAATTTCCTGAGGCGTGTAAATTCACTGTCCTTAAGGACTTATCCGCGGTGTATTGTGCAAGTCCCCCAGATACAATAGTAACTTCTCAAACTATTTCTGAGGATCTCAGAACTAGCAAGAAGCAAAACTCAAACTCTAATAGAGTTTATACCCAGGATAATTTTAAGAAAGGATAAAAAGAAAAGAGAAAGAGAAAACACCTTGGTGTGTTTTGGAACTCTCTATTTATAGAGCTAGGGAATAATAAAATCAATAAAAGACAATAAAAAACAATAAATAATTTGACCGTTGCAACACTTAAAAATTTGACTGTTGAAATATTACCGTTGTGCAACGTTTCTTTTGCAATAATATAACATTATTACAACATAGATATTTCATTTACAAAATTCATAATATAAATTTATATTTTGGATTATAAAATCCGTAACACAAATTTGAAATTGTATTTTAAATTGTACATTTTGTAATGTTAATTTATATTTCAAATTATACACATTTTTTTTTGTCATGTGTTATTCCTTCACTCCCAAGTTGCTTTTGGAAGAAATAGTATCCACAGTTGTTTCCAAGAACCTGTTAAGTACACACTTCTTAGAGGGAAAAGCTTGAACCTTTTCTGCACTACCCATTTTTCAGTAGTGTTTGAGTAATGGGATTAACTTTTTATGTCGTTTTGCATCTTCCATGAAGTGGAGAACATCGTTTTTCTAATGGAGTGTTTTTCTTTAACTAGATTTTGAATGTAGGGTGATGAAGGAGGCACTCCTGGTGGAAATAGATTACAACACACACAACGAAACAACCCACCTGTTCTTCTTCCATTTGCTAGGTTAGATTAATGCACAAACGTCGCAATAAATGAACCAAATAGGAACATCAAGAAGAAACCCAAATAAATAATTTCAATAAATAGTAGATGTTTGGTTGTGTGTTTATTAAAATGCATTTAGAAATTAAGGAAAAAATAATAATAATTTTTAAATTTATAATTAAGTTTTTAATAAATGATTTATAAGTTCAGTAAATCAATATCTATGTAAAAATATAAATGGTAGACTTTGTAAAAATACAACGAATAAAACATGTTACAAAAATATAAAGTAGGTTCTCTAAAAATGTAAAGGATATACATAAATATATAGAGTAAACTCGTTAAAAATAAGAATCAATGTATGAATAGATTGGTCTAATGTGTTTTACTAGATTCGTCTAATGAGTGCATTGACAAACTTGTCTAATTAATATATGGACACACTCATTTAATGTATATTGTTAGACTGTTGTAAAAAGCTGACAGAATCACGAACAAAATTTCCTGAGGCGTGTAAAGTCATTGTCCTTAAGGACTTACCCGCGGTAGGACGAAATAAAAGAAATAAAAGTCAATAAAAGCAAAATAAAAACATTAAATTTTTAATGTTGGAGCACTTAAGGAATTTTTGATCGTTGCTCAAAATTTTACCGTTGGCAATTGAGAATATTAACTTTGTCAAGTACAATGTTGCAATACAACGTCTTTTGCAATCAACGTTCTACAACAATCCCCCACGAAAGTTGAAAGAAAAGTCTTTGACTCAAATAATTCAAACATTAAAAGAAAGATAAGAAACTTTTATTCTAGGTCTCATAGGATGTAATGCATCAAAGCTGGTATAGCAAGCTATATGAACCAGTCTTAGATTTAGAAACTTAACACACAGTGTAGTTGGTATAGCAAGCTATATGAACCAAAGACACTTGACGTGTGTTAGAGGTTTATCAATCACAATACACCTCCACAATCCTTGTTGTTATCGTTGTGTTGCGCTTACTAGGCCATGCGAGTGCTCGACATTCATGAGTGCTCTAGAGATCATGCCACGATCTCATGCAAGCGGCCCCACTCGACACTCATATATGTGATTTCATCAAGTGTATGCTGCAAATCATACACCACCCATAAGGGATATGAAAATCATTAAAAACTTTGTTTAAACTAAAATTCTTTCACCAGATAGAATTTTAATGACAAAGTTTAACCTCTCAATAGTGCAAACTCTAGCACTTTACCACACACCATAGGAAGGGACATAATTGATTAAAATCAATTTAGTGCTATCAGAATTAACAAGTGACTTGTTTTTACCCATATGAACCTTATTCATGGGATCTCCAATCACAAAGGTTGGGTTATCATCACTTATTTATTTGCAAGTGGCTTAAGTCCCATTCCCCTCGATGTTTCTAATATCATTTGTCTTCCTAAGGGTTTTGTCAGAGGATATGCTAGATTCCGTTCTGACTTCACATAGTCAATGGAAATAGTTCCACTCTTTAGCAGCTGCTTCACCAAATTGTGTCTCAATTGTATATGTCTATTCTTTCCATTGTAATTCTTGTTTTTAGCTATAGCTATTGCCGATTGGCAATCACAGTGTATTGATATCGATGAACTTGGTTTCATTCCTAGCGGAATGTTCGCTAAGAAGTTTTTCAACTACTCGGCCTCATTACCAGCCATCTCAAGAGCAACAAACTCAGATTCCATTGTTGATCTTGCAATAATAGTTTTCCTGGCTGATCTCCATGTAATCGTACCACCCCCAAGTGTGAATACATAACCACTAGTGGATTTTGTCTCATATGAATCAGAGATCTAGTTAGCATCATTGTACCCTTCTAGTACAACGGGAAATCCACTATATTCAATGACATAATCCATTGAACCTCTTAGGTATCTCATAAGCCTAGCAAGTGCATCCCAATGTTCCTGATTTGGACATTGAGTGTACCTACTCAATCTACCTACTGCATAAGCAATATCAGGTTTAGAAAAGCTCATTAAGCGTAGTAAGCTCCCAATTATCTGGGCATATCGAGGCTGAGATAACGATTCTCCTCTATTTTTCATTAATTTAGAATTAGCATCATAAGGGGTACTCACTGGTTTCAGGTAATGAAACCTAAACTTCTTAAGAAGTTTCTCAATGTATTGTTCTTGAGATAGTAATATACTATCTCCCTTCCTTAAGAAGCTTCACCCATGTCTTTCATTTCAAATTTTGATCCTAGAAACAATTTAGTTCTAACGACAATCTCCTTGCATGTACCAAAGATTAACATGTCATCCATATACAATCATATAATGACACTATCACCATTTTCAAATTTAGAGTACACACATTTATCAGCATCGTTAGGTGAAAAACCATCACAAAGCAACACATTATCAAGTTTTTCATGCCATTGTTTTGGTGCTTGTTTCAGCCCATACAAGAATTTTAAGAGTTTACATACCTTATCTTCTTGACCAGGTACAACACACCCTTCAGGTTGAGTCATATAAATTTCCTTCTGTATGTCACCATTCAAAAAGGTTGTTTTAACATCCATCGATGTATCACTAGTTTATGGATACCTGCTAGAGCTAATAACACCCGAATAGAGGAAATCCTAGTCGCAGGAGCAAAAGTATCAAAGTAATCTATGTTGGGTTTTTGAGTAAAACCTTTTGCTACTAATTTTGCCTTATATTTTTCTATGGATCCATTAGGGTGATATTTCTTCTTAAAGATCCACTTACAACCAATGGGTTTTGCTCCTTTAGGCAAATCTACTAGAGTCCAAGTATTGTCTTTCTGAATTGATTCAATTTCAGTCTTAATGGCCTTATCCCACTGTTTTGCATCAGGAGCACTGGTAGCTTCTACAAAGCTTGTTGGATCACTATCAACAAGATAAGTATAAAAGTCATCTCCAAAGGAAGTTTCCTTTCTTTATCTTTTACTTCTTCTCAAATCCTCATTCATGGTATCACTATTATTATTATTATCATCAACAGGTTGAGACATTTCACTAACCTTAAAGGGAAACACATGTTCAAAAAACTCAGCATTTTTCGTCTCTATTATAGAGTTTCTCTCAAGTATGTTACTTTTAACAACTAGAAACCTATAGGCAACACTATGTTCAGCATAACCTAAGAACATACAATCAGAGGTTTTGGAGCCTATTTTCCTTTTCTTAGGATTGGGTAAGATCACCTTAGTTAGGCACCCCCACACTCTTAGATATTTAAGGTTAGGTTGGTAACCTTTCCACAACTCATAAGGAGTTTTACCGATTTTCTTATGAGGTATTCTATTTTGTAAAAAACATGCAGTAAGCAAGACTTCTCCCCAAAGTATCAAGTGCACCAGAACTAACAAGCATAACATTCATCATTTTCTTAAGGGTTCTATTTTTTCTCTCAGCTACTCCATTAGACTCAGGTGAATATGGTGGGGTCACTTCATGGATAATCCTTTCTTTAACACAAAAGTCATTAAACAAAACATACTCACCACTTCTATCTGATCTAATTCTTTTAATTTTCTTATTCAACTGATTTTCTACTTCTGCTTTATAGGTTAAAAACACATTAAAGGCTTCATCTTTATGTTTGATTAAGTAAACTTTGGTGTATCTGTCGTTTCTTACTCTAACCCAGGTGGGTTTAGATTCATTGGGACGAGATTTAAGAAAATTATTTTTCTTTTTGAGATCAGGTTTGTGTACGTACCTTTTGGGAGCAGCAACAACTCCATACATGTCTAAAAGGGTGGACATGTGTTCTTGCGAACACCAGAAGTTCTGTCCAGAGAAACCCTCGACTTTTGACACTTTTGGAAGTGATTTTGCGATGACTGTTTGAGTTTCAAAAACAATGGTTTGGCTCTCCGAAGGCATGTTGTTGATGTCAGCCATAAGTCCTTAAGATTGTTGTAAAAAGCTGACAGAATCACGAACAAAATTTCCTGAGACGTGTAGAGTCATTGTCCCCCAGGATACAACAGGAACTTCCCAGAATATTTCTGAGGATCTCAAAACTAGCAAGGATCTCTAAACAGAGTATAAGAATAACCCAGAATAATTTAGGAGAGGAAACGATGATGAAACTAAAAAGAGAGGAGAATGAGAAAGACTGGTTTTTGGTGTGTTTTGGAATGGGGGAAGAACTCTCTATTTATAGAGCTAGGACAAAATAAAAGAAATAAAAGTCAATAAAACCAAAATAAAAACATTAAATTTTTAACGTTGGAGCACTTAAGGAATTTTTTATCGTTGCTCTAAATTTTACCGTTGGCAATTAAGAATATTAACTTTGCCAAGTACAACGTTGCAATACAACGTCTTTTGCAATCAACATTTTACAACATAGACTCGTTTAACTAGTATATGGAAAAACTTGTTTAGTGTATATTGCAATACTCGTATAATCATATAATGGATATAGTCATCTATTGTGTATTAATAAACTCATCTATTATATGTATGAACAATCTCGTCTAATGTATATTGTTATACTCATATAATAAGTGTATGAATAAACTCATTTAATATGTGTTGTAAGACTCATTTAATTATTGTATGAAAAAACTCATTTATTGTGTATTCTTATATTCATTTAATCAATGTATGAAATGACTCCTCTAATGTTTTTTACTATATTCATTTCCTTAATGTATAGATAGACTCGTTTAATTTTATTTCACTATACTCACCTAATCAGTGTTTGAATAGAATCATCTAATGTTTATTGCGAAATTCGTCTAATTAGTGAATGAATAAACTTGTATAATTTGTATTAATATGTTTTTCTAATGTGTATTGAAATATACATCTAACTAATGAATGGACAAACTTGTCTAATGTGTAATAATAAACTCGTCTAATTTGTGTATAGAAAGACTTGTCTTATATATATATAGAAAGACTTAATATATTAGACTTCTCTAATTAATGTATGGAAAAAATTGCTAGACTCATCTAATCAATATATTGACAAACTCATCTAATGCATTTTTATATACTCATTGATCGGATACCCCTTATCAATGGCCAAACACATTCAAGAGTTTAAGTCATATATGGAACATGGGCTTGGACTCTCTCTCTTGGGCCATCTTTGGCCATCATAGAATTTTTTGGTAGAGTAGAATAATTTGGGCCTTGTATTTCGGGCCAAGTAGTCTAGGATTTATTTGGGCTTTGTATTATGGACCAAGTAGTATAGGATTTAATTTGGGTCTTGTACTTTGGGCCAAGTATTGTAGGGTTTGTAGACCACTTGGGTCAACAAAGGTCAAGGCCCAATGTTGACCCAGAGTGGACGTCCACATGCTAGGTTGACTAAGGGGTCAAAGTTTTTAACCTAAATTGGTGGACATGGAGAGTGGATCATCCAAGCTATGTGAGAATGGCCATGTGTCAAGCTCACATTGGAGATGACTTCTCAAATTTGGTGGTCATATGTCACTCTAAGAATGGAGAGGATTCTCCATAGGTAGTGGCCATATGTCCTCCTCTTATTGGAGAATATTTTTGCCTTTCCCTCCAAGTTAGGTCAAGGTAGTGTTTTTAGGGTTTTGTTTCTACATTTTGAAGACACCCTTAGCCTATAAATAAATTAGTCTCCACCCTTGTATTCTCACTTGGAGATTAATAATGAAATACTGCAAAATGTTGAGCCATTCTATTAGTCTCTAAAGTTAAGGCTAGAGTATCCAATGTGATTTCCTCTAACCACCTTCCTCTAGAATTAATCTAACCTCTCTAAGGGCACCATCAAACACCATCCCACAATCACCAAAACTGTGAGCATCCTTCCCATTTACACCATTGCTTCAGCACCTTCATCATCACCATAACATCTCTTCATGCTTTAGTCCAACCTAGTTTGAGGAGGTTGTTATCACTCATATAATTAATGTATTTCTAGACTTGTTTAATATTTTTTGTTATTTTCATCTAATCAATGTATGGAATGACTCGTCTAGTATATATTGCTAGACTCGCTAAATTAGTGTATAAAAAAAATTCTTATTAATACAAGTGCAAACTTCTTTCTGAGTTTATATTTCAAGACCAGACTAATTAGTAAATGGACAAATTCATATGACGTGTATTTATTTACTCATATATATTTTATTAAAATTAATTAGAAATAAAAAAATAAAAGTAAAAATGAAAAATGTATTTTTTATTAAATAATATCAATTTTTTTTATATAATAAAAATATAAAGAATATTCAATAATAAGAATATTTATATTCTAATTTAATAAAAAAAAATACAACTTTTTAACTTTTTATTGATAATTTTTGTAAGATAAAATTATTATATAACAATTTTTCCGACATCAAATGTAAACAATTTGTATTATTAATAAGTATATATAATTTCTTAAATACTATACTTTTAAAAAATAAAATTAAAAAATATAATTAAAAAATATATTTTTAATTTAATTTTATTAAATTTTCAAATAATTAAAAATTGTAAAAGGATAAAATTAAAATTGAAAAAAAAATAGTAAAAATGACAAGTAATTATTAAATACTAATTTTTTTCTAAATAATATCAGTTTAATTTTTACATAATGAAAAATATAAAAAATATTAAAAATAAGAATATTTATATTACAAATCATTATAAAAATGATAGACAAAATGAAAATTTTTCCAATAGTATTATTTAATTTATTAGATATTAGTTAATATATATTTTTGCTTTTACATTAAATCAGTTTAAAAACCAATCAAATGATAAAATAGTGAAATAATTATTTAGAGAAACATTTTTTTATATGTATATCTAAATAATTTATTTTGTATATAAATATATTATAATTTTATGATTTACTTGATCACAAAAAGATATAAGTATTTTTTTTTCATTTTTTGCTATTTTATTTTTGTATAAGCCACTTTGAGTTTTCATTTTACTTTTTCTTTTGATGTATCTCTGTTTACTATAGTTAATATTCCTGTTGTTCGTGATCCTCTAGTTGTGCTTAGCTCACAGTTAGATTCTCCTCCATCAACACTTTTAGGTTTATAGTCGAAGACATCGTTTGCAACAATCACCAAGTGACTCACTTCAAGTGCCAACAATTTTGTCTTCTTCGGCTTCGAAAACTGGGTTTGACCTTCCAAATTTCATTAGTAAAGGTATACGTTTTACTCGTAACCTCTCAACGTTATATTGCTTCGAGTTACCATAGATTATCTTCACCTTTTTATACTTACCCTTTATTTATTTCTTCTGTGTCCATTGCTAAATCTATCAGTGATGCCTTAGCCCATCCTAGTTGACGTAAGGCTATGCTAGACGAACTAAATATTATCCAAAATAGTGGAACTTGGAAGCTCGTTCCATTACCTTCTGGGAAATCTGTAGTTGGTTGCAAGTTGATTTTTGCTATCAAAGTTGACCTTGATGGTACCATTGATTCCCTCAAAGCTCAGTAGTGCCCAAAGTTACACACAAATTTTTGGATTGGATTATGGTGATACTTTTTTTCGAGTGGAAAATATGGCTTTTGTTTGTTTATTTCTAGCCACGACTACTCTTCAACAATGACCTCTTTATCAACTAGATGTAAAAAATTCTTTCCTCAATGGATATTTGTAGGAAGAATTTTATATAGAGTAACTTTCTAGATTTGTTGCTCAAGGGAAGTCTTCTAAATTGGTATGTCATATTCGTAAATCTTTATATGGCCTAAAATAGTCTCTTAGGACCTGGTTTGGAAAATTTAGTAGCATTGTTCAACATTTTGTTATGACTTAAAGTGAGCCAAATCATTCAGTCTTTTATCGTCATTCAAGTGTTGAATGTGTCAATTTGATAGTATATGTTGGTGACATTGTTCTTACAGGTAGCGATCGCCATGGCATCTCCTAGATGAAACAACACTTTTGCCACCATTTTCAGACTAAAAGTCTTGGCAAACTCAGATATTTCTTGGGTATTAAGGTAGCAACATTCAACGATGGTATTTTTATATCTTAAAAGAAGTATGCATTATATATTTTGGAGAAAACCGGGTTAATGAATTCAAAATTTGTTGATACACCCATGGATCCTAATACAAAACTCCTACCAAATCAAGGAGAGCGTACTTAAGATCCTAAACAATATAGAAGATTGGTTAGGAAATAAATTACCTTATAGTTACTCGTCCTGACATTTCCTTTGTAACCAATGTGGTGAGCCAATTTTTCAATTCCTCTCATTGAAATGCAATCATATATATATATATATATATATATATATATATATATATATTAAAGTACATTAAAGGATCTGTAGAAAAAAATAGGCCAAGTGTCTCAACCAAGAAGGGGGGGGGGTGAATTGGTTCCCTTTATAAAAAAATTGTTCTTTTAAAATCTTTTCAAAATCTTTTGAGATTTTTAGAAATGCAATCAACAAAGAATAAGAACAAAGTAAAAGTGTAGGGAAAGAGAGATTAACACCACAATTTATATTGGTTCAGCCAACCTGCCTACGTCCAGTCTTCTTTCAATCAACCTTAGATTGAAAGGAATCCACTATATCGATTGAGTTCTTACAACCAAGACATATAGAGACAACCTTCTAAATGTATTATCCTCTCAAACTCCAAATCCAATATAGTAACCCAAAAAGAATTAAAAGTTTACTTCAGATGAAAAAAAATTATATAAATAATAACTTAATTCAAATAAGCCTACAAAATTATACAACTTTAAATAAATAAAATTTATAGATATATTGTTGATATAAATAAATATTCTAAAACATAAATACTTGGATTATTGTCATTACTTTTGATGCATTTCATTAAAAATATAATAAAAAAGAATTGTAAAAGTGGCAAGGACTTAGGTTTTATTGTTTAGAAAAATAATTGTTTTTACCTATTACAAACCAAAACAGTGCTTAGCTCACGATTTTGTTAAAAACAAATAACTTCACTCAACAGTGAGTGACAGAGTTGAAAAGAGGCGAGACCAGTATGCGTGACGACAAACGTGACGGTAGACACGGCGGCGAGCGTGACGGTAGGTGTGACGACGAACGCGAAACAGACATGATGACAACCACAAATGGAGTGCAGATGAAGCGCGAACAGAATGTGATCGAGCGCACGCGACGACGACTTGAAGGAGGTGAGGCGATGGCAATGACCATGGAGAGAGACTGAGGGGCGCGAGAGATAGTGACAATCAGGTCATGAAATCCTAAACCCCAAACGACCTCGTTTTTCTTAATTTTTCCTCTTTCAAGGTTGTAGAATCGCTCCAAACTGGTGATTCTATACGATCCTACCAATTTCACAGTCGATTCTAACGAGTTTACGTAAAAAACGAGCTTACTTTTGAGTTAACTCGGAAGCCATGTCTGGGAACGTAAAATCGTACGAGTTTACGAGTTAACTCGAGAGTTTGATAACCATGGATAAGATACACCTTGATGTGCAGAAAGTGATAAGCAATGTTGAAGCTCAAAGTTCTTCAAAGAATCTTTATGAATTTCCAAATATGAGAATCTTGATTCTTGAAGCAATCAAGACGCTCCTGCAATAATATCTTAACAAACAAATCAGATATGAAAGTTATGAATCATAAAAGTTGTTGAATAAAGAGAGCAATGCATCTATTTATAGATTTCTCATGTTTAACGCATTTTAATCGATTATGCAAATAATGTAATTTGTTAAGCAATTCCTTCAACATTAACAAATTTACATTTCACAACATTTAATAGATTAAGTAGCGCATGCAATTGATTAACCAATACATATATGCCACATTATTTAAAAATATGATCATTGTGACAATTATGGTTATTCATGAAAAAGATTTTCATTCAAAACACAATTTAACTGATTAAGAAATTAATGTAATCGGTTAAGTTTCAAACTTAAGCATTTTGAAAAAAAAATTCCATTCAAAACACATCAATGCACTCAGTAAACATGTGCAGACATTACCACAAGTTTTAATTGATTATACCCATAATCTAATCGGTTAAAACTTGATGTTTTGACACAGTTAAGCAAATATTGATATCTGATGAATCTAACAGATTATGCAAACAATGTAATCGATTAATTCATACATATATGCAATGTGCAAAGTGTTTTATCCACTGATTCATTATTAAACAATGAATACACATCACAAATAGTTCAAGCACATACACAAATATAATCAAGAAACAATTTTGCCATATTGATGTGCAAGAAACTATAAAACATTTCTATTGTCATCATAAAAAACACATATGTGAGATATGAGTTGAACTTTACATAGCTGCCCCTATCAACAGGATCTCTTGAAAAAAGGTTTGTTATATGGTTCCAATAACCATACAAAAATTGTTTGTTATTTAGATGTTGATTAAGTAGGATCCTTTTGTTTAAGATATACTTTTGGGTATTGTGTATCTGTTGGTTGTAACTTGATCTCTTGAAAGAACAAAAAACAAAGTCTAGTGCAAAAACATAATATAAAGTTATGACTTGAGTCACTTGTTGCTTAAACAATTGTTTAGAGAGTTATAATTTGAAGATATCACTCAAACTACATTTATTTATACAAATTAAGTTATTCTTCATATCAGTTATAATATTGTCTCTCATGAGAGGACTAAACATATTGAAATTGACTGTTATTTCATTAAAGAAAATATTGTATCTTGAGGCATCAATATTGAGTTTGTCAATTCAAATGATTAGTGAATAGATATTTTCACCAAATCTTTACTTGGATTAAGAATTGATTATATTTATAACAAACTTGATACATATAATCTATATTGACAAACTTAAGAAAAATATTAGATATTTTATGTTAATTAGAAAAACATAATTTTTATTTTAATCATGTTATTTTTATATATTCATTTTTATTTGAACTTAACTCATATTCTCATTGTTATACATACATTATCCTATATATATACTTTTTAGACAAGAAAAATTAATTATATATCTAGTTTTATTATATTCAACGTTATACCATTCTTAATTAGAATATATTAAACTTTAAGAAAGCAAATACAGATAGGTGAAGGAAATAAAAATTAAAAATGAAAAAAACATATTTGAGTTTCATTTTTTTTAAATATGTAATTTTTTCATTTTAGTCATTATAATTGTTTTCGCTTCTAATACTTATATATTTGTTAAATTTTAATCTAAGTAAATATACTAATTATTTGTTTTAGTCTAGATGACAACATTAACTAAAAACAACAATTTTGAAATTAAATTAAAAATATTTTTGAGTTTTTCACTAGTTTTTGGTAGATATCTTTGTCTCACGTAGGATATAATAAGATTTCTCACCATTGCATTCAAAATTTTCTTTTGTGTTGGATCTCAATTTAAGATCTTAAGTAAAAACTATATATAGTGTTTGGTCACAATGATTTTTTTATTTTTATTTTTTTTATAGAAGATAATTTAAAACTAATTTTGAAGATTTTACAAGTTCTTAGAACTTTATTCTTTACTGTAAGTGGAAATCTTGTGAGAAAAATATTTTTTATGAGTTTAAATATATAAACTTAACTTATTTTATTAATAGAAAATGATATCATTAAATTTTAGATGTATATATTTATTTTTTAGACTACACTACTAAAAAGATGGTAAAGTAAAGCAGTTTGCGATCCATAGCGTATTTTCAAAAGCGAATCCAACCGTCCAAGCATTTCCATCAACGCTTCGCAAAGACTCGTATATCTTGCCACGGATCACAAACACAAGCCGTCGATTAAAACACCACGAACGGCCACGATGCAAGAAACACCTCGAGATTCATATCCGCATTCTTCCCGCTCCAAATAAATACCACTTCCCACCCCTGCTGTTTCCCATCAATCGAAATCCCTAATTTCTCAACTTCTCAGAATTCGAATTTCAATTGAACAATGTCGGGTCGTGGAAAGGGTGGCAAGGGTTTGGGAAAGGGAGGCGCCAAGAGGCATCGCAAGGTGCTCCGTGACAACATCCAGGGCATCACGAAGCCCGCCATTCGAAGGTTGGCGAGAAGAGGTGGCGTGAAGAGAATCAGTGGGTTGATCTACGAAGAAACTCGCGGCGTTCTCAAGATATTTCTGGAGAACGTGATTCGTGATGCGGTGACGTACACGGAGCACGCTAGGAGGAAGACGGTGACGGCTATGGACGTTGTGTACGCGCTCAAGAGACAGGGAAGGACCCTCTACGGATTCGGAGGTTGAGGGGTTCTTGTATTGGGCATATTGGGTTAGGTTTGTCTTGTGGGTTTTCGTTTTGTAAATGTATGGACTACTTGTTTTGTGTAATGGTTCTATAGCTTGATTGTTCTTTGCTTGATGGAGCATGATATAATCAAGTTTGTTTAATGTTTTTCTAATTCTCATCTTAATTGCAAGTTAATTAGTAGAAATTGAGCAAATTTACTGAATTATGAATTTTTTGCTGCTTTGTTTTATGGTTTTTTTCATTACTGGATCTTTACACTGATAAGTGAAATAGATGTGAATTAGTTGATTCTTATGGATTTATTTTTCTGTGAAGATGTTATTTCTGGAGGAATTGAAAGCTTGGTTTTCAAGTTCATCTGGGATTTTTGTTTGTTTATTTTTTTTACAGTGAGAATTTGATGATGTTTTAGATTCACCATTTTCGGAATATAGATTATCTTTTTGGATATTTTCACTTAATTTGCACAATTGTTGAAGGAAAATGTGTGGTGGATTGTTTATGAATATGATTTTGGCTAAACTCAGCTGACATAATTTACTGGAATTAGTGTATACATGTTGGAATGAGAAAATTTTAAGGATAAATTATGTTCGCCCAGAATGGTATAAATATTTGAATTAATAATTTGTAAAAAATTATATAAATACAAGAAGTGTTTTTAAATACTCGGTTTTTATTTTTATATACTATAAAATGCGGTTTTTAAAACATAATCTTTATGAAATTTATCATTGAAGCACATTACATTTAAATATGTAAGCAAAATGCAGTTTAATTTTGTTGTACATGAAGTATTTCAATGAAGAACAATTATTCGTCTTAATGTTTGGCTTAATGGTAGTATGTACAGAAATAAATTAATGGGTTAAATATATTTTTAGTCCTTGAAGTTTTATTAATTTTTGGTTTTAGTCTCTGTATGAAATATTGTTGGCATTTCGTCTTTATAATTTTAAAACTAGTATTATTAGTCCTTAAAATTGGACGGTGTTAACTTTAACAAACGGCAAAGCCACTTTTTATCCTGCTGTCATGCCACGTTTTACTTTTCTTTAGTATTCCCTACACGTCAAAATAAAATAAAATAATTAAAAAAAAACCTAACAGAACCTGTGGCCGTTGTCACTGGCCACCTTCGAAGGTGGAAACCTGTGGCCGTCGTCACTGGCCACCTCGAGGGTGGAAACAACCATAGTTAGACCCAAACGCCGAACGAAACCAAGCTCTCAAAGGTGCGAGCTCAAGAAACCCAACTCATATCAACACGAAGAGTTTAAACCCCAGACCCAAATTCAAAAACAAAAACTTCACCTTCTCAAATACCAAAACAGAAAAAAGGACTAGAAGCTCCAATTCACGCCTGAAATCAACGTAGACGAAATAAAATTCCTAGCCCAAAAGACAAATCAGAAAAGAAACCCAACTTTTGAAAGCCTTAACCTCCAAATTCCCTATTTCATAAACCCTAAATTCAATCCTAATTCAAAATCCCCATTTCAAACCCTGGCTCAAAAAGACGAGACCAAAACCTGCAAGGAAGAAACAACAACCCAAATTCCGAAATCAGAAACAAGATTAGGAACCCTAAATTGTAAGATTGGGATTGCGATTCACTCCGCTGTCGTCGCCGGTATCCCTCGCAACGGGTCGCTGCTGCTTTCGCCGGCCACCGTCAAATAGAGACCCTCACCGTGAAACGCATAAGCCCTCTCCCTCTGCAAGACGAACCAAAAATGGAGAAAGGGAAGAAAGTCTTCCTCCTTGCGTCGCTAACCAGCACAGAGGGAAGGAAAAGAACAGAACGGCCAACGCGCCATCGTCGCGCCATAGATGTTTTCCCCAAGGTTGGGTGGTCCGCGAGAACATAGATGGAGAAGAAGCTTGAAGCTTCTGCTTCGGAAGCGTTCGCGAGTGGCATGACGTGTTCCTGCACGATGTGGATCGGAAGGTGGAGAAGGTTTATGCGGAGGAGTTTCTGTTAAATGCTTTCATTCCAAAGTAAAATAAATGCTACGTGGTAGGGTAGTGGCAGAGCCGTTAGCCACCTCACCAAAAAATTGACGCCGTTTATTTTAAGGGACTATTCATACATGTTTCCATACTAAGAGGACGAAATGCCATCAATGTTTCATGCAGGGACTAAAACCAAAAATCAATAAAACTTCAGGGACTAAAAGCATATTTAACCCTAAATTAGTTAAGATCTACAACCACTGTTTGTATATGAATTACTAATAAAATGACCTTATGAAGAATTAAAATTAACATTGTTTAAATAAATAAAAAATATTTATAAAATAAATAAAAGTTAAAATTATTTATATTTATATTTATAACTATAATTTCATTATATTTTGTTATAATAAAAAAATAAAGGTTTAATAATATTGATGATCTCAATTTTTGTGAGGTTTGTTCGAAATGGTCATATTGTTTTTAAGATGTTCAATGTAGTCCTAAAAATTGTAATTTGTGTTCAATTTAGTCTCTTTTGCAAATGCCATTTAAATTGTTAACGACCAAATGTTTAGCTGTGTAATTAGTGACACATCATCCTTGACACCTCATTATCATTTCCTACCTCCAGAAACCCTAATGTCCCTTTATATAGAAACTTTAACCACCACCTAACCCTAACCATCGTCGCCACCCAGCCACCATCTTTGCACCTCCATCATTAGACATTTTGAAACCTTAACGAGGTGGTTGCGCTGTTGTTCCAAATGCTCCGCCACTCTCCCTTCATTGCGAGCGTCGTCACGACACTACCTCACCACCATCAACACGCACCTACATGAGAGGAACCTAGAAATGCGACCCAACAACAACACTGACAAACCACCTCTTCTTCGTAGCATAAGAAGCGCCTACCTTACCACCACTGCCTCAAGTCGCCGCCACCACCATGCGAACCCTAAAATTGCAGAATCGTAATCTCCTTTGCAAAACTAGTTCAAAACCTACACACAGAATTGCGACCATGCGAGAAGCATCAACATCGTGCCTCCAATCATCGCGCATCAAAACATCTTTGTCTTCTTCGTTCAATCTCAACCATGTCGCGACACCATGTGTAGCCGTAAGGATCACCATCATCAACCTCTCCACCATTTTGCTAGCCACAACACCAGCAAGCTTCTTCACATACCTGCAAATCCATCCCTAATTTGCGCCGCAAGGAAGAAGAGAGAATATGATCGGAGTGAATGTAAGTGTTATGAGTGGGTGTGGTTTGGAGTGCGTGAATGTATGAAGTCTTCATGGAAGAAAAAGGATGTTACGTGAAGCGAAGTTTTATATGGGTACAATTAAGAGTGTGGGTTCCATTAGGTGAGAGGAGAAGAGTGTTGTATGGAGAGAGAAGTGAGATCTTTTACTTGGAAGTGGTAGGCGTAATATTTCTACTTGTAGATGCGAGGAGAGTTACATGTTGGGGTGTCTTGTTTTATTTGTTTATATACTTCTTTAGTTAACATGATCTAGTGATACATGTTATTGGGCCACGATTTGATCATCTTTCTTTGGGGAAGGCAAGGTCTTGAGTGAGCTTATGTTATTCCTTTCCTTTCTTATGTTAAGAGGCCTATTATGAGTTTTTATATGTCTGTTCTGTTAGTTTGTTAATGTGGTAATATTATTATCAAGAGGACATGTTACAATCGCAATGTGGTATGCAAAGACTGTTGGAAGTTATGATAAATAATATATGTTTTGAGTGTTTGGATGTGAGACTTTAATAATTGTGTTTGGAGGTATTATTGGAAGTTACTATTCAAAGTTGATTTAGTAAGGTTGAAAATATTGGATGGATGATTAATGTATGCTCTTGAGATTGTGTTGAGTAGTTAGTTTCTATTATTGAAATTAAGTGTGGAATGTATTGAGAATTATGTCATAAAATTTGTAATTAATGAGCAATGCATGTTATTGATGAGTTAACGTCTATTATTGAGATTAAAGGTGGATTGTAAGGAGATTGCGTTATAAGTCTTGTGATGGGTGAGCAATCCATGTTATTGAGAATATGTATGGAATTGTGATGTGAATATGAAACTATGTTATTTCCTTGTACTATGGCCGGTCATGGATGAACTTGTTATTGAGAATATGTATGGAATTGTGATGTGAATATGAAACTATGTTATTTCCTTGTACTATGGCCGGTCATGGATGAACTTTTCGTACTGCGCTACGGTAATAATGTGTTGGACTCTTGTTTAGAGATAATGATTCGAGTGTCACTTTCCCCTGCGTGGGAATGTGGATGTCTCGCCCAAAATGACTTCGGCTCGTGTGAGTATAGTGCTCGGTGGGTGCTCCTAGCCGAAGTTTTTACTCGTAATTCCCCGAGGAGTCAAGGAGATAGGTCAGAAATCGCGATGGAAGACGACTTGAATTGCCCTGTTGGGAACAGGTTATGATGACACAGTAGAAGGAAACAACATTGGATCATGGATGAAGGTTGTAATGTAATGTTATGATGGAGTATGTTTTATGGTTATATTCTTTGTAGTTAATATAAGTATGGTATGTTGTGTGTTATGATGTTTTTGGTTGCTTACCCTTGCATTTTATGGTTGTGGTTTCCACTTACGGGAGTAGATGACGTTACAGATAAGACTAGATCGAAATAACTCATGTAAGAGTTGAGATCTTATATTTCGGGAATTATGATTTATTTATTTAAAATTTTTCGGACTTGGTATCTTTATTGTAAAAAGGATTATTTCAAACTTTCGTTTTGAACAGACAATGTTTATAATTATGTTTTGCTTCCGCAATTTTAATCGAATAAAGTTTGATTGTCAAAAGGATTGTTTCATGAAAGTATTTTGCGAAATATTTTTACTCCGTGACATCTCAGAAATCAGAGTGTTACACCTTCCGTCTACATTATATAGACTCATGGATTCTCCACACACCCATCTGTCTCATTTGCAGAACATGGGTTCTAATTGAAAGACCTTTTGCTAATCAAGAGCAAAAACCCCAAAGGAAAAATCCCAAATTCAGAAACCTTAATCCCCAATTTTCAAGATCAGAACGTAAGAATCATATAGCAAAAACCAAAAACCCCAATTTGTAAGAACAAATTTCAAAACCTTCAAAATTCTCAAATTCCCAATTCCAAAAACTTTAATCCCCAAATTCCCAAAACACGACAACCATCAGAATATTCTTCTTTGTAGCTCAACAAGCAAGAAACACAACATAAAACACAAGCAGTAGAACCCTGTGAATCCACCATCGTTCATGCCAGATCACACCACCATGGAGACATCATCGAACCCAAACCTTAGAGTAAAGATAGAAGAAAGGTGCTTTCCCCTTTCCGCGAAGCCGCAACAATACCAAGAAAAAGAAAGAAGAATGGTTCTCTACAAGCCGAAGTCGATCTCCCTGGAGCGCGGCGAGGAGTCGCCTGGAGTTAGCAGGTCTATGTTTTATTTAAAACTTAAAATAAAATAAATTCCACCTAAGGTGGCCACATTGTGCCACATCATTTAAAATTGTGTAGTCAACAAGCCAACCCATAGAAATTTTAACTTCGTCCATTTCAGTTAACGACAAAGTTTTAATTGAGTCAATTTTACAAAAATAGGAACCTAATTGAGATCAAATAAAAAACAAAGATCTATTTGAGACAATTTCACAAAAATAGAAACTTCCGAAATGATTAAACCTATTTTAATTAAGATATATGAAGAATAATGATTCATCTTTTAAACAATTTGATATTCACATTTTAAAATATTTATTTTAAATTTTTAAAAAATAATAATTTCTCTATCTTAAAAGAACAGTTTTTTTAGTTAAAATATTAATAAACATGATATTTTGAGAAAAATATAAACAACTCCATCATATAAAGAAGAATATTCTAAAATTATTATTTTGAAGATTGTTGAATGGAATAGAGCAGAAGATATGCAATGAATTAGTGACCCAAAGTTTGATGTGCAAGTTTGACTTCCAGAGCATATACAACTCATGTTGACCCACACATTTATATCGATTGAGTCTATAACATATTCTATATATTTATTTTTTATTTATTTATCTTTCAAGATAATAGGAATTGAAAAATTTACATAAATTTATAATAAAATCAATTTTATTAGAAGGGATACAGTGTAGTTATAAATTGAGTCCAATTAACTATGTTTTAAGGATATTAATTATTTAAACCATAATAAAAAGTTTATGAATAATAATTTGGATACACTCAACTTTTTCTACTTCTATTCAACAAAGTTGATTTTTTATTTTATTTTTTCATTTAGCTTTTATATTCAGTGAAAATAAAAATATAGTTTTATTGGTATTGTGTAAGCGTAAAGGAAAAGGTTATTATCTTAATGATTTTTTGCTAAAATTTATAAAACCAAAAATTTATGTTTGATATATTAATATTTTTAATAAATATTTTCTATTTTGATTATTTATTCAGCTTCAAGCATCATTCATTAAGTATTTAAGTTAGACATTGGTGAATAAAGATATTACTGAAAAGACGATGAATACTTTTCAATTTTATAAAGGAATACAAGTAAATTTACATATTTAAGGAGAAAGCAAATATTACTCGAGTTTAATTGTTTATTAAATCATGTTAAGTATTTTTAAAATAATTACTATAAAAATTCATTAATATCATTTAAATCATATGTGATAATTTATAATCAGTTAGTACAATGTAACTCAGTGCATAGGAAGAAAAAATGGTATGCATTGACATTATAAGGTAGTTTTACTAGTCTACAAAAAACTACAATATATATAAATATAAAAAAATTTTAAAATAATTTATTTTAACTAATATTTTATTTGTTTAAGAAAAAAAAACTATTGTACTTTAAAAAAAGAACTCAATCCAAAATAATTTCTTATCTCCGAAAAATGAAAAAATAGAAAAGAGTGACGTGGGTGAACACCATTGGCCAAAATTGGTCTTTGGCTTAGGCCGGCCATATGTTATGTTACAAAATGCCACTCTACTAGCAATTGACCTGGTATCACACAAAAAACAAAACCGTTGACCTAGTTTTTTCCTAATAAATCATCAAATTCATTTCTCTCTCTATAAATAAGCTTGTTTAAAGAGATATTAAAATGAAATTAATTTTAATTTTGGAACTTTATTTGACAATTGTTTCCATTTAAAAAGGTAAAATGTGACTTAGTTTATCATGATTATTATTTTGACGTGGTTGGATGATTGGTAGAATATTTATATGACTTTGACTTTCAAAATGTTAACTTGTAAAGGCAAACCTACTTGTGTTGATTGGACTGATACAAAACGTGAATGAAGAAATGGTCTGAGAAAAATAAATTATGAGGCAAGAAAGTAACAGATGAGCAGAATGAATATGAGACCTTGTTTATATTTTTGACACAAGAAATGATCTTGTCTTTGAATAGCTCTGCCATCTCTAAATGAAGAAAACACCATCTCCCAAATTTCAGCAATCTAGCCAAAGGAAACAGAATCATAATCACCAAGTTCTTGCTACTGTCAATGATGAAGAGAGGCACAATCCTAAGACCGGTTCTACACTCAAATCTTTCAAGAATGCTGTGAAGAAATGTGCACAGATTTTTTCATTGTTTCTCCTTGGCAAAAGAAAATCAGCCTCTTATGTTGTTGGAAATGATGACAGAAAAAATACATCTAAAGTCAGAGGGGTGGCATCATGTAAGTATGATGATGAAAATAGAAAAATGTTTTGGTTTTTTGGTGATCTGAAATGATTTTGTTGTTCTTTCTCAAGATCAACCCTTTATATTAACTGGGGTTCTGATGAAAAATGCCAAGTCACTTCTGCATGATGCTTTTGTAGAATTCTTCTTAGTCTGATTTTCTTAAATTGAGATGTGCCAATTTGCAGCATCAACTGATTTATCTTCGGAGAGTAACACCAAGAATTCATCAAAATGGAAGTTTTCTTATTCCTACGCTTCATCTGGCACTGCAAGTGGACAACTTGGAATTGGCAACTTCTCCTTTGAAGAAATTTACAAGTCAACTGCAAAATTCTCACCAGATAATGAAATTGGACAAGGTGGCTTTGGAACTGTCTACAGGGGAAAACTAAATGATGGATCTATGGTTGCCGTAAAGCGTGCCAAGAAGGTAAATTAATGTTCATATTTGATTGTTTCCCATCTCAAAATTGGCTCAATTGTGCTGTAGATGATGAAGGTGAAACATGTTCACCAGATACTATAATTCTCACAAGCACAGTTCATTAGATTGCTGTCTTTCACAAATTCTGTTATGTAATATGAGTCTAATGTAGTGAATTCCTTGCAGGAAGTAATACACAGTCACTTACATGAGTTCAAGAATGAAATATACACCTTGTCTCAAATTGAGCATCGGAATCTGGTGAGGTTGTATGGATACTTGGAACATGGAAATGAGAAGATCATTGTTGTTGAATATGTTGGTAATGGCAACCTTCGAGAACACCTTGATGGTAAGTCTTGTGTATTCAGCCATCTACCAAAGTAGACTCAAGCAGTCTATATAGTGTTCATTATTCAATAAAGCAATACTCTGATGCAGTTCCTTAATTATACAACACACTGGTGACTAAAAAGTAGTAAATTATATTGCAGGGATTCGGGGAGAAGGATTAGAAATGGGGGAGCGTCTAGACATAGCAATTGATGTAGCTCATGCAATAACTTACCTTCATATGTACACAGGTGTGTTCATAGAACTAAATTAGAAAGGAACAAATCTGTTACAACATATTTCAATTCTGTATAACTGTGATGTATCTAATTGAACTCTCAGGTAAGGGCATTTGCAACGTCTGCTAAAGTAACCTTACTGTGTCTTGTATTGTTTATTATATCAGATAATCCAATTATCCATAGAGACATCAAAGCATCAAACATCTTAGTCACTGAGAATCTAAAGGCAAAAGTGGCAGATTTTGGTTTTGCACGGTTATCTGATGATCCTACAGCAACTCATATTTCAACTCAAGTAAAAGGAACAGCTGGTTACATGGATCCTGAGTATCTCAGAACATATCAACTCACTGAAAAAAGTGATGTTTATTCCTTTGGTGTTTTGCTTGTTGAAATGGTGACAGGAAGACATCCAATTGAACCAAAGAGACCCCTTGATGAAAGAGTGACAATCAGATGGGTAAGTGTATCAGTTCTTCAAAATTTCAACTTAAAGAGTAAATTACCACATTACTTTGGAGTAAGCAGTAACTGTTTAAACTACTTATGGAAGTCAAACAAAACTTCAATCAAAATTCAGAAAGCAAGAAGTGAACTTTTGACTGGCAACACCCTCAAATTAAAAGGGTGCATGATAGATACACATTATTTAGTTAGGTTAGTGGGTTGAAGGAACAAGACATTTTCCCCAAATAATAAATAAGAGAAAGGAGGTATCTTGTGGCTTGAGAGAGAATTGATGCTTTGGGGAATAGGAGGTATCTTATCTAGAGAGAAATACCTAACTCTCTTTATGATAAATGCTACTAGCATCACACATTATTTGGTTGAAAACTAAGTTTCAGCAAACTTTAATCAAATAGAAGTTTGCTCTGTCTTTCTAATTAGATACCATCTGTCGGTGTACATGTGAGAAAAAATAGGAGATGCTAACTCATTGTTATTATTTACCTTGAAGATTAAATTATCATATATAATAATTAATAAAAACATAAACTTTTATAATTTTTTTTTTTTTTTTTTTTTACATAAGGCAATTTTATACTTAACGTTGTGCTAACTGTTGTTCTTTTTATGTTAATTTTTTTATTGTAAAACTTATGCACACGTAAGTGCAATGGTCCCTTTCCTTCTTTTTCTGGCCTAGTCCATTCTTATATTTGAATTGCACAGTGAATAAATTCCATGATCATAAAAAATAAATCTACTTGCTACCAAAGGAAGCCAATTTCAGTTTCTCTGTTCATAGAATATGTGTATGGAAGATGTGATATATAAGCATTTTTTGTTTAATCGAGTGATGAAGTTAGACCCTTAGTCTTCCAAGCTAAACAGGGTCAGCTTTGGTCATGTTTCCGAGTGATGCGGTAATTTTTGTGAGATAATTAGTTATGCATATTACCATGTTATCGGTTGGAGATTCCACATTGACTAAGATGAATTTACAGTAGATAAGATGGTACAAACTCCATCTTATAAGTCAATTTTGTAAGTTGAGTTAGATTTAAAGTTTATTTCTTAAGATGATATCAGGTCATCCGAAGACTATCCTAGTGAACAGTTTTTGTTTGTTGGATCTATCGTACCATTTACTATCGATCTTGTTAAAAAAGTAGTCCATATATCTCAAGCAAAGAGAGGGGTGAATTGGATTTCAAAAGCCTTTTCAAATCATTAAAGAATCTTTAATCATGAAATCACTAGTCAATTGTATAAGAATCAAGAAAGTAAAGAAGAGCAAAAGAAAGACTATAACACACCAAGATTTATACTGGTTTGACTCTTAGAAGAAGTCTACATCCAGTCTTCCCTTAACAACCTTAATTGGGGGGTAATCCACTAATCAAGATTTGAGTCAAGAATACAATGATACACTCAATTAGTATCCTCACAAACACTCAAATCCAAGACAAAGAATACAAGAGAGGATTACACTCACTCTCTTCAACCTGGCCTCCAAACAATGTAAAGGAACCTGAAAGAAATACACTCAATAGTGCAAATGATTCAGAACATATGTGTGTGCCCCTTTGAGTCTTGATTGATTTCTTGTTATCTTCTTCACCAATATAGCTTGAAACCTCCAAGAACTCTTCTTGAATGTGCCTGTACTCAAACTCAGAGAAAATGTTAGTATATTGCAAATGATAATCGAATTGAGTCAGGTATCAAATCTAATTTATATAGAAAATCAGATTTTGTCGCAGATTAATCAATTAGATTAAAATCTTAATCGATTATGTAAAAGTAGAAAATAATACTAAAATTTATTATTTAGAATTGATTGAAAATACATTCTCATATCCTCTATTTGTAACAATCTAATTCTCCAAAAAAGAGAAATAGAGAAACTAGGAAAACAAAATAAAATAAAAGATTGTATATCTATTTTCTCTAATTAGGAAGATTCTAAAGATATCTTCTCTAATTACAACACTCACCCTCAAGTTGGTAAATGAATATCAATCATTCCCAACTTGCCTACAAGATCTTGAAATCTACCCGGAGGAAGCCCTTTTGTAAAAATATCTGCTATTTGAAGTTCTGTAGGAACATGAGTTGTAATCACAAAGCCTCTGTCAAGATTATCTTTGATGAAATGTCTGTCAATCTCAATGTGTTTGGTTCTATCATGCTGTACTGGATTATGGGCTATGCTCATGGCAAACTTATTGTCACAGTGTAGTTGCACCGGGTTCTCCACTTTGACTTTAAGATAATCCAAAATGATTTTTATCCAGAGTCCTTCACACATTCCTTGAGCAAGAGCTCGAAATTCAGCTTCTGCACTAGAACGAGAAACTCTATCTTGCTTTTTGCTTCTCCATGTTACCAGACTATCTCCAAGAAACACACAATACCCAGAAGTAGATTTTCTGTCAGTAATAGAACCTGCATAGTCAGCATCAGTATATATCTTCATAGTCAATGTGTCTTCCCTTTTGAATAATAGCCCCTTTCCTGGACTTGACTTCAAGTATTGGAGAATTTTGTCAACTGCTTGCATGTGTCTCTCTCTTGGATCATGCATAAATTGACTCACAACACTAACTGCATAAGCAATGTCTGGTCTTGTGTGTGATAGATAAATCAATTTTCCTACCAATCTCTGATATTGGGCTTTCTCTACAGGAGCATTTTCTTCACATCCCATTTTGTGATTCTGTTCTATAGGAACTGTTGAGGTTCTACATCCCAGCTTTCCTGTTTCTTTGAGGAGATCAATTACATATTTCCTTTGGGAGATGAAAATTCCTTTCTTGGAGTAGGCAACCTCTATTCCAAGAAAATATTTGAGTTTTTCTAGGTCTTTCATTTCAAATTGAGCTGCCAATTTATCTTTTAATGCCAATTTTTCTGTTTCATCATCTCCTGCAATAATCATATCATCCACATAGACAAGTAATAGAGTGAGTTTACCTGTAGAAGAGTGTTTTATGAATAGAGTATGATCTCCTTGGCTTTGTTTGTATCCCAAGGAAACCATTGCTTTTGTAAATCTTCCAAACCATGCTCTAGGGGATTGCTTAAGACCATACAATGCTTTCTTCAGGAGGCATACCTTGTTTCTTTCATTTTTCACTTCAAAACCTGGGGGAATCTCCATGTACACTTCCTCATCTACATTTCCATGAAGAAAGGCATTCTTCACATCCAACTGGTGTAAGTCCCATCCAAAATGGGTAGCCAAAGCGAGAATAACTCGAACTGTATTCATCTTTGCCACTGGGGCAAATGTCTCCTCATAGTCAATCCCATATGTTTGGGTATATCCTTTTGCCACCAATCTAGCTTTATATCTTTCTATTGTCCCATCTGCCTTATGTTTCACTGTGAATATCCATCTACACCCTACTGCCTTCTTGTTTCTTGGCTTATCAACAATCTCCCAAGTTGAATTTCTTTCTAATGCATTCATCTCTTCTTTCATGGCTTGATTCCAATGTTCAAGTTTCATGGCCTCTTGGATTGAGGTAGGAATTTCTGTGGCATCAATGGCAGCAATAAAACTTTTGTGCTTATTAGAGAGATTGTTAGTGCAAACATACTGAGAAATAAGATATTTAGCACATGATCTTCTTCCCTTTCTCAATGCAATGGGTAAATCCTCAGTAATACTTACCTCCTCATCATTGATATCTTCAGGGATCCTCACCTCCGGATTAGACAATTTTTCTTGCTCGAGAGTCGAAGTGGGTTGTTCTCTTCTTTCATATTTTTTGCCAAAAAATCTGTCTTCTTCCTCACTGTGGACTATGGTAGCTTCATTGCTCAGGTCTTGGGCATCCTACAAAGACAAACATGGTAATGACAAGAAGGAGAGTTCATCCACTTCAAGTGCTTTCTCCCCCTGAAGTGGTGGACTGACATAAAAGGATTGTGTTTCATGAAAGGTGACATCCATGGTGACAAAGACGCGTCGACTCTGAGGATGATAACATTTGTACCCTTTTTTATTAGAAGGATACCCAATAAAGACACATTTAAGAGCTCTGGGATCTAATTTACCACGGTTAGGATGATGAGAGTGAACAAAAACAACACATCCAAAGACTCGACTAGGTAGACTCGTTAGTAGGGAAGAAGAAGGAACAAAAGACAATAGAGACTCTATAGGACTAATGCCATTTAAGATACGAGTGGGTAACCTGTTGATGAGATATATGGCAGTTAGCACAACTTCTCCCCAGTAATTTTTTGGAACAGACATTTGAAAAAGAAGAGCTCTAGTTACTTCAAGAAGATGACGATTCTTTCTTTCTGCAATACCATTATGAGACAAAAAATTAAGAAATTCATGATTCACATATTCAGTACCATTATCAGACTTAATTTTTTTGATATTTTTTCCAAATTGATTTTGGACAAGATGGAAAAAATTAACAAAAAATTGAAAAACTTCGGATTTATTTTTCATAAGGTATTTCCATGTGACACGGGTACAATCGTCAATAAAAGTAACGAACCATCTGGCTCCAGAAATAGAATCTATGACAAGACCCCAAACATCAGAATGAATTAAATCAAATGGAGAAATACTCTTTTTATGACTAATCAGATGCACGATGGTGTTTTGAAAATTGACAAATATCACAATTAAAAGACTCAACAAATTCTTTGGTAAACAAGTGGGGAAATAAGGACTTGATAAGACTGAATGAAGGATGCCCAAGCTTTTGATGATGTAACCATATTTGGGATTTTGCCCACGTCTCAGATGTTGCTTATTGAGTCATGATTTTCATGTTGCTTTGGTCATCAAACTCTAAAAAATACAACCCACTCTGCTCTTTAGCAGTTAAAATTGTCTTCCCCATGGCAAGGTCCTGAAAAACACAATAAGTTGGAAAAAATGTTACTGAGCAATTTAAATCCTTTATGAGTTTTTACACAGAGATAAGATTGTTAGCTAATTGAGGAACATGTTTCAATACAATGGATGAGTCCAAAATTATATTCCCAGAGTCGCATATAGGTATACCCTGACCATTCGCAACTGTAATAAGTTGTTCTTTATTTCTTTTACCATATGAGTCAAAGGACACACTAAAAGGTGTCATATGATCAGTTGCACCTGAATCAAGGATCTAAATACCTTGAGACACATGATCAACAATATTGAGGCAAATCTTACATTTTATGGACAAAGTGCATGATCCAGAGGACTTACTCATTGATTCATCCATTGCTTTCAAAGGAATAATTTTTACTTCAGACATCTCGTAGAACGCAACGAGGAGTCTCCAAGACAATAACGGTGTATGGGTCACACCGAGAAAAAAAGGAGCAGAACTTAAAAAACCAGATCTATTCAAGAAAAGGTCAAACGGGTCGACACAAACCCTAGGAACAGACTCAGGAGTCTCCTGCGACTCTTCTGTGGTGGTGACGACGAGTGGGTCTCGCCGGAAAAAAGAGAGCGAAACTTAAAACTCAGATATGCTCAAATACAACCCAAACGAGTCGTCACCGACCCTAGGAATAGACTCAGGGTGCTCCGGCGACCCTGTCTGTGGCGGCGCCGGCGAGTGGGTCTCGTTGGAGGTGGGCGCGTGGGCTACACGCGCCGGCGACGGTGGAGGCGCGTGGTGGCTCCTTTCACGGAGCGACTTCCGGCGTTGTGGTCGTCGGAGTTGGGCGCACCTTTCTGCACTATCAATGACCCCAACCGGCGACGGCGGCAACGGCGGTGGTCGGACAGCGGCGGCGGTGCGATTGTGCAGCGGAAGGAGTTCCAAGATCGGAAGCTCTTGATACCACGTAGAAAATAATACTAAAAGTTATTATTTAGAATTGATTGAAAATACATTCTCATATCCTCTATTTGTAACAATCTAATTTTCCAAAAAAGGGAAATAGAGAAACTAGGAAAACAAAATAAAATAAAAGATTGTATATCTATTTTCTCTAATTAGGAAGATTCTAAAGATATCTTCTCTAATTACAACAGTAAATGTTTCTGTTTTAATCGATTATGTCACTAATATAATCGACTAACATGAAAGTTATGCCTTTTTATGCTTCTTTTGGCTTACCTAATAGATTAGGTTGTCAGCATAATGGACTAGACCAAAGTTTCTGTTTTAATCGATTAAGCTACTAATGTAATCGATTAAAATAACATTATGCCTTGTTTTGCTTCTTTTCACTTTCTCTAACAGATTAGGTTATCAGCATAATAAATTATGCCTAAGTTTATGTTTTAATCGATTATGCTACTAATGTAATCGATTAAAACAAGCAGTTTTGTCCTGTTTTTTTTTTTGAGTTTTGGGTTGGCTTGTTTTAACAAATTATATTACTTATGTAATCGATTAATACTATCAGAACTGTGCAAATCTGAACTGTCTAAGCCTATTTCATTCATCAACTCATGATCTAAACATCTAACAAATTTCTCATTGTTTTAAACATTTGTTTATCAATTATGAATTAACTCAACTCATTTTCCATTCATCATCAAAAACCTCTCGTCAATTTGGAGTCCTAATGCTCCCCCTTTCAACAGATCCATTATTAATGTTTAGTCCTATACTCAAGATATATATGTCTCAACATGAAAAGGTGTATTAGAGATCCCATATTAACTAAGATAAGACAAATTTACTGTGTATAAGTAGGTACAAACCTGGTCTTATTAAGTTTGAATTGAGATATGGTCAAATTATCTTATAACTAAAACATAATATTTTACATCACCTAAAAATATGAACAAAGTACTTTACAAGTTTGATTTTTGTGTCACTGAATTAAGCTTAGAATCTAAGTCTGAATATAATGTCAGAGTCTAATATGTAGTTGCTTGCTCAAGATTAAAGGAACATAATTTGCATGGATGCAGGCAATGAAGATGCTGAAACAAGGGGATGCTGTATTTGCCATGGACCCTAGGCTGAGAAGAAATCCAGCCTCCATCAAGGCAGTAAAACAGGTTCTCAAGCTAGCTTTACAATGCCTTGCTCCTTTGAAACAATCACGGCCACCTATGAAGAACTGTGCAGAGGTTCTGTGGGAAATCCGCAAAAGTTTTACAGATGAAACCAATTCTGATCATCCTTCTCTTCCTTCACACCATTCTGCAGATTTTCCTCAAAGGGAAAAGAATAAGCATACAGTGTTTGGCATTGAAGATGATGACAGCTATAAATTTGTCTCTGTACCTAATCATATTCATTCATAAAATTTTGTTCATTGTTTGTTCAGAGTTGTCAACATCTTGTCAGTTTCGTTTATGCCTGATTGGCCTCAATATAATTGTAATTTGGTGCTCTTGTGATATAGATTCTATTCATATTAAGTTTTTGATTGATGAAAAAAGTTTTAAACTGTTGAATGCATTAAATTATATACATCATCAGTGTGACTACAAGGAAGGAAAGATGGCTGAAGCTTAGAGGATTAGTACAGGCCAGATTGGGCTTAAAAAATGAAAAAAAGAAAAGAAATCAATACAACTTTCTTAATCCTTTTGACAGTCTGCAAGAAGTTCTTTTGATATAAGATCCTGTTCTCATGATGAACCTGATTAGGAGAAAAACAAGAGAAAAATAAAATGGATGTTAAAAATAGTTTATACATCAAAAAGATTCATTTCATTTCTTTTATTTTTCTTTTCTGCAAGTCCTTATCCAAAAGATTTGAGAACCATGTGGATGGAAATTGTGTAAAGGTAGCTTTATTAATTTTTTCTATAATTGTAAATAAAACTCAGGCAAAGGACATTTATAATTATTTGTAGCCCAGGTTTTTGTCACATATACCTGCCTTGTCCCCACTTTTCTGTTCTGTATCACTGGAAAAGAAAAACAATAAATGGTACCAAAATCAAGTGTGGCAAGGTAGCATGCTGCATAATTAATGAAGTCTCTCTCAAAAGCTTTTACCAGAGTGTAAAACCGCAGAACCTTTGTCTGTTGTTGCTACTGTCAATAGATGTTTTCAAACGAATTGAGATTCTCTTCTGAGTTTATGTTACTGTCCCTATACTGAGTCTTCAAAATGTATTGATGTTGTATTTTGAAAAAGTTTTTAATATATTTTAAAACATTAAAACAATGTCCATCATTATATTTTGAAAACTCAGAAGAGAGACAACACAATTTCAGTAGAGAATTCAAATTCTTTTCAAACCAACACTATCTGATCCCTTCACATGACTCTTGCTTGCTTCTCTCTCTCTTTTTTTGTGTTTGTGTCACTTCATTCGCCACTCCTTTCTTACATTCTCCCTTTCTGGTCTAGCATAGCTACAAATAGTGAAAAATATTCTTTCATCTTTTGACAGGATTTGAACAATCAACTCCCAATTTTCTGTGTAGTTAATTATTCCTCTCTTTCCCGTTGTGCTTGTCTTAAATTTGAGATTAGTAATAGCATTTTCTGAAGTTGTAAATGGTAATACTTTTGAATTGATGCTTTCTGTTTATGATAATTTTGGAAGACTGAAAAGTTTGCTATTATGAATAATTGTGTGGGTTTGATTATTAGGTAATTCTGCAACTGTGAGAGAGTGATGGGGTTGAGTTGAGTGCCATAGGTCACATTTTTAATGTTGAATGATGTATGATATAAAGGGAAATGTGATTCATAAGATACTATCTACCATTCTAGATAGAAAAATGTATACAAAACCAATAGCAATACAAACTACAAAATTTTCAAATTTAGAAAATGGTTCGTATTTCCCTCTCATGAGATGCTCTTTGATGTGATGAGAATATGGAAGATGCTTGTAATGATAGTCAGTTTGAAAAAGAATATTGAAGTTACATCTACAAAATATGAGAAGGTGAATAATAAATCAGAGTTAATTATCATAAGTTATCTTTGTAAGATAAAAACAGTGAATTCCGCAAAGTTTTCATAAATTTTCTTTTAGAATTCATCTATCTCTCATTGCAATGCATGATTATTTACCACTATGAAAATATGAGAATGATTAATCTCTTTTGTATGTTTTCATCTTTCTATGTGACAATCCAGCCACTTCATTGCAAAAAAAGCATAATCCAAACTACAAAGAGAAATCTAAACTTATATTGATCCACTTTAGATCATATCTGTTGGCTGTGGTCATTTCATCAAATGAATGAAACACATCTTCTGTCAACAAATTTAGTCTCAAGATACACATGCAATTCAGGTTTGAGAAGAAATAGCAGAGAAGGTAATTGGAAAGTAAGTAGAGTTCAGCTGGTTTATTCTTTTTGCACTGAGAGAAGTTTATATGATATTTCTACCAAACATCCTTCCTGACACAGAGTAATAGAACATTAGAAACCATGTTCATTAACACATACTAGGGTTAGTTGAATGTTGTGATGTTCTTTGCTATGTACTCATACGGCAATTGCTCACAAAAGTGAAAATTTTCATGAGCCATAGAATAGATAGTCTTTTTTAAGAAAACATCCTGCAAATATGAATCACTCTATTCTGATGTCAAAATCTGCCAGTTACTTGGCATAAGCAACATTGGGTTCACAATAGAAGTAGTACATCCACCAGAACAGAAAAATACAACTACCTTTACAACCTTGGTACTCTTTGCCCTCAACTATCACACACTTGCTCTCTCTTCTCTGTTACTCAATTTTGTAGGCATAGAGAACGAGGCAGAACTCAATGGCTGCAATATTGATAGTTGAATAATATCCAACACTGTCATCATCACTCTCACAACAACCCTCCATAACACTGTCTTCTTTCTCATTCTCCGGTTCTGGAGGCCCTGGCTTGAAGATGAAAAGGCCAGGCCCTGAACCAGACCCACTAAACAACCAATCGTGCACATCCCAAAACACTTGCACGGGTTGCTTGTTAACCATCACAGTTTGGTTCCCCCTGAACTTCCACTGCAGGTTCTTGACATTGATCAACACAACCCCATCTATGGTAATCCACATCTCAGGGTCATTCGAACCCCCAGTTGAGCAGTCCACAACAATCTCACTATCTTTTCTCTTCTCATCAAACCGAGCCTTCGTTGTGAAGCTTTTCTTGGCAAACACGTTTTCTTTCTTGACCAACAACATAGCATCAACAAGGGCAGGTCTAGATTTTGTTCTCTTGTAAGCCTTATTCTTGTAATCTCCCAACAACAACACAACCTCTTCCTCACACACTAAGGCTACGTAGTAGTCGCTGCTCGGTTCTGGGGAGCCGGAGAATTTCGCCGACCGGAGATCCCAATAGAGCTCAACCTGGTTGCTATCAACCTCAAAGGTTTTGTACCCTTTTTTGCTCCAAAAGTGCCAAGGCTTCACGTCAATCTTGCAACTATACTGCACCTCACCTCCTACGCTATCAATCGTGACGTGCAAGGAATGGTTCATGTGATTTTTGCACCACAACACAGATACGTTCCTCCAATAGCCCATAACATTGGCTTGGTAGAAACATGTGACGGTGCTTTGTGCTACTTTACCAGGCAAAGGCTCCTCTATGGTTTTGTCGGGTAGAACTGTTCCCACTGAATGTGATCTTAAAGAACGATGGAAATGCATCATCTTGTCACAAATTTTGGAAAGGAAGAAAATTTTAGACCCCCATTTGCTGCATCAAAAGAAAGAAAGCAAACTTTTCATGGTGGTATCTGATTCACCTCGGATTGTTGTGGGGGGAATCAATGGAAGTGTAGATGACCCTTTGGAGAAGCAATGGCATATTGGTGGAAGAATTGAACGCAATATATGAAAATTGAAAAAGATAAAGTAGTTGGTGTGAGTGATGATAATGTGAAGGTGGAATTGTGAATCGAAGGGAAATTTGTGTGGGCTGAGAAAGAGAAAAGGGAAGAAGAGAGGGTTGAGGAGAATGTTTGTGTTTTGATTCTTTGGAGAAAAATTCTCCATTTAGAGGGTAGAAAGAAAATGTGGCCGAAAGACAAGGAACAGAGAAGGAATGTCCTTTCTAATCAACAAAGTTTCTTCAACTTTCACAAATTAGAGACAAAAAAAGGAAGGTTAGTTAATACTAATTCTTAGTCTTATGTTCCACCACCTACTATAATGTTTTTTCATATTTCTATTCTCTTAAAAAATTATTACTTTTAATTACGAATTATTCTTTATTCAAATTTAATTCTAATAACCTCCTTCTAGTGCTAGGACATCTAATTTAATGTATAATTCAACTTTTTTTTTTAAACTTATGAAAATATTATAGATAACTTCATTTTAATTCAAGTTTTTCTAAAAGCATTACGGGGATACCTTAAGAGAATTAACATAATAATATTATCGATAAAATATAAATAATTTCTTTCATGGTCTTAAAAAAAGTTATAATTTATTAAGTATTTAATTTAATGACAAAAATAATTTATTTGGGGCCGAAACTGTGGATATTTATTAATTTTAATTTTCATAAGTCTTTTGATTGGATTATACGAAGAAAATAAAAAGGAAGAGAAAAGTTTGAAAATTGAATTGACAAATAAGAAGTAGACAAGAGATTTTGAATTTTTTATTTTTATATTAAATTAAATATCATTAATTATAGTTTTGGCTTATCGCTTTATTTTCTCAGTGCTGGCTGGCATCGTTTGAATGGTCAACTAATAGTCAACTTTGTCCACTAATTGATCATTCAAAATTATACAAACAATACATTCAAAATTCTTCACCCTTAAAACAACAATAAAATATGTCCACATTAATTCTTCATGTACATTTCAACTTCTGAAAATCTCATATTGTAATAGAAATTGTCATATATATATATATATATATATATATATATATATATATATATATATATATATATATATATATATAATCATTGTTATTTAACTTTATTTATTACTTACCAACATAATTAAAATAAATTATTGAAACCAATAAGTTACTTCCAAGGTTTCAATTTTTCACTCACAGTACTATACTTTAACATCATGATCTTCTCATCCCTAGAGTTTATTCTATTCCAATAAATCACAACTAAATTAACTTTTCCAAAAGCTCGTTTCATAATTCTATTTCTATGTAAGAAAAAAAATATATTTTTAATAATTTTTTTATAACTTTTTTACAATAACTTATATAATAATTTGTGATTAATTTATTTCAAATATACAAACTAAGAAAATAATTATACATAATTTATGTTAAAAAATTATTAAAAAATATTGTTAAAATAAAAATACATACCCATATACATTTGTATTTAATGGATAAGTTTTGTTGTTGATTTGAGTTTTGAAGATTTTCTAATATTATAATTTTATCCATCTTTTCGTATGATATTGATAAGGACTGAAGTGGTATTTCACTTTGCAGTAACCTCATTAGCTATTTTTCATGCATGGAATTTAGTAGAGCACTGTCTTTGAAGTGAAAGTGACTTTGATATGACACTAAATCTATGCATTTTTTTTTTATAATATTTATGAAAATATTAAATTTATATATTTAATATCTTAAAATATAAATGATGAAATGCACATAATACTAATTATTACCTCCCTTACTAATAGAAAGTACGTGATTAGTTACTTATTTTAATTACCGAAAGATTAATATACTAGTTTATATACATCCGAATAATTTTTTTACGTAAATAAATTATTTAATAGTGCATTGGATGTAATTTGTTCCGCTTTCAACAGTCATTTTAAGGATTTTATCAAGGAAAAAACGCTTTCGATAAATGTACAAAAACAAAAAGATATAAAAAAAAATATTTACGAGGGTTTCAATATTTGAGTGATTAAATTAAACGGGTCATTAAAATTGGTTAATGAGTATTTTAAGCGAAAGTTAATTATTTAGAAATGGAAAGAGACTAATTAAATGGATTAAAGTGTATTGTAGTAAAATAGAAAATTTAATAAAAAAAAAAGAGTTTGGTGCATTGTGGTAGTTTTTGTGAAGATAATGGTAATGAAATGAGATAAGGTTTATGTTATGAAGGAAAGTGAGTGATGTGACAAATGTTGTGTTTTTGAAGATACCCTGCCATTTCAAACACATCAACCACAACATTGTTTATAAGGTTTTTATGAATATTCACTTAATCAATAGTGCTTTTGTTAATGTCCTAAGTATTATTGTTGTATAATACTATATTTATTTTATTTTTAAGCATTTATTGAGTAGATTGAAACTTTCATTTATACAGCAATTTTAATTTCTTTATCGATGTGATATATTTAATAACTTTGACCCATGACACGACACAATTTATTATGTGACGATGATATATGATAATTGAATAATGTTATGTCAAAAAAAAAAAGTTTGAGATACCTTTTTTTTTTTCAAAATTAAGGTTATTTTTATAAATATATATATATATATATATATATATATATATATATATATCAAATTAACTAATTAATAAATATGTGAAAAATAAAAACGTTATATTTAAAAAGGAAGTTCCATTAATAAAAAAATATTGTTTGGGTAATCATAAAAGTATTAAATTTTGAATATGATCGTTTTTTAACTAGTATGCGACCTACGCATATCATCATATATTAATGTTTTATTTTTTTAAAAAGTTATATTGAAAAAATAATATAATTGTATTACATGACTATTTAATTTGTTATCATCCAGACAGTGATCAACTAACGAGTTCAGTTAACCATTAGACAAGTTAGTCGACCATGTGTCAACCAATAGTACAAACTAGTGAGCACAACTAATTGTCAAATAGGTTTGTTGATCATACATCATTTTGGATGATTATCCCACAACCATAAGCATAAACTAGTAAGCTTGGCCGAAATGCGAAACACGTTCACTGATCATACACCATCTCAAATGAACGTCCCACAACTCGAAGCCTACGTTCCATAGCTCGTAGCTCAAGTCATCGAGACCGACCGATCACCAAACAGGTCGATTGGCCATGTACCAACCCAGAAAACCAATCACCAGCTCGGTGAGCAAAACAACGAGCTCGGCCAGCCACCAAACAGAGTAGTTGGCCATGAATTAGACTGATCGGGATGAATAGTTCCATAGTAGATTAATCTTAAAGCTTATCAACTTAAGAATGAAGTATAATTACTCACAATTGGGCCGTAATTATGTAAAATTTAATCAAAAGCCTACCACAAAACCTCTAAATAAAGGTTTGAGGTAAGGAGGTAGGTTACATGTATTAAATGTTACATAATTAATATTTGTCAAACATTGAATTAACTTTAACATTGAAGTACTTTTTGGAGGTACCCTCCAATCAATTTGGACAAACAGGAGCTCACTTTTTTGATAGTATTTGAATTTCGAACAACACAATGTAACCTAAACCATTGAACTTGACCCATACTAAAAAATTATTATTAGGTTGTGTTGTTTGAAATCCAAATGCTAACAAAAAAACAAAGTACCATTCGTCCAAATCAGTCAGAGGTACCTGTAGAAGGTACTCTAATGTCAAAGTTAACTTAATATTTGATAGATAACAATTAATGCAGCAATAAATGCACATAACTTACTTGCTCAGCTCAAACCTTTATTTATAGGTTTCATGGTGGACTTTTGATTAATGTTAGCCTAATAGGATCCTTTGATAATTATGTGTTACTATCGACTTGTGCCACGAGGTCAATCTCCTAAGACACTAGGTCTAGTACAACGAGAATTTAGGCTAATCGTCTGCATAAAAAATCTTTGTTGACCGGCCTCTGTCATCCCTATCTTGAAGTATCCATTCTTAAACCCTTTAAAGGAAGCGACATACAGAGAGAACAATCACCTCCCCTTCTCAGATATTAATAAAACCCAACCTCTCTAAGTGTTCGGACCGGTACGAAAGTAATGAAGAAAGATGGAAGATGTAGGGGGTTATGTTTAGAGTCGAGCATAACACTCTAAAGGCTTGCATCCATGTCCAGTTGTTTAGGTGCATTTAAGTAGGCTATTAGGTTTATAGAGGAGGAGCTACTTTCAAAATTAGAAGGCACCACAACTCGCATTTTCAAATACAACAGTCCATTTTTAACAACAAAATGAGTATCTATATTTTGATTGAATGAGCACTATTCTATTTATTGAAGTAAATCCTTGTCATTGTAAACCTCTTCCTTTAGTTTTTTTGTGAAAATATAGGTGTAGGCTAAGACTATGCCATCATAAAAGATTGTGAAAGGCCATTAGCTGTCAGATTTTCCTTTCCTGGTTTGTACTCAATGTGAAAGTCAAATACCAAAAAATTGTATAACCATTTCTACTGCTCAAGAGTTTGGATGGACTAGTTTGTACTTATTTTGCATTCTTGGGGACAACTTCTTGGAAAAGAATGCAATTGAATGTTGTCTTTGTCTTAAAATTACTCCAAATACTCATGAAATGCATTAGTTTCTAAGACAGATTGAGAAAAATCAGGCAAAATCAAAATAAGAGCACTAGTTACTGCTAACTTGAGATCTTCATAGGTATGTTTTGTATTGGCAATCCATATAAAACTATGCTTCTTTAAAATATCAAATATTGGTGTTGCTAGTGTGGCATACCCTTTAATAAATTTTTGGTAATAACCTATCAACCCTAAAAAGCCCGTTAATTGTTTCAAATTGGAAGGTTCAGTCCAAGATATAATAGCTTATACCTTGTTCTTATTAATAACCACTTTAGAACCAAAAACTGTATGCCTCACATAATCAATCTCCCTCATTCGAAAGGAATATTTAGATAGTCTAAAAAAAGCTACTATTGTTGCAAGATCTGTATGATTCTTTCTAAATGTTGTATGAGAGAGTACCGACTTGGATTGTAAACTAAGATATTATCAAAGAAAATCGAGACTGATTTTTGTAAGTGCTGCTAAAAAATCTTATTCATAAGACTTTGGAAATTGCAGGAGCATTAGTTAGCCTAAATGGCATAACTAACCATTCGTAATGGGTATTGTGTCTCCTCTTGTTGGAAAATTTTCATATAAATACAAATGATTATAATCTGTCAAGCTGATTTTCATCCCACTAAATAAGCTAAACTGCAATATATACATTTACTACAATTAATTATCCTAATTAAGAGAAAAACTGTTACAAATAAATATACAATTTCATATCTTATGTCATTTATTATGTTGACATTCCCCCTCAAATTGATGTTAGTGAATCTACAAGCATCAATTTGCCAAGTAGAAAATTGGGACACTGGTGTGGCAACGATTTAGTGAAAATGTCAGCTATTTGAACAAATGTTGAGACATGTAGTAGATTGATGACTTTACAATCATACGCTTCTCGGATAGAGTGACAATCGACCTCGATGTGTTTCGTTCGTTCATGGTAAACTGGATTTGCTGCAATCTGTATAGCACTGGTGTTATCAGCATGCAGTGGAGTGGGTTGTGCTTGAGACAATCCAAGCTTTGTAAGAAGACCACGTAGCCATATTATTTCAGAACAAGCAGCAGACATTGTGCGATATTCATCTTCAGTGGATGACTTTGAGACCGAATCTTGTTTCTTACATTTCCATGAAATAGGAGAATTCCCTAAAAACATACACCAACCAGTAGTTGATCTCCTAGTGTCTGGAATGCCAACCCAATCAACGTCACTATAAGCTTGGAGTTGAAGAGATGAATTACCAGGAAAGAAAAAACCACGACTTGAGGTGCCAAGGAGATATTTAATGATACGCTGCACGACTGAAAAATGAAAGTGTCGTGGAGATTGCATGAACTTAGTAACAATGTGTACAACAAAAGAAATATCAGGGCGCGTGATAGTTACATAGATGAGACTACCAACAAGTTTCCGATATTGAGTGGGATCATCAAGAATCTCTCTTTCATGTTTTCTATATTTAACATTAACTTCCATTGGAGTGTCAACATGGGTAGCATTGGTGAGTCCCGCTACCTGGACCAAATCTTGAATATATTTATGCTGATTTACGAAAATGCCTTCAGGATGGTAATGCACCTCTAAACCCAAGAAATTATTGAGATAGCCTAACTCTTTCATGTGAAAATTTGAATGCAACATTTGTTTGATTCTAGAAATAACATCTTGATCAGAACCATGACCACAATGTCATCTACATAAATAAGAAGTACGATGATGCCTTTAGGAGTCCGTTGAAGGAAAAGTGATGGATCATATTGACTTTGATTGAAAGAAAAACAACAAGAGTGGAGCGAAACTTTTTAAACCAAACTCTTGGGCTTGCTTCAATCCATATAAAGAGCGTTTCAATTTGCAAACAGTATTTGGGGAAAGGGTCGAGATACCACCAGGAAATTTGATGTAAACTTTCTCGTCATATTCTAGGCCATACTCTTCCAAGGCGAGAAGTTCACTTTCAATAGCTTTTTGCCAACATTCATTCTTCATTGCCTGTTTATAAGAAGAAGGAATAGGAATAGATGATAATGTTGTTGTCATGGAACATATATACCTTTCTAAGGGCTTACCAATGCGTGAACTGCGTCGAAAAGGAGCTGGTTCTGGTTCTGGAGCTTGTATTGGATCAACATCCAAGGAATTATCTTGAAAGGGCCCATGGGATTGTGCTAGGTGATGTTGAGTGGCAATATTTTTCCTTAGATAGGTCAATAGAGATCTAAATGATGATTGACCTGCAGAAGAATTAGAAAACAATGGCAAAATAGAAATTAGAGAAGAGAGCGAGTCATGCTGGTTTGCAAAAAAATATAAACTTTCTAAAAAAATGACATTTCGAGAGACCCGAATCCGATGAAGTTTAGGATCATAACATAGAAAGCCCTTTTGATGAGGAGAATAACCAATAAAAGCACATTCAATAGATTGTGCAGTGAGCTTGGTGCGTTTGTGTGGAGGAAGATGGACATAACATGCACAACCGAAGATACGAAGAGTGGAGTAATCGGAAAGGTGACCAAATAATCGAGTGAAAGGAGATTCATTACTTATGGAAGGAGATGACAATCTGTTTATAAGATGAACTGCAGTGGAAAGGGTTTCACACCAAAATCAGGATGGCACATGTGACTCCAACAAAAGAGTGCGAACAACATCTAATAAATGACGATTTTTTCGTTCAGCTACCCCGTTTTGTTGGGGGGTTAATGGGCATGATCTTTGAGATAAAATGCCATTGGATTGCAAGAATTCCTGAAATAAGTGTGATGTGTATTTCCCCCCATTATCGGAGTGAAGAATCTTGATTTTGGAGGAGAATTGGGCCTGAACATAAGCATAAAAAAATTGAAGGTGGAAAAGACTTCATCTTTTGAGCGCAGAAAATAAACCCAAGTGAAACAACTATAATCATCAATAAAAGTTACAAAATATTTGTAATGAGCATGAGACGTAACTGGTGCCAGCCCCCAAACATCACTATGGATGATATCAAATGGTTATGTTTTATGTGATTGATGTGTTGAAAAAGGTAGAATTTTACTTTTGCCAAGCTTACAAGGAATGCAATCAAAATGAATATTATTAAGAGATGAGGTGTTTATTTCCAAGAAAACCATATTTGAGCATGTCATGGAGTACATTTGAGTTGGGATGCCTAAGGCGCTTATGCCACACTTGGTGATCAAAAATAACAAAATTACAAGAGATGAAAGGCAAAGAAAAACTTGGAGACAACAAGAAATGGATGGGAAAAAGACATCCAACTTTAGGCCCCTTTGCGATTATCTTCCCCGAGTGTTGATCCTGCACAAGATAACCAGGCTATGAGAATTGAACTCGACAATCATTATAGACTAATTGACCAACAAAAATGAGATTAATGGTGAGACTAGGACCAACAAAGACATTTTCTAGAAATGAAGAAATATCACCAGTTTTTGTTACAGGCAATTGATTTCCACCAGCATTATGTATCTTGAGATTCCCCAAATATTTTTTTATATTAGTAAGGAATCGAGTATTGTTGGTCATGTGGTTGGAAGCCCCATAATCAAAGTACCATGGTGAAGAGGAGTTACCTGAGAATCCCAAAGCAGAAAGAGATAAAATGATCATTTGTTGAACCATTTTAGGGGTCAAAGTTGGAACATCAGTAGTAGCATTTTGATGGACAGGTGCTGGATTGGCAGAACTGTTGGGAATAGAAGAATCAGTTGTGGTGGTAAAAGTTGTTACAGGTTGTCGTGGTGGCCTTATTAGGCATTCTTTAATAATATGACCATCCTTTTTGCAATAGTTGCAGAATTGTTTTGGACAGGTTGAAGCATAGTGGCCAAATCGCTTGCAATTAAAACATTGAATAATACTCATGTCATGGCGGCGTGACTTCCCTTGTGCCACGTATGCTACTGGAAAAGTAGACAATTTTTGTTCTTCATTGATGGATTGTGTAAGAAGACGTTGTTCTTCACGTAACAAATCATTGAGACATGCATACAACGATGGGACAAGATCTTTATGCATGAGATTGGACTGGATACCTTCAAAGTCGGATCGCAATTTCATAAGAAATCGGTCACGTTTAGTAATATCATGAATTGTTTGTACGAAACTTAGACCTTCAGAAGGCAAGTTCGCATAAACTATATCAGTGTATTCAGCCCAAAGATTCATGAATTGAGAGTAAACATCAGAGATGGTGAGACTATCCTGTTTAAATACAGCGATGTTGTGCTCAAGCTGGAATCGGCGAGCTGCATTATTTTGACTATAAATTTTCTTCAGGTGAGACCACATTGTGGTTGTATTCTTGTAAGGGTAAAGATTCAGGACAATGTTCGAATCAACAAAACCAATGATCCAGGCTATGACTTGAGCATCTTTGACTGCCCATTTGGCATGAGCAATTGTTTCTTGTTATTAGGGGTAGGAGTGCTGCCATCAACATACCCCACAAATCTTTTCCTGTGACAAAGATCTAGAATTGGAATGCCCAAGCTGAGTAGTTTTTTTCATTAAGGCGGATGAACAAGACATCATATTTTTCAGAAGCCATGGAACTAGGGAAAAAGGAGACGAGAAAAAAAACCCAAGAAGAATAGTGAAGCAGGATTGTGAATCTAGGACAAGGTTGAAAAAACACAAACTAGGTTTTGGGATCGTAACGTAAACTGATACCATGTCAAACTCAAAGAAGATTGAACCAAAAACTATGTCTCCTCTTATTGGAGAATTTTTATATAAATACAATTGATTATAATCTGTCAAGCTGATTTTCAGCCCACTAAATAAGTTAAACTGCAATATATACATTTACTACAACTAATTAGCTAATTATCCTAATTAAGACAATAATCATTACAAATAATATGTTGCATATTGCGTGTCCTCAACACTGATGATAATAATAGTAAAAGAATTGTTATGCTTTTGAAGATCCATTGCAACACATTAGTAGCATCGATGCAAGGAAAATTGAGCTTGACGCTTCAGACATGAAATGACTGACTATACGCGACATCTTTCCTTGAGCTCAATTGCATTGAGCATGTTCATATCATATTAGAGCTCATCCAGTGGCAATGAAAGCACTGATTGAAAAAAGAAAGCATAATAATTAGAATTGTTGCAATGTTTTATTCACTCTGTGGTCGTGTTTACAGAAGAAATCAGAAATAGAGACAAAGAGAGGAATAAGAATGCTCCAAGTTTACACAATTTTTTTTATAACATCTTCATGCAGCACATATATTATTTTCTTTTAATTTTAGAATTCGGTATCAATAATCAGTATATATGATGACATTTCAAATATAGAAGACCTAAGATATTATTATTTTTTGTTTTCTCCCCTAATAATGATGAAGAACACAAAATAGAACATACATTATATATTGTAGTATTTCTTTCCCTATAAATTAGACCATAATTCATTTTATAACTTTTTTCAATTATATTCTAAATTTTGATCATTTTAATTTAATCTTCATCAAATCAAAATATTATATTTAGAAAAAAAAAATCATAAAAATTATTTTATAATTTTGGCTAACTAGATAATAATCCTAACACATTTAATTTATATATATATATATATATGGAGTTTGTTAACGCGCGTACGCCTGTTTTTTCAGTTGGTACATTTTAACAATGTGTACCGAATTATAGTAGACAAAAATATCCTCATATATTATGGATTCTAAGTTTTAAAGTCAAGGATATTTAAATAATTTTCATTCTCAAAACTAAAAAAAAGAAACCCCATCACCTCTCTCATTCCTCTCAATCTTTTCTCTTTCATCTCTCTCGCTCTAACATTTTCTCTGTCATCACTACTGTAGCCCCAACTAAAAAAAATCAGAAACACTGGCTGTTAAGCAATTTCTTACAAAAAAATGATTTTATAATGAGTTTTCATTTTATAATTTTTGTCTTATCTAATTTTATCTAATTTTCACAAGCATAATGACATATGAAGGAATTGGTAATTCGTCGGGAAAAAAAATCAGAAACACTCGCTATTAAATAATTTCTTACAAAAAATGATTTTATAATGAGTTTTCATTTTATAATTTTTGTCTTATCTAATTTTATCTAATTTTCACAAGCATAATGATATCAGAAGGAATTGGTAATTGGCCTGAAGGTTTTTTAAGAAATGACGATTCAACATCTGCAGATGATGAAATTAGAGAGGTTAGTGAAGATGATGAAATTGAAGAGATCTTAAATGAACCTTTTCCTGAAGGCGAATATGCCAATGACTCAACTTTTTAAGAAGGTAAATTGTTTAACGACGAGTATTTCTATTTTTTTTTTCAGTTGGATCTACCATAGGATGATAGAGAAAATGTTAGAGTGAGAGAGATGAAAGAGAAAGGGTTGAGAGGAATGAGGGAAGTGAGTAACGGTTTGGGGTTTTTTTTTTTTTTTTTTAGTTTTGAGAGTAAAAATTATTTAAATATTCTTGATTTTAAAATTTAGAATCCATAATATATGAGGGTATTTTTGTCTACTATAATCCGGTACACATTGTTAAAATGTACCAACTGAAAAACAGGCGTACACTAACAAACCCCTATATATATATATATATATATATATATATATATATATATATTTCTCTCATTCCCATCCTTTCTCACCAACACACAGTAATCCGCGACACCGGAATTTGTTGTTCTTGTTTTGTTTGTTTATTTGTTTGTCATTTTAATAACAAAATAATTGATAATGTTGATGTTGATTTTTGATTGGAGGATTGTGTTATATCTTTTCCCTTCTGATTGTTATTATTATTTTTTTTTTAAATTTTAGAAGTAGTAATTTCAACTTATATATACACTTATTGGCTAATAGTTTATGTTGTTGGTATCTACTTTTTAAAAACCACAATTAAATGTTTTTTTATTGAAACGAATGTGAAAAAAAAAAACTTGAAATAAATTATATCATGTGACAATTGTACATTTTTTAATCTGTTTGATGATATTATACAATGGGTTTGGCATATAAAAGAAAATAATTAATATCTCAAGTAGTTTTTTTGTATATAAAAATTGAAGTCCAACTCATACGGTAACATCCTATTTTAATAGTATAAAACTACCAAAATGAAACATTACATGGGTGATAAAAGAACAACTGGGTAAAACTAACCTCCTTCAAAGAAGATATCTACTTCTGTAGATCTATCTAACAACTCATCTGTTTCTCCCTCACCTCTAGCTGAAATAACCGAAAGACTGTATCCCTAAGCTCACACCTTTAGGTGATCATCGCAAAAAAGAAACAACATTCAAAGACAAACAACATAAAAGCAAGGATAAACTAGTTTAGAATTGAGGAATCATACACACACACATAAACTCATGTAAACATGTTACCTACAACAAACATATCACTACATAGTCATCAAACACTTTATACATGACCTTTATTATGAATGGATTATCCGGACTTAGAATGATTGTTGAGCTATGGCGGGTTGTGCACTTGTTGTGGCTTTTACTACTTTGCAAAGCTATTGCCAATGAGTTTCACCCTACCACACTCACAAGGTTAGTCTGTTCCACACCTTGAAGCATACTGGAAGCCCCCAAGACTAAGACCTCCTACTACTTCTCACGACATGGATCAATCCTCTCTACGTAAGAATGAAAGACCATTGGAGTTTCAGGATAACCCCCAAGACTAAGCTCATGCATTCATTTTAAACATACTTGAACCACACCAAGAAGTTCCACCTTGGAACCAACATTTCCAACCTTGAAACCAATGATATCACTTCACATTCATATAGTATACCAATACATGAGACTATTGATCATACATCAAATAAATAGAAGCACACATACAAGTCATCAGAAATCATACAATAACACAATTTCTTGATGGCATATTGATACTCATATTTAGATAAGGAAAACAGCTTTGAAACCCTCACCAACAACTCCGAAAGGGTAAAAAATCTCCAAATATAAAAAAAGAACGTCCAAAATGGACACTTGGAACCCTAAATTTGAGATCTCGAAAATAGAAAAACAAAACAAAAGTATCCTGAGTTGCGCCCAGTGCCCCAAAATGGGGCGCTCGGGCGCTAGACCCCTGGAACAGGAGTGCTAAGTGGGCGCCTAAGCGAATTCTTCTCGCAAAAACGCCTAGGGGCCCCTTTGGAGGGCGCTCAACGTTGCATTAGGTTCTCAAGTTCACTTATTTGGACTTTGGTGACCCTCTATACAAGTTTAAATGATTCCTAAACACTCTTAGGCACTGAGAAACATTTAAAAACAGACCCCTAACTTGAATTGACCACTCCAAACCCAAATTGACCTATGAAAACCCAAATTTACTCCTATAAGCTACCCAAACTCAAATGTACACTTTCTAACCCCTATATCAGTTTCCCAACTGCATAACCAGGTTCAAATACACTTGCTAGTACACCCCAACACCCAGATTTCTCACAGTCCCTCTGTTTCAAGATCTTACCATTTAAAACCTCATATTGGGCCAAAAACCTCTAAGAACTCACCCTAAGATGACACCAACAATCCTATACCATATTTTTCTCATTTAACAGCCTAGACAAGTCCTAATGGGTCTTATAACACACTCCCAACTATCCAAAGCAGTCAACACTTCTTACTTCCAATTCTCACTACTTAAATCCCCCACCCCTTTTTCCACTAAAACACTTCAAAACTTCGACAATGGACCCTAATCTTACTCCATACCAGTTTTCAACCATCTAACTCTTCTAACAAGCCCCAATTAACCATATAACAGTGCTAGACCAGTTTCCATCTCACTCCAATACCAAATTCTCAATTTCACTCACCAAAACCTCTCTTTTAAGCTTGAAACTCAAGTAACTTGACCAATATTTCACACAACCACTTGAATTCAGTTTCAAAAATTTGAACATCATCATCATACTAAATTATAACAATATTAATCTTCACAATCACACTATACCACCTATATTCAACATGACACTATCAAAATCACCAATCAAACATACATTTTATACACCCAATCATACCAATTTTCTCAAAATCATCTATAACTCATAAAGACACCAAATTTATAATATAAACACAACTAAGACAAGTTCTAGTTTCCCTTACTTTACAAGAAACAACCTCAACCCATGGAAACATCCCGTCGATCGCTTGAAACGTAAGAAATTTCTAAACGGACCTACGAGGCACCAAAATTGAAATGGACAGAGTTCTTAGAACTCTAAATTCAGCAAGACGAAGAAAAGAGAACTAAAAGGTACATGCATAACAGTTATGTGCATAATCTTTGACCGAAGCAAAGAGGACAGAAAAATGAGTAGAACTACTTCTAAAATTGATCGGTTGGATTTTTAAACCTTGACGCCGTGATAGTCAAGAACTCTTAGAGATGACTCAGGAGTTAGAACTCTTAGAGAGAAGGTAGAGAACTCTAGAAAAGTGTGTTCTAGAGAGATGGTACATTTTAAAATAATGAAACTCGTTTATAACAAAACTATTTATAATAAAACCGTTTAATATTAAAATAATCGAGTGTCACTATTTTTAACCTACCACCACTTCTAAAAATACCATTTTCTGGGGTTTTACACATACATCTCAGTCTTGAGTATCAATGTCCAAGAAATCAATCATTACTATTCTGATTAATGCATAAAGATGATAAGACAAAGTTGAAATCTATGTTTTTCAATACTGATTAATCTGAATTAAACTAAATATGTTTTTATTAACATGATATTTTTTTTGACTAGTCTTTTCCTTTTATTTTTTTAACAACACATTTTATTTCACATTTCATGTTCTTTCCTCTCTTTACTTTTCCTACTCTAACACGATTTCAAAACATTTTTTAACCTCTTTTCTTGATTTCTTTTCTATCACACAAACAATTTCTTTTTTGTTTTACTATCGTCTCTTTCAATTTCCATTGTTTAGAAAATGAATACAGTAATATAATTTCTTTTTCTTCTAAATACACTTATTCCACACTCAAATATATATAAAACCTCCTGAAGATAAATTACTACTTCTAAAATCAACATCAACATCATCAATTATTTTGTTATTAAAGTGACAAACAAATAAATGAACAGAGCAAAAGCAATCAATTGCGGTGTTGCGAGTTTCTGTGTGTGGGTAAGAGAGAGGATGGAGATGAGAGAGAAACAAATTGGATAAGGGAAGAAGGTGAGTTAGGGTTAAGTGAGTCTTTCTAATTTTTTTATTTTTTTATTTTAAATTAAAAATAAAAATTATTAAAATACCCTTATGTTTAAATGATGTCTTTTTTTATGAATGGAGATTTTTTTTCTCTACTAAAACTTGGTACACTTTGCTAAAATACACTAACTGAAAAAAGAGATTAGATAAGATAGCAAACCCAATATATAAATAAATAAATAGATAAATAAATATATATATATATATATATATATATATATATATATATATATATAATTCAAAATACTAATCATTTAATTTATGTCACTTCAATTTCTATAGTCACAGTTCATTGTAAAGCTTTCTATAGTCAGAGCTCATTTGTCCTTTCTTTAACCACATCATTTGTTAAAGAAAATGATAACATATGAAATAAACCGAATGTAAATAGGTTATTGTTTGTAACAAGCCTATTATATTGAGACGGTATTGAAGAAAATATCATTGTAAAATCTTATACATAATATAAATTTTGTAGGAAAATAATAATAAAATTTAAGAACATGTGGGTTTGTCAGGATCATTAAATTTGGGAGAGAATGGAAGCCAGGTGTAGGATTAAGGATTTAGAAATTCAGAAAGTGGGATCCAAGTGTGCATGGCAGAGTGGACTGAGAGATTTTGATGGTAGTATTTAAAGGAAAATTTCAAATCACGTTCCACTTTCTACATGCACTATCTCTTCTCCAACTTTCTGATATCTTCTTTTCTCCTCCATCTCTCTAAAATTCTCCTCCTTCTGTCTACAAATTCTCATATTTTTCTTCATCTGATCGTCAATCAGATCGTTCTTGAGTCTTCCTGGTGTCAAGAGTTTTAATTTGCACCGATCAAGTTGTGGTTTTGAGCTGGTAAGCTAAAACTTTTTTTGTCTTTTTGAAGAATTCTACATTTCTGTCACACGCAAATAGTTTGAGTTCTTGCATGTGTTTATTAGCTTTTCAACTTAATTCTAATTCTGTTTCTGGTTCGGTGAATGATTTCTTTCACCACATCTGAAATTTGTAGATGCCTTTAGGAGCTTTCGTGCAGTCTAAGAAAAGTTTGAGAAGCGTAGAAATTGTTTGGGTTTCAAGGTAAGGGAAGCTACTAATTTAATTATGTTTTTTTGTGGTTGAAATGGTTGTTTGAATGTTTGCATGTATGAATAATTGGATGTGTGTGATTGAATTGTGTTTAACTGATGTGTATGGACAAGACCTGTGAACTGGGTTAGGTTTTCTGCAGAGAAGTGTTCGGTCTGTTTAATTTTTAGAAGAGAATAAGTTAAAATGAGAGTTTGAGATTTATAGATTCTTTAGATTTATGTTAGAAAGGTTTAGGATCATTGGGATAGGAATAAATTGATTTATGATTCAAGTTGGAGGAGTATAACTATGTAGAACACCGAACGGTTACTGTTGACCGCTCGGTCGTGTTCTGTATTCGGTCCTTAATTGGATTCGGTCTATTTAGAGTCCTACCAGTTTATGATCGTTTGGTCTTAAAAGGGTGGGTTTTCTAGTATAACGCTCGGTCTTATACTAGCATTTATGCCAGTATTAGTGCTCGGTCTTAGTTGTACTCGATCTTAATAGTGTTTGGTCATGAACTGACACTCGGTCTTAATAGTGTTCGGTCATGAACTGACACTCGATCTTAATAGTGTTCGGTCATGAACTGACACTCGGTCTTAATAGTGTTCAGTCATGTACTAACGCTCAGTCTTAATAGTGTTCGATGATGTACTGACACTCGGTCTTAATAGTGTTCAGTCATGAACTGACACTCGGTCTTAATGGTGTTCGGTCATGTACTAACACTCGGTCTTGGTAACGTTTGGTCATGTACTAAGTTTGATATAGTAATATCGCTCAGTCATCCATAAGTATTCGGTTTAAGCTATTAGTGGTCGGTCTAACCTGTAAGCATTCGGTATTCTATAATGATCAGTTACTTCTTTAGTTTTATCTAGTAGAAATTGTTCGGTCTTCAATGTTCACAGGGTTCTCGGACTTTTATGTGAGGATATGATTATTGTATGAAATTACATGTTGAATGATGATGATTATGTTGTAAGTAATGTGGAAGAGAATTCCAAGGTGGAATGTCTCATGAATAGTTATGGAATTGTAAAGTATGAATGTGGATATCGTGCTAAGCTGGCGTTCATCCCAATATTTTTTGATTACTCATTCTCAAGTAGAGAGGAGTAAGTCATGTGTGAGAATGGCAGGAGGTCTTGGTTTATAAAAGTAACCTTTGGTGAGGTAAAACATAGTAACCTCGGCTGGCAGCTGTTGAGGGCATCCCGGCTACTACACCACCCGGGTGCAAAAATGTCGTAGCTACATGTTCATACAATCCAGATGGTCAAGGCATAGTGTCGGTCTATGCATGATTGGGTGTTTGGTTTGTATATGACTGCTTGTATTTGGTTTTGGCATGATGTAGCGATCAGTTTCGCATTGAATGAACTTGTATGAAATGTATGTATGTGTTTGTAATTAAATTACATTAGCTTACCCTTATTTCCTTTTTTGTCCATGTTTCCTGTTCGGTTCTTCTATTGCAATGATCACCTTTAGGTGTGAGCAGAAGTAGATGAGTGCTCGATGGAGCAAGCTTTGGAAGAGGCAGACCCCTCCGTTTAGAATTATACTCTATATGTTGTTCTTAGTTTTGTATTAACCGATCGGTTATAACGTTCTCCTTATAAAACCGTTCGGTTATGTATTTAGTTTGCAGTAGAATAGACTTAAAGTAAAGTTTAAATTTTATGGTGATTTTGTTATGACTGTAAAATCAACTTTATTCTCCCGTAACTGTTTTATTATATTATTATACGTTGACTCCTGTATATATGGTTTTAGACTATATTTTTTGGATGTTACATTGTTAAACACAATTATGTTGTTAGAATTTTTTTCATAAATTAAACAAACTATATAAAAAAGAAGAATATGTACAACAAAATGATATAGTAATCGAATAATTTGGATCAGAAAAATACAAACATATATGAATACGAAACACAATGAACCAATACAGACCCATGTAGATAATCAAGTAGCAGTTTGAATAACCAAAAATCATATTTTAAATTAATTTCATTTACAAAATCAAAGACCAAATTATTTTCTAGCTAGGATGAGGGATGGAAAAATATAAATAATGATTATATTTTGTATATAATGTGATACGAGGGATTTGATAAATTAACCTAATATTTTAAGATATTATTCATTCATGTCTAGCATCCAAAATTAATTTTTGCATACAACATAACCCTAAAATGAGTTGTCTTTTTTTTTTCCTTTCTTAATCTAGAGAGTCTTGTATAATGTGTTGATTGTCATCCACAATAATATTAAACTGGTTAAAATTTTCATGTTTTTTATTTGAACCCTTGTTAAGATAATTTTTTCGTGATATAAAAAATTATTTAGGGCATTATAGATACTCAAAATTTTGAAGGACAAATTTATTTTTAAGAGTATATTGATAACAATTGAACTAGCGTTATTTTTATACTTAAATTTGACACTAAACACATTCTTTATGATTTAGAAACTAGCTTGAAATCATGTTTTTTGCTTAAGTTAGGAAATAAGAGAGTTGAAGGTAGTATTGTTGGTATTATGCTTGATTTTCCTTGTTTTGGCAAGAATTAACATCAATTGGATGAAAGAAGTTGAAGTAGTGAGGAGTTGGACTCAAGAGAAGAAGGAAAAGTGCTTAAAAGAAGAATCGTTGCCACCGATGAGCGTTAATCCACCGCTGAGCGCCAGCCTCTTTAGTGAGTTCACTACCTCTCTCCTGGGCGTCAACGCTGAGCGTTATTCTGAAGAAGTCGCAATCACCGCTGAGCGCCAACCTTGTGGGCCTGGGCCAGTTTATGCTATTTTTTATGAACTATATATTGATTTGCACGACCCAGAGAGGGTATGTTTGGACAGAAAGAGGCGCATAAACACTTTCTTCACCCCTCGAAGGCGGATTTTGGATGCGGAAGCTCCAATCTACAACTTTTAGGGTTCTATCTTTCATTATTTTCATTAATTCCATATAGTTTCACCATGACTATGGTGAACTGAACCTCCATTGTTGTTGGGGAAACGATGTAATCCTTTGAAACTCTCATGTATTGAATTGATTATGATTATATATGCTTTACTTCATTAATTGTTAGGGTTTTTCCTCTACACTCTATGCATGCTTTGTTTAACTCATTCAATTGCATGATCATTGATTTTGTCGATATGAACACATACGGGAGAATCTAGACTTGAGAAAATTCTCTTGGGAGCAATATTACATAGGGATAGGAGGACTGATTGCCTTTAAGCTTCTTTGAGAAATATAATGCATGATCAATTGCTAGGGAGACAACATTGTAAACTAGTGATTAGGAGTAAGCTCACTTCACCGAGACATTGGGTTTAGGGTAAATTAGAAAGTGGCTTTAACATTAATGAAGAAGTTAAATTCATATATACATGAGAGCGGATAGGATAAGTCGGAAACCCCAACAACATAATTAATCCATACATCATCCACCTGCGTATTCTTTGGTCAATTGATCAACCCTTGCATACATATTTAATTTTTGCATTACAAACACTGATTTTCGTTTCTCAAGTCTTAATAATCAACAAATCACATGACTATCTAGGCCAGTAAGTCTCTAGGAAAAACGATACTTAGTCTTACCATTTATATTACTTGATACAATTCGGTATACTTTTCGGAGTCTATATATATATATATATATATATATATATATTAATAATGAATTATGTGCCTATAAAAAATAAATAAGTAGTTGATAGTTTTTTGTGTGTAAAAAATATTAATTACTTTATTGATGACAAATTTATGTTAATACATCGTTTTAAGAACTTATATGTCACTTTAAAGTGTTTTCAAGAAAATGTCGAAAATGAACAAATATTGTTAACTATATGTTGTTATTATTCTTAGAATGATAAATTTTAGAGTGATTATCAAATTGACTATCATATTAAAAATTAGGTCTAATTATTAATTTAATTCTCATATTTAGTCATTAGATTCACTTTATTTCTTATCAATATTTTATTCAATTAAATCTTATATATTTTAAATATAGTTAATTTAGTATTTTTTTAAAAAATTAATATTAATCTCATTTTAAAAATATCGTGTGCTAAAATTTAAATCATCTTTTATCTTGGGATTCTTCTAGTTTGACACATGTCACCTTTTATATTTTGACACGTGACACATTCCTATACCTTTCACAATGTGTTGTTCTCCAACCTCAAATCTTATATGATTTGTTTAGTTTTTTTTAAAAATTATCCATTGTGAACCATGTGGTTTGTAACCATTATCTATAATTTAACTTTTTGTAATTTTATTGGTTGTAACACATGATATTGTAAGAAGTAGGTCATCTTCCATTTTGTTTTCTATGTTAACATTTTTTTGGGGGATGTTGGCGATTATCTTTTTCTTGCAAAAAGGGACAAGATGGTAAAACTTGTATGTCTTTTGTTTTGATTGTATTTGATCTTTTTGTAGTTCTTTACTTTGAATGAACTTCTCTTAGTATGAAGTAAAGCAAATTTAACTTCATGATCTTTTCTCGTTAGTCTTTGTTTCTCTTATCCAACAATTTTATTTTGTTAGCACTAGCCAAAAATGTGTTTGAGTATTTCTTAACTATCCCATGTTCTTTTATTCCTAATAGTTCAAATATTCTTATTGAAGTTAACATTTTCATGTCTTAAATCTTTATTTCTTTCTTATTATCCTTTTGAATAATTCTACATTTTTTTAGTGACTTTATGGTCATGATTATGATGAGGATTATGTGTGAACACCAACAAACAAAATTGACTTTGTCTTTGTCTTCTTTTCCTTTTTTATATTGATTTGGATCATGGTAAGATTTTTAGATTGAGAATGAATAATGTAATCCTCTCTCACAACTTTCCATAAATCTAACCTCTCTAGATAACTTTACATTCTTATAACTCATAAATCATAAATTTAGTCATCAAAGAGTGGAACAACAAATTGAGATAAATTTCTGTTGGAAGTCCCACATCGACTAGAGATAAGGCCAATTCATAGTATATAAGTGGGTGCAAACCTCACCTTACAAGCCGATTTTGTGGGGTTGAGTTAGACTTAAAGTCCACTTCTAACATGGTATCAGAGCCATCGTTAAAGTCTATCCTAGCGATATTTGTTGTTTGTTGGACATATTGTTCCACCCGCTATCGAGCCGCTATCGGACCACTCATTAATGTCTAGTCCCACGCTCGAGATATATATACCTCGGCGTGAGGGGGTGTGTTGGAAGTCCCACATCGACTAAAGATAAGGCCAATTCATAGTATATAAGTGGGTGCAAACCTCACCTTACAAGTCGGTTTTTTTGGGTTGAATTAGGCTTAAATTCCACTTCTAACAATTTCTTTTCATTTTATAGGTATCATAAGAATAACAACAATGATATAAAATTTTAGATTATGAAACTACATTTTGAAAACATAAGAGATTATATGAAGTAGCTTATCATCTTATTTTATTTATGTATTTTACATATAAATAAAAACTTGATATAATATCAAATATTTACAATATTTTATTCTTAATTTCCTAACTCTAAATAAAAACAAATAGGTTTAATTGATTCAGAGGTCCCATGAAATTTTGCGTCAAGTAGGTCCCTGTATTTTGAAGTAGCTCAATTTGGTCCCTAATTATGAAAACTTGAAGCAATAAAGTCCAGGCCGTTAAATTCTGTTAGCAACGTCTAAATTGTTGCCTGGTGGTTATGTGAGGTGGCATTTGAAAACACGTGGCACATAAATAATTTCATAGGCGGACTTAAATTATCTTTTTAGTTTCAGAAGCACGTAGGACATAAACTTTGTTTAGATTAAATCCCTCAGCTGAAGCACGTGAAGTTTTTTACTTTGTTTCATTAAATCCCTCAGCTGAAGCTCAAAATCCCTAATTGAAAAGGATGCAAAAAGGGTCTTGTACTCGTTCTTCTTCGAAGGGTGTTGGTTCAATATTATTTGCGAGGGAGGTGGGTCTGGTGGTGGTCAAGGTTGTAGTCGTTCTTCTTGGAAGAGGATGTCGAAGGAGTACTCTTGCTCTTCGTCAACATGCAGGCAGAAGGAAAACCCTATAGTTTCTTCACCGATTTGCCACTGTGGACAGAGATATGTGGTGAGAACTACCAAAACTATGAAGAATCGAGGCAAGCAATTTTGGGGATGCTCCAAGTATAAGGTATGTTAGATTGAACCTAATTAATTAGTGGTAGTGTTTCTGAGAACACGGCATTGTAATTGATAGTTGTGTTTGCAGAATGGTGTTGAAGAAGCTGGTTGCAACTTCTTCAAATGGTGCACAGATGATGGAAGTGACGAAAGTGGTTGTTCTTAAGTGAAGAGCGAAGGGAACAAAGAAACTTTGGTCAACAATGAAAAAATGGAGAGTACTAGGAAAATGCTAGTTAAGATACAGAAATTAGTGTTCATTGTTCAAAAGTGGATAAAGGTGTTGATATTGTTGGTTTGTATTTTATGTGTCATAGAGATGATTTTAGTTGCAATGTTGATGAGAATGGGATGAAAGTGTATGAGATGAGAAGAGATGTATTGATAAGAGTGAATGAAAATTGTTCTCTTTAATCTGAAAACTTTAATCTGACAACTTTGTTGAATGAGAATTTGTCTTTTCTCCAAATATACATCATGTGACTAAAATATACATATTAAACTTAATCTAACATATGGCACCTGAAACCAACCAAGATAATTTAACAGGAAAATAAGACACACACAAATATAAACCAAACACAAGTACTGCAATTATACAGAAAAAGAAATTTGGCTCAAAGGCTCCACATGAGTAAATATTAAAGTGCTGAAATTGTATATGGTTCACACGAGTAAGGCTCAAAGGGTCCACACGAGTAAATATCAAAGACCATTGCATTCAATACAGTAAGTCGCAAAGCTTACAAAAGTCTTCAGAATTGTAAATGGTTCACATGAGTAAATATTAAAGTGTTGAAATTGTTTAGCAGTACAAAAATATGCTTCATCCTCTTTTACAATGGTTCGTGCAGTATGATAAAGATTAAGTAATCCCCTCCTATGCTTCACCCTCATTTGTTGATGATAGGATTTGTTCATTTGCTGGGTTACTTTGTTGTGTTTGGTCAGTGTTGACAAGTGGTTCTTGGGTTGATTTCTAGCAAGAAGTCCTATTGTGACCCATTTACCTATAAATGCCACATCTTTTATGTAGACCACCCTTCCTCATTCTTGTATCGTCCCTGATCAACTCTCATTCTGCCAACCTCATTTTCTTCTTTGGTCTCCCTGGCAATGCTCTCTTTCTTGGAGGGAAGACATCATTGCTTGGTGTAATCTGTCACATGTCTTTACCATTTATTGGATAGACAATTGAAGAGTATATCTCTTGATATGTTGCCTTCCTAAACCAACAAGGTATGACGTCCTCTGCATCTAAATTGAGAAACTTCATAGCAACCAACGCATGGCAACATGGAATGCTTGTGATAGCCTATTTCCTGCATGTACATTCATATTTGTCGAGATCAACTACAAACTTGTCCCCAACTTGGGACGCATGATGATCTTCAAACAACTTCTTTGCTAACCAGCTGCTAAACCATAAATATTATTCAGTAGGTTAACAATTGAAAACACATGTTACAAATTACAAAATTTAGCATAACTAGGAATCCAAAACTTAGTTAACTGGGACTCCTTATTAAGTCTAGTCTTGATTTTAGGACAAATGACCCCAGACAATGATTAACTTTTTGTTCTGTTACTTGCTCATCTCTTCATCAAGTAAATCCGGATTTCCTCCATCATGCTTATGATTGGCTTAGACCTTGTATGTACCAAAACACTGTTGAATGCCTATGACATGTTTTTTACCAATGTATCACATTTACATGTGGTGGCAAACCTTGATCTAGACTAGTATCTACATGGTAACAGGTTATGATATATTAATATCAACTTATGAAATATTAGAAGTATGCATTGCATCAAACACAACATATATTGAAAAACAAACATGGGAGGTATTTTAATCAGATATTTATAAGCTTCATTGTTGACCTCTTTTATATTTCTCATTTCGTTTTCCCATGTTTGTGGATGGGTTGTTGTAGCTGCCTTCCACATCAATCGCTTTAGCTGCTTGCCAGGGAATTTTTTTCTTAAATTGGCGTATAGGTGCCTAATGCAAAATCGTTGATCAATTCCTGGAACCACTTCTTGAATAGCTTGCAATAGGCCCTGTTATTTCAATAAGAATGTAAATAACCATATTGGGGAAATAGTCACATGCATTGTTAGAGGTCTTATTTCAATTACCTTTTGTTGATCTGATATGAATGTACATGGTGCACATACTGGCTCCCCACCGAGGTCTTCAACCAAAAGTTCCATAAACCATTTCCACGTGGCCTTGTTCTCTACTTCCACAATGGCAAAAGAAATAGGTAGCATTTGGTTGTTTACATCTCTTCCAACAATAGTTAACAATTCACCACCATATTTTCCTTTCAAAAATGCACCATCCAGCCCTATAATACGCCTGCAGGACACGAAACTGTCCTTGTAGGCCTTCAGACAAACATAAAACCTCCTGAATATAGGTCCTCCCTCATTTGGTTCAACTTTAACCTTTATTGTGGATCCAAGATTACGAGTTAAGACCTTATTTGCATATTCCTAGATCCTTTTATTTTGCTCTTTGAAAGACCCATCAACATGGTCTGAAGCAATGGCTTTTGCCCTATAAGCCATGGATCTAGATACACCTACATTCCACTTTCTATTTATCTTGTCAACAATTTCCACTCCCTTAACTTTGGGATTTTCTCTAATAGTTTTCTCCAACCTCTTACTTTGCCATTTTGCATTAAGTAATTTGACTTTGTGCTCTCTACTACAAGTGTGGTTGTCAACAATAGTCCTTAATTGCCATGTTTGTATTGCATCTATATAAGCACAATATGCCATCCATGGGCACTTACCTTTAGCACCCATACATTTCACCTAATTCTTTTCTTATCATTTTTAAGATATCTTATATTTCTACCATTTTCTATAGCATAGGTTTTTATGGCATCCAACAAATCTTGCTTCTGAGCAAAATAAGTGCCCAAATCCCACTTGTAGTTGACCATTGATTTAGGCATAGTAAATGTGACAAACTTGACATAACTCTCTTCTTCATCATCTTCTCCATCACTTTCTACTCCATTAACTAATTCTTCGGATTCCCATTCATCATCGGACAAACCTCTATCATCATCAGTATTTATGCCATCATCAACATCACTATCAGACATGTAAGTCGATGATGCTCCATCATATTCCACATCAACTTTTATATCATTCAAGAAATTTCCATTTCCTAAATCTTCTTATATATCATAGTTAACCAGGTCTTCCATATAGTCATCATTAACATGAAGATTGCCATCAACATTGGCATCCTCACCACTTGAACTCCAACTATGAACAATAACACCATCTCCTTCACAATCACCCACATCAAACTGGGTTTCAATTTCACCTTTAACAACACTATCATCCTCACATCTTTCTTCTTCAACAGGAACATTATCTTCACCTAATATTTCAGTCTGTTGTTCACACTCACCATCACCTTGTTGATCACACTGATCACCACCTTCCTTTTCACACTCACCATTACCTTGTTGTTCACACTGACCACCACCTTCCTTTTCACACTCACCATTACCTTGTTGTTCACACTGACCATCACCTTCCTTTTCACACTCACCCTCACCAATACCTACTGTCTAACAACTATCAGATATCACATTTTCAACTTCTACTTGAATATTTTCTAACAATTGTATGATCTCAGGTTTAGAGACTACGTGAACAACAAATAGATGAACCTCACCATTTAGCCTAGCTAAGTTTATCATGTGCATGGATCCTCTATCATCATACAAAAGCTCTAACCTATTATCTAACACAGAACCACCCCCCACAATACCATAACTCCTTAAACCTATCATATCCAAGTCCTTTTACTACACTGACAACAAGGAAGTAGCTCCACATGTCTGGGTCAAAAGACAAAGTTGTATTTTCCCCCTCATACTTAAGTGGCCCATCATTCAAGAACTTCCCTCCATGGTGGAAAGCAACTTCAAAATGATCCTCCATGTTCAACACAATAACAATATTTATCCTATAAAATAATAACAGGGACAATGACAACTAAAATTATTTCAAATTATATCAATATTTATCCTATAAAACCACAACAGAGAAAGTGTATGACTTATATACAGAAAACCTTTAACGGAACATGCTTCAATTATACACACCAACACCAATGACAACAAAATTAAAAGCACAAGAAACAAAAATGGGGGACCACATTGCAACACAACTTTAATAGAACATGCTCCAAAAACACACTCTGACAGAACTTCAAACATGGGGGATCACATCACCACTTCAAACATGGGGGACCACATTAAAAGTAACAACGATATACTAACCATGCAACATTCTCGGAAAACCACAATATACTAACCTCAACATGTGCTTCACCTGCAACGAACTTCGCCAAAGATTTCCACGCGAAAACCACCGATAAATGAAGATAATTTCATTAAACGAAACTTTTTCTAAGACTAATTTCACACTAAAACCCAATGTTCCCAAATTGCGGACCAGAATGACTAACCTACGAACCCTATTTCCCCAATTTCGCACACGCCCAATATCTAAACCTAATACCTTTTAATTTGATTTTCCCAATTTCCCCAATTTTATAAGTTTACCTTAATTTAAACCATGTGCTTCTAAAACTAAAAAAATAATTTAAGTCCACCTATGAAAGTATTAATGTGTCACGTGTTTTCAAATGTCATCTCACCTAGTCACCAGACAACAATTTAGATGTCGTTCACATAATTTAACGACATGGACTTTATTGCTTCAATTTTTCATAATTAGGGACCAAATCGAGTTACTTCAAAATACAAGATCCTACTTGACGCAAAATTGCACAAATAGGGACCTCCGAATCAATTAAACCTAAACAAATATACATATTTTTATCTTTATATAAAAAATAATTGTAAAATATGAAGAGATTTACTAAAAATTAAATTAAAAATATTAAACAAATATTCTCAACAATTTTGTAAATTAAAAGAATATATATATATATATATATATATATATATATATATATATATATATATATATATTAAAAGTTCATTATGAATAATTTTTAAGTTTTAATTAATTAATGTATATTTCTAATTAAATAAATGAAACTAATTATCACTTAATATGTTAAGTTATTATATTATAATTAATAATTAGAATTTAATTTGTAAGGGTTAATAATTTAAATTATAATATTATAATATATTTGTTAACTCATTGGCAAGCGTACCAAATCGTTTAAAGTAATAAACCGGTAAGACCAGATATCGTTTCTCAAGAGACTCGGTTAACGCTTTACTATCGTATAATTAACTAACTAACAAAGGCTAAAGAATGATTCCCTTTAATATGAATTTGTGTAGTGAAAATAAACATAATGCATAAATGATAAAGTGAACTTCTTGGGGTCAAAACTCTTGAGAATGAAATGATTTGAAATGATATGGAATGGATATGTTAGAGAATGATTTCAACTATCACACTCCTATGCAAATGCACATAATCTCTTCTTCAATTAATTGCTCTTGTCAATTTGCTAAGTTACTTAAACCCAATCCCTTGGTGAGAAAGCCTAGATTCACTTATTAAATCTCAATCCCTTGGCAACCTAACAAGTTCATTCGCATTATGAAAAGAAGTTTAAGACAACCAAAGGTCCTAGCTCTATCCCTAGACATTATTTCCTTTAGGTGTTTAGTCCAGTTCGAGGTTTACACAACATTTCCCAACATTAAGCAAACCCTAAAATCATGCTATAGTTGATCAAGTCACGACAAGCTTTAAGCAAAGAACATAAACACTAGCAAGTAATGAAAGAAGCATATATTCATTCAAAGTAAGTGCATTTACAAGTGAGTTTCATAGTTTACATCATTCCCCAACAAAAAAAAGAACTTAGCTCTCCATAGTCATGGAGAGCTTGAGCTTACAATGGAAGAAAATGGAGTAGAAGGAGACTCAAGGAGGAAGAGTTGAGAGTTCCCACAGCCCAAAACCAGCTCCTAGAGGTCCAAGAAGGTGTTTTCGAGCTTCAGCCGCCAAGAAGATGGCACCCTCGTTGCATGTGAGCCTTTTATAGGTCTAGGGTGCCAAGTCAGCAAAAAGTCACGCCTAGCCCCCTTTTTTGGGGTGCCCGGGCAGCAAAATTAAATGGAAACACAGCAGAAAAGGGCGCCCAAACCCCCTATGGGGCGCCCAGGCGCCATATTTAAGGTGGAAACAGCAGAAAAGGGCGCTCAGCCCCCTTCAGGGGCGCCCAGGCGCCACTCTTCAGTGAAAATGCGAACTGAAGGGCGCCCAGCCCCCTTTTGGGGCGCCCCAGCCCCGTTCTGTGGTGCCCCAGCCCCCTTTTGGGGGGCCCGGGCCTGATTTTTCTGCACTGCAACTTTTTCTCGTTTTTTGCAGATCTGCTTGCTCTTGTAGCTCTTCTTGGACTCTCGTTCTTGATAGTTTGGATGCTTTTCCAAAGCACTCAAATTTCCTACAAAACTGGAGGAATTAATGATGAAAACTTGTATGTGTAACCTAAGTTAAAGTTATTCACAAAGTTAGATAAAGGAGAAGATTAAGCATGTTTCAAGCTTCAAGAGAGTTGATTTGGTAAGAAAATTGTACTACAGATAATGGTAAGAATTATCGTTATCAATATTTACATCTTCAAATAATATAATACATAAAAATTATTTTTTTAATTTTAATTTATATTTTAAAATGAACAAGATGACGGGCTAGTTCGTCTTATCTTATCTCTAGTCTACCAATTCGAGATGTTGAGGGTTATTCTCTACATCATCCCACATTGTTTCCTGTACCACCATATTTTTAAAAAATTCTAAAACTATTCTTTATATTTTAAAAAATCCTACACTCCCACTTTTTTGCTTCAACGAATTTCAAATCTTTAACGGGTTTTGAAATCTATTGAAGGATTTGTAAGTCTTCAACAGATTTCGAAATCCGTTGAAGTTTTTGAAAAATCTTTCAACGGATGTCGAAATTTGTTGAAGAATTTTTCCTTCAACAAATGTCGACATATGTTAAGGAATTTTTTGAAAACGATTTCCAAAATCCGTTTATGGAATTTTCCAAAATTTTAACTAATTTCGAAATCTGTTGAAAAATGATATTTTTGGTATGTGGTGATGCAGGGAACAATGTGAGGTAATGTAGGAAATAATCCTTCGAGATGTTAGATAAAATGGACAAAATCAAGAAGTTAAGTAAAATGGATCAAAAACGAATTAAAATTCTAAACCAGATGTTTTTTTCATCCTAGATATATTGACCGTAATAATGAACAAGGTAAGGAATGAAAACAAATGGTAGTTGAACAACCTAGATTTATGCAAATATAGTTGAAACTTCAACCAAATTTGATAAGTTGATCAAACGTGTGAAAATTTAAATTAAAGTTGAATGATGTAGGAACAGAAAGTCCTTTAGAAGGTGACTCTTGGTGCATGGTTTTATCATAAAATAGATCTTTCCTTGAATATATAGATTATTATTTTGAAGAGCTGGTGGTTTATGTGTAATTTTGACACTTGTTGCTGAAGGCAGAAGCATTGTTACTGTTGTTAGTTAGCTTCAGGTGATTGTTTGGTGACTTTTGTCGAATTTTAAAATTCAAATCTGGGCCCTCATGTAGTTTACCTCTTTTTCTTTATATTTTTACTGTGTTAGCCAATCATGTGCAATTTCTTTTACATTTTTACAACAGTTTCACCTTTCTACATTGTAAGATCGGTTAATTAGGGTACAGTTTGCTTTCTTTATATCTAATTTCAACTTTTTGATAGTTATTATCTGGATATGATATAATTGGAATTTTATGATATGTAAAGGTTCAATCATTCATTTGTCTATATTTTATAATTGATTTTATTATTTATAGTAATGATTTAATGGTTTTTATTTTGTGCAGTTCCTATATTTTTTAAAAGAATGCAATGCAATTCTTTTCTTTCATTAACATTTAACGAGTTAAAATGAATTACAATCTACGGATCAATTTGGTCCACTACGGGTTTGACACGAGTTAGATTTGAAAAAATGTATTTTTTTTATGTGGCTCTTTTAAATCTGGCTTATTCGGATTGAATTCATGGTGAGTCAGGTTCATTCACTAATCCACCTAATTTTATTTTATTAATTTATTATCTTATAAAATCCTAAAAAATATTCTCTCACTCACCATGACGGTATACAAAGAAAGATTAGTTTATACTTTCTTTTATTATTTTGAATTGTCTTGAATTTAACATCATTTTGAAAATAAAATTTATTTAGATTTCAATTACAAAAAGTTTGTAATTTTTTTTTAAGCAATTGTAATTAAGTGAGTTAGTGAATTAAACCATTTAACCTGATAGATCGAGTTAAGTCGTCACATAACTTGTTTTGACAACTTTATATTTAAAGTTGGTTTTGCATTTTTAGACTGATACTAAATGCATAAAAAGAACAAGTAATTATATTAACATATATAAGTTAATTATCTTCTCAACAAAATTAATGTTGATCATGTTGAATCTATTTTAAAAATACAAGAGTAAAAAGTAAAAAATATATTAAATCATTGATACAAATATAAAAATTAAAAGTGCGATTGATACAAAATATAATTTTATATGAAACATTATGTAGGAACTTTTATTACTTGGAATCACTTGCGTCTTTTTCCTATTTTTAATGACCATTTCTTTTAAATTGAAGAAAAAAAATGAAAAAGAGAATAAACTACCAAATTCTTTTTATTTTTTTATTTCAAGGTCTATTTGAAAAAAAATGTTTAATTTAAAAAAAAATTAAAGCATCGCCAAACAAAACATTAAATTGATGAGTAAGTAGTCAAACATCATAAATACTCTTGAATCGGTTATTAATTTTCTTAGCAGAAACGTGATTTGAGGTCTATCAGAACACGTTAATGATTGACTTTGTTCCTGTGCTCGCCCATCAAACCTTTTACAAAAGTTAACTCAAAAACACGAGGTTGACTACGTAATAGATGTAGTTCAAATTTCTTATAAAAAATATAGTTCAAAATTATGCTTTTTTATATATCATGATTTTCGTAAAAAGAATACTTTATTTTTAATTAATTAAGTTTTAAATGTTTTATAAATTTAAATATTTGTATTGAGTATTTATATTATTTTTTTTATTTTGATTCAATTATTTTGATATTTGAGCGTCGTCAACGAGAATAAGTAATTCTTTTGTTTTTTCAATTTACTAATTAACTCATTTCTTTTTCTTTGAAAAGCGAATTGAATAATCTCTTTCTACTTTAAAAGCAAGTTAATCGATTGAGTTAAAATAAATAACAAAAGGAACATACGAGTTACAGATCTTAATAAAATATTTTACGATGCCAAATTTGTTTATTAAATAAAATAAAATATTTTTATTATACATTAATTTTTATATACATAAAAAAAATTGTGGAGACCAAGGTTCCTCCTACACAAGAAATTTCGTCAGTAACGAGTTGATTAATAATTGTTGAAAGCAGAAAAACAAAAATAAGTCCATGTCATTTCATCCACGACAAAATCAAACCGTAAAATATTTACAAAAAATAAAAAATATTTTGAGTAATTAGTAAAATGATTTTTATAATAAAAAATAAATTAAAAAAAAAACTCAAATGGATAAGGTATTCAAAACTTAATTGAACTTTTAAAGAGACTAAAATTCACTCCCATTCCATTTAAAGTGTATTAATCTCTCATTGCCACAAAAAATATTTTTATAACAAAAATATATATATTATAATTTACTTTTCCCTATTTATGGCTATTCATCTTTCCATTCTTAAAAGTTTGTCTTAAAATTATAGTTGAAAAATTAGGATTTGTCTGTAAAGTCAATTTATTAAAAACATACGTTTAAAACTCACTTAATTAAGTTCTATGTTTTAAAATTATTTTTTTGGGCCCCTGAAAAATGTTCTTTGTGCTCCAAAAGTATTAGAATTGACTTCTTTTTTTTCATATGTTTTACTTTTTCTTTACGGGAAATAAAGTGTCTCTTATATATATATATATATATATATATATATATATATATATATATATATATATATATATATTTCTTAAGCGTGAAACTAATTTTGATTTGAATGTAGTTACTGTACGTTAAGTATAAGGTATGTGTAGAGCTTACGTATAGAGGTACGTATAGAGCTTGCTCACATTATTCCTAAGCAATCCAACTTAATTCCGTGATTAATAGTTGATTAACTAACTTTCGGTTGGATTAAAGATGCGGTGACCTAATTTTTTTGTCAACTAGTTGAAATAATTTGAATTGATTAATGTTTAAGAAAATAAGAAAATTTAGTTATATGTAAGAAAAATATCAATTTTTATTTAAAAATCAAATTTTTCAATATTTGATGTACGTGCAGAGAGTAGTGAAAAGAGTCTGAGGGAAAGAAGTAAGAAAAAAAATGCAGGAAAAGGCAACAGAAAAAGCGCAGCAGATTGTGAAAAAGCGTCACAAAACAACCTCTATCTGTCCACCTCATCCAACATGTGACGCACTTTTTAGCAAAAAGTTCATCCTCAGTACGACAACTAATAATGTTCTTTTAGCATTTAACACAATAAAAAATGCCACCAAGCGCCAAGGTATCATCAACAGACACCACTGTTCTTACCTTGTATTGTTACTACAGAGGTAGGCATTACCATGTTGTGCAGAATCAGCAACTGCGATGGTAAAAGCAACAGTGTTTTTTCTGTGTGGACCAAGGAGCAAGAAAAAGGGATGTGTGTGGCCTAATAATAATAAATAAAAACTGAAGCTTTTGCTTTCACTGGGAAAGAGACATGGTCCCACTTGCAATTGAATTCAAGTTTTTTACTCTTTTGTTTTGCACTTTTTATCTACCAGCACTTTTCCTTGCATTCCTCATGTCACATTACCTACACAAACAAACCCTTCCATTGCATTATTATTCTCTTCTCACACTCACACCTACCCAACCCTCCCCATCATATCTAATCTTAAATCTACCTATTCCTATCTATCTGAACAGAGCAGAGGAGAGAGAATCACACACAAAAAGGTCTGTGCTTCTTCTCTTCAAAAGTCCAGCTTCCACTTCTAGGGTTCCTTTGCTTTCAATTTTTCCTTAAAAATATTATTTTTATATTCTTTTTCTCAAAAAACCAACAAACCCCTTTTCTTTACCGATCTTGTCCTCTCTCTCTTTCTTGCCGTATGGTAATTTTCTTGCCTTCTGATCTCTCCCTCTTCCCTGTTCCATCTTTTGTACAGATACATACATGTCTTCTTTTATATTTTTTTATTATTGAAAAAGTGCTGTTTTTTTTTTTCTTTTCAAAGTTCGTGTTTTTCTGGCTTGAAGACTTTTCTGGGAGCTTAAGATAAGGAAAAGTTGAGAATTTTGATAAACCGGTAATTGGATTTGATTGATTTGCTGTTTCTGCCACCTCTTGTGTTTTCTTCTGTGGGTTTATGTGATGATGTTTTGGGGATTTTTCTGACTTTTTTGCTTTTGAGAATTGATCTGCTATTCATAATTCGGTTGAAACTCCAGTTAACTTTTTTTTTTCTCATAAAATTGTAATTTTTTTAACAGAAAATTCTGGTTGGTTCCTTTGCCAGAAAACCCCGGTTGTATATATATTTTTTTATTATTTTTTTCTAAATCTAAACTCGTATTGTCCTTTGGAAATTCTTTCATGGTATTAACTATTTTTTTTTAATTATTTATGATTTATTTTAGTTTTATCTTTTATCAATTTTCTTTGAAAGAATTGTGTGCTCTTGTGAAATTGCTTGCTGCTGTGAGATACTTTTAGCAGTTAGTTTGTCAAACAGTTTGTTTATTTTTTTTTTACTTTTTTTTTTCTCTTTGAGTTGGTTCTTCAATCTACACTTTTTAATCTTGGCTCTATGTTTTCATACTGTTTCATCCCAGTTCCGCTGCACTGTTCAGAGTTTGCATAGAATCCCCTCTTCGTTTTTCTTTTTCTTTATATTACTAAGTTGGTATAAATTCTTATCAAAAGGCTTACTTATTACCTCTTTGCAGCAGCCGACTTTACAGAACTGAATTGTAGCTTCCTTCATCAGTATCAAATTTTCCAACAGCTTGTAAGTTCTATGATATAGCTCGGTTTGATTTCAACATCGTAGGATAAGAAGGGCCTTCTGTTGTGGTTTTGGTAGATGTAATTAACAACTGAGAATTTTTCATTTAGATTCAGGAACAAACAGAGAGAAAGTTTAAAGATGGGTTATTTATGTGATTTTTGTGGAGACCAGAGGTCATTGGTGTACTGTCGCAGTGATGCTGCATGCTTATGTTTGTCATGTGATCGAAATGTTCATTCTGCTAATGCCCTATCTAGGCGTCATTCGAGAACCCTTCTATGTGAGAGATGTAATTCACAACCTGCTTTCGTGAGGTGTGTTGAAGAGAAAATTTCGCTTTGTCAGAACTGTGATTGGTTGGCTCATGGTACCTCACCTACTTCTTCGACACACAAGAGGCAAACAATCAATTGCTACTCGGGCTGCCCTTCAGCTGCAGAGTTTTCTTCAATATGGTCCTTTTTCTTAGATATCCCTTCTATGGGTGAAGCATGTGAGCAGGAACTGGGTTTGATGAGCATTAATGAGAATGGCAACAAGAGTGATTTGGTTCCTCCAGAAGGGACAAATGTGTCTGGTTCATCTCAAGTGACAGATCTACCCACCAAGGGTAAATTTTGGGCTGGTACATCTTCAATACCCGTGTCAGACTCAGAACCTCGTATCCTGGACCAGCTACCTGAACCTGGGAATGAATGTATGCCCAAGGTATACTTACATGTTTTCATTTGTGTCGCAAATTTACAACTGTACTGGATTTGATGGACATTCTAGTAACTGCAGAGTGAACAAAACTGTCAGCTTGCAAGAAATGAATTCTTTGAGCAAATTTGTTGGATGATGTTTTCAACTTATGGCAACGCCATATAATAATTGACAGAAATAACTCATTCCTTGCAAGCATGAGATTTCATTCACTGTTCCATTGTTAGAATGTCCACCTATGCTCATGATTTCCCTATACTTTTCTGTCTATTATGCACATATATGTTGCATTTATTGGATACTGCATATATCCATATTCGATACTATTGAAGTTTCCAAACCCATAAAAGAAGTTATGAAAATCCAATTCAACTACATATGAAATATAGAAGCATTGTTCCATGATGAACCAAAAATAGAAATTGTCCTCTTTGTGGATGTTTTCAAAAAGTAAATGAGATTGGTAGTATTCCTGTTGTGATAACAATAATTTTATTTTGTTTTTAGTAATATCAAGCAATTATGTTCTTAATTTGAATCTTCAGGATTGCAATATGGATTTTTATACGTATCTAGATACTTATGTAAGACGTATTGTATCATATATATTTTTAGAACATTCGTATGGCCATATTGGAACGGTATGGTTTATCTTGTACATGCAATGTATCTTTTGCATCATAGACAAAATCTATTGGGAAATCATAACCATTGTTGGTGTGACGGACAATCTAACAGCGAATCGGTGAATGAAATTGCATGCTTGCTAGGAATTAGTTCTTTTTGCCAATTATTATATTGTTTTGATGTAGATGTTTTATTGAGAAGACAAGACATAAATAGCTAAACTATCTGGCAATGATTCCTAAGTAGTTTTTCATCAACATTTTTTTTTTGCTAAATCATTTTTAAATTGTGATTAATTTGCCATTCATTTTCTATATGACTAAAACAGCATTTGAAACTGACTAGCTTTGATTATGCCTATATGCTGTTTCTTGGTCAAAACTATATTTTGGTTTCAGTTTCACACAAATCTCACCTTTCCTGACTTATTGTTATTTAAGGCTGATAATAAATGAAAATAAATTATAATGTCCTAGTCTATATCACACATTATTTTGGTTTGGCCACTGTTGTATTTGTACCTACATTCTTATTCAATTCTACATTTAAAATTACCAAGGGTTTCCCTCTTTCATGGGTTTTGAAGACAAGGGAAACAAAATGATGACTGATATTCAAATAATATGAATATGGTCCTTGTAGTTTCTTTACATGGATAATAGCACCTTATCTACAAGGGTTGGGTATGTGTATATTTTCTCCCTTCACTACTGACTTTTAATCAGTTTAACCTATGCAACTTAATACAGTACAGGGCAATGACATACGATGTGCTTCCAAAAGTACAATAGCCTTGTAGCTTACATCATTATGTTAACTACAAGGCCATTATATATGATTCTTCCAACTTTCATTTTTTTATTAAGTTACTTGCACAATCCTTAGATTACTATATTGTTGTTTCATCTAATAACTTAGTTAATCATCTCATGATGAATCTGCAGTTGAACTGTCCTGGGAAAAAAGTTTCCGGAATATGCGAAGATGATAATCTATATGATGATTTCATCATGGATGAAGTGGATCTAGAACTTGAGAACTACCAGGAACTTTTTGGGATGGCTCTCAGTCATTCAGAAGAGCTTTTTGAAAATGGTGGATTTGAAAGCTTATTTGAGACAAAAGACATGTCTGCTAGTGCTGGTGAATCCCACTGTCAGGGTATTGTTGCTGCTGAGGTACTATAATCTCACCTTCCATTCCTGCAATAAAATTGTTTTTTTTTTATTATTCTTCATATAACTGAACCATGTTTATTGTTGTTGAGTTCTGCCTGTTCACTTGTGTAAACCGTGCCTTGATTTCTCTGTGATGATACTGGCGATAATGAATATCTTATTTGCATGATGAAATGATCCATTAACTCAATTAATGGATCCACTTTTATATGAAAGGAACGCATATCTCATTAATAGACTTTACAAGAAATAAAGGGTATAAAAATAAATTAACAAATTAATACATCTGAAAATAGTCCCGTGTTTCCAATGAAAAGGACAAAAAAATGTCCTTGTCTGTTTCTTGTATACAGGACTAGAAGATTATTATCTATGGGGGAATTCCTTATAATAATTTTCTCCGAAGTCCTTCTTGGTCTCTCTCACCCCATTTTCATATGACAAAAGTACATGCAATCTACTCTCCTCAATGGTGGTTCCAGCTATCTTCACTTTGTAATCAATTTTTTGTGAACTATACACTTCATCTGTAGTATGTACAAACTGGTAATCCAAAGTGCAGAGGTTTGGTCCTGATTGCCTTGACTCTCTACTTTTAAGAAAAGTAGTAACAGAAATAATGAAAAATATAAACATGTTTCGTTTTTTTTGGTAGAATATATCGATGTGTTTCAAGTCCTTAAATCTCCTTTTTTATGTGAAGGTTTACTTGTATTTTTAGTAATGGGATTTTTCTTTCCAGTACTTTTGCTTGTAGTGTGGAAGTTATATCAGTCAATAGGTAGAAAATTTAGTTTCTTTTGTGGGGTGTGAGTTGAATAATTTTACACATTTAATATCATGTCTACACTTTTCTTCTACTTTCTAGGGATCATCTACTGGGCTGGTCAATGCTATCCAACCAGCATGCAGCAATGCAGCATCTGCAGATTCAATGTTGAGTACAAAAACTGAGCCAATAGTTTGTTTTACGGGAAGGCAATCTCAATCAAACATTTCTTTTTCTGGTGTTACCAAAGATAGTGCTGGTGACTATCAAGACTGTGATGCTTCTTCAATGCTTCTCATGGGGGAGCCTCCCTGGTGTCCTCCTTGCCCTGAGAGTTCTCTGCACTCTGCCAACCGAAGCAATGCTGTAATGCGCTATATGGAAAAGAAGAAGACCCGGAAGTAAGTTAATTGTGCTGATTATATTTATGTAGTTTTCAGAATAGGTTCAGAGTAGGCTAAGTAAGCTTTACTCAAAATCTGTTTTGGGTAGTTCCTGTATGTACCTAGGACTACTTGCTTTTTATTGTCCCATTTCTCATCATTGTATCATGTAGATCTGCTGTATATAAATATGGCTATCTAAGGGGAGACCTTTTAAAGCTCTCAAAAAATATACTTTCTCTTTTTATTTATTTTTACAAGTTAGTATCATAGCAGGTTGATTCAGCTTTGCTTATCCTTATCTTGTTTGGGTCTGTCGTCACCACTGGTTGTTCAGTTTTGTTTGATGACCACATCAGGATTGTCTCCCTGAATGATGGCCAACGTTGCCAATCCCATCATCAGAAACGTCTGTACGCATATCCACGTGCTGCCTTCTTTCCCCTATAGCTTAAGTGCGTGAAACCCACACACTACCTTCCCATTGATGGATTCGCTCTGCGATTTTTTTCGTGTGGTTTGCCACTTCTAACAGTCTGTCCTCACTAGCTTTGGTTGAAGGGAAAATTTGTCCTTCTCTCTCGAGTTCTATCTTAGTCATTGCTAGGCACCTCCTTTGTTTTGTGCCTTTTGAAGATGGCTCTTGACTAGAACACTGTTTTTCAGGCTCTCCTTTCATTAAATTTGGAAAGGTTAATGGAAAAAGTTATTTATCTTGGGCAACCTTTGTGGAACTTGGGTTTCTTAGCCAAGGTTTCACGATCAATTGGAAAAGAATGGAGATGAGATCTCATTTGAAAACTCTGCACAATGGCCAAAGCTGGATTTTCAACTTGGCACTCTATTATGACAATAAATGGAACCCAATATGTTGGGAACCCTCAAAACTTGCACAGCCTGTTTGAAGAAGGCTCAAGGTATCTTTGCGAACAACATTCAGCCTCTCTGATTCTATCCACAAGCTAGCATCTCTTAAACAGATAGATCATGATATGATGTCTTTTATTGTCAACAGTCAATCTATTGTTGAACTAAAGATGTTTTTAGAAGTTGATTCCCTATAAGAAATTAGAAGTTGGACAAATTTTATATGGTTATGATCCTTTGTGCAATGAACCCAGATTTTGATCATATTAGGGATCAAATTCTACTTGTTCAAGAAATTCTAACCATGGAACGTTTAATAAGACTTCATCTTGTTCCAATTCTTAAATGTAGAAATCTTCTTGAATTCACTGAATCTTCGGGCATGGTATCTGCACATGGAAGAGGTTTTGTGGAATTAGACAAGGACGTGGTGGTAGAGGACGTCATCAACGTATGTGTTATAAAAGAATGGGTCATACTCAAGAAAATTGCTAATTCCCCTAGCTTCCTTGACAAAGCAATCACTGCCTTCAAATTTGAGGTTGTTGAACCAATGTTTTGTGATAAGTAATATCGTGAATATTTCCAATTGAAATCTAGCATTCTAGTACAATCATCTACAAATCCTTATTTGTCAACATCTTGGATTTCACTATATTTGGAAAGTTAAAGTCCATGAATAATTGACTGAAGTACTTCTGATCATATTTTTGGTTATACCTATTATTCTCTTCTCTCTCCTTTCTTTAAACGCCTCATTTCATAATCCCAATCAACAAATCTAAAGTAGCTTCTCAAGGAAATGGTCAAGTTTCCCTTTCTCCTTCTTTAAACTTTAGAAAGCTTGTTCTCTTTGTTCCTACTTTGGTACTAGTTCATTTGCGTTTTGTTTTGCATCCCTATCTCCTAAACTTTTGCATGAATGTTTAGGTCATCTTCATTTATCAAAACTAAAGAGTTCTTGGACTTAGTAGACTTTAAGCTTTAAATGAGAGTTATGTCAACTAGGAAAACATATTAAGTCTTCTTTTCCTAGACATTTTGAGTGTAGATGTAACTCTATTTTTGGTTTTATTCAAACTTAATGTATGCTGAAGATCTAGTCATTATAGGGAATGATGTTGCTAGAATTTATAAACTAAAAGAACACTTATGCAATCATTTTCAAACCAAATATTTTGGAAGTCTCAAATACTTTTTGGGCACTAAAGTAGCCCAATCAAAGGAAAGTGTTGTAATTTTCCAGAGAAAGTATGCTCAAGATATCCTAAAAGAGACAAGTATGATTGTAAACCAATGCATAGACTTATGGATCCGGTTGAATATAGTAAAAACTATGTATGAGATTAATCTCTCTTGTGTTGAATATATACATAGGATACTATATTTATAATAAAAGAAATATAAACTAAGTCCAAAATAGAAATAAAGAATAATAACAAACTAACTAAAGATAAAGAGAAAATATCTAATAATCTAATATATCTAAAAAATTAATGGCAAAACATGGTGAAGCTTTTTCTAATCCAGAAAGATATAGAAGACTGATTGGAAAACTTATTTATCTTACTATTACTAGACCAAGTTGTCTTTTGTAGTTGGTGTTATGAGTCAATTCATGCAAACTCCTTGTATTGATCATTGGAATGTTGTCATTCCTATCTTAAGATACCTCAAAAAGGCTGCAAAATGAGGTCCACTTTATAAAGATAAAGGGGATACCCAAATCCCTAGTTATTGTGATACTGATTAGGTAGGTTCTCTTATGAACATATTCTTTTAAGGACAAATGCTCTATTATAGAATATTGTGTTTTCATTGGAGGAAATATTAATTCTTGGAAAAGCAAGAAACAAAAGTAGTTATCCAATCAACTGTTGAAGCTCACTACAAGGTAATGACATCTCTCACTTGTGCGTTTGTGTGGATAAATCAGTTCCTCCAAGAATTAGATTTTTGTGAAATTCAACAAATGACGATGTGTTGTGATGATCAAGTAGCTATTCTCATTACTTTTAATCCTATGTTTCATGCAAGGACCAAACACATAGAGATCGATTGTCATCTCATTTGACAAAAGTTGTTATACGAGGAAATTGGTATTGAGTTTTGTCGGATCCTATCATCAACTTGCAAATGTGTTGACAAAATCTTTGAGAGGACCTTTGATTGAATTTATTTGTTTCAAACTTGATATATACAATCTATACGCTCTAACTTGAGGTGGAGTGTAAGAACGGAAGGTTGAGTAACTACTTTCAAAGCTGTATATAAATATAGCTACCTTAGGTAGACCTTTTAAAGCTCTCAAAAAATATACTTTCTGTATTTTCTGAAGAATAGCCAATGGTGTTGACCCCATATTACTATTGTTTCTTGGTTGACACAAAAGTAGAGGGCTTTATGCTGGTCTTAACATGGGTCAATTTGACTCTGAATTTATAACCGTATCCTATTAGGTGGAGCCTTATACAGGGACAGATTGAAGGAGCAAGAGGGACTACTCAATTTCTTTTAAGAAATTATATATCTAGATTGCAGTTTTTTATATATATTATAGAATATCTCTGGCTACGTATCCCACTAATACGATCAGTTTGTCCACTTTTGCCTGACTAGATGTTTTATGAACCTGTCCTTGTCTCTCTACTAATCATCTGACAGGTGACCAAACTACCTTAGCCAAGTTTTGTCATTTTGTTCTGAATAGGCGATTGTCTGATCTTCTCTTTGCTCTATCATTTTCCAGTTCACTGGAATGACAAGGTTGTATTGATGAACAATTAGGCGCCAGAGATTTCTATTGCTAAAGCTTTAGTGCATGAAATTGCTGGCATAATCTGATCTGCCAATAAAGAGTTTCCTGTCACTAGTTGCTTTATTATTTGCTAGCTTTGCAATATAACTACTTTTCAATTATTGGATTTGATTTATTTCTAAATTTTAAAGCTTGTTTGCTCTGTTGGTGGTTTAAATCAATTGTGGTTAATCTTAATAGGTTCGAGAAGAAAGTAAGGTATGCCTCTCGCAAGGCTAGGGCTGATGTCAGAAGGCGTGTGAAGGGCCGATTTGTTAAAGCCGGTGATGTCTATGACTATGACCCTTTGAGCCAAACCAGAAGCTACTGAGTGTACAACTTTTAACCATGTTCTATAAAAGGAAAGGAACATTCGTAAAGAAAACAGTAACTCTTACCTGAAAAAATGGATGAAATTTGATACATTTTTTATCCATGCAGTGACAAACTGTCTGATTTGATCACAGGGGCATAGATTTTCTGAAAGGAGAAGAAGATTGTAAGCACTATTACAATGAACAGACAGTGTAAGCTCAGGAGCAGGTTGTGTGTCCTTCACTGCAATGGACATCCCCAGTTGCAATTTCTGCTTACATGACAGCATCACAAACTGCCTCCTTCAGGCAATGTGTCATGAATTTTGATTGCCCTTCTGTTTAACTTGGCAAATCCTGCTTCTTCATTCTAATCTAATGCAAAATTCTTTTAGTCCTTGGCCTTGATCTTGCTCATAGTTTGTCATATTTTATGTCAACTCCTCACTGATCCTAAGTCACATGTACAAGTGCCTATGATGGCATGATAAGTGGCTCAATTTGATAAATTCTAGACAATGTTCTACTCTGTTGTAGGCTGTAATATTTTGTCCCTCTCTTTTTGCCATGTATTGTGCAGAATATACATGTGTGCAGCTAGAGGTGTAATGGCCCAACAGTTCCTTAGGTATGACAAATTGTAAATTTGAAGGTTATTTATGTATAGAATAGGATGCTGCTATTTATAATTTTGATTACAAAACGTTCTATATTGGAACTGTATAATGTATTCATAAAAGTTTTGTTTGTATTTTATTTGAGAGTCATTGATACATTTCAACTACATGGCGTTTTTACTTCACTTGTATGACACTGCTGAAAAGAACAATGTGAACCCTGTTACAGAAGAACCTTTTGATTGTATGTAAGCAATTCGATCAGTTTTTTTCTTTTTCTCTTCCAATTGTTCCTATTCTTTCACTTTGTTGAAAAACAATAATTCTTTTCATATTATTTTTGTAGGAATATTTTTAAAATAGGGAAGGAAATGAAAATAAGTGTTAAATAACTTTTTTCTTAAATCAAATTGACCTTTTTTTTTCTTTCTCATGTTTCTTGATCATACTATGTGTCATTATGGTTCTACATCGATTTGCATTATCGGCAAACAATTATTTTTAAGCTTAGATTTATAATTTTGTTGAATTTACATAGAATTTAAATATTAATTAAAATATTTAAATTATAAGAGTCATCTAAATAGTTAAGTTGATATAATTTAAAAGTATTAGTGTATAATTTGAATAAGCAGTTAAAGTTAAATAAAAATAGGAAAAAAATATATTATTGTCTATTAGCATTTTTATCCTAAAGAGTATACTTATACTAACCTTTTCATAAAGTATTAGCGTTTTTCCAAACAATGTCCTAAATTAAAAATGACAAGCATACGAAAAATGACAAACATTAAAGTAGCAGTTGAAATATTTGTTTTGCAGAAGAAAAAAAGAACTAAAGCTTAATTTTAAAAATGAAAGTTGTGAAAGGAACTTTAAAACTAAAAATATTAATAAAATCCACAATATTGACTATTGGGAGGTAGATTTAAAGGATATAATTACTTTCCTACAATATTATATAAATCAAATTAAATTTTTGTCGAAAAAAATATATTTAATGCATGAACTGAACAATATATTTGTGAAAAAAAAAAGAGTTAATAATTGTGTACTAATAGTATGAACTTTAAAATAACTAACTATAAAAAATGAATACGCTTATTATATATTTAATAATGAAACCATATCTAATAACTTATCTTGTCTTAAAAGTATATATAATTTATTACAGTATGTGACAGAATAAAAAATTGAGTTGCTGTAACCATAAATTGAGGCTGAAAATGAGGATAAAGTATAACAATCCAAAATTGGAAACATGGCATGGAACGCTATTTAGGGTTTAAAAATAAAAATTAGTTAACTTTATCCTCAACTCTGGTAACATGATTAATTCTCCAACATAAATTATGAGTGCACAAATACTGCTTCTTGTAACTTCTTTGTCCCTTTCCCAATTTTTTATTCATTTTCTAACTATTTTCCCATGATAACAACGAGTTTTTTTTTTTTTCTTTATAAAAAGGGAAATTGTTAACCATGGTTAATGGATGCATCCATGGGAAAGAGGTAACGTGTAACCATGGTTAAGGCACTGGGTACTGTTGCCAATAATGAATCCCTGAGATGGTGGGGTTCTTCTTCTATCTATAAAGCAAAGAGAGAAGAAATTACGGATTTTCCATCATTCCAGAACCGTAATCTTCAAACTCCACTTCGTAAGTCTCATCGAAATGCGTTCTTTTTCTTCTGGGTTTTCAATTTTCTTCTCTGGGTCTTTTAGGAATTATGCGTTTCTGCTCGAAATCGCTAGATCGTGTGTTGGGTATGGGGTAGTTTTCTGGGGACATGTGAAGTTCTTAATTTTATTTTCCTTTTACTTTTTAATCAAAAGTTTATTTTGATTTTGATCAAAAATATTTCTCCCTGATCAAAATATTTCTGGTTTGTCTTAGATCTCGTTGATGATGAAGACGCCAATCGAATGCTTGTTATTTAATTTCGTATTCTCAATTTTCAATCTGGAAATTTTGCAACGTATTACATCCTACTCGGGATTTTAATTTTTTGTTTATATTTTTGTAAGTTTTTTCTTTAAATTCAGGATTGTGAGGGTGCTGGATTTAACCCACTTTTTCTGTGTAGCTGGTCTTTTCCTTGAGAAAAGAGACAATTATATGTGTGTTATGTGTTTCTTTCAATTTATTTTGTCATTCATTTTCATATGGATATTTTAATTTTAGATGAATAACTTGCGAAGTCAAATATTATAGCTAGGATTTAAGCCTGGCATTTAATTGTTTCAATCTGTTTTTTGGCTGTTCACTATCTTATTGATGAACCTCTCTTAATTTTGTCTGAGTATTTAATGTTCTAATCTTTCTTTTATTGGGTTTACAGGCCAGACATTAAGAAGAAATGATCCAAAGGGAATCCATTCTGTCTTCTTAGCTCAGTTTTGAGCTTCAGCAGTTGCAACTTTCAACACAATTTTATCTGTAACTTGGTATCCTTAAAGGACTCTCAGCATTGATAAAAATGGGCCTCTCAAGTCTTCCAGCACCATCTGAAGGAGTATTATGTGTCCTTCTGGTGAACACTGTATTGTCAATTTCCATATTCAAGGGCATTGTTAGGACAATCCTACACATTGTTGGAATCCATCTTTCATCATCGACCACTTCACCCTCTTCACCAGATCCCTACCAAGCGCCACCTGAGTCATTTGAATTCCATCTAAGTCCCTCTGAGAGTTACATTGAAGAGTTCAGAAGCCGGACACCAACACTCAGGTTTGACAGTGTGTGTTGCTGCAAACGACCTGAACATGACTGTTCTGTATGTCTCACTCAGTTCGAACCGGAATCTGAGATTAACCGTTTATCGTGCGGCCATCTCTTCCACAAAGCTTGCTTGGAGAAGTGGCTGGACTACTGGAACATTACATGCCCACTTTGCAGGACTCCCTTGATGCCTGAAGATGACACACCTTGCTTTCAGTAAGCAAAATGAGTGAGCATGCCAATAAGAGAGTTCCATGTACAGTGTAGTGTACATATTCTTGAGGGTTTTGATGTTCTCGCATCTGAGTTCTGCCACCTTTTTAAGCTTTAACCTTTTGCCTTTTATGGTCTAGAGTTTGTGGAGGGTTTTGCTTTCCCTTTTTCTGTCTGTGCTCTTTAGCACAAATGAGGGGTATACTTTTTGCTTGCATATTATGTTTGTTCATAATGCCCGCCTTGTTTGGACCTCTGAACCTTAGTTCTATGTTGGGCATTTTGATCCTAATTTGGAAGCATGGATTGTAGAATCCATTTGTTTTGCCTTTCCAACTCTCATCACCACCATGTATATATAGTGCAGTGTGTAAATAGCTGTGGTTGGCAATAAGATTCAGTTATCACTAAACAATACAAAGCCACTAATCGTTTTGGTTATGCTATATACTGATGATATCTTGTTTAGTTCATTTTTTACATTATTAAAATGGGGTGTTCTTTTTATTCCTTTGCTTCTTTTTTATGTCATAATGCTTCTTTTGAAAATTTGATTTTCAATACAACAAAGTATGATGTTGGATCTAGGTAACTAGCCCTACCAAATAGCTTTGGTTGATGTTGATTCTTCAAAATCTTATTCAAGTAGCGACCACTCAGCCGAATGACAGATTAGCACAATCATGCAAACAAACTGATATTATATTCCCTGACTCTGTAGCAGGGCCTCTAAATAAGTGCGAAAACTTTTGCATATTACTTTCTTTTGGCTTGAAAAATATAAAAATCATGGTAGTGTTTATTATAACTGGTAAAAGTGGTTTATAAAATTTGTTTTAAGTTTATAGTTAAGTTTATAAATAAATCTGTTTCAAAATGTTTTATTGAACTGTTTATTTAAAAGCTTTGAGAATAGAAAAATGATGCCGAACGAATTCGATCTTCAAACACTATGAAAGGAATTGTCTGAATGTTAGCAGTAAAATGGTTGAGAAGGTTTGGATTAGCAAGAGAGGCAAAAGGGGTGTGAATGATGGGAAGAAAAGGGAAAGATAGATTGAGTTGGAGCATGATTGAATATTATGTTGTTAGTGGAAAGATGCCACATTTGTGGTGGTTGTAGCCACACAACACAACCCAACAATTAACAATTCAACCAACTTCTTGACACCGACACTCATCACAGTCAAACACAATACTTGTTTTCTGCTGATTAGCCACCTAATTTACCAATTATTACTGTCATCATCCTCTCTTTTTCTTTTTTTGACTCAAATCTCTTCTCATAATATGCCACTGTTGAACACGGGGGATGAATAAAGTACTTCACTCTTGCTCCACACAAATTGTTTATTCATCACAATCTGTTCTAATCAACACACACGGTCACGCAATCTGTATACTTTTTCATTGTTTAAACTCTAAATATTTAATTCTTGAATGTTAAAAATAAAATAGAAGTTTAGCCAGAAACAAAACGAGAACAGCATCTTATATCGGGCTTCAGAATTGATATTGCATAAAGTGTACTTTTATGCTTCATTTTTGCTAATATTTTGATAATTTCATTTGTAAAAAGTTGTAAAATTTCGTAAAACAAATTCATGCTTATGCTACTTTTTTTTTTCTTTCCCTTCTATATGTTAAGTTGGAATAACATACTTAGGTTCATATTTAATTTTTATCATTGATGATGAACATTATATTTTTATCTAGTATGATTGTTTCATCACTAGATCATCTTTTAGGCCTTGTTCACTTGAGTGGATTTGAGAGAGAATAATTGAGTGGATTTGAGAGAATTTGAAGGTATTTTTTTTTTGTTTATTTGAGTGAATTTGGAGGTAAATGAGAATGAATTTAGAAGTAAAGTTTGTGAGAATTAGTTTAGGATTTAATTTATGTGACATATTAAAAAAATTTACTTCCAAATTCACTCTCACTTACCTCCAAATCTATTCAAATAAACAACAACAAAAATTATCTTTAAATCCTCTCAATTACTCTCTCTCAAATTCATTCAAGTGAACAAGTCTTTATAGAAGTGATTTGGTGGTTAATTGGTTGCATTTGAAAAGGTTGTTAATCATTCTCCATTTTTATGAGAAGAATGTTGTGCAGGTGTGCATTTCAAATTTTAAGAGCTATTGTCCTCTGTTTTTCTTAAGGGTATATTTTAAGTTTAAAATGTTTCCTATTTTATGGGGACTCTATTCCAATGGTCCATTTATTTATCGGTTGAACTTATTATCAACATCAAAATGTTCTTCTCTTTAGCATAAAATATCATCTGTGAGTTTGAAAACTTGAGAGTATAACAAAGAGTATAAAATAAACTCAAAATATTTTTAGGAAAAGAAAAAAAGAGAAAGAATGAAAGTAATAGAAGAGAGAATGAGAGAATAGTAGTTTTTGATGATGTATTTTGGAGTGACTGAAGTGCTCTACTTACATAGCATGAAACCAACCCCCTAGGACCAAAACTTGCAGAAGAATCGCGCATAGAAAGTGATCAAAATAAATTTAATAAATAAAGAGAACATTGGAGCAAACAAGCTTTGGCTTACGGAAGAAGCAGTTTGAATGATAATGTTACTAACCCAACAGTTTTGACCACGTGCAAAACAATTTCAAATATTTTCTCTGACAAGCTTTTATAATTTAACTTTTAGGTTTACAAAAATCTCCCACAAATTACAAAAGTCGAAAAGAAAAGAAAGAAAATTATATTGGGTTTCATAAGATGTAATGCATCAGTACTAGTATAGCAAACTATATGAACTAGTCCTAGATCAATAAACTTAACGCAGAATGTAGTTCGTATAGCAAGCTATATGAACCAAAGACACTTGAGTGTATTAAAGGTTTATTAATCACAATACACCTCCACAATCTCTGCTATTATCGATGTGATGCGCTTACTAGACGATGCACGTGTCTGGTATTCATGATTGCTCTAGAGATTATGCCAAGATCTCATGCAAACAGCCCCACTTGACACTCATATAGGTGATTTCATCAAGTGTATGTAGCAAATCATACACCACCCGTGAGGGATATGAAGATCATTAAAACTTTGTTTAATTACAAAGTTTAACCTCTTAATAATGCAGTCTCTAACATTTTCACACACCATAGGAATGGACATATTTGATTTAAAATCAAATTAGTTCTATCAGAACTAACAAGTGACTTGTTTTTACCCATATGAATCTTATTCATGGGATCTCCAATCACAAAGATTGGGTTACCATTACTTGTTTGTTTGCCAGCGACTTAAGTCTCATTCCCCTCAATGTTTGTAAGATCATATTTCTTCTCAAGGGTTTTGTCAGAGAATCTGCTAGATTTCGTTCTAACTCCACATAGTCAATGGAAATAGTTCTACTCTTTAGCAACTGCTTCACCAAGTTGTGTCTCAATTAGATATGTATTTTTTCCATTGTAATTCTTGTTTTTAGCTATAGCTATTGTCGATTGGCAATCACAGTGTATTGACACCGATGAGGTTGGTTTCATTCCTAATGAAATGTTTGTTAAGAAGTTTTTCAACCACTTAACCTTACTACCAACCATCTCAAGAGCGACAACTTAGATTTCATTGTTGATCTTGTAATAATTGTTTGTCTGGCTGATCTCCATCTAATCGCACCACCCCTGAGTGTGAATACATAACTACTAGTGGATTTTGTCTCATTTGAATCAGAGATCCAGTTAGCATCACTGTACTCTTCTAGTATAGCGGGAAATATATTATATTCAATGAAATAATCCATTGAACCTCTTAAGTGTCTCATAAGCCTGGAAAATGCATCTCAATGTTCTTGATTTGGACATTGAGTGTACCTACTCAGTCTACTTACTGCATAAGCAATATCAGGTTTAGAAAAGCTCATCAAGTGCAGTAAGCTCCCAATTATCTAGGCATACTAATGCTGAGATATAGATTATCCTCTATTTTTCATTAATTTAGAGTTAGCATCATAAGGGGTACTCACGGGTTTGAAATCATAATACCTAAACTTCTTAAGAAGTTGCTCAATGTATTGTTCTTGGGATAATAATATATTATCTCCCTTCCTTATGATTCTAACACCTAAAATTACATTGGCTTCACCCACGTCTTTCATTTTAAAGTTTGATCCTAGAAACAGTTTAGTTCTAGTGACAATCTCATTATATATACCAAAAATTAACATGTCATTCACATACAAACATATAATGACACAATCACCATTTTTAAATTTAGAGTACACACATCATTAGGTGAAAAACCATCACATAGCAATACATTATAAATTTTTCATGCCATTATTTTGGTGCTTGTTTCAATCCATACAAAGATTTTAAAAGTTTACATACTTTATTCTCTTGACCAAGTACAACACACCCTTCAGGTTGAGTCATATAAATTTCCTCCTCCAAATCACCATTCAAAAAGGCAGTTTTAAATCCATTTGGTGTATCACTAGCTTATGGATGGTTGCTAAGGTTAACAAAACTCGAATAGAGAAAATTCTAGTCACAAGGGCAAAAGTGTCAAAGTAATCTATGTTGGGTTTTTGAATAAAACCTTTTGCTACTAATCTTGCCTTATACTTCTTTATAGATCCATCAAGATGATACTTTTTCTTAAAGATCCACTTACAACCAATGGGTTTTGCTCCTTTAAGCAAATATACTAAGGTCCAAGTATTATTTTTCTAAATTGATTCAATTTCAATCTTAATGGCTTTATCCCACAGTTTTGCATCAAGAGTACTAATGGTTTCTATAAAGCTACTTGGATCATTATCAACTAAATAGGTATAGAAATCATTACCAAATGAAGTTTCCTTCCTCTGACTTTTACTTCTTCTTAATTCCTCACACAAGGATTCCTTATTATTATTATCTACAGGTTGAGACGTCTCACAGACCTTTGAAGGAAAAACATGTTCCAAAAACTCATTATTTTTCGTCTCCATTATATAATTACTTTCAAATAAATCACTTTTAAGAACTAGAAACCTATAAGCAGCATTATCTTCAACATAGCCTAAGAACATGCAATCAGAGTTTTTAGAACCTATTTTCCTTTTCTTAGGAGCGAGTAACATCACCTTAGTTAAGCACCTCCATACTCTTATATGTTTAAGGTTAGATTGATAACCTCTCCAAAACTCATAGGGAGTTTTACCAGTTTTCTTATGAGGTATTCTATTTTGTAGAAAAACACGCAGTAAGCAAGGCTTCTTCCAAAGGTTATCAAGTGCACTAGAACTAATAAGCATCACATTCATCATCTCCTTAAGAGTTCTATTCTTTCTCTCAGCTACTCTATTAGACTTAGACGAATATGATGGGGTTACTTCATGGATGATACCTTCTTCAACACAAAAGTCATTAAATAACACATACTCACCACCTCTATCTAATCTAATCCTCTTAATTTTATGATTCAATTGATTTTCTACTTCTGTTTTATAGGTTAGAAACACATCAAAGGCTTCATTTTTATGTTTGATTAAATACACTTTATTGTATCTAAAATAATTATCTATAAAAGTTACAAAATAATTTTTACCTCCTCTAGACATGGTTTGTTTTAAATCAGTTAGATCAGTATGAATTAGCGTTAACAATTCAGTTTGACGATCTATAAAATAACATGTTTTCTTGGTTATCTTAAATTCTACAGATATATCACAATTGCTACTCTGTTTATCATGCATATTAATTAATCCTTGTCGTTGTAATTTCATGACATAGGAAGAATTCAGATGTCTTAATCTAGCATGCCATATATCATATGACTCAACAATATAAGTAGAAGAAGACAATTCATTAATATTCTTAGAAATGTTAAGTACAAAACACCTTGATCACAATATCTCTTTTCCACAAAAACATTATTTTTTGTCATTACAATCTTTTCAGACTCGAATGAAACTTTAACCCCCATTTTTCTCAGTAGTGCTACAGAGATTAAATTAAGGTTTAAACCCTCATTTGGTCCTCGTATTTGTGTGTCAGTCTCAAGTGGGTCATCGCTTTTTTTGTCTCAATCAGGTCCTAAAACTTGTAAAAATGAGCCAATTAAGCCCTCTCCGTTAAGTAATCAGTAACGTCGTTTGCCTGTGATGAGTTGTAATTTGTTTTAGCTGTCGTGGCAATATGTATTAAATTATATGGGTGTTGGTTGTATAATGAATTATTCCACATGGAAAACACGTGTTATGTTGTTAGCCCTAAACAAAGTTCTTCTCCTCCCTCCAGATCTTCTCATCTCTCCCCCTCTGCGTCCTCCCCCGTCACTGCTCCACCGACACCACCATCAACAACAACCACCACAATCCAACCACAGTCCAATGATATAGACACGAAATTAAACCAAAAAAAAAAGCAAACTCACAAATTCAAGCTAACAAATACGAACACAGAATCAAAATCCCAATTCAACTCCAATGATAAAAAAACCCAGCATAGAAAATCCAATGAATATCTCAGAAATCATAATTTCAGGACCACAATACAGTAACAGGAAATCCCAATAGAACCCAATAAAAAATCAGAGAAAAATGGAGGGGAAAGGAAGCTTGCACCATCGTGCCTCCACCACACCTTTGTCGCCCTTCAATGATCTTGTTCGCGAGCAAGGGAGAAGAAGGGCTCTGCGTTGAATCGCGCCCTTACCCGACCAAGAAGAGAAGAAACAGCGAGACCACCAAAGGAAACCCAAACGCACACTGCGAGAGCTCTTCTCTTCCTCACTCAACTCCAGATCGAGCATATAACTCGCGAGACCATCTCACCACCACAGAACGTCATTGTGATTCGCCCTACCTCCATCGCAAGTCGAACTCAAAATCTCCTCCAAGAGAGACAACCACCCTCAACCTGAAATGCAGAAAATAAACTGCAAAACGACGCCATCTTCAATCATCACTGCGACACCAACCTTCTCACGAATAGGGTCAATGCGATCGTATGTCCATCGCGAGCCCTCCATTGATGCAAGCTTTACACCGCAGCAGCACCACCATGGAAATCGCAAGCCATCGCGATTCAACCTTCGTCCTCACGCCTTCGTCATTAACGCACGACACAACAGATCCACCGAGAATCTCTAAATCACAATCTGGAAATAAAAAACCCTAGAAATTAACGCAACGTTACGAGGGGAAAAGGAAGGAAAAGTGAGCTTAGGTGTCGCCATCGCCGTTGTTCACCATCAGAGGCATCGCCGACCATGGCGTCGGGTCCTTCATTCTCCTTCTTCTATTCGCCCAGTGGAAGAACTTGGAGGCCAGAGTGTTGAGACACCACTTATTGTCGTTTTTGCGGAAGGAGTCTACGATGAAACGCTCAATCGGAGAGTGACGGATGGTGGGGGAGGGAGAAGACGAGGGGGGAGAAGGGTTGGAGAGGAAATGAGGGTCCCAACCTTTGATATTGAAAGGTTTAGGTTTCTATTTGGGTGTGAAAGAGGGGTTTATGGTTTGGCAGTCGGAGAAGAGGTCGCCATGGCCAATGGGGCGATTCTGGGAGGGATCACCCATCTACGTGGAATTGTTCACTTTACAACAGATCACCATTTAAATTTAATACACAATGCCATGTCATTTAATAAAAAATACACTTCAGCACAGTTTAACGCCGTCAATGATAACTTAACGGAGATGGCTTAATTTGCTCGTTTTTACAAGTTTTAGGACCCGATTGAGACAGAAAAAAAATGATGACCCACTTGAGACTGGCACACAAATACGAGGACCAACTGAGGGTTTAAACCTTAAATTAACTCTGATTGATGGCACATGTAGCACATCACTCAAGGCCAAAGTCTTTCTAGATGTGACTTTGAGAAGAACTTTCCTTTTTCCCAGAACAAGAGTGGTCCTGGAATCGCCGAGGTAGACGTGTTCTTCTCCATCCCCTACACTAGAGTAAGAGGTAAAAGCACTTATGTTTGCACATATATGTCTGGTAGCACCAGAGTCTATCACCCACTTGCTCACATTGGTCATCAGATTTACTTGAGAAATGGCCGCAACAATAATGTCATCTCCTTCGGCTATATTGGCCCTAATAGGATTGTTGTTTCTTGTTCTACATTTGCATTGTGATGCATGATGGCCCAATTTCCCACATACGAAACAATTTCCTTTCTTCTTAAAGGTGGGGTTAGATGCGTTGGGGCGATATTTTCGAAAATTATTTTTCCTATTATGATCAGGTTTGCGTTCGTACCTTTTCGGAACAGGTCTATCTTCTACCATGTTTGCTTTTGCAGAAAAAACTTTGGCCCTCACAACATCACACTCTTTCCTGTTGGTATATGAAAATAATTATGTGAGTGATCAGCTATGAAAGTGACATTTGCTTGTGTCTGTGTTTCAATTGTTGCTTGTAATCAGTCCAAGAAGGCGGCAATTTCTTGATCAGAAGCTCTGAAACAAAATCTTCTGGTAAAAGAACGTTCTCCGCTTTGATATCTTCGAGCAGCTTGTGGTATTCATTGGTTTGCGATTTTATGTCCTTGTCTTCAACCATTTCCTAGTGATAGTAATTCTCAATAATGAACGTTTGTATGACGATATCTTCAACATTGTATTTGAGAATTAACGAATCCCAAATATCTTTTGCTTCCTTCTAGGAACAATACACATCAAACAAATTGTTAGAGAGTGCACTAAATAAAGTATGGCGACATATCTTGTTTGCCTGAACCCAATCTTTAACTTATTTCAAACTTGGAAGGAGACTGGAGTCAGGTTTTGAAGATGAAAGAGCAAAGGTGACTCCGTATATGTCTAAGAGGGTTGACACACGTTTTTGCCAGCACCGAAAATTTTGACCGGAGAAGACTTCAATTTTTGATACATCGGGGAAAGGTTTCGCGAAGACCGTCTGAGTTCCGAAAATAATATTTTGATTATCCGGGATTGAATTTTTGTTGTCAGCCATAAGTCCTTATGATTGTTGTAGAAGCTGACAATAAAAGAATAAAGATCACGAGCAAAGGATTTCCCAAGACGTGTAGATCACTGTCTTTAAGGACTTATTCGTGGTGTATTGTGCAAGTCCCCAGGATACAACAAGAACTTCTCAGAATTTCTGAGGATCTCAGAACTAGCAAGAATCTCTAAAAAAAAATATAAAATAAACCTATAATATTTTTAGAAAAAGAATGAAACTAATAAAAGAGAGAATGAGTGAATAGTAGTTTTTATAATATATTTTGGACTAACTGAAGTACTTTATACCAAAATTTGCAAAAGAATCCTACATAGAAAGTGATCAAAACATATTTAACAAATAAAGAGAACTTTGGAAAAAAAAGCCTTGACTTGCGGAAGAAACCGTTTGAATGACAACTACTAATGCAACGTTTTGACCACGTGCAAAACATTTTCACAATATTTTCTGACAAGCTTTTGTAATTTAATTTTTGGTTTACAACACTTTTAACCCCTTAGTTCAAATTAAAATTAAAAAATAAAAATAAAATGGCTTTTCTAAGCCGTCTATTATTAAAATGGACTTTTTTTAGTATTTAAAACTTGCTAAAAAATCTGGTTCTTAAGTCGCAACCAGGTTAAAGTGACACAAGTTAAGGTTAAACACTATTAAGATGATGTTCTGTCATTTACTCATTTTCTGTTATTAGACATTAAGAATTTATCAAATTGAATCTCAATGTTAATTTTGACTTTATTACATGGCACCACGCATGTTCCTTCAAATGGACTTTGCAGTTTATTGTGTTTTAAATGTATTCGTGATATACATAACATGTTTTCTTTACTTATTTTGCTCTTACATGATAGTTTTACATTATCTAACATACAATTAAATATTTATTTTATTATTATGGACAGTATGTTTTCTATATTAATCTTTAGTTGAAACATATTAAATATATATATATATATATATATATATATATATATTATGATTTAAACCTTCGTTTTTGTTCGAAAATTTTAATTAGATATTTTATATTTTGAGTCATTTCAATTGAGTTTTTTTTTAAATATGTAATAAATGTCCTTTACGTTAGAGTGAAACAAAGTTTAAATTTGATAAGTTATAATATTGGCTGAATTACGTATAATTTGACTTTAAAATTTACTATAGTAAATGTGTTTAATCTATCCTTTTTAAGAGATTGTTGTGTTTGTTCTAACATTATTTAAAGACGCTGGCTTACGGTATAAGGCATGAGTTTAAGCTTTTCATAGCCATTTTAGACGCTATAATCAGTGCTTCCCTCGTCCAAAAATATTCGAGTTCAAGCTGATTTATTATATAAGTCGAGTCCTTCATGAACCAGAAGAACGGTAGATTGAGAAGATGGCTCTGACGTTGCTCACAGTTGCACGTCGTCTGCGACCATACTTCCAAAGTCACTAAGTAGTCGTCTGGATCGATCATCCCGTGACCAAAGTTCTTAGGAAGCTCGATCTAGCTGGGAGGATGGTGGCTTGGTCTGTAGAACTATCAGAGTTCATTTTATGCTTCGAGATGCGCGACTCCGTGTGCAGCCAACACTTTACAGATTTTGCAGTCGAGTTGCGATCAATAAAAGAAACCCCATCGCGACCCTAGAAGTTATACATCGAGGGCTCGTCCAATAAAAAATGTGGTGGAGTAGGGTTCGTCCTTAAAGGACCGCACGGTCTTGTCATGGTTCAGTCCGTGATATTCAGATTCAGAGTCAGCAACAACTATGTTGAGTACGAGACGCTAATCGCCGGGCTTACTTTAGCTAAGGATTTGGGAGCCATAAATCTAGAATGTCGAACGGATTCCCAATTGGTTGTCAGGCAGATGAACGAGGACATTCAAATCAAAGACAACCACTTGCTACAATATTTCCAGAAAGCCACCGAGTTGTTAAAGAGCTTCCAAACTAATAGTGTCAAGCACATTCCTAAGGAGGAAAACACACAGGCAGATGCCCTCTCCAAACTAGTGAACAGAAAAGAACATGGCCAACTCGCCTCAGTGATCAAACAAGTGTTGACAAGGCCAACAATAGAGGTCCTCTCAATAGAAGCCACATTAAAAGAGGAGGACTAGAGGGTCGAGATACACACCCTCATGAAGAAGCAGGAGGAGGAGAAGAAGATAACCACTACAGACTCCAAGAAGATCGCTTGGTACGTACTCATCGAAAAAGATCTTTACAGACGTGGCTTCTCCACCCCTCTATTCAAATGCCTCTTGGGGAGCAATGTGAAGTACATCTTGGAGGAACTGCACAATGGAATATGCGGTCTGCATTCCAGCAAACGAACCCTTAAGGTTTAAGTTCTACGAGCAAGATATTTATGGTCAATGCTAGAGAGAAAGATTATGGCTCGTTCATGAAGAGGTATCAAGCTTGTCAGGAACATAGTAACAATGCTAACGTGTTGCCCGTAGAGTTGCTCAACATAGTCTCTCCCTGGTTGTTCGCCCAGTGGGGAATGGACATTGTTGGACCTTTTTTGGTGGGTTGGGATCAAAAGAAATTCCTCCTTGTAGCCATTAATTACTTCACCAAATGGATAGAGGCAGAGCCATTAGCCACCATAATCGCTTAGCAAGTGAAAAAGTTCATGTGGAAGATCAACTGTCGTTTCGGCTTGTCGCGCACAGCAATAACAGATAACGGAGCAGTTTATTGATAAGAAGTTGGAATAATTATACAAGAATTTGGACATAAAGCACATCACCAGCTCCGTTGGGCACCCACAAATGAACGGACAGGCAAAGGCCGCAAACAAAGCGATTGTTACCGAGTTGAAATGTCGAATGGGTGATGCAAAGGGTGCCTGGGTAGACTAGGTCCTCGAGGTACTTTAGCGATATCGTTGTTCCTCGAACGAAACCACAGAAGAAACTCCTTTTAACCTTACTTACGACACGGACGCCATGTTTCTAGTGGAGGTTGGTGAACCTTCTCTTAGAAGAAACATAGAGGACTTAAGCCTCAACGATGAGCAGCTCCGAGCCCAGCTAAACACCCTGTCAGAGGAAGAGAAACAACAGTCATACGAGTTGAGGCCCATAAAAGACTGGTCGCTCGAAGATATAACACCAATGTTAAGCCACAAAACTTCCTTGAAAGTGATCTGGTGTTGAGGAAAACAGGCGAGGCCAGAAGAATCGGGTGCACGAAAAGTTGGCAGCCAACTAGGAGGGACTCTTCCGCATCACTGAAGATATGAAGAATGAAGCCTGCAGACTTGAGAATAGTGGGAAAGTGATTCCAAATACCTAGAATGCATCCCACTTGAAATTTTATTTTAGTTTAACCTCATGTAAAAGTGGTGTCCCGATTAATAAGATTAGAGATTTCACTACATCAAGAATCGGGTGCACGAAAAGTTGGCAGCCAACTAGGAGGGACTCTTCCGCATCACTGAAGATCTGAAGAATGAAGCCTGCAGACTTGAGCATAGCGGGAAAATGATTCCAAATACCCAGAATGCATCCCACTTGAAATTTTATTTTAGTTTAACCTCATGTAAAAGTGGTATCCCGATTAATAAGATTAGAGATTTCACTATATCATGTGTCTTGTTCATATTGGCACACACAACGAGCTTAGGGAACGTTCCAAAGTGAACTCCTAGCTTCAACTGAAGCGACAGTCGAGCGGTGAGGAACTTTCCAAGTGAACTCTTGTCTCAATAGCAGGCCTAGGGAACGTTCCTAACTGAACTCCTAGCTCCAGCCGAATGACGAGGAACGTTCCAAATGAACTCTCGTTGTCTCAATAATAGGCCTAGGGAACGTTCTATAGTAAACTCCTAGCCCTAGCCGAGTGACGAGGAATGTTCCAAGTGAACTCTCGCTGTCTCTAGCAAGTCTAGAGAACGTTTCAAAGTGAACTCTTAGCTCTAGCCGAGCGACGAGGAACGTTCCAAGTGAGCTCTGTTGTATCGATAATAAGCCTAGGGAGCGTTCCAAAGTGAACTCCTAGCTTCACCGAACGACGAATAACATTTGTAGTAAACTTGCACGCGTAACATACGACCATGGGACATCCCTAAGAGGATAGCCCTCCTTAGTGAGGCGGTAAAAAATATGCCTCGTAAACAATTAAAATCTAATGAGTCTGACCTAGCGGAGAAAAAGCCAAGTCTATAAGGCAACGAGCGTAAAACAGAAGAAAGTAACTAAGAGAAATAAATGACAAAGGACGAGCAAAGTAAGCGAAAGTCAATTCCATCAAATACCTTGCAAGTGTATACATTGGGTATTGAACGACCGATAAGCAAGCAAGTCCTAACGATTGTTTGTTGACCGATTGTCATAAGAAAGAAAACAATATAAACAAAACAAAAGATAAACTAAAGGGAAAAACCTATTCATCTATAACAGTAACCATCTCCTCTTAAGCACCCTTGTCAACAGCCTTTTCCCCAACCTTCATCCCTTGTCCTGCCTCTTGACCACCCGCATCTAGAGCCACCTCCTCTTCCATATCATCATCCGGGATCTCCTTCAGCGGGACCATCTCACCCTTGGAAAATATCCTTCATAACATCAAACTCAATTCCCTCCATAGAGACGTTCGACATAAATGGAATCTGTCAGAGAGCCTTCGTGAACCCCAAGCAGTGCTTGTCATAGATGATGCGGTTCATATCCTTCACTTCCGCCATCAAAATTTTAGCCCGAGCGACGAGAACGTCCCTCTCTTCAGCGATTTTTCTACTAGTTTCTCAAAGCTCCACATCCTTGGCGAACAGCTCGGCTAACAACACCTTCAACTTGTGATTTTCCTCAGCCAAGTTAGTATTTTGTTGCTTAAGAGATTGACTTCCAAAGCACCCGCCATGATCTTCTTAGCCCTCGTCAAGCAAACTGGCAGACTCTTGGTGTTTGGCCTCACAACCCGAGTGGGCGGCAAGAGCCTCTTGAAGCTTTGCTTGCAGCCTAATGTTCGCTTCAATAGCTTCGATCAGCGCGTTTGGAGTTTTTCATTGTTAGATGCATAGGCTAAATGCCAACTCAATATAGCCGCCTAAGAACTAAGCTCAAGGGTGGCATCAACAATTTGTTGCTCAGACATCCGCTCGATCAAGTTTTTCTCATCATGAGCCAAACAAAACGTGATCTTATGGCCAAGGATGAATTCAGGGCTTAAAACCATGTCGAATAGTGAATAAGGAGGATTCACAACCTTCTTTTTTTTCTTGTGGGAGGATGATTTCTCACCCTCTCGACTGCTTTTTCTCTTTCTGTCGGACGACTCTGAAGTAGCCATGACAGTAATAGGGTGGGCTACTAAACCTCTGGTTCCAGAGTCGCCCAAATCACTGGCCGAGACCCAGTGGGTGTCGGCCTAGTGGGAGTCACCGTGCGGGAAGGAGTAGCGCCCTTAGGAGCAAGCTTGGTTGTCTCCTGCACCAGCCGAGAGGTCTCGCCTACCTCTATCAAATCGACCGCGCGTTTGAAGTAGCTCTTCTTTGGATTCCAGAAAGCCAAGGTCACTGAAAGAAAATAAAAAATTTAGCTAAGTTAAAATCAAGTCGAGCACCTAATACCAAAAGGAAGCATCATACCGAACACCTCTACATTGGGGTCTTCCTACCTCAAACAGTCGATGAGTTTTTGGGAGGGGAGATGAGGGGAATGTCGTTAATAATGTTGATGGTCTCTAGCTTGGCCGGAGTCATTTCCTCTCGCGGCCAAGAGGTTAACCGAGCCGGATCCTGGGTCCAGTAAAGAGGGAACTTTGGTTGACTGTTCTCGTCGAAGAAGCGCGAATGACCAAAATTTTATATTTCCTCTTTGAAGAATTTATATTTGAAACCCTTGATGGAAAGCGAAAAGAGTTCAAAGAGTTGCTTGTCGTGCTCCGTTATCAGGGATACCCACCCACGTTTGGTGATTGGTCGAGTTCAAAATTAATGTAAGAAGGTTGTAGTAGTAGGCACAAGGTTCAGGGTCTGGTAGATGACCAAGAACGCCTACATGTAAGCCCAACTGTTCGAATGCAGCTAAGAAGGAGCAATGTTGACGATCCTCAACACATCCATATGAAACTTCAACAATGACAGACGAACAAACATCTCATGGAAGAGAAACGCGTAAGCAAAGAAGAATTCATTCGGACTACTCCTCTTCCAATGAAAGACCATTTCGTTCCCTTTGCAAGCCACCATCTTGAACAAAGGACCGAAGTCTATGGGTCTAAGCACACAATGTCGCTCGACCCAATCATCCAACTAGCCCTTTGTCTGAAAGCTCGTAGCCAATTCATTTACATCATGAGACGTCCAGTCATAACCTGTTATGACTGGAAGTGCTACGCCTTGCTCCTTCTCTTCCTTAGCACCTTCCATTATTACCCCACTGTAAACATAGTTCAAGTGGCCAGTCTGAATGACCTCTTTATTCTTATTTACACTGGACACACTTTCAACTGGACCTTAATCTCGCTCAGTTGACTCAAAGAAGGAGGAAAAAGACCCCAATGTCGTTGAAGACGAAGCATCGATAGTGTGAGATACTTTAACACCATTATAGATTATTACTCATAGTATATTTATTTGTATTTACTTTTTTAAAAATAAAATTTCATGTTTTTAAAGTTTTTAAGGTTGAAGTAGATAATCAGTAAAAACAAATTAAAATTGTGAGATCAAATGGAAGTAGAAAGTATTATGATAGGTACATATAGATAGTGGTCGATGTTAACACCGCTAGACGTTTGTGGAAATGCAGTAGAGATAATAGTAGAGTGTAGTAGAGAGAGTTTAATACAGAAAGAGATAAAAACGAGTATATTTCTCATTAACTAAAGTAAGGTATATATGTACAACAGATACAAGAATGGGCTGACTGTCATCTGACAGTTAAAGTCGTTAGTTGGTTTAGTTTTTACATTCAACACTCCCCTCTAAAACTAAACTTCTTAGGGATTTAACTCCAAGAGAATCCCTCAACTTCTCAAACATGTTTTGTCTTAATGCCTTGGTGAAGATGTCTGCAGTCTGTTCTTCTGTGGTACAGTGCACCAATTCCAACTCCCCTTTGCTAACTTGATCTCTTAGGTAGTGAAACTTGGTCTCTATATGCTTGCTTATGCCATGAGAGATTGGGTTTCTGGATAAACTGATACCTGATCTGTTATCCACCATTAACCGTATTGGCTTGCTATGTTCAATCTTCAATTCACATAGAATAGCTTCTAGCCATGTGCATTGGCAGGCAGTCTCTGCAGAGGATATATACTCCGCTTCACAGGATGAAAGTGCAACAACATTTTGCTTCTTTGAGCACCAAGAGATTGATGCTCCCATACACTTAAACAAGTAGCCATAGGTGCTCTTCCTATCCACCTGATCACCACTCCAGTCTGAGTCACACCATGCTTCCAAAACTCCACTCGTGCTGCCAAACTTCTTGGGGAAGAGGAGACCGAAATCTACAGTTCCCTTCAAGTAGAGCAAGATATGCTTTGCTGTAGTAAGATGAGTTTGTCTTAGATCTTGCATGAATTTGCTGATTAATCCAACTCCAAAACTGATGTCAAGCCTGCTATTACAGATATATCTAAGAGATCCTACTATTTGCTTGAACAAGGTTGCATCCACCTTACTATCTTTCTCTTGGTAAGACAGTTTCAAGTTCGCCATGACTGGAATTGACGTGCAGTTGCAGTCTTTCATATTAAATATCTTCATAATCTCGTTGACATACCTTCTTTGATGAAGGAAAATTCCATCTACTGTTTATAGAAACTCTAGCCCAAGAAAATAGCTCAAACTACCGAGATATGTCATCTCAAATTCATCTTTCATTTTCAACTTAAATCCTTCAATTTCCTCTGTGGAGTTCCAATCATTGAAATTAGCCACAACAACAACAAGGCTTACCGTTTCAAGTCTTGCAACTGGTGCAAAGACATCGGTGAAGTCTATTCGAGGCTTCTACAAGAATAGCTTCCATTTTCACTCACCAATCATCATAACCTTTGCCGTCAAATACCGGTAGGTTACTGTGAATCAATCTGGCCATCACTCCCACACTCATTTCTTCTTGAATCAATTTCTTCAACGTCACAGGACTTCACCAGATTTTGTAACCTAGCTCTGATACCATTGTTAACACCGCTAGACGTTTGTGGAAATGCAGCAGAGATAATAGTAGAGTGTAGCAGAGAGAATGTAATACAAAAAGAGAGAAAAATGAGTATATTTCTCATTAGCCAAAGTAAAGTATATATGTACAACAGATACAAGAATACACTGACTGTCATCTGACAATTAAAGTCATTAGTTGGTTTAGTTTTTACATTCAACAGTCGAGCACTTAGTTCATGATATTAGTATTACAAAACCTTTTTCAATTCTTATGGGTTAAAACATTTAAGACAACAATGTATATAACAAATAGAATTCCAACCAATTATGTCTCAAGAACACATTTTAAGTTATTCAAATTGAAAACATAGTATGTGACATGTACACGTTTATAATTTATAACCCAAAAGAGAATAAATTAAAACTTAGGATTATTGGTGAATATTTGATTATATACATTGCACTATTATAAGTGTTATTATAAGTGTTATTGTTCATCTCATTGCACTATAAACGTGGAATGAAGAAATGAAAACTTTCTTTTAGAATGATTTGATTACAAAACCATTCCTTTAAATATGATCTAGTAAAAGAAGACGTGTACATGAAACAACTTAAAGAATTCTTCATAAAACAAGCATAAAATAAATTATATTTAAACTTTTCTTAATTTACCTCTTGATTTTATTTTGAATAAAAGATCATAAATTAATGTATATGTCATTGTGAGTGTAAAATTTGTTTTCTAATTTGGTTCATGGATGACCTTTTATGTTGAATTAGTTGAAGGGTTTCTCATGTTAGTTGAGCCATTATAAGATTTATGAAGAATGGTTTCGAGACATTTTGGGTTTGTCTCAAGATACCTATATCAATAAAGTTTTAAAAAAGTTTAAATGAAAAATTATTCATCTAGTCTTAAAATTAATTTTGAACATAGGAAGAATATTTTATATGCTTTATATTTTAGGAGTATTATGTATTTTTATGTTTATGCTAAATTTGATGTTGCATTTGCTATTTGAATCTTGGGAAGATACGAGGGAGATCTAGGTGTTAATTATTAGAAAGCTATCAAAAGGGTAATAAGATATCTTGAAAGAACAATAATTTATATGCTTATACATAAGCATACTGAACTTTTACAAGTGGTTGGTTACTCTAATTCAAATTATGTTGGTTGCATTTATATCATAAAGTAAACTTTTAGGTACATTTTATGTCAATCACTAAAGTTGTATCTTAAAGAAATGTTAATCAAACTTTAAAAAATTACTTTTACTATGAAGTCTAAGTTTTTTTAGGGTACTTTAGATGGTGTATGGTTCAAAAAATTTGTATCTAGATTTAAACTAATATAATGTACTTTCTAAGATCAAATTAAGTCCAAGTAGGTTGTCTAATCCTTGATTAACCTGTATAATAGAGTGTCTAATGCAAAATGAGGTTTATCCTTCCATGTGGAAGACAACAAAAGACGAGTGCTGAAAAGATGAGCGGTGATGGAAGTATATTTATAGTAGCCTTTGGTGTAGAGAATCTAAAATACCAAATTTTGGTGTAGAGAATCTAGTGCAGAGATGTTCTAAGGTAATAGATTATGTTTGTAAAATATTTAACATGATAGATGATCCAATGGGCCTTTAAAGCATCAAATGAGTCTAATAGCTCTTTAGAGTAGAGTCTAATGATGCACAAAGTAGATAATTCTAGTAATACACATAAAACAACAAGTCATCAAAAAACACTTTTCATTAAGGTTACAATCTCATATTCTCTAAGTTGCTGAAAAATCTCCAAATCAACTTGCTAGCATTGTTTATAGATCCATTAGACGATCTATCACTGTTTCATCTATACATTACTTATGAGTTTGCTTATATTTCAATTGCACAAAGCACAAATTAAAATGCTTAGAAAATGTCTATGCCTTACATCATAACATCAATAGACTAGACTTTTTCATACATAATTTATCATATTGTTTAGTGAAGTACAATAGACTAGACTTTTTAATTGAATTTGTTTGTCTAAAATGTCTAACATCTACCTATGCTTTAAAAACTTATTTTAATAATTACTCCCATTTAAATAAATTTCAGTTAGAATAATGGATTTAAACTCAACTAAAATTTAGAAAAAATTAAATTAAATATTCTAATTATGATTAAAAATGTACTCATAAATAATATTTTGTATTTCTTAGTCATTAAATTTTTATTATTATAACTCTGTACCATGCTTATGAATAATAATATCAAAAGTGAGAGTGAAAGTAAATATATGAACAAGGATTATTTTAGAGTTGTCAAAACTTGGCCCGACCCGGCCCGGTCCACCACGGATTGATGGGTAAATGGGTTGGTTGGCTCACTTAATTACAATTTTTTTTAAATAAAAAAAAATTACAAACTTTCTATAATTTAAATTTAAACAAATTTCATTCCCAAATTTTCACTTGGTGTTTAATTAATTTTGAAAGTAGGGAATTTAAATAATTTTTTCAAGCAAAAATAATAATAAATATTTTTTTATAAAATTAAAATTAAATTTTAATAAAATAAAATTAGGTAGGTGGGTTGACCCGCAAGTTGTTACCCATTTTGACAACTCTAGATTATTTAGCTATAAGTGAACATGTTAAAGAAAAGTGATTACTTATATATGCATCGAGTTAATGATTGCCAAACATTTATTAAAGACATGCCACCGATATGTTTTAAGGATCATGTAAGTAGAATTGGACTTGGTTCTATGATGCCAAATCATTCTAATTACTTTAATGATGCTTTTATAAATTTAATTTTTCTTTCTTACTTATTTTGTACACATACTTTTTACTTTTAGAAATTCCATTTACTTTTGACATGAGATAAACATAATTTATCACTAATGAGATTTTTGAAATAGTAATATAGAAAGATAATTTCATTATTATAGGATTTACAGTCATAGTTCATATATTTCATTTCTTTTGATAAATGATAAGCAAAGTGGATCAAACAAAAGAATGTTAGTCATTCACAATTGATAAGAAAAAAATTGTGTAATTCTAAATTCTAAACAATAATTGTATTTTGATATTGTGTTGACTGAGAAAAGGTTGTTTTAAATGGTCTCTATTTTTTATGTCAACTATATTATGAGTAAGATAGACTAAGTTAACTCACTCTTAACATTCATCAGATCATATGACAACCATATATGCCAAACACTTTAAGATGGCCAAAGTTCTCGGATTTGTGTCTCTTTTCTTAGTCACTAGACCTATTATTCTCTTAAGCATATAACATTATTTTATATTAAAAAGTGACAATTTAAAAGCTTAAAAGCATCATATAAAAGAGTGTAAGAATAAATAACAACTGATTACTCATTACTCTTCTCCTTTAACTAAGTTAAATTTCACTTAGAGTATATATTAGTTTATTAGGTTAGAGATCTCATATTGAGTGGAGATTAAGTGATTTCATAATATATAAGTAGGTTCAAATCTAATCTTACATGTTGATTTTTGTAGGATTGAGTTAAACTTAAAGTTTATTTCTTAATATGGTATCAAAGTCATGGTTTAGAGTCTATCCTAATGACATTTATTGTTTGTTCGACTTATTGTATCACCCACTTTCAAAAAATTTGTTTTTTTGTTATGGCTATCATGTCACCTACTATCAGACCACCCATTAATGTCTAATTTCACGTTCAAGATATATATGTCTCGGCATGCGGAAGGTGAGATGAAGATCCTACATTGACTAAAAATAAGACGATTTCATAATATATATATATATATATAATTAGGTGCAAACCTCATCTTACACTAGTGTAGAATTGGCGTTCTAACTCGCTTAATATGTTTCAATTTTGATGAAACCGAAGTATAAAACAACGTAATGACATTTTTGCAAATTTTGTGAACTTATAGGTCCGGTTCAAAAGCAATTGATGCCATACATAGATTTTGGCCTCGGTTAACAGAGAACTGAAGCCAAAAAGTGTGTTAAAATTTTCAAAACTTTTCAAAAAATCACGATCTTTTTATTTATTTATTTGAAAAGGACATATGACTTTAGTTATTTGACAAACCGAAGCCATATGGCCATTCTGCTTCAGGGTTTTTTTTACCAACTGAAGCCATATCCTTTTTAAAAAAGGACATTTTTTTATTTCTTTTCATACAGGACATATGACTTTGATTATTTGACTAACCGTGGCAATATCAAGATTTTGTTTTGGTTGTTTGGCCAACCGAAGTCATATCCTCTTTCATAATTGACACCTTTTTTTCATTTTTGAACAGGACCTATGACCTTGATTTTCTGTAAAACCGATGCAATATAGTATTTCTACTTTGATTTTCTACATAACTGATGCCAAAAGGTTGATAAAAAATTTAAAATTAACATTGAATTTTTTTTAAAATTTTATTACCAGACTTTAGTCTTCAATTTTATGAATAACCAAAGCCGGATGTGTATTCCTTCACTTATTCTAATAATCGTTACCATATGTCTTCCTAAGGTTAAATTCGCAAAAGAAACAAAGGTTACTACTTTCACAATTTTCTTTTTCCTGTTGCGTGAACCACTACTCATAGAATGCAAACTTGAGAATGCCATCGTCAATGATCTGCTCCTCGCTGTCCATGTCACGCTACCTTCCTTCCTCGTTGTCGTCGTTGTGTTGCTTCTGTCTCTACTACCATGGTGAGTGCGATTGTGGTGTGTTTTTTGCATTTTTTGTGTGTGTTTTGGCTACTTTTTTGCATGATTTGGTCAGATAAATATGTTGTTAATGTTTGTGTCCAAGTACTGTAACATTATGGTGGGAGTGTATAACTTTCTGAAACGCAAATATGATTGCATCCTTCTTCATTGTTACTCATCTTTCACGCTCTCAGGTTCTTATTATTATCTTGTATTTAAAAAGAAGAAACATACATTAAACTTCAGTTATGGCAAAAGCTGAAGCAGAAAGGGGTATCTGGTTCTGGTGCAGGCCATAACCAAAGCTAATTATCAATTCAAAAAAAAAAAACTACTTTCAACTTTAGTTTTTGAGAAAATTAAAGTAGAAAATCCTATATGGCCTTTATTCTAGTTGCAACTAAAGCCAAAGATCTTTGACATTAATTAATTATTTTAAATCGAAAAGGATATATGGTATCAGTTGTCCCATAACTAAAGCAAAATAATTATTTAATTTTAAAGGTCTATAACATCGATTTTCATAACAACTAAAGTCTAAAGTCGATAAAATTAAATAATTATTTTAAATCAGTTTATGATCTCAATTATTAGAAAAATAGATACCAAAAATTCATTTTTTTTATAATTTTTTATTTTTGGTTTAGTGTCTTGATTTTTGTTTTAATCGAAACAAAATATATATTTTTTTTCCTCATTTTTTATCTCATCTTAATATGTATGAGTTATAGAATTAATACCGTTGTCTTATCTTTTATGTGCATTAGTGTTACAAGTTAGTTTTATAAAATTGAATTAAATTTAAAATCTCTATTTTAAAATACTATTTTGCATGTTTAAATCATTTTAAATTATCTTGTAAAAGTCACACATTATTTTATATCTTAATTATATATTGAAATAGTTCGAAGTCTAAATAATATACAAGTAAACTAAAAATAATAAAAAAAAATATTATCCAATTGAAAAGTTGATTTACTCTTAAAAAAAAACTTACATTTAAATTAAAAATTCAACAAAAAAAAAAAAAATCTCTTAACTAAAGAGTTCATTCAAAGAAGTACATTGGTTATGTCTACGAAGAACTCATATATTAGAGAGAATAAAAACGACATTAGCACACTTAAAAACGTTGATAAGCATTTTTTATGTAAAATTCATTGGGGGTGACAATACTGATATAAAGAGGTAAGAAACCTCAATTTAAACATGTAGAGGTACCGATAATAATTTTAAAAGTAATATACAAAAAGCTAAAGGAGTATTGTGAAACAATTTAGGAATTAATTTAAACAATTTAAAATATTTTAACCAGGTCCTACTTTTTTTTGAATTGAATATATGAACTGTTATTATTTTTAATTGAGTATACATAATTAATTTTTCTTATAAAAAATTAGAAGGAAAAACCAAATTAAAAATTTTAAAGTAGTTTTTAGAATAACACATTAATTTAGGCCCTTATTTTATTTATACAAGAGTTTATTTATTGATGTGTATAAACAAAATGCATAGTGTAGTAATTACAGAAGGCGCCAAGTGAACTCATTATCTTGTGTTTGTGCAGTACCCTATGCTATGCCCCCATTCACCATCACACCACCACCCATCCATCCTTCTATCCATAACCATTTCCTTTCTCATTCAAACTCTCACTCACACTCACCACCACCTGCTCAATCCACTCATGAACTCCTTCAACCTTTGCACTATAAGATACCCACCATAGTATAGGTTACCACTTTTCCCCAACTTTATCTGCAATTCCTGCTTCTTCTTCTTAATGGCTGAACTTGCTTTTACGCACCCTCATCACCTTTTTCGCCCCAACACCCCCTTCATTATCCCACCCAGGAGGTATCTACTCGTCTATCTTTTCACATTTCTTCTATTTCCCAATTCCTTTATTCGTTATTTCCCCTTTATTCTCTCTATTGGGTATTCTGCCACCCACAAAGGTTGTTTGCACGAATGGATGAATCTCTGTGTACCCAATTCGTTTATGCTGTTATGTTGGCCAAGGTGGTTAGAGATTTTGGAATTCTCTTTTTGGGGAGGAAAGTTCTTCCTTTTCAATTTCAACCCCTTGTTTGAATGGGTGGGAAACAGAAGGGAGGGAATGGAAATGGAGTTTGGATGAAAAAAGTTTTAATTTTCACTAGTTTTTTTTTTTTTTTTTTGTGGGGAATCAAACTGAAGTTTGGACTAGTGATGGGGGAAATTTTTTGGGTGGAATGTTCATGGCTTGTGCTTTTCTTTCATCCTTCTCACATTTTTGTAGTAGAAGCGTACGTGAGGTGATTTTGCACCTACTCAAACAAAGATGTCTTGGATATATTTTAATAGAGACTTTCTTGTGTAGTTGTCAGCCGTTGAGTCTGATGACCGAATGGCTAGCTTTGCTAGTTCCTTCACCTTGTGAACAAAGACTAGCCTGGCTGAAGCTTTTAGATGCTACACAATTATAGTTGGTTTCTCATCATTTGCTCAAGTACTTGAGTTATGTGTTAAAACAGAGCAGTGTTCTTGCTTAATGAGAAATTTTTTATTTTATTACTGTACTGTGCACTCATTTTTCCCGGCAAACATTACCAAATGGTAATGGGTTGTCATACTGACTGGTAGTTATTATGTCTTGCATCTAAAATTGTATTGGTAGGATGATTAAAGATCTCAATCAAGTCATTATTATTTATGCCTTCATATTTGAAAGATAAGATAATGATGTACATAAAGAATGATGAATGATACAGCTAGAATGGTTGGTGATAAGTTATGTTTATGCATTGATGAATACGCTTTCTTTAGTGCTAATTGCTTGCGCTTATGTATTCAAATGTTGGAACAGACATATATGCCATCATGTACCACTCCACAGTGTATTTCGCTTCATCTACAGTATGAAGAACCATAAATCAGTCAGAACTTTAGCTGCATTGTCGACTGGTAAAGGTAATTAGAACATATTTTTGTAAGCTCTTGACTATTTATGTGTATAACTTAACTTTTTAAGTTTATGGTTATCCCCTTTCTCTTGGCTACTAATTTCTTCCTTTGATTTGCTTTTGAATTTTTGGATACTCATGACAACCGCATTGTTGAAGTTGAAATCATATAGTTGTTTTTAACATATTAGTAAAATATGATATTATCATTCAACCTTGGTTTTGTTGCAAGGTCGCACAATGCTTGTGTTGAGCTATAAACATGAAATATTGGCTGTACATATATATTAGAAGAATTTTGTTGTTCAAGATTTTGTGAATTTGTGTCTATTGCAGACCACACATTATTGTATTACACTTCCATGAGTAGGATACAGTAATAAAGTCCTTATGATATTTTATGTACGTAACATATGTTTATGTGCTGAAATTAATTAGGCATATAATACATTTGTTACCTTCGCTATATTATAACCCCCCTATTGGTGGAGCATATAAATCATAGGCATAAAGCTCGTTATAAATATTTTCAACTTTGGATCCTGATGTATTTGGTGAACATGTAGCAAGTTGTTCTCTGGAACTGACAAAGCAATTGTAATTTTGCTGGCAAGGACTTCTTTTTTTTCCAAAACAGAGTAACTATTTATCTTTATGGGCATGGTCCTTTCATGAAATAACAAGATTAAAAGCAATGTGGAGAGTGACTTCATCATTGCAAATCAACTTCTTCTCCTTGATTTCTCTTAACTCTAATAGTTGATGTATTTGTCAGAGCCCCATTAGTTCACATGTTGTGGTTCTGGAGTAGGTAGAAGTCTGTACTGATGACAGCTTTTCAGGATCCTTGGTGGATAGAAGATCAACATCTTGTTATTGAACCTTTCTTAGGGCAATTTGGTAACCTAGAGGAGCAAGAAATATAATGTGGTGGCAAGATGATCAGCAGAATCTGAATTTATTTCAATCTACCAAGGATAGAAGGACTGTGAGATCTATTGTGGCTAAAAATGATTTTTAATGCAATTAAGAGAAACTGAGAGAAAGGGCCGAGAGTTGAGAGAAAGGATGTTAATCTCTCTTAATACAGAATGTACAAAGAAACCTGATATATATTTGTGCAATGTGACTAACTGCTGAGCCAGCAAGTAAATGATATATAACAGAAACATAACAGAATATAATACTCATAATGAAATTGCAGTGAAATGAAATGAATATATGTGCATATCTTAATATTCCCCACTCAAACTCTGGGTGGGCGAGTGAGGGAGAACCTATTAACTAGCCTGAGTTTATCTCACAAGGCCAAAAATCTGAGAAGAAAGCAGCTTGATGAAATGTCTGCATTTTAGTAAGGAGTTGGAATGTGCTGCAGCATGAGAATTTTTCCAAGAATTTCTCCAAGAAGAAAATCTCAAATTCCGTAATTTTTTTGGCATGTGGAATAGGATTGAGACAGAAATTGTGCTAGATTGTCACATAGCAAAACAGGAGTGGTAGAAAGCCACTCTTAACTCTGATGGAAGAGACTGAATTCAAAGTATTTTAGCTGCTTTGTTGGTCAGACTTTTCTACTAGATCGGCAAAAAGTGTTTGTTTCTTGGACCACTGGGTCCATAGGTTTATGCCAAGATATATACATGATCCAGCAGTGTATCTGCTGTCATCTGGCCCTGATGCCCCCATCATCCTCTGAGAACACTGAGAGAAAAGGGCTGGCTGTTAGGCGGGGCTGAGAAGATGCAATTGAAAGGTCAAGGAGTCTCTAGTGCAACAAGTCAGCTATCAGTTTTTCTTATACTTTGTGCAGTATGATAGGACACAGTATATGGAAATTGATAATTTCATTAAAGATAAGTTGGAGGAAGGTATGGTTTGTATGTCCTATGTTATATCACGACAACAATTGGCTGATGTTCTTACAAAGGGGTTGATCAGTTCAACTTTTCATAGCCAAGTTGGGAATGGAAGATATCTATGCATGAGTTTGAGGTAGAATATTGAGTAATAATTTACACATTTGCATTACATATAATTACTATAAAAATATTTGATGTAACAAAATTATTAAGATCTTAGAATTTGAATTTGAAGGTTGACTCAACCCACAAGATGGGTCCTTCATGCTGCAATGATAGTGTTAGAGATATTATATTTAGTTTATATTGTGTTTATGTTAATTAGGGAAACATAGTCTCTATATGTTTATTAGGGAAACATTGTTCTTATTTTATTTTATTTTTATTCTTACATATTCCTTTGTATTTGGGCTTAGCCCATATTTCTTCTATCATAAACAGAGAACCCTATGTGTGTATTTAACACAAGGGATTAATTCCAATATATAATTTTCATTATATTTAACATGGTATCAGAACAGGTTTTCTGATCCTTTTCTATTTTGTCTTTGTTGCCGCCGGTGGCCGCCGCCACCGGCGGCCCCCCCTAAAAGTTTCTTTTTCAACCTGTGCCTTTATACTTCAATAGGCAATCTCTAGTTTATGTCTCGCATTTGTCCAGTGTTGCTATTCGCCACTGTCCGTTGCCGCTCGCCACTAGCCGCCACCGTCATCGGCCGTCCGCCGGCGCCGGCCACCGTCTCCGGCCACCGGCGCCGTCTCCGGTCACCGTCTCCGGCCACTGTCTCCGGCCACCGTCTCAGGTCACCATCTCCGACCACCGTCACCTGCCAATGTCGCTGGCGATCGTCTCGGCCAGTTTCTCTCTCCTGTTTATCCATGGCTTCTTCCGCTGCTGTCTCTTCTGACCTCTCTTTTCACCATTGCGTTTGACCCGTCCATATATGCTTTTTTCATGGAAAAGATGGTTTGTTGTTAGTTTATTTATAGCCGTGGTGGCTCTCCAACAATTACCTCTTTATCCACTGGTGGCATTCTTCAAGGGCGATTTGCAAGAAGAGATTTACATGGAGCAACCTCCCAGATTTGTTGCTCAGGGGGAGTCTTCTGGGTTGGTATTTTGTCTTCTATGTCGTCTTGCAAATCATTAGCAATTTGGTATCTCTCGAGTGTAGAAGAAGATATTTTAAGTCTATATGGATTATATTAGTAACAAGCTTGGTACATACAATCTGTATGCTCCAGCTTGAGGGGGAGTGTTAGAGATATTATATTTAGTTTATATTGTGTTTATGTTAATTAGGGAAACATAGTCCCTATATGTTTATTAGGGAAACATTGTTCTTATTTTATTTTATTTTTATTCTTACATATTCCTTTGTATTTGGGCTTAGCCCATATTTCTTCTATCATAAATAGAGAACCCTATGTGTGTATTTAACACAAGGGATTAATTCCAATATATAATTTTCATTATATTTAACAGATAGCATACCCATGGGTGACCACAATTAAGGTGGCTTTCAAACACTCCTTCTCATGTATGACTAGGGCTACCAGCTTAAGGAATACTTTTAAACTCACTCCCTTCCATGCTATGCAATTAAGGCAGGTCTGGTGGATTGCAATTAAGACAACTTCCCAACATAAGACAATCGACCTTCAAACTCAGTATATATTTCTTTTGACAATAATTTTTCCTGAACAAAATGACAATCAATTTCTATATGTTTGGTTCTCTAGTGAAACACTGGATTTGATGCAATGTGAAGAGCAACTTGGTTATCACAATACATCTTCATACTCTGGATGTCACAGAAGCTAAGCTCTTGAAGGAACTGCTTCACCCATATAAGTTCACATGTTAATGAAGCCATTGCCCTATATTCAGCTTCAGCTGTTGATCGAGCCACTATATTTTGTTTCTTACTTTTCCATGAGATAGTGTTTCCTCCAAGGAAAACACAATATCCTGTAGTAGAACGTCTATCAATAGGAGAACCTGCCCAATCAGCATCACAATATCCTGATACCTGAAGGTTTCCTTTGTCTTCATATAACAGCCCTTGTCCGGGAGCCTTTTTCACATACCTTAGAATGCGAATGATAGCATTCCAATGACCAACACACGGAGCTTGCATGAACTGGCTAACCACTCCAACTGCAAAAGATAGATCTGGCCTTGTAATAGTGAGATAGATTAGTTTTCCCACTAGCCTCCTATATCTCTCCGGGTCGGAGAATAACTCACCTTCTTCTGCTGTTAATTTTTGATTTGGATCCATAGGACTATCAACCTGTCTACAATCAATCATGCCTGTTTCTTGTAAAATATCCAGAGCATACTTTCTTTGGGAGATTACAACTCCATCTTTTGACTGAGCTACTTCAATGCCTAGGAAGTATCTGAGGCTCCCAAGATCCTGGTTTGGAAATGTCTACACAAGTACTCCTTCAATTGAGATATTCCAACAGTATCATTTCCTGTAATAACTATATCATCAACATATACTATCAAGTAAACACATTTCCTGAGGGACGAATGATAATAACAGACTGAATGATCTGCTTCACTGCATTTTAACCCAAATTTTTGAACAATGGAGCTGAACTTTCCAAACCAAGCACGTGGAGATTGCTTGAGCCCATATAGAGATCGGTTCAATTTACAAACCATACCAGACTCCCCCTGAGCAACAAACCTAGGAGGTTGCTCCATATAAACTTCTTCCTCAAGATCACCATGGAGAAAGGCATTTTTGATATCCAACTGATGAAGTGGCCAATGACGAATGGCTGCCATGGCGAAGAACAAGCGAATGGTAGTCATCTTGGCCACAGGAGAAAAAGTGTCACAATAATCAAGACCGTAAACCTGAGTGTACCCTTTTGCAACCAGTCGGGCTTTGAGCCTATCAATGTCACCATTAGGGCCGACTTTAATTGCATATACCCATCGACAACCAATAGCCATTTTGCCTGGGGGAAGTGGCACAAGCTCCCAAGTATGACTGTGGTCAAGAGCCTGCATTTCGTCAATCATGGCTTGTCGCCATCCAGGATGATCAAGTGCTTCTTTCACATTTTTAGGTATAACCACAGGAGAGACTGAGGATAAAAGGGAATACAAGGAGGGCGACACTCTGTGATAGCTGAGAAAATTATAAATGGGATGAGGGTTTCGAGTGGAACGAGTACCTTTTCTGAGAGCAATGGGCCAACCAGAATCAGTTTCACCAGGAGGCGTGACAGGAGATGGTGACGGAGAAGAATTTGAAGGAGGAGATCCACCATTTTCTGGAAGAGGATTACTCATCGGGGTACTGTGTCGGAGGATATCAGTATGGGGAGTGGGAGGTTCGGGAGGACCGTGACCATGACTTGAATTGACGGGGACATTGGAGATATTGGACTCAACCACTGGAAGACGAAGGACCTGTTGGAGGATATGAACATCTTGAACAGATGGAGAGAAGAAAGGTGTCTGTTCAAAGAATGTGACATTGGCAGACATGTAGTACTTCCGAGTTTCAGGAGAGTAACACCGGTACCCTTTTTGAAGTCGAGAATAGCCCAAAAAGACACATTTAAAAGCACGAGGGGAGAGCTTGTCTAGCCCCGGAGACATGTCGTGAACAAAACATACACAACCAAAAACTCGAGGAGGGGTGTGAAAGAGAGGATCATTGGGAAAGAGGATGGAGAAAGGTACTTTATTGTTGAGAGAGGAGGAGGGCATGCTATTGATAAGAAAACATGCAGTTAAGATGGCATCCCCCTAGTGATGAACAAGAATATGGGCACCAAGCAAAAGGGTACGAGCCGTTTCAACCAAGTGTCTATTTTTCCTTTCGGCTATACCATTTTGCTGGGGTGTATGAGGACAAGTGGATTGATGCAAAATACCATGGGAGCTAAGGATTGCAGAAAAAGAGGATGAGAAATACTCTTTAGCATTATTTTGGTTCTTGATTTCATTCAAAAAAGAGGTGAAAATGGGTAACAATTCAGAGCAATCTTTCATTAGATAAACCCAAGTACATCTAGAATACTCATAAATAAAAGTAACAAAATACCTAAAACCAAAAGAAGAGACGCGACTAGGTCCCCAGACATCAGAATGAATAATAGAAAAACTAGAAGTACACATTGAGTGAGACTTTTTAGGAAAGACAGATTTGACATGTTTTCCTAGTTGACAAGACTCGCATTCTAAAGTCTGAAGACTACTAAGTTCAGGACACATTTTCTTTAACTTTGACAAGTGAGGTTGGCCAAACCGATCATGTAACACTTTAGGAGGAAGAGCAGCAACACAAGATACTCATGGACGAGATCCAAAATGGTATAAACCTCCAACTTCATATCCTTCTCCAATTTGTCTCCCCAAGCCACGCTCCTGTATGACAAAAGATTTTGAATCAAAGGTTATTGAACAATGTAACATTTTGGTTAACTGACTTAAGGAAATTAAATTGAATGGACAATGAGGGACAAAAAGAACAGATTTCAGAGTGAGAGAGGGAGACAGGGAGACTTGACCGACTCCCTTTGAACAAGTTTTAGAGCCATTGGCAAGGGTAATGAAATGAGTTTTTTCTTGGAGGGAAAGGGTTGAGAACAATGAGGTATTACCAGAGATGTGATCAGAAGCACCCGAGTCAATTATCCATGAATTTGGACCTTCCATGGATTGAGAAATGCAAGATGTGGACATACTAGGGGACTGAGATGATTGCGCCAAACTGTTAGACTTTAATCGTAGATACTCTTGATACTCTTCCTCAGTGAACTTGGAGTTGGAAGTGGAAGTTTCAGCCTTAGAGATATTGGCTGTTTTTGAAGGAAAGCCATGCAAGGAGTAGCAATTTTCTTGGGTGTGACGCACCCTCTTACAGTAAGTGCACTGTGGACGTCCCCGACCTCCACGTCCTCCTCCTCTAGTGCCACGTCCACCTCTTCCTCGTGTGGCAACCATGACAGATGGTTCCAGTGTTTCATGAGCTTCCTGAGGTTGAGACACTGGAACACGAAGAAGACGTGTGGTCAAGGCTTCCAAGGTTGGGACCTCATGGCTTGTCAGAAGTTGATCTCTGATGTGATTCAAGTCTGGATGCAAAGCACGGAGGATCATCACCATATAATATTTGTCAAGCTTCTTTTTGATGTCTTCTGAAGATTCCTCTTCCAAGAACATTCTCAACTCTTCCACAGCTGCTTGGGCTTCAGTCATGAAGGAGACCATATCATGATCTGTCATTTTGAGACTTGCAAGCTTGTTTGCTGTATCATAGAGACGTTGAATATCATTAGCATAAATGCTTTGAGCTTTCTTCCAAAACGAGTGACATGTTTTGAAGGCTCTAAGAGATATCAAAAGTCGTGGTTCCACAGACGACAAGGCACACAACTGGAAATCTGCTTGTTTCCATTGTTCAACTTTTTCTGAAGGTACTTGGCTTCCATCCTGTTCAAGGTGGTCATAATGACCTTGACCGAGAAACCACATTTCTACAGCTGCAGACCAAGACAAATAATTTTTTCCGTTTAGCTTTTCGGAAGTTATCGAGGGACTTCCGGATAGGGAAAGAACACTTCCAGACGCCATTCTGGATAAAAATAGGAGAAGGAAGGCGCGACGGTGAGGAACTTGAAAACGCAACAGAGAGCAACCAAACAACCCTCGGGTTTTTCAAGGGGAGCTTCGGGACCTCATGGAAACCAGGTTTTGAGGGTCAGAACAGAGAGAGGAGACCCAGGCGACAACTATGGAGGTGTCGCGGTGACTTTCCGGTGAGCAGAGGGTGGCGCGTGTACAGCACGCGCCTGTTCGCAGCGCACAAAGAAGCTGTGCGTGACGGAGCGTGGAGGAGAATCAGGCGAACCTATCGGCGGGGTTGGCTGTCGCGTGAAGAGGCGAACCAGATCCCCTGGTCGCCGGACGGAACAGTGACAGTGGCCGGCGGCGGACAGCAGTGGACTGCAGCGGACAGATGCAAGATGGCGGACAACCAAGTTGAAGAACTTCAAATTGCAGTTGACAGCTGTAGATAGTGGCGAGACAGCCGCGGACGACGGCGAGATAGCTGCAGACGACGGCGAACGGCACCCGACAGGTGCGAACAGCAGTGACAGTGCTGGTGGACAACTGAGGACGGAAACCAGAGCAGGATGAACCTGCTCTGATACCAACTTGAGATTTAAGACTGATAAGAAATATTCTTGAGGGCTTAAAGATCCCTTTCATTATCAATCTATTTATAATGAAAAACACAAGAGTACATGTAATACCAAGAGCCTGCGCTAGACTACTGGGTACAAAACTAGGTACAACTCATTAATAACTCTGCAGACTAGCCTAAATGATGATACTTATATGTAATGATTCTAACACTCATGTATGACTAGGGCTACCAGCTTAAGGAATACTTTTAAACTCACTCCCTTCCATGCTATGCAATTAAGGCAGGTCTGGTGGATTGCGATTAAGACAACTTCCCAACATAAGACAATCAACCTTCAATCCATTAAATAAAGGAATTTATTTCTTGCAAAATAGGCAATTACTTCTTAGATTTTTGGACTGAACTGAATCCCACAAAACCAAGTTATTAGTTGATGACCATCCAAACTATATAAACTCTATTCAAGTCATATTGTTAGTCAATGTGGAGAAAACCACCACCTTGAGGTTGCAAGTAAGGCAACCCCCACGGTGCTTCAACTAAGGTGGGCTAAGGGTGTCCATAATTAAGGCAGCTTTACAATTTCCTTTATCGTTGATTATGTTTGCTCTTTATCTCCCTCGATCATATTCTAAATTTTCAATGTTGGGCATTTGAATCAAGTCATTTCCTCACAGTTAGGACTTAAGAGTTAGAACATGTGTGTTGTAATTAGAGAAGATATCTTTAGAATCTTCTTAATTAGAGAAAATAAATATACAATCTTCTATTTTATTTATTTTATTTTGTTTTCCTAGTTTTCCTATTTCCCTTTTTAAGAGTGAGAACATGTGCTTCATCCTTAAGTTGTGTTAGAATTATATTTCTTGTGTCCTTGCCTTTTCTGATTAAGAAAAGTAAAGAATTAGCTTGATGGATTATTTTGTTGATAAATACTACTTCCTCCTATCCACTTCTTATGACACATTAGAGAAAATATATGTTCCAAGGTAATTGTCATTTGTAAAACTAATGATGCGTTAAACATTTTTCTAGAACTATCCTTAGTGGAAGTACTGTATAGCAGTAGGAGTAAATGAATAATTAATTAGAGAGATTAAGGGTATATACTTAATGTTTTTATGGAATTCAAAATATTGATTGCATTCCTTAATATTTTTGTCAAACTCTTAATAATATAAAGTGCAACGGAGGAAATATTTAATAAGCTTCTGTATATATGTTCGGAAGCAGTAGGGGAGTATGCCCCTTAAAATTTCAAGCGATTGTAATATAAAGCAAACTTTATGAATAGAGAGCACTTTTTTATGAAATGGAGGAAAAAGCCAGAAAAGTTGACCCAGATGTATTGCAGAGGTTCTGCATATAACCATAACAAACCCTGTTGATGTTTGCTACATTATTTTAATTTTAAAGAAAAAAAAAATACTTGGAACTGTGTTCATGATTCTCTTCATCCTTTTATATAATCTAAAGATAGTTTCTCATTCTGCATTTTTACCATCAAATAACCCCTCTCAGTAATATACATTTTGGATGGGTACAAAATCTACCTTTAGGTAAATAAATGTTCAAAATCATGCTGTGTTTCTTAATATATTTCACTCCATTTTAGAAGGGATAACAGACCTGGGCTGTCTGATTTTGCAGGAAAGTCAGCTACTAATGTTGATGAGTTATGCAAGATCATTTGGACTGTGGAAGCAGATTTAGAAGATGGTCACCTCCTGTATCTAACTGGTGATCTTGCTGTATTAGGCTGCTGGAAACCAAACATGGCTGTACTATTGTCTCCTACAGAGCATGCTAACATATGGAAAGCTGAATTTCCGGTAATTTTGATGGACTGTCTAATCTAAACTTATATGTTTATTTTGTTGTAAAGAAAAAATAAGAACAAGTTTAAATGAGATGTTTCTACTTTAACATTGAGTTTTTTTTTTTTTTTTTTTTTTTTTTTTTTCATATTGCTCTGGACCCATTTCTCATGACAAATAAAAATATAAAGTGTATTGTTAATATTAGAAAGATGCTACTTCAATAGGGATAAATTATATCTCTAAACCTTTCCTTTGTCTCTGGAAATCCTTAACCCAACTACCCTTGAAAAGCTAATGCTGTCTGTTGAAGATTCTGCAGTTCCTGTTAATACAACCATAGTTTATATTCTCATAGTAACCCATTGCAACTAAATTTTTCATCCTCATAAAAAATAAAAAAATTCTTCCATTAAATTTTTTTTAGATTATAATATGAAGCTTTGAAAGCTTGTAGTGTCATAAAAAATGGCTTGACGCTGTCACTATTGTTATTCCCGCTATAAATAATGCTAGGAACATTTACAATAATTATTACTCATAATTACAAAATACCCTATAATCTGAAATTAGGGAGAACAAATCAATCTATGATTTGTCTAGCTTATTCTTAGGAAGTCATATCAAAGTATTTAAGGAGACATGAATACTTGATTGACACAAATCAATCTATGAATTGCCTAGCTTATTCTTAGGAAATCATATCATAATATTTAAGGAGACAAATTAATTCTTGATTGATATCCCTCCTCAAATTGATGGGGTTGGTCAAGCAACACCAATTTGCTATCAAGAAACTGATGTCGTGGGTGAGGAACAACCTTGGTAAGAAATCCGCAACTTGAAGTTGAGTAGTGACATGAGGGAGTGAAATAACATGATCATCATAAGCTTCTCGAATAGAGTGGCAGTCTAATTTAATATGCTTGATGCGCACATGGAACATTGGATTTGTAGCAATCTGAATGACAATTGTATTATCAGCATAGAGAGGCATTGGATCGTGTTGAGGAAACCAAGTTCAGCCAAAAGACCACGAAGCCAAATTATTTCAGAACAAGCAATAGACATGACACAATACTCTCAGTAGAGGATTTAGATATGCGTGGTTGCTTCTTACTTTTCCATGAGATCAATGAAGAACTGAGAAACATGCACCAACCAGTGATTAATCAGTGAGTCTTAAGACAACCAGTCCAATCAGCATCACTATAAACAATTAATTTAGATGTGCCAATGGAAAAAAATAAACCTCGCTGAGAGGTACCTTTCAAATAGTGAATTATGCAATGAACTGCTGCCAAGTGGAGATCTGGAGGAGAGTGTATGAATTGATTCACTAACTGTATAGCAAATGAGATGTTAGGGCTTGTAATGGTCAAGTAATTAAGACTACCCACTAGCTGTTGGTATAATAAAAGATAAGGCAAAAAGGTCACTCTGATCGCAGTGATATTTAACATTAACTTCAAGAGGAGTATCCACCAGAGTAGGTGATTGAAGGCCAACCATAGAAATCAGAAATCAGATCTGTGGTATACTTATGTTGATGGAGAACTATACCATTGAAGGAGGATTGAACTTCAAGGCCAAGGAAATATTGTAAGTGTCCAAGATCTTTCATATGAAATGAAGCTTGTAATTGTTGTTTAAGTTCTTGGATGGATGCTTGATTAGAGCCAGTAATAAGCATATCATCAACAAAAGAAGTAGAAGAACAATGCCTGTAGGTGTGCGGTGAATGAAAAAGGAGGAATCATATTTACTCTGTGTAAGGAGAACCTAGGGAGAGGAACAAAACCTGTCATACCATGCTTAGGGAGCCTACTTTAGACTGTCAGAATATGTGAATTTATTAAACAATAAATATTACAATTAATATGGTAATTATGTGTAATCCCTAAAATTAAGGGATTAAGATTAGTAATTATTGGGCAGATTTCCTTTCATTAAGATTAGGTATTATTGGGTAGATATCTCTTGATTTAGAGACTATTTCAGGAGATTTTTTACCTTAATTAGACCATGGTTTGTTTCTTTTTAAACACCTATGTATTGTTTCAAAAGTATGCATGTGAGAATAATTATTTCCAGCATCCTACTTCTGTTTTCAACATGGTATCAGAGCTCTAGGTTTTTCTTGGAGCCCTGGTCTTTGTTTTCTTGTCTCACGGCCTTCATTGCCGTTTCTCATCTATTGCTGGCCTTCATTGCCATTCTCATCTAAAAAGGGGGCAGCCTTAATTGCTCCTGTTATTCTTTCCGCTGTGTTAACCTAACCTCCGATTATGATGTCTGACGCTACATCAAGTAGAGAAGTCTCTAGTTCTTCACACAAAAATGGAGAACTCCAAGGTCTCCGAGCATCATATAGGCTGGATGGGAAAAATTTTCTCAAATGGTCCCAGTTTGTTAGAACCTATCTCAAGGGAAAAGGATGCCTGGTTCATCTCCTTGAAAATGGTCCAAGCATGGAGGATCCAGCAATCGCAGCATGGGATGAAAGAGATTCCATGATTATGTCTTGGTTATGGGACTCCATGGAAGCTACCATCAGTGACACTTGTATGTTTCTTAATACTGCTAAAGATATTTGGGACTCCTTAAACCGCACATATTCCAAAGCTAATGACGCTGCCCAAGTATATGAAATCAAAATAAAAACTGCAGCCACAAAACAGGGAAGTAGAGGAATCACATAATATGCGGCACTGTTGCAGAATCTATGGCAGGAACTTGATCACTATAGTGTTTTTGAAATGAAGTGTGCTGAGGATGCAATCCTCTTGAAGAAGTTCATAGAGAAGGATCGTGTGTATGATTTTCTAGCAGGACTAAATCCTGAATTTGATCAGGTTAGAGTGCAAATTCTAGGGAGAAAGGATACTCCTTCACTAGAAGAAACCATCTCTATTGTTCGTGCAGAAGAGAGTCGGAGGAGTGTAATGCTTGAGTCTCAGCCAATAGATGGGTCTGCTCTACTTACCAAACCTGAACTGGTGCAGAAAGGAAATGAGCAAAATACTAATTCTCTATGGAAAGGAAACAGAGATAATTTATGGTGCACCTATTGTTAGAAACCGAGACACACAAGGGAGAAATGTTGGAAATTGCATGGCAAACCGCCAGGAAAGGAGTGGGTGAATCGTGGAGGACAACAAAAGTCCCAAGTGCATGTAACACAAACCGAGATTAAAAAATCTCCAACAGTAGACAGTTTCAATATGGAAGAGATAAAGAAACTGAAAAAGCTATTGGGGAATATGGAGGAACCCTCTGGATCATGTTCTCTTGTTTTCTCAGGTAAAACTTCTTGTATGAATACCTCATATAATGTGAACACTTGGATTGTGGATTCAGGAGCTACAGATCATATGACACACGTATTCCACTTGTTTCATTCTTATACACCCTCACCAAGTAATAGAAAAATTATTGTTGCCAATGGGTCAGTAGCTACTGTTGCAGGATATGGTAATATCCAAGTAAACCCCAACCTTATGCTTAAAAATGTTCTCCATGTTCCCAAACTCTCAGCCAGTCTTCTCTCCATAAAGAAACTAACCTCTGATCTCAATTGCTCTGCAGTTTTTTCCCCATCTCTATGTGTTTTTCAGGAACAGGACTCGGGAAGGAGGATTGGACTTGCTAAAGAAAAAGATGGTCTTTACTACTTGGAAGTATCTCAAGAATCCCAAACCAACCAAGCAAAATCCCTTCACAGTATAACAAATAAGGATGAACTATGGCTGTATCACTATCGTCTAGGACATCCATCATTTAAGGTGCTACAGTTTATGTTTCCACATTTTTATGAAAACTTAGATATCAAAAAACTTCATTGTGAAACTTGTGAGTTAGCCAAGCACACTCGTACATCTTTTCCCAACAGCAATAATAGAAGCCCTCAACCTTTTCAATTGATTCATAGTGATATATGGGGACCGTCTCCTGTACCTAATATTTCTGGGGCCCACTGGTTTGTAACATTTATTGATGATTGCACTAGAGTTACTTGGCTCTATTTGCTTAAACAAAAATCTGATGTAAGCACTATCATTCCCATATTTCACTCTATGATTAGAACTCAATATGGAGTTAATATTAAAAGGTTTTGGACCGATAATGCTAGAGATTATTTCAACCAAACCATATCCTCGTATTTCCAATCTAATGGGATCATCCATGATTTTTCATGTGTTTATACCCCACAACAAAATGGAGTGGCAGAAAGGAAAAATGGGCATTTACTCAATATAACTCGGGCACTTCTTTTTCAAGGGAATGTTCCAAAAACTTATTGGGGAGAAGCTGTTCTTACTGCATCCTATCTTATTAATAGACTTCCCTCACATGGCCTAAGTAATAAGAGTCCAATAGAAGTCCTAAATAATTTCTTTCCTCACTTTAAGAAATCAAATGGACTGATTCCTAGAATATTTGGATGTACAGCCTTTGCACATGTCCCTGTTCAAGCTAGAGATAAACTGGATCCCAGGGCTGTTAAATGTATTTTTTTAGGATATTCAGCTACACAAAAAGGGTATAAATGTTATGATCCTATCATTAAAAAGTGGTATATCTCAGCTGATGTCACTTTTCTTGAAACTGAACCTTTTTTTAACAAAACCAGTCCTACAGAACAATGTCTAGAAGACCCTCATGAAAATACTGAGTTCTTAATTCTGCCATATACCAACAGATATGAGCCTCCAACTATACAACATAATTCTGAACGAGGATCAGAAGCTGAAATGGATACAGATTTCCCCATTGAAGCAACTTGAACAGAAGTTGACAAGGTTTACACCAGGAGAAAGAAAATTCCAGATATGATGCAAGTCCATGAATCCAATCCAAGTTCTGCACCAGAAAATGAAAAAATACCTGAACCAAAAAATGAGATTGACCTTCCAATAGCCATCTGAAAAGGTACTAGAAATTGCACAAAAAAACCTCTCTATCCTCTCTCAAATTATGTTTCTTATGATAGATTATCAGCTAACCATAAAAGCTTTATTGTAAATGTTAAATATGATGAAAAACTATATTTAGGATCAATTTCCCTTGTGTGTCTTTGCATACACATAGGGTAATGTATTTATAATAATAAGAATGTGGGCTAAGCCCAAATACAAATGAATATGTAAAAATAAAATATAATGAGCATAGGGACTATATTTCCCTAATAAACATATAGGTACTATGTTTCCCTAATTAACATAAACACAATATCTAACACTCCCCCTCAAGCTGGAGCGTATAAATCATATGTTCCAAGCTTGTCACAAAGATAGTCAATTCTAGGTCCTCGCAAGGACTTAGTGAATATGTCTGCCAACTGGTTGCTTGAGTTAACGAACTCAGTCTTGATATCTCCGGATATGATTTTTTCTCTAATAAAATGGCAATCAACTTCAATGTGCTTGGTTCTCTCATGGAAGACAGGGTTAGAGCTAATATGAAGAGCAGCTTGATTATCACATATAAGTGTCATGTGAGTGACATCTCCAAATTTCAATTCACTAAGTAATTGTTTAAGCCACACAAGCTCACAAGTAGCTGATGCCATAGCTCTATATTCTGCTTCTGCGCTGGACCTAGCCACAACACTTTGCTTCTTACTTTTCCAAGATATCAGGTTGCCACCAATAGAGACACAATATCCAGAAGTAGACCTCCTATCAGAAGGGGAACCAGCCCAATCAGCATCTGAATAGCAAACGATTTTTGTATCGTTGTTAGGACCATATAGCAAACCTTTTCCAGGTGATCCTTTAATATACTTCAGTATGCGAACAACTGCATCCCAATGGTCTTCACATGGGGAGTTAAGGAATTGACTCACCACACTTACTGCGAAGGAAATGTCAGGACGCGTAACAGTAAGATAGTTTAATTTACCAACTAATCTTCTGTAACGTTCAGGATCTGAGAAAGGCTCCCCCTGATTTGGTAGAAGCTTGATGTTAGGATCCATAGGTGTCTCAACAGACTTACAGTTCATTAACCCTGTTTCCTCCAAGATGTCTAACGCATACTTCCTCTGAGATATGACAATACCATCATTGGATTGTGCTACTTCAATACCCAAAAAGTATCGGAGTTTGCCAAGATCTTTTGTTTGAAAATGGTGACAAAGGTGTTGTTTCATCTGAGAGATGCCAAGATAGTCGCTTCCTGTGAGAACAATGTCATCAACATACACTATTAAGTAGATACATCCAGCACTTGAGTGGCGATAGAACACTGAATGATCCGCTTCACTGCGAGACATACCAAATTGTTGAACAACACAGCTGAACTTACCAAACCAGGGCCGAGGAGACTGTTTTAGGCCATATACGGATTTGCGAAGACGACATACCAATCCAGATGACTCCCCCTGAGCAACAAAGCCGGGCGGTTGCGACCATGGCAATGAATAGGCGGACAAAGGTCATTTTCGCCACTGGAGAAAAAGTATCACCATAATCCAAACCAAAAATCTGTGTGTATCCTTTGGCAACCAGTCGAGCCTTCAAACGATCAATTGTACCATCAGGGCCAACTTTGATAGCATAAACCCACCTGCAACCAACAACAGACTTTCCAGATGGTAATTGGACAAGCTCCCAAGTTCCACTTTTCTGTAAAGCACTTAATTCATCCAGCATGGCTTGACGCCAACCAGGATGAGTTAAGGCATCACCCACAGACTTGGGAATGGACACAGAAGAAATGGAGGAGAGACATGTGTAAAAAGATGGAGATAACCTGTGGTAACTAAGAACAGTATAATGGGGGGAAGGGTTACGAGTAGAGCGTATACCTTTACAGAGGGCAATAGGCAGGTCAGACTCATTTGCAGGAGTCAGAGGAGACACAGGAGGCGGCACAGGAGGTGAGTCATGAGGGAGACGAGGGCGGCAACTATAAACCTGAAGGGGTGGAGTTGAAGGACGATCTTGAGAGGCTAAAGGAGGAGAAGGATCATAGACAATAGGAATATCAACAGTAATAGGTGGAGGTACAGAACTAGAAGATAGAGGTGAAAAATAAAACGAAGATTCATCAAAAGTGACGTCAGCAGAGATAAAATGGCGATTGAGGGAAGGGGAAAAACACTTATAGCCCTTTTGTGACCGTGGAAATCCTAAGAAGACACATTTGTGAGATCTAGGAGATAACTTATCAAGACCAGGACTAAAATCATGAACAAAACATGTAGACCCAAAAACTCTAAGAGGTAATGGATGTAAAGGGTCTTGAGGAAATAAGACAGAATGAGGGATTTTGTTATCTAGGACAGAAGATGGCATGCGGTTTATGAGATAACATGCAGTGAGAACTGCATCACCCCAAAAACGCGAGGGTACTTGGCCATGGATGAGAAGAGTACGAGTTGTTTCAATAAGGTGTCTATTCTTGCGCTCAGCCACCCCATTTTGTTGAGGAGTATAAGCACATGAGGTCTGGTGAAGAATGGCATGAGAAGCCATAAAATGTTTAAACTGTTGAGAAAGGTATTCACGGCCATTATCACTGCGTAAAATTCGAATAGAAACCCCAAACTGTGTTTTTATTTCATTGAAAAAAGATTGGAAAATAGAAAACAACTCAGAACGATTCTTCATTAAAAACAACCAAGTACATCTGGAATAGTCATCAATAAAGGTAACAAAATACTGAAATCCTAAAGTGGACTTAACACGACTAGGTCCCCAAATATCATAATGAACTAATGAAAAAGGGGATGACGCTCTTTGTGAAACACTACAAGGAAAGGAACTACGAGTATGCTTTCCTGACTGACAAGACTCACATGACAAACTTGATAACTTCGACAAACTCGGAACAAGTTGCTGCAATTTGGCAAGACTGGGATGACCTAACTGAGCATGAAGAAGGGATGGTGACTCCATGATTACGCCAGCATGTGGAGAAGGGCGGAGAAGATATAGGCCATGAGACTCACATCCTGTGCCAATCATGTGTTTCGAACTCCGGTCCTGCAAACAAACAAAATCTTTGGTAAATGAAATAATACAATTAAGGGAATGAGTTAGACGACTTATGGACAATAAGTTGAAAGGAGACCCAGGGACATAGAGTACATTATCAATGGATATGGACGGAAAAATATGAACAGTACCAATACCATGAGATGAGACTCTAGACCCATCAGCCATTGTTACCGAGGGTAAATTATCCGGACATGACAAGGAAGAAAACAAGGACTTGTTACCAGTTATATGATCGGTGGCGCCTGAGTCAAGGGCCCAAGATCCGAGGGAGTGAGTCAGACCAACAAAAGGTGTACCTGTGCGGGCAACAGATACAGATGTAGTGGAACTAGAGTGCTGACAATCCTCATACCATCGGAGAAATTCGTTGAAGACTGCAGGGTTGTCTATAGTATTTGATGAAGTAGGATGGTCTGCAGACGGTAGTTGAGGAGGTGGATCAGAATTAGCCATTGCTATAGATCGAGGAGGACGTCCATGAAGCGAATAACACCTATCAATTTTGTGGCCTGGCTTGCCACAATGGTCACATTTAGGTCGTCCTTTACCTGGCTTGCGAGACCGACTTCGATCATCATGTTGGACAGCCATAACTGAGGAATCATCAGTATGAGGAGATGTCTCAACGACTAGTTTGCTCGGAATACGCAAAAGAGCTGAACAAGTAGAAGTAAAGTTGGGTATGACAGGAGAACCCAAAATCTGATCACGGACATGGGAGGAATCATTAGAGAGTCAGTATAAGGCCAACAACATGAAGAACTTTGATCGTTGTTCCAGTTCTTCAGCAGGAGTGGAAGCAGGAGGTAATAGCTCATTAAAATCATGAAGGAGGGCATGAACTTTACCCAAATATTCTGCCATGGGACCAGGACTGCGTGGACCAATGACAGTGAATAGGTTCTGACAAACACCATAAAGACGCTGGGTGTCATTTGTGTATAATAGCCTTGCTTGAGCCCATACTTCTGAACATGTTTCATAGGAACGAAACATTTGTTTAAGAGAGGAGTGAATGGTGGACTTTATGACGATGCATAACTGGGCATCAATTTTCATCCAGCAAGAAGTGTCATCTGTGGTAGCACTAGTCACATCTTTAGTAAGGTGATCTACATACCCCTGACTCTTCAACCAAAGTTTGATGTCAGATGCCCATGTTGCATAATTCGTGCCATCTAACTTGTCAATGGACAAGTGTACATTCACAAAATTGGTGTAGATTGGGGAATCAGCAGAAGAAGATGGGGCACTAGCATAGGTGTTTGTAGACGCGGAAGATGCCATGGAGAGGGAGAAACCCTAAAAATCCAACGTGCTCCGATTGATGCAACGACCACAGATCCAGAAAGAGGGCGAGGAGGCGATCACGGCGATGCTGGTCGGCGGCGGTGGGCTCCGGCGACGCGCCGGCACGCGCGGCGGGAAGCGGCGGATCTGCGAACTGCGGTGGCGGCGCGTGGAGGCGCGTGGGTGCTCCGATCGCCGCGATCTTTGAACCGCGGTGGTCGCCCGGCCGAGGCGCTTCAGATGGAGTGGTCGCCGGTCGATTTTGGAACTCCAGCGGCGATGGCGGCGACGGCGACGGCGACGGCGACGACGGCGGTGGGCTGCGGCGACTGCGGCGGTGATGCGTACCGGAGACTGTAGAACAGGTAGAACCGAACCTAAGCTCTAGATACCATGTTAAATATGATGAAAAACTATATTTAGGATCAATCTCCCTTGTGTGTCTTTGCATACACATAGGGTAATGTATTTATAATAATAAGAATGTGGGCTAAGCCCAAATACAAATGAATATGTAAAAATAAAATATAATGAGCATAGGGACTATATTTCCCTAATAAACATATAGGTACTATGTTTCCCTAATTAACATAAACACACAATATCTAACAGTAAACTTGAATTCTGTGGTTATACCAAATAATATTACTAAAGCACTAGCAAAGAAAGAGTGGAGAGATGCTATGCAAGTGGAAATGACAGCATTAGAGAAGAATAACACTTGGGAAATTGTGGATAAACCCAAAGAAAAGAATATTGTTGACTGTAAGTGGATATTCACAGTAAAATATAGTGCTGATGGGTCACTTGAACGATACAAAGCAAGATTGGTGGCCAAAGGATACACTCAAGCATATGGAATAGACTATGAAGAGATGTTTGCACCAGTTGCTAAAATGAATACTCTAAGGATTCTTCTATCCTTAGTTGCTCATTTTGATTGGAAACTACTACAGTATGATGTTAAAAATGCCTTTCTTCATGGAGACCTAGAGGAAGGAATCTACATGAATATCCCACAGGGGGTTGAAGGAGATAGACAAAATAAGGTGTGCAGACTTAAAAAGGCACTATATGGACTAAAACAATCTCTTAGAGCATGGTTTGGGAGGTTCTCAAAAGTTATGAATGGATTTGGCTTCAAACAAAGTCAAGGAGACCATACGTTGTTCATAAAACATTTAGAAAAGGGGAAGGTAACAGTTCTTTTGGTGTATGTGGATGATATTATAGTAACTGGGAATGATGAAAAAGAAAAGGAAAAATTGAAACAAAGACTAGTCCAAGAATTTGATCTCAAAGAGCTTGGAAAACTGAAATATTTTCTAGGAATTGAAGTAGCATACTCTAACCAAGGAATCTTTATATCCCAACAAAAATACATAACCGATTTGTTGGTTGAGACAAAGACTATTGGATGCAGACCCGCAACCACTCATATGGACTCCAATCACAAACTGAGTAAATCTAGAGATGAACCAGAAGTAGAAAAAAGGATGTACCAGAGGCTGATTGGAAAATTAATATATTTGGCGCATACCCGACCAGATATTGCTCATTCGGTAAGTTTAATAAGTCAGTTTAGCATGAACCAAAGGAGTCCCACCTTCAAGCTGCCCACAGGATTCTCCATTACTTAAAAGGCACTCCCGGAAAGGGAATCCTATTCAAGAAGAATGAAAGATTGAACCTTGAAGCCTACACCGACACATACTATGCAGGATCTCTAATTGATAGAAGATCGACTACTGGATATTGTACTTTCTTGGGTGGAAATTTAGTAACATGGAGAAGTAAAAAACAGAATGTGGTGTCTAGATCATCAGCTAAATCAGAGTTCAGAGCACTTGCTCAAGGAATATGTGAATTATTATGGATAAAAATTATTTTGGATGATTTGAAAGTTGATTTGAAGGGTCCCATGAAACTGTATTGTGATAATAAATCAGCAATAGAAATTGCACACAATCCTGTTCAACATGACCAGACAAAACACGTTGAAATAGATAGACACTTCATCAAAGAAAAAGTAGACAAAGGTTTAATATGCATGGCATATGTCCCATCCAGGCAACAAGTAGCTGATGTGTTAACAAAAGGTCTCAATAGCCCTATCTTCCAAGATCTTATAAGCAAGCTGGGAATGACCTATATCTATTCCTCAACTTGAGGGGGATGTCAGAATATGTGAATTTATTAAACAATAAATATTACAATTAATATGGCAATTATGTGTAATCCCTAAAATTAAGGGATTAGGATTAGTAATTATTGGGGAGATTTCCTTTCATTAAGATTAGGTATTATTGGGTAGATATCTCCTGATTTAGAGACTTTATTTCAGGAGATTTTTTACCTTAATTAGACCATGGTTTGTTTCTTTTTAAACACCTATGTATTGTTTCTCTGAAATTTAGACTAGAAAACGTCTTGTTTTATTATGAGGTTATTAACCACTATATATACATAAGTCAGCAGCATATTTTAGGAAATATGGGCTGCTAATTCTACTGAACAAATCCCTATTATTAGGGAATTAATCAATCAACATAAATAACTTAATAAATGCAACAGTTACAGAAATAAAAAATTTCCTAAACTACTCCACGCCAATTACGCCAATCACGGTTTTGACACTCCCCCTCAAGCTGGTGAATAGGTGTTTTCCATTCCCAGCTTGGAGACGATTCCTTCAAAGTTAATGCAGTTCAGTCTCTTGGTGAGTATGTCGGCAAGTTGTGTGCAAATCATGCCACTGTCCAGCTTTTCCTTTATAAAGTGTCTATCCACTTCAATATGTTTAGTTCTATCATGCTGCATCGGATTATGAGCTATGCTAATTGCAGATTTATTGTCGCAATATAGCCTCATAGGTTCATCCCACTTTATCTTCAAGTCTTCCAATATAATCTTTAGCCATAGAAGTTCACATATTCCGTGGGCCATTGCTCGAAATTCTGCTTCAGCACTTGATCTAGCCACTACACTCTGTTTCTTACTCTTCCAAGTCACCAAGTTTCCACCAAGGAAGGTGTAGTATCCCGTGGTTGATCTCCTATCCACCACTGACCCAGCATAGTCTGCATCCGTATATGCTTCAAGGCTTACATTCTTGTTCCGTCTGAACAAGATCCCTCTTCCAGCAGTCCCTTTCAAGTATTGGACAATTCTAAGAGCAGCTTGTAGATGTGCTTCTTTTGGCTGGTGCATAAACTGGCTAACTAGACTTACGGCAAACGCAATGTCTGGTCTAGTATGAGATAAGTAAATAAGCCTGCCTACAAGTCTTTGATACATTTCCTTGTCCACAGCAACATCATCCTTCATACTTCCCAGTTTTATATTTGGATCAACTGGAGTGCTTACTGGTTTGCAGCCTGTCTTCCCTGTTTCTCTAAGCAAGTCGGTAATATATTTTTGTTGAGATATGAAGATTCCTTTCTTGGAATGGGCCACTTCAATTCCCAGAAAATATTTAAGCCTCCCCAGTGTCTTGATCTCAAATTCCGTGGCAAGACATTTGCTTAATACTTGTTGTTCCCTTTTGTCGTCCCCACTCACTATAATATCATCTACATATACTAATAGAATTGTTACTCCCCCTGAAGCTGAATGTTTGATAAATAATGTGTGATCCCCTTGACTCTGTTTGTAGCCTAGACTTGTCATAACTTTGGTAAATCTTCCAAACCATGCTCTTGGGGATTGTTTCAGCCCATATAGGGCCTTTCTTAATTTGCAAACAGTTCCAGTAGCAACCTGTTCCTTGTACCCAGGGGGCAACTCCATGTATATCTCTTCTTCAAGGTCTCCATGTAGAAATGCGTTCTTCACATCAAACTGCTACAGATCCCAATTTGCTGCTAGTGACAATAATACTCTGACCGTGTTCATCTTAGCAACCGGGGCAAATGTCTCCAAGTAATCAACTCCATAGGTTTGAGTGAAGCCTTTGGCCACCAATCTTGCCTTGTAACGTTCGATTGACCCATCAGCCCTATACTTTATTGTATATACCCACTTACATCCCACGGGTTTTTTTCCAGAAGGTAGGGTGACAAGTTCCCAGGTCCTATTCTTGTTCAACGCCTCCATTTCCACATCCATGGCATTTTTCCATTTCCTGTCAGACAATGCTTCAGATATAGAGGAAGGTGTGTGTGTGGAGTTGAGGTTAGTGAGAAAGGTTTTATGGGTAGGTGAGAATTTTTCAAAGGATAAGAAGTTTGATAGTGGGTAACGTGGCTGTTGGGTGCAAGCTCTAGTTCCTTTTCTAAGGGCAATGGGTAGGTCAAGAGTTTGGTCCACATGTGCTTCTAGATTATCAGAAACAAACTCATTAGAATCATTAGAATTATTGGAATTTATAGGATTTGAAGGTGTTACCTCCGGTGTTACCTCATGTAGTGCTGGTGGGTTGGACTCTTGGACATTGCTAGATTCTAGAATGGCCTTTTCTTTCCTTGAGTATACCTTTCCAAATTTGCCGCCGCCACCAACATCATGTGCAGGTCTCACGGGTTCAGCAGGTTGTTGAATTCTTTCCTCAATTTCAGGGACAACAATGCCGCCATCATCATTTTTCCCAGTTTCAGTTTCAGGTCCATTCCCAGTTTCAGTTTCAGGTCCAAACATCATATTTGGGACCGTGAGAGTCTCATCTTCCTCTCTTATATTCTCCCCCTGAAGATGAGGCTGTTTGAAGTAGCTCTCTTGTTCATTGAAGGTGACATCTCTGGACACACAAAATCGTTTTGAAAGGGGTTGAAAACATTTGTACCCTTTTTGTGTGGTAGAGTACTCTAAGAAGACACATTTGACAGCTCTAGGATCTAATTTCCCTCTCTCATTACTATGAACATGTACAAAGGATACACACCCAAATATTCTAGGTTGGAGTTTATTTGTAGGGTCAAGGTGTGGGTAGAATGAGGATAGAACTTCCATGGGACTTCTTGAGTTTAAAACTTTAGTGGGCAATCTATTGATTAGATAGGTGGCGGTAAGGAGAGCTTCCCCCCAAAATCTTTTAGGAACATGATTTTGAAAAAGTAGAGCTCTAGTTTGATCTAGAAGGTGCCCATTTTTTCTTTCTGCAATTCCATTCTGTTGGGGTGTGTTCACACATGAGGACTCATGGATTATCCCTTCCTTTTGGCAAAAAGAGTTTAGAACAAGGTTAAAATAGTCCTTGGCATTATCTGACCTAATTCTTTTTATACTGACCCCAAATTGATTTTTAATCATAAAGACAAACTGGACAAACACCGAGCTAACTTCAGATTTTTGTTTCAATAAAAAAACCCAAGTCACCCGGGTACAATCATCAATGAATGTTAAAAACCACTTAGCACCGGAAATATTAGGAACATAAGCAGGACCCTATACATCAGTATGAACAAGAGAAAATGGGAAAGGACTCATCTTATTGCTAATGGGAAAAGGTTGACGTTTATGTTTTGCCAACTCACATACTTCACAATGAAGACTCTCCACACTTAAATTTTTAAACAAGGAAGGAAAAAGTACTTTTACAACCCGAAATGATGGATGTCCTAGTCGGGAATGATAAAGGTGGGCTTTCTCTTTGTTAGTCATGGTGGATTTAGAGATGAGACTCTTGGTAGGCAGTTTAGGATCCTCCATGTAGTATAAGCCATTCCATTCTCTAGCATGTCCAATCGTCCTCCCCGAGTTCTTGTCCTGCAATATACAAGTGTTGCTATAAAAAACAACATTACATGCAAGGTCTTTGGTGAGTTTTTGTATAGAAATCAGGTTAGTGGATAGTTTGGGGACATGAAGGACATTTTTTAAGGTCATGGATGGACTTATTTGGACCTCTCCTTGTTCGGCTGCAGTTATAAGGGTTCCATCTGCTGTGGAAATTTTCTTGTTACTAGGACATGGGGAATATGTGGAGAAGTATTTGGGTAGAGGGGTCATATGGTCAGTGGCTCCAGAGTCTAATATCCAGTAATGTGTGAATGGTGTATCTGAAACATTAAGTCCAAACAAGAATGGAAACTTACCAGAATATGTCAGGGAGCACGTACCTGTAGGCTTCTCCAATTTACTAAGGATGGATCTTACCCGTTCTATCTCTTCATGATTCAACTGGACAGATTCTTCACCTTGTCCATTAGCAATGTTTGCTTGCCCTCCTTTTTTCTGTGGGCCTCCCTTCAATCCCCATTCTCGGTCTGGGAATTTTGGTCCCGATTCTCTACTTGAGGTTTTCCCATCTTCTCCTTTCAGCCCCCATTCTCTGCTTGGGGGTTTTCCATGTAATTTCCAGCACTTTTCTCTTGTGTGGCGCGGTTTGTTACAATGGGTACACCAAACCTCCTCACGTCTTTTCTCCCAGTTCTTCCTCTGATTGGCAACCATGATTGTTCCTCCTTCAGCTATCATTGTAGAGCTTTCGGTGGTTGGGGTTTCCAGCATCAGCCCTCTCCTGCTTTCTTCACTCCGGATAATGGCTACCACTTCATTAAGTCCTGGGACTTTCTCCTTTCCCAAGATTTGAATTCGAACCTGGTCATATTCAGGATTTAGACCCACCAAAAAATCATAGACCCTATCTTGTTCAATATACTCTTTTAGAATTGCTGAGTCTTCTGAACACTTTGCTTTTATAACCCGATAGTGATCCAATTCCATCCATAAGGATTTAAGTTGATTGGCATATTCTGTAACGGACTTACTTCCCTGTTTGGCAGCCACTGTTTTCACCTTTACATCATAGATCTGAGCAGCATCCTTGGCTTTAGAGTAAGTTTGTTCGACTGCCTCCCAGATCTCCCTTGCTGTTTTTAGAAACATGCAGGTATCACTGATTTCTGGAGCCATTGAGTTCCACAACCATGCCATAATCATGGAGTCTTCTTCATCCCATGATTTGAATTTTGGATCACTCCCACTCGGTGCATCACTAGTCAGGTGACTGATCTTTCCTTTTCCTTTGAGGATAGTCCTAATGATTTGAGACCATTTGAGGTAGTTTTTTCCATTTAACCTATACGCAGAATGGATACTCTGCAGTTCTCCACTGGTCTGGAATCTGTCCCCAGTCTCCAGGGATCTGTTTTCCATTCCTGGGTTCCCAGCTTCAGCCATAATTCAATGCAGTTATGATAAGCAATGAAGGCTTGACAGTGGTGCAGCAATAACGGCTACTGCACTTTTAGGTTGAAGATAGAGCAGCAATAAAGGCTGCGATTTGGATAAGAAACACGGTCAGAGACTCCCAAGGATCGGGAGCTCTGATACCATCTGAAATTTAGAATAGAATCCTCTTATTTTATTATGAGGTTATTAACCTCTATATATACATAAGTCAGCAGCATATTTTAGGAAATATGGGCTGCTAATTCTACTGGACAAATCCCTATTATTAGGGAATTAATCAATCAACATAAATAACTTAATAAATGCAACAGTTACGGAAATAAAAAACTTCCTAAACTACTCCACGCCAATCACGGTTTTGACACACCAGAATCAAGAAACCATGGTTAAGAAACACGAGAGAACTTACCTTGAATACCTAAGGTTGAGAGAGCAAAAAGTACCATTTGTTGAATCATTTTCAGGTTGGAGAGCACCACTATCAGATAGACATTAGGTAGGAGGACAAGTAGGTGCATTGGTTGAGGCATGAAATGCTTTTATAGGATATTGTGTTGATCGTGGAGGACGTGTGGGATAGTTAGCTATGATATGACCTTGTTTCTTGCAATAATTGCAAAACTTATGACAATTACAAGCGATATGACCAAATTGTTTGCAAGAAAAGCATTGCACTTGTAGCATATCACTACCTTTACTTTTATTGTGGGCAACATATGCAAGTGGATAAGGTTCAAAAAGAGCAACATCATGAGTCATGGATCCTTGGGTAAGTCAATGTTGTTCTTCCTTAAGAAGTTGACCAATTCATGTATCCAAAGATGGAACAATACTCCTATTCAACAAAACACTCATGTTCCTGGATTTGGAACCTAACGAGAACTCACTCAAAAGATAGAGATAGGAAGAAAGAAATGGGTTGTTCTGAATTATTAACAGTAAAAGAAAGCTATTTTATAATGACTAGGTTGGAGCATAACCTCCCTGGCTGAAGGCATAACCCTTCTCTACAAGCAATAAGCCTGACTTTACACAAAAATATACTCGATACCTCCCTGACACATAACCGGGTCTTATTTATAGCATTCCTCCACCTTCTATTCTAAACCATTAAGTCCTCTCACCTTGTATCCTATCATTACACACCGTTGCGAAACAACCTTGTCCTCAAGGTTGGAACAATGAAACTTGAGCCCATTGTATTGTGATGTGGTCTTATCATAGGGAGAGACCCTGCTGACTACTACTTGCAACTGCAGGTCTGGAGGCTTAGGAGGTGGCAACTCCTCCACTATCTTCCATTCTTCCTCTTTCCCTCCTATCGCTCCCAACACCGTTCGGTTTCGTCCTATATTGGTGAATACCGATCGGCCCCCTATCGACCCGTGCAGCTTCATCGCTTTTGGCTGAATAGGGCCTCCAACTGAGAGAGTGGACCTCTCCATCTGCTTCCGGTCTACCTCGTTCTAAGCTTCCTCAGTCTCCACCTCTTCATCCTCCCCCAAAATAACTGTCCCTCGACTCTTTTCTGGCCACTGATGGCCTGGACTGAACGGTCGTCCTGGATTATGGCGATCGGCCTCTGACTGCTCGGTAACTGCTCCTCGCATTCGTCCCCCAAATGACTCGTCTTCTGACCCGCGACCCGCCAAAATCTTGAGGTCTTGTACAAACTCGACCACTGGCCCCTTCTGTTTGGATGTTGCTAAACGCTCAAGGTAGGTTCCAAACCTTTTCACCAGGGCTTCCCTCAAACCATCCCAAGAACAATTCTTGGCTTTCTCCTTCCAAGCTCTGAACCAGTAACCCGCGCTGCCCTCCATGCTTATGTACGTGAGTCGCACTTTCTCCTCCTCCGCTACTCCTTGAAGCTCTAAAAACTTCTCTGCCCTATTGATACAGTTTAACGGGTCCAGCCCTTCGAAAGTGGGTAATTCACCCCTCTTACGCCATTTATTCTGCCCCTCCGGATGTTCGCCATTCACTCTTACTCCAATATCCACATCGCGGCGTCACTGGTTGTCATTTACAGAGGTCTGACTTTCGCCTGATTGTTCTTCGTTGTTGTAAGCGTGCGCCTCCACCATGCTCATAATTTTTTGCAAGTCTCGATGAACTGCGGAAAATTCCGCTTTCATCCCGTCCATTAACCTCTCCAGAGCCTCCAATCTTCCCGTTGTGGTTCCCTCCATAACTCGTTCTCGCGCCCAATTTGGGATCCCTCAGTTTCTTGATCAGTTTTCTTGATTACTTCTTGATCTTTCACCCCCCTTCAAAACGGCAGGTCGGACCAATTTGTTAGGTTCCTGGATTTGGAACCTAACGAGAACTCACTCAAAAGATAGAGATAGGAAGAAAGAAATGGGCTGTTCTGTATTATTAACAGTAAAAGAAAGCTATTTTACAATGACTGTGTTGGAGTATGACAAGATTGTCAAACTCGAGAGTTTACGTAAACTCGTGAGAGTCCAGTAAACTCGACTCGTGAACTTGATTCGTAAACTCTTTGTAAGAGTTTACTTTACATAAAAAAAAATATAAATAAAATCATAATTCAAATAAGATAACAAAATTATATAAATTGAAATACATAAGTTCATAGAAATATTTTTATGTAAAACATAAATATGATGATAAGACTGAAGCACAAACATCATTAATGATGACAAATAACACGCTACAAATTTGAAGAAGTGAAGCACCGTTATGATAAGACTAAAATATTATAAAAGGAGCATCATCGATATTGTAAAGGATCAGAACTAAAATATTAGATTTCTACGCTACACGGCATCATCAATATTATAAAATATTCAAAGACTCTCATCAGGTCACAGACTAGCAGGCACTAGTCACATCAAATCACTTTTTTAATCAAAGATATATAATTTTATATTAAAAGCTTTTTAGCACAACTCACGGCTTTTGGCTTTTTTATCTAATAGCATACCAGTAAAAACATAACTCCATAACTCCCGAAACGAAAACCATTTTACTCACCACCACACACAGTGACGCCACACAAGAACTACGGCAAGTCGACGATCACGACGGCGACCACGAGCAAGACAAACGGCGAACAAGGCACGGCCACGAGCAAGGCGGACGACAAACAAGGCGAACGACGACCACGAAACGTGACGCCGACTGCAACAGTGAGTCTGAACTAGGCCACCGGAGCACAACCACAAGACCACGACCGAGAATGCTAGAAATGGCAACCACGAACGCAGACAATGGTGGAGTGAAGCACAACGAAAAACCTAATCAGGTCATTATACACTAATCTGAAGGAAATCTGAAGGAAATCTCTTTGTTCGTGTTTACCTTTTTTAAACTCGCCAAATAGCGGTAAAATCTCGAGTTTATACGATTTTAACGAGTTTACTAACGAGTCTAACGAGTTCACTCAGAAACCGAGTTTGCTACCGAGTTAACTCGGTCAGCATAAGTAAGAACGCAAACTTGTGCGAGTTAACGAGTTAACTCGCGAGTTTGATAACCATGAGCATAACCTCCTTGGCTGAAGGCATAACCTCCTTGGCTGAAGGCATAACCCTTCTCTACAAGCAATAAGCTTGACTTTACACAAAAATATACTCGATACCCTCCTGACACATAACCGGGTCTTATTTATAGCATTACTCCACCTTCTATTCTAAACCATTAAGTCCTCTCACCCTGTATCCTATCAGCCTCAAACTTAGAATGAAGTTTTATGAGGAGCTGATCGCACTTACTAGTGTTGTAGACTTCTCAAACCGTTGAGAGTGAAGTTTGGGGAACAACAACATATAAAATGGGAGAATATTAGTCCATAAATTCAGAAAACCAGAATAATACTCTTGAATAGACAAATTGCCTTGGTTGTAATTGGCTATCTTTTGTTCCTAATGAAAACGCTTGGTTTGTATTGTCTTGGTTGTAAATGCACTTCAAATAATCCCACATTTGTTTTATAGTTGTTAAAGAGTGCAAATTATTGATCATTTGGGGATCAATAGTGCTAAGGATCCAAGAAATCATTTGAGCATCTTTTACCTCCCATGTAGTGAAGGCAACTTCCTCCTTGGTTGGCAGTGCCATCCCATCTAAGTGACCTCATAATCCTTTCCCTTTGACATACATCCTGAATTGAAATTCCCAAGCAAAATAATTCTTGCTAGTGAAGCAAACATAAGAATTGTCTTTCTCTGGGGTAGTCATGGTGATTGTCAAAAGAACAAGCAACAATGCAGTTGGAGTTCAGAGCAAGAAGCCCAAAACCATGAATAGAACTGCAACAAACAATAGGGCACGGAACCACAGACAAAATGACAAATGGGAACCATGAACCAGGACCACGAACTAGGATTGCGAACAAGAACATTGGGTGAAGCCATGGAAGCCACGAAATCAGGAACAACAACTACAAAACTAAGAAAGCCTTAAGTAAGAAAGAGAAAAAAAGGTGGATTGTGCTTAGGCTGATACCATGTTGATGCCTTTCACTATTGTTATTCCCACTATAAATAATGCTAGGCGTATTTACAATAATTATTACTCATAATTACAAAATATCCTATAATCTGAAATCAGGAAAAGAAATCAATTTATGATTTGTCTAACTTATTCTTTGGAAATCATATCAAAATATTCAAGGAGACAAATTAATTCCTGATTGACACAAATCAATGTATAAACTGCCTAGCTTATTCTTAGGTGATCATATCAAAATATTTAAGGAGTCAAATTAATTCTTGATTAACATGTACTATAAGAAGATCAAAATGCACATTTTTATTAATTGATTCGGTTCTAATTTGTGATTGCAGATTGCTTTTGGCTTGAACTTTAAATATAACTATTTCATTAAGGGTAAAGTGAAGTCCTCAAATGATATTATTTGGAGGCCTGGACCAGCCTTTTCTCTGTCAGTACCTCTAAAAGTCATTGAAGACAATAAAATAGTGGTCAGGGATTCATGGATCAGGTCGTATTCCCAAATGTCTTCTACTCATTCACGGAGCCCCTTCACAGAGGAAACATATCTTCTTGAGCAACCCTCTATTTCTTTCCTGAGCAAAGGTATAACTTAGTGTTTTTACACTATTATTGAAATATTGTTTTCCTAATATGTTTCTGAACACTCAAATGCTTCCAGTGGTTTGACAGATGATGGAAGGATTGAGAGTCTCCTTGAAAATGACATCCTAAATTTTGAGGCACTTGATTTGGAAGATCAATCACTTTACGTCAATGATGATGACTTGGTGATTGCAAATGACAAGGATTTCCAGTCTACTAATATTCTTTCTGAGAATTACCAGCCTGTTGAAGAACCCTGGCTACACCCTTCCATTCCCTCTAAGGATAAAATGGAATCAAACAAATCTGAAACTGGTGAAACTGTAGAAGAGAAGGTGAAGCTGGTAGATAGAGAAAAGTTGTTACTTGAAGAAAGTAGTAATACAATGTCAAAAGAATCAATTTCAACCATTATTCTTATTAACTCATCAATATGTACGATGCAAAGAATTGCAGTACTGGAGGATGAAAGATTGGTTGAATTATTGTTGCAACCAGTCAAGAGTAACGTGCAATGTGATAATGTATATGTCGGGGTGGTCACAAAGCTTGTTCCTCATATGGGTGGGGCTTTTGTTAATATTGGGAATTCTAGATTTGCTTTTATGGATATTAAACAAAATAAGAAGCCATTTATATTCCCTCCATTTCGTCAAAGGACAAAGAAACAAGAGATTGACCTTGAGGAAAAAAATGATCATACGTCTCATGACGGAGAGGATGGTTATTTAAAATCTGTGCACAATGACTGTGATGAACATGATGGAGAGGATGAGTTTTATATTTCTGAAGTTCTCAAGGAAAACGTGAATGGGAGCATGGTTGACGATGAAGTAGAAGCTGACTTTGAGGATGATATAGAGGGAAGTGATGTTCAAGTTGAAGGAGAAGCAAATAACAGTCCTCTTGCTGTTGGTATGAATGGGTCTGTCAACCCTCTTATGTTGCAAACAAAAGATACAAAGAGAGCTACCCACAAGACTTCTGGAGAAAACAAATGGAGCCAAGTTCGCAAGGGAACCAAAATAATTGTCCAAGTTGTCAAAGAGGACCTTGGTACAAAGGGTCCCACTCTGACTGCTTATCCTAAACTAAGAAGTAGATTCTGGGTATGTGCTATGGTTGCATCTTACATAGTTTGATTGTATATCATTGCTATCTTATGTAAATGATCTATACTGTGTTTCTTCTGAATTCAACTCTGAATTGCAGGTTTTGCTTGCATGCTGCGATAAAGTTGGAGTCTCCAAAAAGATTTCTGGTGTTGAGCGCACAAGGTTGAAGGTTATAGCAAAGACATTGCAGCCTGAGGGTTTTGGCCTCACTGTAAGAACTGTTGCCGCTTGTCAATCTTTTGAGGAACTGCAGAAAGACTTGGAAGGTTTGCTTTCAACCTGGAAAAATATAACGGAACATGCAAAGTCTGCTGCTCTTGCTGCTGATGAAGGGGTGGATGGAGCTGTTCCTGTAATTTTGCATAGGGCAATGGGTCAAACTCTCTCAGTGGTCCAGGATTATTTCAATGAAAATGTTAGTTCTGTTACTAGTTTAGAGTCACTATTGGTTTAAGTGTTTAAGTTAATGATATCTATCTATAAAAAGAAAATCGAGTTTACATTCTGTTTCTCCTGATTTGATTTTATCATGATATACTTCAGGTTAAGAAAATGGTGGTCGATTCTCCAAGAACATTCCATGAGGTAAGGCATTAACTAATTACAGAGGGCCGAGTTGCAATATTAGGACTGGAGGATGTCTGTTTTTAATGTGAACAATGTTGCCTTTTTTTCCCCATTAATGATTTTAATCAAAAAGTGTAACTCACTGCGAGAATTGGTTTGTGAACCCAACCGTAGCATTGCAGGCTGTCACATGGCAGTTTACTATTTTCTAGTAGCAAAGCATATCAAACTTACATATTACATATTGCATGTGTTCAAAACTTTATTTAAATATATGGTGCTAGGTTAGCATGCTGATCCAGTTGTTTGTAGTCAAATAGTGCAACTTGAATGGTTAATTGTTTTCTGTAATCGAAAATCTAGCTTCATGGATTAATTTAAGGTTCAACATACAAACTTATACTTCTCATTTTGGTGATTTCAACCTTTTTATATGATCTTCAGGTGACCAGTTACCTTCAAGAAATTGCCCCTGATCTTTGTGATCGAGTTGAATTATATGATAAAAAAATTCCGTTGTTTGATGAATTCAACATTGAAGGAGAGATAGGCAATATACTCAGCAAAAGGTAATATGTTGTTACTTTTGTTGATAACTTTTAGTATGTATTATCCTTGTCTTTATTATCTTCCTTTTCTTTATTGTTACTTTTTTAGATCGTGTTATAATATCCTTATCTTACCGTGTTTGGGAATATCTTAAAAGATCTTAGAGCATTTAATGGAATCGGTTAGTGTTCTAATTGAGGAGGCAATATTAGTCATCACTTTTTGTTCCAGAATTTATTTAGGGGTTTTAGTCCTAATGTATTGATAGATTATGATAGTAATAGTAATACTAGTACTTAAATTATTATTTATTTCAGTATAAATAGGAATGTTGGACTAATACTTTTGTTTCATGATGCAACACTACAACTTAATATCGATCTCAGATTATTCGATGGCTTGTCTCTGTTTTATTACTTTCTTACCTAAACTCTAATTCCAATAGACTGCTTAAATATAAACCACCGTAGCATGATGTAAAATTTTGTACGAACGTAGATAATGGCAGAAATCATTTGTTTTTTAAATCATGTAGTTCTTGGTTATTTGGGATAAATCGTAATTGAGTTTTTCAATGCAAATACTTTATTAAATTAAGCAAACTCTTAATCATATTTTCCTCTCCTGAAATCAAATAGTTAAGTTTTCGTAAGATACCTAATTGTTCAGTGTGATTAAAAATGAGAATATTGTTAAAAATTGTAGAAAAAGGGAAAACTGTAAATAGTAGTCTCCTGCCCCCCTGATTTTTTGTTTAAAATGTCAATTGATCTGTCCTTCCTGGACACGGTATTAAAATTCTTAAGTTGATAGCGTTCTTTGTGTTGATCACTTTATAGGGTTCCTCTTTCCAATGGAGGCTCTCTAATCATTGAACAAACTGAGGCATTAGTTTCTATTGATGTAAATGGAGGACATGGGATGCTTGGTCATGGAAATTCACAACAACAAGCTATTCTAGATGTCAATCTTGCCGCTGCAAAACAAGTATATTGTTAGATGCAACACCATTATCATTTATTTATGTGTCACATAAGCTCTAGTTTCCTTTTTTTCCTGACAAATACTGCTTGTTAGAGGTATGATTTGATTATTATAGATATGATATGATGTTATTTGATTATTATAGATATGATATCATATGATTTGATTTGGAAATATCTTATTAAATATTTCTCTTTATTAGATATTTTGTTCCTTATAGTTATCTTTTTTTATTATGAATAAGAATATTATTGTGTACCCAACACTCCTAATTCATTACATTCTTTCTCTTCTCAACCAAGTACCACCAGAGCAGTACCATCCTTCGGAACCTGTTTTGTTGCTGATCCTTTCAACATTTCTATTTGTTCGTTACCCTACAGAACTGTTTATTCTTCAATCTACATTAGTTTCTTGCTATCTTATATATTCAGAACATCCATTAAAGAGGAATAATTCCTGGTATATTTCCGAATAGTCCATGAATTCCTTTTCACAATAAATTCTAAAAATTTAATATTTAATTTGGAGTTAAACTTTGAGTTGTTATTAATATAAATTTTTACACTCAAGTATCAAGTAAAAAGTATACTGTTTTTATTTATTTATTTTAATAGAAGTGAGTGCTAAGGAATCACTATGTTGCTTGTCATACGAACTATTTTGGCACCACAAGCAATATCAATCATACGAAACATCTCAAAAAAAGATTGAAATGAGTGAGGAGACCACATCTCACCCACAACTAATCCCTAACCTTATATAAAGGTAAATAAAATCTTTTAAGAAATAGACTTTAAGTCTAACTTAACTCCACAGAACCGGCTTGTAGAGTGAGATTTACACCTATTTATATATTCTAAACTAGTCTTATCACTTGTCAATGTGAGACTTCCAACACATTTTCTCATGTCGAGGTATATATATATCGTGCGTGAGACTAAACATTAATGGGTAGTCCGATAGTGGCCGATAGCGGATGGAATAATATGTCCAACAAACAACAAATTTTTCTAGGATAGGCTCTAACCCATGGTTTTGATACTATGTTAAGAAGTGAATTTTAAGCTTAACTTAACCCTACAAAACCAACTTGTTAGGTGAGGTTTGCATCCACTTATATATTCTAAACTGGCTATATAACTAGTTAATGTGAGACTTCCAACAAAATCTATTCCTGAAAACTCTGAAGGAATGAAACTAGGAACATTCTCCTACCAAGTAACAGCCTGAGATCTAGTGTCAAACTCAACATGTTTATCAACACATTGATTATCCTCCCTAAAATGTGTGAAACATGAATACACATAGTATTACTATTTACTAAACAGTTCAACTATCTACTTCGGAGACCCCAAAGAATAATAGAATTATTGGATCATGTTTTGAATAACTAGTTGATAATCACACTCAATAAAAAATTTAGTTCAGCCTTTGGAGTGGCAACTTCCATAGCCAAAATCACACCCATCACCTATGCAAATAAGGCATTATGAACATACATAGGATGCTATATATATATCAAAGCTGAACTTGTTTCTGGTTATCCATATATAGCTTTCATCACACCAACAAAAGAGGCCTGCATTACAGTCTTGACTCGAGCACTCAAGCATCTTTTAAAGAAACAAAGAACGGAAGAGATGAAATCAGTAGCAAAGTGACAGTGGAAAGAACTGGTAAACCAGCCCATAGATGTGAAGCAAATGTGCACTCAAAGAACACGTGTCGAGTAGTTTCAGCAGCATCACCACAAAAATGACAACAAGAAACACTGTCCATACCACACTTGATTAAGTTATCATCTATAGGCAGCCTATTATGTTAAATATGCCAAGCAAGAAGAGATAGAAGGAGGATTAAATTTGCTCCAAACCTGTGTTGAAACATTTAAAGAGTTGGGTTGATCAAAAGGAAATTATCTTCAGTTTTGAGGCTGAGAATACCATCAGAAGAACCATTTCATCTAAGATGGTCCTCAATATCAAACTGATGTAAAATTAAAAGGGAGATGGCAACAGGGAGAGCGAGATCTTTAGAACTAATAGCATCAGTTATAGACCAGGATATATTTGATATTAAAGGGTGCATCCTTAGCCTCCAAATTGTTGTGTAAATGCTTAGGAATCCCAAGCCAATCAACTATTGGAATAGTTAACCCTTTGACCATTACCAATCTGCCAAGTGGAGTTATCAATAATCAAAGCAAGACTGTGCTTAATACCATGCCAAACAGATGCTTGACGATAAAAATCACAACTCTCAACTTAAGAATTCTGGCCAATTCGAAGTCAAAATCAATAAAATCCATCTTAAGTTTCATCAGAGGAGCTTGATTAAGAGCATACAAGGGTTTACGGCCAAAACCTCCTTGATAGACCGACAAGATTGCTTCCGAAAAAACATTCACCAACTTAACATTGTAACATTGCTAGTCCACATAAAGTTTCCCATCCAGAATTCCATGGTTTTAACACCTTGGGCCACGAGTAAACTCTAAAGTAGTGCAAAAGATTGTTGATAACGGAAGATATGAGAATTATCCTGCCCTATATGACAGCAAAAAACCTTTCCAAGTATGGAGCTTTTCCTTAATTCTATCAGCCAAACCTTGCAAATGAATTCTAGGAGAGGTTTACCAACAAAATAGTAATACGCAAATTATTAAAAGCCAATGAATTTTCTGAGAAACCAAGAGTATCAACCACAACTTCTTCCTAGAATGTGTCCAACCAGAAATATGAAACTTGGACTTAGTAATACTGACTTCCTGATCAGCATTATCTTTATAAGATTGGAAAAGGTGCATGATACAATCTTATGCAGGAAAGATTATGGTCAATTCTGACTTTGAATTTCTTCTGAAATATAAACATGAATGATATAATTCACAATCTAGTAGATTGATAAGTAAAGGAAGATTTGTCACAAAAAAGTCACTCTTTGATGAGAGCCAATAATAGAGACACCTCAATCAATGAGACTCATAAGTTAAGGAAGATTTGTCACAGAGATATCAATCTTTGATTAGAATCTGAGATCTAAGCCAAGAACAAAGAGAATCTCTAATGAAATAAAATTTAATATATGATTAAAAGTGTTTACATCAACTTTTGGTACCTCTATATATAGGCACATAAGTTTAAGAAAACCTAGAAACCCTAAAAGAAAGCTCAAGTCCAAAATCATAAAATAAAAACTGCAAATAAATTAAAATAAATTTACAAATACTTTCATTTGTCAAACTATTTTATAATCGTGCTCCAAGGCATGATCTTCGTGCCTTCATGTCCTTTGAATGCCAAAGGCTCCTCCTCAAGTTCTTGTATGGAGTCAAGGGATAGTCTTCTACCATTGCACAACTGCTGCAAGTTTGACTTGGTTAACCTATGAAAAATGGTAGCATCATTAGCATATAATGTGAGCTGGAAAACACATACCGTAAGGTCTTATCATAGGGAGAAGAATTTTCTGTGGAGACAAAAGAGTAATGGCACGACTTAAAACTTCTTTTTCAAGACAAGAGAATTGGGGATAATAGATACCCTTGTCTAACTTCATCAGAGCTGGAAAGAAACCAACAGCTTTATGATTGACAGAAATGAAAATCTTGGAAGATTGAAGCACCAACTTGACCCTTAGACATAGCTGAGGACAGAAGCCAAACTGATGCAAAACTTGAAGAGTGAAATCCCACTTAAAGAGTATCAAAAGCTTTTTCGATATCCACTATTACCGGCATAATGTCTTTTCCTAAGCAAATTAATCCCTTCGGAAAGTACTCTATAATAAGAAATGTTCCCATCCTTGAGAAAACCTCTTTGCTGACTAGAAATAAGTTTATCAGCTATGAATTGATTCCTTCAGCAAGGATCATTGTCATAATTTTAAACTTAAAATTGGACAAAGCAACAGGTCTATAATTGGAGTAATCTTTGATTTTAAGTACAAGTATACATGCTTTTGTTTTTGTTTTGCAACATTATTTCATGTCAAGCAGTACAATTTTTTTATTGGAAGCATGCATTACAGATTGCAAGGGAGTTGCGACTACGGGATATTGGTGGTATCATTGTAGTAGATTTCATTGATATGACAGATGAAGGTGAGTGGGAATCTCCCACTTGTTTGTGCATTTGAAGTATTTAGTTACTCGAAGAAGGCATCTCTCTGATATACTTTTAAAATATTTTCGTAGTACTGATTGCAGTTTCAAAATCACTGACTAAAATTTTAAATAATCCTACTTGGTAGTTTTCATGGGAACTTTTTTTTGTTATTTTTAACCGTGGCATATTTAAGAATGCATAGCTTTTAATCTTCACCTTATAAGCTCACTAGTTATGACCATGCAGAATTTTTCTACCTGAATTGTATGCATGCATGGTATTATATGTATTGTTGCAAATTAAGTTATCAATGGCAACAAAATTTTATTATTGATGGATTATTTAGCTTGAATTTGGCACATTAAAATTAAGCATGATTATTATTGTTAGTGTGCCTCTTGCTCTCAAACAGTATTCTCACTAATTAAAATGTTATTTTCCTTTGAACTATTCTCACTGATTGAGGCTATGCCTCAAGGGCTCAGTGGAAACAACCTCTCTCGTTTAAGTGTATAAAGTTCTCGAGTTTAAGTTTGATGATGATATTTAAGTATGAAATATTTAAGCTTAACATCTTTCTTGGTGTTGTTATTCTTGAAGTCCTTATCAATTCATGTATTTATTAAATTTGGATTCTTCTTGATCAGCAAATAAAAGATTGGTCTATGAAGAAGTCAAGAAAGCCATTGAGAGAGATAAATCAATGGTGAAGGTCTCTGAATTGTCCAGACATGGACTTATGGAAATAACTCGGAAGAGGGTAGGTTGCTTGTCTATGGTGAATATTAGCTATTTTTATCCCATGTATCAGACACAAGTGTTCAAATAGGAAGATGTGTTTCATATGAAACATTATGTGATCTTCCCCATTTTTCTTTTATATATAGTTTTCTTGTGGTTTCATTCAAGCATAACTTAGTAGTACCAAATTTACAGATCACCATACTTCATGCTTGTTTCATCTCTTCAAATGTCTATAGATTGAAAGTAATAATGCTTGAACTACATTTTTCCTTTTTATTAATGAATTGCCAATGCTTTTTACCATTGTTTGACAGGTGCGGCCAAGCGTGACATTCATGATCAGTGAACCATGTGCTTGTTGCCATGCCACAGGCAGGGTGGAAGCTTTAGAGACATCCTTCTCAAAGATTGAACAGCAAATCTGTCGGCTTCTTGTAAGTAGAAACTTTCAGTCCCAGAATTTTGTTTCAGCTAAAATCATAAAGAGAAAAAAAACCTCAACCCTAGGAGTGGGACAGTTGAATAGTTCTATTTGACATTTCTAAAGCAACTGGAACCAATAATTTATTTCTAGCCTGTTCTAGTTGTTGGTGCAATATATTTTTATTCTTTCTTAGTTATTGGTTATTTGTCTCCCTAGATCATAATGTTCTCTCCATTGGCATAGTGTTGATACTTGTTAGATATATTAAATTATTAGATATCGTAGATAGATATCATAGATAGATATCTTATCTTTATTTTTTATCTTCAGTTATTTTATTATTATTTTTTATTTGTATTTTGGGTTTTGTTCATATTTCATTTATTATAAATACAATACCCTATGTGTATTTTATTCACAAGGGAGATTAATCTCATACATAGTTTTTTCACTATATTCAATATGATATCTAGAGCCTGGTTCTTTTGAAAAATTTTCATCGTCCTTGTCCTTTGCGACTGTTGTTGCTGTCATTGGAGCTACGGTTTTGATCGACGACCACATGGTTCTGCTCGTCTTGGCCAGGAGACCCTAACACCGTCGAGATCGCCGCTATCAGAGTCTGGACCACACACCAGATGAAGTTTGCAGACGCTGTCTTTTCCAGCCACATGTGGCGGAGCATGCATCATCTTCTTCGGCTCCAATCACCATTGCTGGACTCACCGCGACCTCCTCTCTCCAGATCTGGCCTTGTTGCCTTGATTGGAGAAACTTGGATTTAGGGTTTCTTTCTCCTATTCATCTATGGTTTCATGGTGAGTTCGAGATAGGTGATTGACACCGGATGTGAGTTTCATGGTCTTTATCATCTTTGCCCTTCTACACATAATGGCGCACTTATAGAGTCTCCATCTCTTCTGTATGCTCAGTTAAGTTATCTCAGTCTTGTCAAATTGCAACCGTTTGTTTTCAACTTATCCAAATTATCTAGTTTGGTGTGAGTCGGGTCAATTAGGCAATCACAATCTTAGTTCGTTTCCTCGTAATGTCACCCAATGTGCTCGTCCCCTTTTGTCTTAGTTAATTTTGACATTTTCGAAAGTAGTCATGTTAAGTCTAATTTAAGTTTCCAATATTATGTTACTTTTATTGATGATTATTCTAGATGTACTTGGTTGCTTTTAACGAAAAATCGTTCTGAATTATTTCATATCTTGCAATCTTTTTTTAATGAAATTAAAAACTCAATTTGGTGTTTTATTCGAACTTTGCGAAATGATAATGCCTACAAATATCTTTCTCATTCTTTTAGACAATTTATGGCTTCTCATGGCATTCTTCATCTTATTTCACGTGCTTATACACCTTAACAAAATAGGGTGGCTAAGTGCAAAAGTTGATATTTTATTGAAACAACTTGCACTCGTTTAATTCAAGCAATTCTTCAATATTTTTGTGGTGATGCTTTTCTTTCTACATGTTATCTCATTAATGGCATGCCCTTTTCGATTTTAAATAATAAAATACCTCATTCTATTTTATTTTCTCATGAACCTCTTCATCCTTTACTTCTAAAAGTTTTGGAGTTTACATGTTTTGTTCATAATTTTAGTCCTAGTTTTGATAAGTTATCTCCTCGATCACAAAAATTTATTAGATCACAAAAAAGATACGAGTGTTTTTTTCCTTCTCTTAACTGTTATATTTTTTTTTTGTAGATGTCACCTTCAATGAGTCTTCTTTTTATCTTAAAGGTCATTTTTCTTTTGATATGTCTCCATTTAATAGTCAATATTCCTAATCCAGTTAATATTCCTTTTATTTGTGGTCCTTCAATAGTGCCTTGTCCACCACCATCACCATCATCAATTCTTCTACACCACCACTTTAGGTTTATAGTCAGAGACATTGTTCTCAACAACCACTAAGTGATTCAATTCAAGGGCCAACTACTTTGTCTCCTCTGGCTCTAACAATTGAGTTTGATCTTCTAATTGCCCTCTGTTGTAATTTGAGATAATATCTTTAGAATCTCCCTAATTAGAGGAAATAGATACATAATCTTTTATTTTATTTTATTTTCTCTATATTTCCTAGTTTTCCTATTTCCCTTTTTAGGAGAATTAGATTATTACAAATAGAGGGTATCATAATGTATTTTTTCATGATTTGAATAATAAATCAGTCTTATTTTTCTACATGATATCAGAGCTTGTCTGATCCGCTTCCGTTGTCTTTGTTGTTTGCCGGCGGCCGGTCACATGACTGCCGGCGGCCACCTAAAACATCACCAAATACAGAATTTATTTGAATATAATCAGAGTGAGATTTGAACCCATTCCCTTTCGAACCAGTAGTTGAAACTGGTGCTTTAGATCTTGATGCCCAAATCAATTTTGGCTCTTTTTTTTGGCATTCTTATTGGTTGCCTCTTGAATCAAAGAGACCGAAAGTCTCTTCTTCGAAGAATCCAAGAAAGGTCACTGCCTTCACTTGACTCCGCTGTGCACCGCTGTCAACCATCGTCGGCCACCATCCGCCGCCGCCGTTGCCACCGTCGTCGGTAGGGGTCGTTGATAGGGCAAAAAGGTGAGTCCAAGTCCGACGACCACAACGCCGGAAGTCGCTCCGTGAGAGGAGCCGCCAGGCGCCTTCACGCGCCGCCACCGTCGTTGGCGCGTGTAGCCCACGCGCCCACCTCCGGCAAGACCCACTCGCCGTCGCCACCGCAGACAAGGTCACCGGAGCCTCCCGAGCCCATTCATAGGGTCGGTGACGACTCGTTTGGGCTATATTTTAGTAGATCTGAGTTTTAATCTCTGCTCCTTTTGACGGATCTGGACCGCCTCCTTGAGCGACGGCCAACCCTGTCGGAGTCAGGACTAGACTCCGCTCAACGCGCCTCCATGCGCCGCCTTTCTCCAGCTGAGCTCGGACGCGTGTTCTTCACGCGCCTCCCTATGGGTGTGGAATCACACCGCGCCGCTGCCGGTAGTCTCGTCGGACCTTCGTCTCTTTGATCTGACCCTTTATATCAACCATTGCTGCCATCTTCATAGTCTTCACAGAATCTTCTCGTCCGCATCTCATTTCTGCTCACTTACTAAATCTTGGATTATTCTTCAAGACCCACTTGACTCACATGGTTGACAACATCCATCTCAGCCGTGAGGAGGAGAGGAACTAACCCTTGAAAGTTTCACCTTGCGTTTCCACATCAAAGCGTTCCCTCTTCGTTCTCCAGTTTTGGTTTCTCGAGCAACAATGTTTCGATCTTCCGCCGCTTGTGCTGCCACTGCAGTCAGTCGCTGCCGCCACAATGAGTTGCCAATCCTACCTCTTCCGCTTCTGTTATGTTCTTCTCCTGTTTCAGTTTGACCTCATCTTTGATGTTTCCTTCCTTCTGAGATCGGAGCCGCTCCATTTTGTGAGCTACTGTCAATCTCTCAAGATTGCAACCCTTGAATTGGAGGAGTTGGAATCCGAGTACGCTCCTTGTTTGGACCAAAACAACCACTCCAAACACAACTGCGTCAATTCTTTCTTCAGTCGTTGGTCACTTTCTTCAGTCGTTGGTCGATAACAGCTACACAAAACCGGCTTTCAGAATTTGGCCTAGATATAAGCTATACTTCTAGAGTTCAATCTGACCTAGCTATAAGCTATACTTCCAGAGTTCAATCTGATCTAGCTATAAGCTATACTTCCAGAGTTGAATCTGACCTAGCTATAAGCTATACTTCCAGAATTTGTCTCACACTAGTAGGTGCACTTGGTAGTTTAAGTAATGCCCATAATTGGCATCTTCACTACTCGCTGATTGGTTTCTGCCAATGCTTTGTTATAACAACTCATCTGAAATGTGGAGTTGTTCTTTGAGACTGACCGCTGAATTGAAAATTTCAAAGTTATGGGATTCAGATTTGACCCTCGTACAGATCGGTTCTCACCAGTTCTTCTACCTCCACATTCTATCGTTCAGTCGTAAGGAGAAGAAAGTTCCAGCCGTTGCAGGGTAGTGTAGCCCCTGCAGGTCTGTTGTTGTTTGCCTCTGCAGGACAGATGTTTCCTGAAGGCTTGTTGTTGTTCAGGGGAGGTAAGTCCCTTAAGGTTTTGTTACTGTTTAGGGCAGTTAAGTCCCTTGAAGTTTTGTTGTTGTTCGCCACTATTGATGGCAATCCAATCCCTGCAGTTTGTTACTATTCGCCACTGCAGGCCCTTCATCTGTTCTTGGAGTTTGTTGATGTTTGCTGCTGCAAGTCATAATCCATTTTTGATGGAAACCTCTCTCGTCCATTGCTGTCCAAGTTGAAGTTTCATGGTGCTAGTTCGCCCTCATCCATTGCTGTACAAGTTGAAGTTTCATGGTGCTAGTTCGCCCTCGTCCATTGCTGTCCAATTTGGTTTATTGACGTTCGCTACAATTGAGTTTGTCTATTCCAAGCTTGGTTCATACAATCTTGTATGATCCAGCTTGAGAGGGAGTGTTGTAATTTGAGATAATATCTTTAGAATTTCCCTAATTAGAGGAAATAGATACATAATCTTTTATTTTATTTTATTTTCTCTGTATTTCCTAGTTTTCCTATTTAGGAGAATTAGATTATTACAAATAGAGGGTATCAGAATGTATTTTTTCATGATTTGAATAATAAATCAGTCTTATTTTTCTACACCCTCCAAAAGGGTATCTATTCTACGTGTAATCCCTCTCCACATTATATTGCTTTGAGTTATCATAGATTATGTTCACTTTTTATACCTATCTTTCATCTATTTCTTTTGTGGCCATTCCAAAATTTATCAATGATGCCTTAGCCCATCTTGGATGGCGCCATGCTAGATGAACTAAGTGTTTTTCATAATAGTGCAACTGGGGAGCTTGTCCTATTATTGTCTAGGAAATTTGTTGTTGGTTACAAGTGGGTTTTTTCTATCAAAGTTGGTTCTGATGGTACTATTGATCACCTCAAAGTTCGTCTTATAGTCAAAGATTACACATATTTTTGGGTTGGATTATGGTGATACATTTTCTCCAATGGCAAAGATAGCTTGTGTTTGTTTATTTATATAGTCATGGTGGTTATTCAATAATGACCTCTTTATCAATTGGATGTCAAAATGTGTTACTCAGTGGAGCTTTGCAAGAAGAGATTTATATGGAGCAACCTCTAGGATTTGTTGCTCATGGGAAGCCTTATGTCGTCTTTGCAAATCCTTATATAGTCTAAAATAGCCTCCTAGGACCTGGTTTGAAAAATTTAGCAATGTTGTTCAACAATTTGGTATGACTTGGTGTGAGGCAGATATTCAATCTTTTATTATTACTCGAGTGGTGAATGTGTCTACTTGATAGTATATGTTGATGACATCGTTCTTACAGACAGTAATAACCATGTCATCTCCCAAATGAACCAACATCTTTGCCACCATTTTCAGACCAAAGATCTTAGTAAACTCAGATATTTCATAGGTACTGAGGTGGCACAATCCAACAATGATATTGTTATATTTCAAAGGAAGTATTCATTAGAGATTTTGGAGGAAACTTGGTTGATGAATTCAAAATCTATTGACACACCCATGGATCCTAATACTTAACTTTTACCAAATCATGGGGAGCCGTCAGATCCCAAGCATTATAGAAGATTAGTTGGAAATTAAATTATCTTACATCTACTCGTCTTGACATTTTTTTGGCAATCTATGTGGTAAGCCCATTTCTTAATTTCCCATGTGAAGATCATTGGAATGCAATCATACTTATATTAAAGTACATTAAAGGAGTTCCCAAAAAAGGGTTGTTATATAGATCCAATAACCATAAAGAAGTTGTTTGTCATTATGATTGGGCATGATCTCCTTCTGATAGAAGGTTTACATCTGGATATTGTGTTTCCATTGGTGGTAACTTGATCTCTTGGAAAAGCAAGAAATAAAGTGTTGTGGCAAGATCTAATGCTCAAGCAGAATATAGAATTTTAGCCTTAGCCACTTGTGAGTTTGCTTGGCTAAGCAATTGCTTAGAGAGTTACAAGTTGAGGATGTCATTCAAATGACACTTATATGTGACAATCAGGCATATTGCTCTTCATATTAGTTGTAATCTTGTCTTTCATAAGAGAACCAAACATATTGAGATTGACTGTCATTTTATTTGAGAGAAGATTGTATATGAAGACATCAAGATTGAGTTTGTTAACTCAAGTGATTAGTTAACTGATATTTTCACTAAGTCTTTACAGGGACCGAGAATTAATTATATTTGTAACAAGTTTGATAGATACGATTTGTATACACCAACTTGAGAGAGAGTGCTAGATATATTAGATTATAAGATATCTTAAACAAATATTTTATCTTTATCTTTTATTTTCTGTTACTTTGTTACTATTCTTTACTTGTATTTTGAGTTTAGTCCATATTAATCTCTATGTTTATTTTCTACACAAGAGAAAGTAATTTCATACATTGTTTTTCCATTATATTCAATAATACTCATTGGACCGACTAGTGAGTGTGATTTCTTATTTGTTATCATGCACATCCCAGGCAACAATGGACCATAAGCCAGACCCTGAAAAACCCAAGTCGTGGCCAAAATTTATTCTGAGGGTTGATCATCGTATGTGTGAGTACTTGACTTCAGGGAAAAAGACAAGACTTGCGACATTGAGCAGTTATCTCAAAGTCTGGATTCTCCTGAAGGTATAACTGATCGATAAATAAAATTTAATGATTGTTGCTATGCTTGTACACGTTTACCATGCTTTATATTTATTGATTCAAGTTACTTTTAGAATAAAATACCTTCCATTGCTTAAGGGAAGTACTGGAAATGTTAGTTTTACATTGCGAAGTGTGGGATAAATTATCATTGCCATGGTTATTCATTTTAATCCTAATATTTTGAATCCTCTATTTTAAGAATGCTTTCTAGATTTTATCTTTTTTTCACTACATACCACACCCGCCTAGTAAATGACCCGCCTAGTAAATGGCACCTAGTGCCATTGAGCTTGTTAGAAGTGTTGTAATCTGGGATAATATCTGTAGGATCTTCCTAATTAGAAGAAATAGATACATAATATTTTATTTTATTTTATTTGTTCCTAGGTTTTCTAGTTTCCCTATTTCCCTTTTTAGGAGAACTAGATTATTACAAATAGAAGGTTTGAGAATGTATTTTTTATGATTTGAGAATAATAAACAGTCTTATTTTCAACTTGGTGTCAGAGCTCCTGATCTTAGGGGCTAGATTCCGCTGCAACAAGCCGCACCGCCGCCGCTGTCCGACCACCGCCGCTGCCGCCGTCGCCGGTTGGGGTTGTCAATGGCGATCACAGAGCCGGAAGTCGCTCCGTGAACGGAGCCTCCACGCGCCGCCACGCACCGCCACCGTCACCGGCACGTGTAACCCACGCGCCCACCTCCGGCGAGACCCACTCGCCGGCGCCGCCACAGACAGGGTCGCCGGAGCCCCCTGAGTCCATTCCTAGGGTCGGTGACGACTAGTTTGGACTGTATTTGAGTAGATCTGACTTTTACGTTTGTTCCTTCTTTCTCGGTGAAACCCACTCGCCGTCGCCGCCACAGAAGAGTCACCGGAGCCTCCTGATTCTGTTCCTAGGGTTGGTAACGACCCGTTTGGCCTTTATTTGAGTAGATCTGAGTTTGAAGTTTTTTGGCCCCTCTTTTTTTGGGGGACAAGATGTCTGAAGAAAAAAGTATTCCTTTGGGGATACCCAATGACCTACCAAATATAGGAAATACCTCGTGGTTGGATGGTCAGAATTACTTACAATGGAGCCAATTTATTTTAAGGATTCTCAAGAGTCGTTCAAAACTTGATCATATACATGGAGGAGGACCAGCACCAGACGACAAAAATTTTTCAATTTGGGATAAGGAAGATTCATTAATTATGACTTGGATGTGGCAATTTATGGCTCTTGAGATAAGGAAAAATTATATGTTTCATTCTTCTGTTAAAGAAATATGGGATGATTTGCAGAGTACTTTTTCTTTAAAAAAGAATCTTGCTGCTACCCATGATCTCAAGAACAGGATATTTACTACAACACAAGGCTCCCTTTCCGTATCAGAATATTACGGGATCCTGAATGGCCTTTGGATGGAACTTGATCAGATCCAAACAATGAAGATGTGCAAAACAGATGCTGCCGTTCTTGCTGAATTCATTGAAGGGGAAAAAATCTTTAAATTTCTCCAGGGCCTTAATCATGAGTACGACCCAATACGGGTTCAAATTTTTGGAAGAGAAAAATTACCTCCCTTGTCAGAAGTTTTTTTTATGGTAAGAGGAGAAGAAACTAGGAGATCTGTCATGCTTCATGGAGGGATCTCCAACATAGGCTCTGCCATGACAATTGGAAAGGGAGTCCACAAGGGAACACATGCTGGGGGAAGAACGTTTGAAAGAGGTGCTCGTGGGGACTATTGTTTATACTGTAAAAACTCTGGACATACCAAGGAAATATGCTTCAAACTTCATGGAAGACAGAATGTTCTCGAGCGCATGGGAAACAACAAAGGGCCTACTCAAAAATGGGTAAATCATACTACCTCAGAACGGGAAGTCACCAACCAATCTAGTCCGTCCCAGTCTCATCCACCACCACCACCACCAGATCTTGATATGAAAGCTTATCAGGAGAAACTCGAGCGCTTGGAAGCAATGCTTGCATCAATGAGTAAGTCCTCTGGATCATGTACTCTATCCATAAAAGGTAAGCTTTGTCTCAATACCGTGGGTCATGTGTCTCAAGGTATTTGGATCCTTGATTCGGGTGCAACTGATCATATGACACCTTTTAGTGGGTATTTCAACTCATATGGCAAGAGCCATAAAGTACAACTTATTACAATTGCAAATGGTCAGGGTATACCTGTATGCGGCTCTGGGAATATATTTTTGGACTCCTCTATTATATTGAAGGATGTTTTACATGTTCCTCAATTAGCTAATAGTCTTATCTCTGTGCAAAAACTCACAAAGGATTTAAATTGTTCCGTAATATTTTTTCCAACTTATTGTGTTTTTCAGGACCTTGCCACGGGGAAGACGATTTTAACTACTAAGGAGCAAAGTGGGTTGTATTTTTTAGAGTTTGATGACCAAAGCAACACACAAATCATAAGTCAACAAGTTACATCTGACACGTGGGCAAAATCTCAAATATGGTTGCATCATCAGAGGCTTGGGCATCCGTCATTTAGTCTTATCAAGTCCTTGTTTCCCTATTTGTTTACAAAAGAGTCTGTTGAGTCTTTTAATTGTGATATTTGTCAATTCTCAAAACATCATCGTACATCTTATCCTATTAGTAATAAAAAGAGTATTTCTCCATTTGATTTAATTCACTCTGATGTTTGGGGTCCTGTCATAGATTCTATTTCCGGAGCCAAGTGGTTCGTTACCTTTATTGACGATTGTACTCGTGTCACGTGGACATACCTTATGAAAACTAAATCTGAAGTTTTTCAACTTTTTGTTAATTTTTTCCGTCTTGTCCAAACTCAATTTGGAAAAAATATCAAAAGAATTAGGTCTGATAATAGTACTGAATATGTGAATCATGAATTTATCTATTTTTTGTCTCATAATGGTATTGTTCACGAACTAACCTGTGTTAACACCCCTCAACAAAATGGGGTTGCTGAAAGAAAGAATCGTCATCTTCTTGAGGTAACTAGAGCTCTTCTTTTTCAAATGTCTGTTCCAAAAAATTATTGGGGAGAAGCTGTGTTAACTGCCACATATCTCATCAACAGGTTACCCACTCGTATCTTAAATGGCATTAGTCCTATAGAGTCTCTATTGTCTTTTGTTCCTTCTTCTTCCCTAATCACAAGTCTACCTAGTCGAGTCTTTGGGTGTGTTGTCTTTGTTCACTCTCATCCTCCTAACCGTGGTAAATTAGATCCCGGAGCTCTTAAATGTGTCTTTATTGGGTATCCTTCTAATAAAAAAGGGTACAAATGTTATCATCCTCAAAGTTGTCGCGTCTTTATCACCATGGATGTCACCTTTCATGAAACAAAATCCTTTTATGTCAGTCCATCCCTTCAGGGGGAGAAAGCACTTGGAGTGGATGAACTCTCCTTCTTGTCATTACCATGTTTGTCTTTGCAGGATGCCCAAGACTTGAGCAATGAAGCTACCATAGTCCATAGTGAGGAAGAAGAGGAAGACAAATTTTTTGGCAAAAAATATGCAAGAATAGAACAACCCACTTTGACTCTAGAGCAAGAAAAATTGTCAGATCCGGAGGTGAGGATTCCTGAAGATATCAATGAGGAGGAGGTAAGTATTACTGAGGATTTACCTATTGCATTGAGAAAGGGAAGAAGATCATGTGCTAAATATCCTATTTCTCAATATGTTTGCACTAACAATCTCTCTGAGAAGCACAAAAGTTTTATTGCTGCCATTGATGCCACAGAAATTCCTACCTCAATCCAGGAGGCCATGAAACTTGAACATTGGAATCAAGCCATGAAAGAAGAGATGAATGCATTAGAAAGAAATTCAACTTGGGAGATTGTTGATAAGCCAAGAGACAAGAAGGCACTAGGGTGTAGATGGATATTCACAGGGAAACATAAGGCAGATGGGACAATAGAAAGATATAAAGCTAGATTGGTGGCAAAAGGATATACCCAAACATATGGGATTGATTATGAGGAGACATTTGCCCCAGTGGCAAAGATGAATACAGTTCGAGTTATTCTCGCTTTGGCTGTCCATTTTGGATGGGACTTACACCAGCTGGATGTGAAGAATGTCTTTCTTCATGGAGATCTAGATGAGGAAGTGTACATGGAGATTCCCCCAGGTTTTGAAGTGAAAAATGAAAGAAACAAGGTATGTCTTTTGAAGAAAGCATTGTATGGTCTTAAGCAATCTCCTAGAGCATGGTTTGGAAGATTTACAAAAGCAATGATTTCCTTGGGATACAAACAAAGCCAAGGAGATCATACTCTCTTCATAAAGCACTCCTCTACAGGTAAACTCACTCTATTGCTTGTCTATGTGGATGATATGATTATTGCAGGAGATGATGAAATAAAAAAATTGGCATTAAAAGAAAAATTGGCAGCTCAATTTGAAATGAAAGACCTAGGAAAACTCAAATATTTTCTTGGGATAAAGGTTGCCTACTCCAAGAATGAAATTTTCATCTCCCAGAGGAAATATGTACTTGATCTCCTCAAAGAAACAGGAAAGTTGGGATGTAGAACCTCAACTGATCCCATAGAACAGAATCACAGAATTGGAAGTGAAGAAAGTGCTCTTGTAGAGAAGGCCCAATATCAGAGATTGGTGGGAAAATTGATTTATCTATCACACACAAGGCCAGACATTGCTTATGTTGTTAGTGTAGTGAGTCAATTTATGCATGATCCAAGAGAGAGACATATGCAAGCAGTTGACAAAATTCTCCAATACTTGAAGTCAAGTCCAGGAAAGGGGCTATTATTCAAAAGGGAAGACACATTGAATATGAAGATATATACTGATGCGGACTATGCAGGTTCTATTACTGACAGAAAATCTACTTCTGGGTATTGTGTATTTCTTGGAGATAGTTTGGTAACATGGAGAAGCAAAAAGCAAGATAGAGTATCCCGTTCTAGTGCAGAAGCTGAATTTCGAGCCCTTGCTCAAGGAATGTGTGAAGGACTCTGGATGAAAATCATCTTGGATGATCTTAAAGTCAAAGTGGAGCACCCGGTGCAACTACACTGTGACAATAAGTCTGCTATGAGTATAGCCCATAATCCAGCACAGCATGACAGAACCAAACACATTGAAATTGACAAACATTTCATCAAAGATAATCTTGACAGAGGTTTTGTGATTACAACTCATGTTCCTACAGAACTTCAAATAGCAGATATTTTCACAAAAGGGCTTTCTCCGGGTAGATTTCAAGATCTTGTAGGCAAGTTGGGAATGATTGATATTCATTTACCAACTTGAGGGGGAGTGTTGTAATCTGGGATAATATCTGTAGGATCTTCCTAATTAGAGGAAATAGATACATAATATTTTATTTTATTTTATTTGTTCCTAGGTTTCCTAGTTTCCCTATTTTCCTTTTTAGGAGAACTAGATTATTACAAATAGAAGGTTTGAGAATGTATTTTTTATGATTTGAGAATAATAAAGAGTCTTATTTTCAACTAGAAGCTAGGTTGGAATTTATTTAATGGCCTAATTTTTTGTCATACCTAGATATTAGTGTCAGCCTATATTAAATTTGATTTTGGATTCATAAAGTATGCTACGAAATAACTGTGTTTCAATTAATTTTCAAACGCTTCCAATTAAGTCCTGCATTGCTTAGCAGTGATTAGCTGTTTGTAATTCTTCAGGTTGCTAGAGGGTTGACTAGAGGATCGTTTGAGGTCAAACCATTTACGGATGACAAGGTGGAAAAAAACCAGCATCAAGTTGCCATTTCAATGTTAAGATCCTCGGAGGCCAGAACCAAAAAGCCTGGCCAGAATGTGACTCTTGTTCAAGTGAAAAAATCAAAGGCTAGGGGAAAATGAACAGTTCTTCCTCGAAATATTATATGATCTTGTTCCACACTCAGGGAGTAAAACTTGGGTCAAAGGTTGGAAGGGCAAAAATAATGAGTTCACTTTTGGGAGTAAGTTAAAATGGCTCTAATAGGTATAGCTTTTAGGCAAGTAAATGCTACCCCCAAACTTATCTCAACGAGCAATTTTGTTCATAATTTTTTCAAGTGATTACAGGTAGCAGCACTCTTTACATCATTTGACATACCAATCAACTCTGCCATGGAAGGATAAGAAAGTGAAACCCGGGAACTCCAGCAATCATTTAGCATGATCTGATCTACAGTAATAAAATCCACAATGATTGAAAATTTTACTTCCTGTCCAAGCGAGAGAAAACAGTTCAAGAGTAGTGCTAGTGTCGTCATAAAAAACAATAGCATGAGTATAGTTATGAATGTTGCAGTGCTACCCCCATGAATTTTATTTTTGTACATCATTTTTTGACATTATTCTTATAATTTCTCAATATTTTATGGTTACTCACATTTGGGTGAAAATGAGTTAAATTGTGGTAGATTGTGATGTACAAGGCCGAGCTTGACTTGTTTTTAGAATTAAATGCTCAAGAACATATCTTGGAATAGAGACTAATGAGTTTATAATTTATATGCAAGTCAGGTCAAAAAGCCTTTAAATAGACTATAATAAGTATATAACTTTATAATAGTTAAATTTCAATATTATACTATTACTGCTGTTACTTATAATTGTTACTATTTCCAGAAACTAGCCTAGTCCTTTAACTAATTTTTACTTTTTTTAAAAGCACTTGTTTGATGTAAGTTAAGGATACAGTTTTGTCTATTTTCATCCCTATGGACACTCCACCACTCCTTATAATTAGCACTCTAATTGCATTATTCAAACAGTATAACAACTTATATGATACCTGAACCACATTAAAGCATTATAATTGATGGCTGATGGAATTTATGTCTAAATTAGTTGTGTTGTATTTATGTCATTCCAAAATGTGCTTAGTTTATTTTATTTTAATAAAAGAATAATTTATCTTATCAATTTCAGAAGGAAATTCTATGAAAAAAAGTACTATTCCTATAAATAATCAATTATTAAAACAGGGAGACAAGAAAAAAAAATGTTTTCAAATGCAATGCTTTTAAAATCAGAAAGGAGATTGAACTTTAAAAATCATCAGTTTATGATTCATCAAGCTGATAATTACCACCTCTCATTCCAGAATGAACTTTTCAGGCGTAAAATATATTTCGGAAAACCATGAGATGTGGCTAAAACTTTACCAAGTAGAGAAAGATAATAGTTCATTATTAGTCCAATTAGTTGAACAGACCAGTCCAAATATAAAAGCTATGAATAAAAGAATCTGTAACTCCATAACAAATTTTAAGGAAAATGAATGAATTTGTAACATCACAATCCCAAGTGTCATCCCAGTTTCCGAAACTGATACAAAAGAAAATGTGTTCCTTTTAAGGCAATGAAAAAACACTTCAATCTTTAGAAATATCTTCCCTGTCTTATTCTTTGGGGAAATACTTTTGTCCTCTCTTTACAAGAATGTCATGTCTTAAAACAGAAACAAAATCAAGCACCAAAATGACATGGCCGCCTCCCCTAACAACTGACAATTGAAAAAACTATTATTATATCTTCGAATTTTCCACTAAAGTAGTAAAGTGGGTGAAAATGCAACAGAGAAAAATAGTGTAAGTAATGGTAATGTAAATGATTTTTACAGGTCATCAATAATCTGTAAGTTCATTAATTTCTACAATGCTTATCTTAAAAAACAAAAGAAACCGTGATTTCTGGTTATTTAATAATTATACTAATAATGCATAGAAATTACGCTCAATGCAAAAAGGAAAAGCACAAAAAAAAAAAAATAGATCAACTTAAGCATTTGTGCTACAGTCATCCACATGGCTAATGGATATAAGGGGTCTAAGAACGAAACAAATTTAAATTAAGAACTTCAAAACTTCAAAGTAGTCACTACTCTTACAATACAAAAACTATAATGATTTTACTCCTCACTGCTAAGGCTAAAGGATACAAATTCTCAAATGCAACACATAACAGCTAAAAGTACATTTGAGTATATTTCAATATATCAGCCATTGGAGTTTCAATTCTCACATTAATTTGCTGCAACATTACAGGTATTAATGCCATCCTTGCAATCACTGGTCAAATCATTGAAAGTTTCAAGCTGCTTTTTACCTCTCAAGAATACTTCTGTATCAACGGACACTCTCATGTAACCATCGAATTCAACTCCAACTCCGTTATTGAGTTTTGTTGTATCAGAGTACCACTCACTGGTTTCATCCCAAAGTTCTTTATACTCGTCAAGAAAATGAGTGGTATACTTGTCTTTAAGAGGGTCGAAGAAAGATGTATCAGGTTCATTTGTTGCTATGTAGAGATTCCTTCCTTCCTCAATCTTGTCACCCAAGGTTGAAAGAAGTGCATCAGGAGAAGTATGTGCATCAAGATTAGGCCAAAGCTCCTTGTTCCTTGCCTTTTCCCCTCTCACAACATGAACAGAATCGTAGTCCCAATTCATCTTTGAAGCTATTGCAGACACTATATCCATCAACCTCCTTGATTTCCATAACAAATGCCACGGCCTTTGAACTACGGATTCTGTCTCTCCTTCACACACTCTATACCAGTAGTTATCTGGCTCCACAGATCCAAACTTCCTCATGATCAAGGTATCCTTCACATCCCTAAGCTTCATGGGTGTAACCCTAAAATCTTCCACAAGATGAAGACTCATCCCATCTTTATGTTGCCACTTGTTCCAGTCTTCCCAAAACTGCTTCTTGTCCAACACAGATGCCGCCTCCTTTAAATGCTCAAAATCAAAGTAGAATCTGAAATCTTTGCCCTCCTCATCCAACCTTGATGATGTGTAAATCGAAGACAGACATATGCTCAAATCCATTATCAACGTTCGGTTCAGGTACTGAGCTTCCCCAAGAGCACACAAGAAACTCCACAAGTAATGATTCATGCTCTTACACCTGTCTCCACCACCTTCATAAATCAAATATTTACCATGACTAAATGAACTTTCAGATTCTACCACAGGGAGACTGTCATTAACAAACTCTCCAACAACTGGTAATGCGCTGGCCAGCTCCAGATTCGCTGGCGTCTTCTCCAGCCCACCTTTCAGATGCTTCTTCCTCTTCCTGGCATTTACACCCGTATGGTACTCCCCAATGCTAACAATACTAAGTGTACAATTCTCAGACCTATCAATCACAAACCGCCTATAATCCTTATAAAATGCAGCAGCTTTCCCTTCCTTAGGCCTAAATCGCCAAGCCATATCGCAAGTGCTGTCATTGGAACCGGGAACTGGCTTCCCAAATCGGTAAAAATGGATATCCTGAAACTTGTCAATGGTTGCCCTCATCATCAAATGAAACACCTCAGGGTCCTTACAATCAATAGGGCCACTCACATCACACTGAGAAGCTGAGGCAGCATCGCCGCCATCAACAGTATCGGCACTAACCAAGTTATCAACATCAGTTGAGTTGATAATGGAGCCAAAAACTGTTTCATTAGCGGCCATGAAATCCTCCCCTGTTCTAACAACAGAGTTATCAGACTTAAAAGTGGCATTGGATTTGGAAGTGAGGAATGTGGTGATCTTGGTTGAAGGGTGAAACAGAGGATCCTCAGGTTCATAAGTGGCAGCCATAATGGTGAAAACCAAAACCCCAATAACAAAAAATGAGAAGCAAACGTTCCCAATCATGGCCATGGCATTTTGACCTAAATTCTCAGGCCGGAAAGTCCCGGTTCTAGAAAATGCAGACCGACCCAGCATTCTTATTGTTATTGTGTATCAAATCACCCCCGAGATATGTATCCTACAAGAACATCAAAAAACAATGATACCCAGTAAAGTAACAGGGATTATGACAGCGAAAAAGGTTTAAAGTTGTCATTTTTTATTAGAGAGAAGAAATTATGAAATGAACCATCAAAGTAATTTGAAGATCTGAAAATGAATGAAGCAGAAGAAACTAAATCTTATGAGAGTGAACATTTAATGAAATTGCAAGATCTGAATTCAGAATTAGAATTCAATTGATAACTAACCTTTTATCTTGAAAAAAGATAGATCAAGCAAAAGGGCATCACTGACACCCCCCCTCTCTCACTCACTCACCGAATCTTTCGGTGCTGTTCATATATGAAACTTGTCAACACAAAATCGAATTATGATTATTCAAATATTAAAAGATAAAAAAAATTATGATATAATAGTACAAGATATGAGCGGAAGGGGTGAAATATAAAAGAAAAGATGAAATAGTTAATTAATACACAAATTTAAAATTAGTAATTTACTTTTTTAAATAAAGTAAATTTTGGGAAGATAATTATTTGTTCGATATTTTCACAATTAATTATAATGGTTTCATTAATTATGATAATGGGATTTTGGTGACAGAAGAAGATGGTAAGAGCAAAACTTGGTCACCGACAATGGCAAAAGGGTAATTGTACACGCCACTCCACGCTGCCACGTAATTCCATACCTTTACTTTTTGGACACTTCAATTTCTGATATAGTTTCCGGTAATATAAAAGAAAAACCAAATCTTACATATTAAAATTAGTAAGTAATATTTAATAGTACAAATTTTACTTTTTGCAAAAAGAATTTATTCATTTTATTTAAAATAATATTTTATGAAACTACTTTTGATTTGATATTAAAAATGAAGAATCGAAAATAAAACTACAATCAAATGAATGCCACAGAGTAGTCATATTAAATAAAGCAAAATTATTTGAATAATTTTGTATTCTATATCAATATTCAAGATTTGGAAGTATTTATACCCGTCTTTCTAGTAATTTTTTTTCTCACCAAGACAAAGTTTGGTTTTTAATCTCTTAAAAAATGTGTACCTATTTATAATTTTGAAATGTACCATATAATTTTCTTTTCTGTAAAATATCGTTTATAGAGTGATGTATTTCAAAATTAGAAAATTTAAAATGGCTTAAAAAAAATTAGAGAAATATATATATATATATATATATATATATATATATATATCGAGGTTATATGTAAGGATCCGTTTTTTTTTTTCATTACTTTCTTGTATTTTCTTTTTTTGTCATTATTTTCTTCTTTTTCTTCTTTCATTTCTTTGAAAATCTTAGGGTCATAGAAGATTATAGGTATGAGAGAAAGGAGGCAGCAGGAGGAACTCGTTCCTCTTCGCGGTGTAATTGTTTTCGCTTATGGGTGCGGTGGAATCAGCGTTTTCTTCGTGACGGTGGAGTTCTGGCATCTTCACGGTGAGTTTCAGGTGACTCAGGCACAACGTTCTCCACGATCGTTTTAGGGTTCAAATTTGGGGTTCCTTTCCTCTTTCTGATTTATGGTGTTTTGGGGATTAAGGTTTCAAAGAGGATTTTCTTCCAGCATCTCGCAATCTTGGGTGTTACTAGGAAGGAGAAGAGTTTTTAGGTAAGGAAGCTAATTTTGTATCTTTAAATTATGTTCGTTGTGTAAGTTTGGTGCTTGCATGTATGATAAACTGATTTTATTATAATCTTACTGTGTATGTTAGAGTTATTTCATTTAAATGGGTATATTTGGCTAGTTGATTATTTGTTTTTTATAATATGTGATATTGATGTTATTGTGATGACGAACGGTGTGTTATGAAGGTGTGTTGATGTTGTGAATTGACTAAACTGTTCAAGGTGCAGTGAGTTATCAAAGTATGAGTTTTGTAGTTAAAAATGGAGGTTTTATAGGTAAGTTTGAAAGATAAGGGTTGGAGTTATATATCTGGTTTTTCAAGTCTGGTTTTATGTCATTTGAAACTTGTTAGAACTCAGAGTTAGAGAAAATTTGATATAGAAACATGTGTTAGTTATTAGAGTGATTTTTGAAAGGTTTCAAGCTTTTTTTTGGGAGGGGGGTTGTGGTTTAATAGTTGAGTTTTGAGATAAAGGTTGGTTTGGGGAATTTGGTTTTTTAGGTCTGTTATAGGGTCATTTGAGACTTGCTATAAGTATGTTTTTGGTGAAAACTGATCTAGAACCAAAAAAGGGGCCCATGGTTGGTGTTTGAGTAACTTTTTAGTACAAATTAGAGGTTTGGTTAGTGAAATCATGAAGTAAGGAGTTGAGGAAAATTTGGGGAGTTTGGTTTGTAATTGAGCCATTTAGGACTTTTCTAAACTCTTATTTTGCTAAAATTGGTGTAGGAAGTGGTAGAAGTGAGTTTAGGTTGTCTAGAATTGTTAGTTTCAGTTTGGAGTGGTCAATTTGAGTTAAAAGTGTGTTTTCTGAGGTGTCTTGGTGCCTAAGGGATTGTAGGAACCATTTAAACTTGTGTAGAGGGTAACCAAAGTCAAAACATGAGTTTTAGGACCTGGTGCATCGCTCAGCACCCCTCAACCAGCTTTTGTTTTTTTTTTTAGTTTTGAGATCTCAAATTTGGAATTCCATATATCAGTTTTAAACGTTCTTTAGGTTGTTCTGGGGTTTTGGACCCTTTTGGAACTGTTTTGGGGCTTTTGGACCCTTCCTCATTCAAAGTTGTTTTCCTTGCCTAGTTTGGATATCAAGTTGTTGTGAAGAAAATTTGTGTTATTATATGTTTTCTGATGACTTGTAAGGGTGTTTCTAGTTATTTAATGTATGATCAATAGTTTCATTTATTGGTATACTATTTATAAGTGAAAGGAAATGTGTATAAATTATCAAGTGGATTCAAATTTGTGAAGGTTAGTTCCAAGGTGGAACTTCTTGGTGTAATTTCCAATGTTGTTAGAATGAATGTAGGTAGCTCGGTCTTAGGGGTCTTTCTGACATTCTAAAGCTCATACATTCTCACACAGAGAGGTTTGACACATGTGGTGAGAGTAGCACGAAGTCTTAGTCTAGGTGCTTCTAGTATGACCTATGACGTGGTATAAACTAAAATTGTGATGTGTGATAGGATGAAACCCAATTGAAAAGGGCTTTGCAAAGCAGTAATGGCCACCACAAGTGCACAACCCGTCATAGTTCGATATTCATTCTAAATCTAGATAGTCAGTCTAGGTCCTTATATATTAGGGTGTGTAGGTTGATGTATGTTATATGTGATTCATGTACGTCTTATTCTAAATGCTATATGAATTGTTTTGTATCTATCTTACCCTTGTGTTTGTATGCTGTTTGTATGTGCTTGTATTTAAATCTTGGTTATGATCATTTAGTTGGTGTGAACAGAAGGTGATGAGGTGAAAGTGTAACATGTTTTTGATGGAGACGTCCCTAATGCATAGATAAATTAGTAATTATCTGTTTTAGATTTATCTTCTTTTAGTGGTTGAGACTACCATTCTTGTATATAGTTTTGACACAATTATATTGTATATAAAGTTTAAATTTATGGTTGTTTTTGGATGACTGTAAATATCCTTTATATTCTTGTCTATAATTGATACATTATATTAAATTTGTGATGGCTATTATATAGTTTAATGTTATATTTTGAAATGTTACATTATAAACTCACTAAGTCGTGAATGTATGAGTGTTTGTCTCTATCACCATTCGTCCTACACTCTGTTTGGTCAAACTTGGAGGTTACCTACAGAAGGTACTCCAATACCAAAATCAGCAAAAGTTTGACCAGTTCAACAATAAATACATAATAAATTTAATCACCTACTTCATTACCTTAAATCTGTATTTGTAGATTTCGAAATAGACTTCAGATTACCAACAGCCTAATCACAGCCCAATTGGTAATGATCATACTTTAGTGTAAACTATTCATCATCAAGCTTAATTGTTGTTTAAGAATGACCATTCGATCTATAGGGTTCAGTTGCTCGGTCTCTAGGTGGTTTAATGGACATTCCTGATTGTGTGGATCGTTTGGTCTTAGGCTGATCGAATGGACATACGACACATAGGCCCCCTAAGTCCGAGCATATCATGAAATACAAAGGGGTTTGTTGTTGTAAAAAAAAAGGTCCCAAGCATTTTGGAGGAGATTGGCTTCTCTCGATGATCAGTAGGTTAGGAGAGTGTAACTGTCTTCCACAATTCGTGGAGATGTGTCAGTTGGGAGAAGTTACAATTGATAGGAGTGGGACATGTGGCATGTTGGAATTCTTGCACCATAGGAAACGAAGGGTCATGAGATGTGACCCGTTAGATCTTCCTTAATCTGATGGTTTGAATTTGTCCATTGGAACCCCATTTCGGCTATAAATAGAGGTGGGATTCAACGTCATTTTCACCACTACTCACCTCTTTCTTTGAAGTACTGAGTGTTTCATCCTCTCTCTCTCAAAGGTAATAATGTATATTGTTTTATTGTCATCATTTGAGGAGTCTAAAGGGAGTGGAGGTTGAGGGTATATTGATGGTGCATCATCATCATCTGTGTCATTAGTTGGGAAATCCATCTTTGGATCAACCGAGCGAGACATATATAAAGTCAGGCAGTGCAGCAACAAATGTAGATATTAATGATGTCATCACTCAAGACAACACAAACGAGGTAGCTGGGTTAGAAATGGACGCCATGAGGGAGTGAGATAGGTCTTTCACTTCTATCTTGCCCGTTCCAAGGTACGGTTAGGCTCCTCATGAGATTGGTGAGTATGTATCTCTTTATGCATGACACTCTTTGGAGGAGTTTTGCTGGTAGAGTGTCCATGGTTAGATCAGTGGAAGACACCGATCACTTCAATTTTGTTGTTTGTAAGAAGAACGAACGAGTCTTCCACGAGAAGGAAGGTGTTGCACATGATATTTTCTATGCATACTCATCCCTCTTTAAGCATATGCTTGTTCGGTTGCCCTTCAGCGGCTTTTAGATGGACGTTTTGAGAGAGTTGAATTTTGCTCCCACCTAACTACACCTCAACAGGTGGGGTTCATGCAGGCCTTTGAGGAAGTTTGCAAAGGCTTGAATGTTACTCTCACTCTCCCTTGCTTCTTATACTTAATTAGGACCCGACCACACGTAAGAAAAGCTTAGGTATCTTTGATCTCTGAAAAAGGGAAGTGGTTATTCACTATCTTCAACACTTCCTCTAAGGGATTTAAGATCAACTACCTTAAGGTAGTAATAAAGGAAAGTTGTTGGTAGAAGTTTTATATGGATAACGATCGACCAAAATTTCCATTTTACTAGACAAAGAACCCGAGGAAATTGACTTCCTGGATGAAGTCCATGATGACACTGGAAGAGTTAGAGGCGATCAACCTGATTGTCCAGTTACCTTGTTGTCTCCCTTCCCGAAGCCTCGTTTGTCTCATTGATTCTGACGAGCTCTGTAATAAAGTGTCCAATAAGTTTTCAATTGTATTATGTTCTCTAACTCGTCATTTTTAACTTGACTAAATTTCTTGTTTTATTTCAAATATAATGGCATCTCTTAACCCTGAAAATAATGCCTTCGTTAAAAATGTCACTTGGCAAAAGGCTGCAACAAAGGCTATTAGAGAGGATACATTTGGTTCTCGACTGCCCCCTACAAAGGCCCCTACTCCTAGGCGTCCTTTAGGGAAGAGGGCCCCTACTTAAGACCAAAGGGCCATCTAACTAGCTTTTGCTATCCCTCAACCAACTCCGATCACAATCGTTCCTCCGATTGCTTAAGATAAGGGAAAGAGGAAATCTCATAAGGAGATATTTGCTTCCTCTCAGAAGAAAATTAAAAAGCAGGTCGTTTATTCGGGTCCTCTTCCTACTAGGTTGTTTGACTTAGAGGTCCGCTTAGCCATGAAGGCTAACTTCAACCTGTCTAGTAAGGAATAAGGATGGGTGAAGAAAATGTTTCAAGAGGTGGCCTTCAAGCTGACCATTTGAGTGGACCTTCGCATGCCTTAGGCCTCCCAATTCGAATATAAGGAAATTGCCTAGTTAGAGGAGTTGAAAGGCGCTCAAGTGGATTTGGAGGTCTCTCGGAAGGGTAATGAAGAATTTACCAAACAACTAGATGAGGCAAGGAAGGCTATTTCAATTTTGATAAAGCTAGACAGGCTATCGCGGCAAAGATAGATGACGCTCGGACGACCATCCGCCAACTCCATAAGAGGAATGACGACCTCAAACTGTATCTCCAAAAGTTGAATGAGAAATATGGAGAGTTTGCGGACAAGCGGGATGGTTTGTTGAAGCAAAAGGTCAACCCAACTACTAAGGTCGAGGAGCTAAGAGAAGCAATCTACAACCAACATACTAAGCTTCAATATCTCATGCCACATTTTTCTTTAACATCTTCGCTGATCATAAAGGATTTGATTTGACAAAGTGGGTGGTGGATGGGCAGTTGGTGAGCATCTAGCCCGTTGAGCAAAAGGACAACCAACATGTTCAGGTCATATATAATGAAGTTAAAGTTACTAGTAGGGAGGATAAATAGGATCACGCGAGTGATCAAGAGTAGGGCAAGGCTTTGGTACAGTGGTTTAAAATATATAAACATTTTGACAATTGTGATTCTAATGGCTGTCAATGATAATGGTAATTCTTACCATTATCTGAGGTTCATTTTAGAGACAAAATCAGCTCCCCTTTAGCTTATTACTTGCTTAAATCCTCTCTTTTATCTTGTTTTAGTGTTGATTTGTATTTTGGGCTACATTATGTAAATAATACTATAATCTCCTATTTTTTTATCCATTTTGATATTAGGAAGATCCTTCATTACATTGAAGAGTCTCGGTGACCCAAAGAAGCAAGAAGACCAACAAAAAGGTGAAGCTTGGGAAGCTCCACTGGCGCTGGGCGTCACAGTTACAGAGAGCTCCCAGTGGTTCTGGGTTAAGCGCCACTTTCCATCGCTAAGCGTCACAATTCCAATGAGCTAGTGGTTAGTGCCAGGGATATACCGTTGAGCAGTGGCGGTGCTAACGTGTCAAAATGCCTATTTATTCAAGTTCTCTCGAAGCATTTGGGGTCTTTGGTTCTTTGGAGGTGCGATTCTACTGCTGGACCTCATGCAGGGCGCGAGGAGCTTGTGGGAACATCTCCTCCTCTTCCTTTGGGTCTCCTTCTTCTTCCACCCACCATGTTTGTAAGCTTTAGGGTTCTCCATGGAAGTGGAGAACCAAATTCATCTTGTTAGGGATTATTGTAGCCTATAAATTCTTGTGTAATGGATGATTGATTCATATTTATATATGCCTTTTCTATCACTTGCTAGTATTCTTGTATCAAATCTTAAAACTTGCATGTAATAGGAATGTTCATGACTTGAATTTGGGGTTTCATGGATTATGGGGACGTAAGATGAAACCTAGAGCTGAAACAAGAGTCCTTGTAGTCATTGATTCTAGGGATGGAAGATGATTCAAATGTTGTCTTAAGATCCTAGCTCATTAATGTGGGTTTGCTTGTTAGATTTTCTAAGGGATTGGAGTTTAATAGGGAAAACCTAGGCTCTTTCACCTAAGGGATTAGGACTAGAGTGTTTTGTGGATTGACTTTAGTAAATTGATGGAGAGGAGATGAAATTGGGTAAGCACAAGAGTGAATTGGTGAAAATTAACCTTAACAATGTCATTTCACACCATTTCTAGTCTTTTCCATTTCTAAGTGCCTTCAATACCAAAGTCCAACCTTGTAATTATTTGTGAATTTATCTTTTTGCACATATTCGTAAATGATGAGTTGTTATTGAGTTTAAATGTGTTGTTAATAGTGCAATTAACTAGTGTTACACGAGTCTCTTGGGAAACGATACTTGGTCTTACCATTTTTTATTACTTGATACTATTCGGTACGCTTGCCGAGGAGTTAACAAGTTTTTGCCAAACAGGGTTATTTTGAATGTGACCGCCCCATTTGGAATACTGCCTTATCATGTATACCCCTTTAACATTGAATGGATATCTAACCTTTACCTTTTTTCCTTTCTTCCTTTCCTTTATTATATGCATTGTTTTTTTTTTATTGCAAATGCTTAGTTAACACAGGAAGACGTTCAATAATAACTTAATATGAATTGTTAAATTTTATTGAACTTGTCGTAATAAGCATCGTTCGGTTGATGTCAGAGCACTTGTAATGTGTTAAGAGTTCTCTATGGAGAGAACTTCGAGAGAAGATTCATCTGCAATGACATTGTCATTGAATGGTTGTCTGAGCCAGCAAGGGCTTTCCTTCGCGTATGCAGAAGAACCATCCTGCACTTCAACCCCAATAGAGAGGTGACAGAGCTAGAGAAATCTGCTCTCTTCAATAATATGCCTTGTTTCTCAACACCAAGAGGGGGGTGAATTGGTTGTTTATAAAAACTCTTTCTTTTGCTATCTTTTTGGAATCTTTAGAATGATCTTTTAATCAAACCACAACAATGAAAATAATGCAGTAAAAGAGTTAAAGGGATAGAGAACAAACTCAGGTTTTTATACTGATTTGGCCTCAATGTCTACATCCAGTTTCTTCCGATCAACCTTAGATTGAAAGCCATTTCACTATAAAGATTTGAGTTTTAACAATAAGGCTTTACAGAGATCCCTCTCAAATGTAAACTCCTCTCTAACTCAACAATCTAATATAGACAGACAAGACCTACAGAAAGAACAATCCTCTTCTTTGCAGCAACCCTTTGAAACCTTTCTCAAAGTCACAAGAACACCTAGTTCTTCTTCCTGTTCCACACTTACAGGGCAACACAATCCGATATTGCAAAAACAAGTTTCTGATCAAGATATAAAACACCTTAGTTGTGCAACAAATGATCAGCCAACGACGTTAAGAGATTTCCTTCAAGATCTTCAAATTCTTTGTGTCATGATTCTTGGAGCGTTTAACACACCTGCAATTCTTTTCTTCACTAACAGATATCAAATATGAGAGTTTAGAATGATCAAAAGTCTTTATTGCAAGGTGGCATGCGTCATTATATAGATTTACATATATCAGACGCATTTTAATCGATTATGAAAATAATGTAATCGATTTCAATTTAATAGTGTTGAAATAGAATTACATTCACACAAACTTAATAGATTAAGTATTTAACATAATCGATTGCACAAAACAAGTAAGTTAAAACATATGAAAATATGACCCTTATGACAGTTAAGACTTAGCTTCAAAACAGTTTTCAATTTATACCAGACTTAACTGATTGCATAAATAGTGTAATCGGTTAAGTACTACACTTAGATAAATTTCAAAACTTTTCTCTTCAAAAACTCATCACAGCACATTATAGACGGCTGTTAGCAAAAGCACGAGTTTTAATCGATTATACCTATAATGTAATCAGTTACAACTTGTTTGCTTGCTACAGTTTAAGCATAAGTTATCTGATTAACTTAATTGATTACATAACCACTGTAATCGATTACTTCATCCAGATTATGCATTGTGCAAGTGATTAAGCGATTTTAGCATTTTGAAATATGAGTTTGTATACAAAAGATGTAGACACATGTATGATCATAACAAGTATGCAAATCAATCTATTTATTCAATGCATGTTGTTGTCACGGAAACATATAGCAAGACATATGTTGTCATCATCAATGTGTTGTCATCATAAAAAACAAACCATACAGGTATAGAGAAATGGGTTTAGCATTTATGTTGCTCCCCCTATCAACAATCTCTCCCTTTTTTTATGATGCATAACCATGATGCATTTCACAACCATGGTGCGCAAACCAGAAATTGTTTTTACAGATGCACACAAATATTATCAACAATTTCTCTAATAGTAATGTCATAAGTAATGTAGTAATGTCACAAATTTCTCCCCCTTTGGACATTAGCAAAAAAGGTAGGAAGAACATATTAATATGATTTCAAAAAATTTCTTCCCCTTTGTGTATGTAAGAAATTATTATCATAAAATTTATGCTCCCTTATCAATATGCAGTAGTTAAAAAACCAAAGTGAAAGATAGAGATGTGTAACAGAGCATGACCAACATAAACAATTTCAAGCATATATAAGATGTAACAATAAGTATCAAAGTAAAACAAATGGTGCTTGAAGCCAATGAATGTTTTGTTACCATTCAGAATACATAAAATGATTTATAGCGGATAAGAAACAATGAGTATTAGAATGTATAAACACATATACGAAATCATAATGAATGTGACAAAATATATGATTTATTAGAATAGAAACTCAAACCACATTCACGAAGATTAATCGATTATACTGCCTTTGTAGTCGATTAAAATTCTGCAGAGTACTGATATTCCAATACAGAACAATGGTCAAGATCATTTTCAGTAACAGACCTGCATACAACATTCTTCTCAACTTTGTTGAGTGTTAGTACAGATATACAGTATAATTGCGAAATAATAGAGTCACTTATTAAGTATGAATATGCAAAGAATGTATATGACAGAGAATAATACAGTTTGCATTCATGCACGCAAATATTATCACATTCAATGTTATTTCCAACTTCACTGATATTCAAATTAGAAGCATAATGTACTCCAAAACATCTTCATTTCATTCATTAATATCATAACACAATTACAAGCATTCATCCAAAACATATATGGCTTTATAGCCAGTTTTCTACATAAGAAGAAAAAAACAACAGGAAAACAACAAAAGCAAACAATAGAAACAAATTATGCAATACAAATTTTAGATCATGTCTTTAAGTAAAATGTTATCATCACTTTCATCCGCTTCACTTTCCTCTTCATCCTCCTCGCTGCCATCATCTGAACCATTAATTTTTAGCTTTCCTTTAATGGCAGTCACGTCTTGATTTATAGATTGGCAGAGAATGGTCAGGGAGTGCATTTTTCTGACCATGTGCTTCTCAAATTCAGAGCGAGGCCGGAAAGGCGTAGATGATAATCCACCAATAGCTTCTTCATCTTCATCCATATACTCATCCTTAAAGAGCCACCCGTTTGAACCATATTGTAGTCCCATGTGGTGTAATGCAATTTTGTCAATGATGTTGCTCTTCCCATATGACTCATAGGATTCATCAATACATTCTACACCAAAATGAAGAAACACTTTGAAAATGAATACAGAATACGGTAAGCTTACAGATTCAAGTCTTGTAACCTTTAGCATATTATCGGATATGGTAGCTGCCTAGTCGTTCTAAATATTCTCTTTAAGGGCATGAAGAAGGCATAAATATTCAGTTGTTACCTGAGCATGATTGTTGCCCCTTGGCAGAAGAATTCAGGTAATGACAAAGGCGCAAAGGCAATCATCCTTTTTCATTCCGTCGGTCCAGTAGTGTGATTAGTCTCGTGGTTCATTTGGATTCCTTAGGCATTCCTGATAGATAGAGAATTTGTGGAATCCTTCAATTCCCAAGTGGAATTTTTCACCACCCGAACGGAACCTAACAATCGTAGTCCAGACTTCTTCAGTCAACTTAATTTCCACACCCTTTACCTTGGAACATATTGTTCCATATTAATCTTTAAGTTAGAGTAGAACACCCTCACCAGTTCAGGATACCATGGGTCAGCCATCTCAACAAACTTGTTCAGTCCTTGTCTGTTCAGCCAGTTTTGGAACACAAACCCTTCTCTTCTGAAGAAATCCAGCTTAATATATTTGTGAGGAATAATGTTCCTTAGTCTCCAGTGATCAATTAAGTTGGTTTGAGCGTCGTCATCACTGATCCAACCATCCAGATTTGTACCACGATACAAATTCTTCCTTCCAATAGACGTAGTCCTTTTCCACTAAGAAGAAGAAGATTCCATGGTACAGAGTGTGTAGTGAAGTAAATTTTGGAGAGATTATGAGAATGAAAGTAAAATGTTGCAGAAAAAGTATGAAGGGCATATTTCTCATATTAGGTTTAAATAAATCTCAAACATAGTTTGGAGGGAAGCCCAAAATTCAAATTTTTCAGGCACAACATATTTCAATTGATTTCACCAATTTTTCAACCGATTAATTCTAATTTCAGATGCATACAATTAATTAGAAATGAATATTAATCGATTTCATTAAGTATGTAATCGGTTAAACTTCAACCAGTCTCAAACTTTTGAAAAACAGTGAAATGTTGAGAACTGTTTAATCGATTACATTACTAATATAATCGGTTAAAGTTCGTGTAAAATGTTTTCATACAATTTCAATGCAGACAAGCACAAACAATCCACATACATCAATACACATATCACAATTTAAGAATGATGCATGAATTTGGAATTAAAACACAGTTACCGCATATATTACTCAAGTGGTTTATGATTTTCCTTTGCAATCCTTCCTTGAGTCCTTGTTTGCCACTTGTTCACTTTACTTTCCTACAATGTCATCAAATGGTTTGGTTGCAGATATCCAAATAAACTTGGGGCCTTTAATGTTAGTCACAACAGTTGGTTCCTTGGGAATCCACTTAAATTTTCCTCTTGGAACACCAACCTTTTTATCGTAACAAATTCTAACAGTGTGACCAATTGAATTGCAATAGAAACTGGTAATATTTGATGGTTTACTCAAATAAGTGAATTTCTTTGAGTTATAACTTTTGAGTTACAACTTTTAGCAACATAACCTATTCATTGCTTATTTATTACTCTTCTTTATGATCCTAGAACAACATCTAGGTTAGCTCTCCCTAGATTAAATTTAGCCAATGTGTTTGTTAGATACTTAATATTCTCAAGATAAGCAGGACAATCTTTGCAATCTGTTTTACCGGTTTTACTATCAGATTTAGTATTCATAGCAGATTGTAAAGCAATATCAAGTTCAACTTTTAGCTTATCATTGTCTTTTACAAGGTTATCAATTCTATGTTCATAATCCTTTCTTTCATATTTTAATTGATTAACCTTATATTGAAGCTTCATTTCTTTAGCATGGATTTCCTGGAATGCATCCAACAACTGATAGTATATGTCCTCATGGATTCATCACTAATGTTGTTGCTACTGCTATCAGAACTGACAGATCCAGCCATGAGACATAAATTTGTCTCCTCTCCAGACTAAGATTGTCTTCATCACTGGATGTACCTTCAGACTCATTATTTTCCCATGTTATACATGTTTTTCTCTGTTTGCCCTTCTTTTTATCTTGATTGTACCTTTCCTCATATTTATGATTGAGCTTCAAGGTTGGACAATTAGGTTTGATGTGACCCTCTTTTCCACATTCAAAGCAAGTAGGAATTGCATTCTGTTACCTGCAAAATCAGATACAGTATTTCTAGATTTCATAAATTTGGTAAACTTCTTTACCATCATGTTAAACACCTCCTTTTCTGGCACGTTTGCATCAGATTTAGCATCAAAGTCATTCCTTCTTGAGGCTTTCTTGTTGGACCCTTTAAGAGCAATAAAGTGTTTCTGTTCAGTTTCCTCTTCCTCTTTCAGTCTTCCAAGCTCTAACTCGTGTTCCCTGAGTTTTCCAAAGAAAGTAGCTATATTCATTGAAATCAGATCTCTTGATTCTGATATAGCAATCACCTTAGGTTGCCAACTCCTGTTCAGACTTTAAAGAATCTTTATGTTGATTTCTTCCTTCTCAAATGATTTCCCAAGTGCAATCAGGTGGTTTACTATGTGGGTGAGCCTCTTCTGCAAGTCATAAATATTCTCTCCAAGCTTCATCCTAAACATTTCATACTCTTGGATGAGAGAATTCTTTCTGGCTCTCTTGGATTGAATTACTAGAATGTATTAGAACCTGGAAAACATAAGTACGATGTACTGTCCAACTCAATAGTCTGTACATCACAAAAAAACCCACAAAAAAAAATCCTAATAGTCAAATCTTGAATGAGATGTGATTTGATGTATTGAATGAAATCTGGTTAAGGCCTTATATAGGCTTGCTTGCAACTTAGACTTAAAAAACTAGAAAAATTGTATTTTGCAAGTCATATCAATTGCTTACAACAGATAAAACTACCTAAACTATCCTATATCTGGTTACAAGTCAGAAGAACAAACTTAAAACAAAATATAATTACAGGATATGGTTAAATAACTAATTTCTCAAAAAAAAATTAATAATCATATCGAGTCTATATTGTTTTTCAATCCCTATATAATAAAATGGAGCATCCTAGAAGCACATGAATTCATAATTATTTATTTATTTATTTATTTATATTAAAAAAAACTCAAATTATTGTTTTCAATTTTCTCATAAATGTGTGGCATCATTATTTTATTTAGTTGCTACTTGATAGGTACAATAATATTTAGCTTTTCGCTTTGGAAAAATTGATTAAGAATCTGGTGTGCGATTTCCCGTGACTTTTTACCAAAATGATTAAAGTATCATTTAACAAATTATGTATGAGACATATACCCTATAAACTCTTCTTCTCAAAACTACCAAACATTTTTTTTCTTCATTGCCTTATTATACATTACACTCAACGCTTCTACTATAATATATAAGGAATAATATAGTGACAAAACATCTTGTTTTCTTTTAATGATTATAGTGTAATTTCATAAAAAAAAAATATTAGAATGAACACACTAGTGGAAAAATGTTGTTTAACGTCAGCCCATAGACGTATGTTAGAGCTTCACCGACGTCATATGATGACCGGTGACATTACAGTAAATAAGATGGTAACCTAGACATCGGTTTCAAGGTAATACGACGTCTATTATATTAAGCAGTACACGTCAGCTCTGCCATAAGCCGACGTCCAATTTAATGAGGTAGGCGAGAAGACAGACTTCTCCTGCGCATTTGACGTCGGTTATGATTGGGGTCGACGTCTACTTGGGTGCAGTTAATGTTGGTCACCTGATTCCCAGGCTATTAAATGTCAGGTTGTCAAAAACCGACATCTATGGCCTGTTCGGAAGGCGGAAAGACAAAAAATTTATGCAAAATAGACGTCACATTTCTGGGTGCGCGACGTTTATGTGCCTGTAATTGATTATGTGCATCAAACTCTGAGGCACTTCCACGTCCGACAGTAGAAAACCGACGTCTATATTATTATAGACGTCGGCGCCCCTTCACAACTGTCGTCTACGTCCCTGACAGGAAATGAAACGTCAATCGGTTCAGCGCCCTAGACATCAGTGCCCCTTCACAACCGACGTCTAATGGGCATTCAAAAAGTTAGTTTAAATGTTAACTTGGTCGTCCAATTAGTTAGACAACCGACGTCTAGATTACTATAGACGTCGGTTTCGCAAACAACCAATGCTCAATTTCATTTTAAATAAACCACAGACTCTTCACGGCATTCAATTTCTGATATCGTCTTCCTCTCTTCTCTTTTTTCTCTTGTTTCTCTCTTGCGACATTGCATTATTGTTTCTGATATCTTTATCGTCTTCCTTCTCTTCTTTTTCTCTCTTCCGACATTGCATCCCAGGTGATTTTTTTTTATGCTTACCGTTTAAACTTTGTTTAGTCATTCATCGATTATCTTCCGGTTCAACTGATTAAAATTTGCTTTCTTTGTGTTGTATTTTAGTGCAGTTTTGTTCCTTTCTTGGGGTAACGTAGTAACACATTCTCCATGTGCTAGCTACCTCCCAGAAAAAACGGCGTGTTGTGAATTTCTTTTGGTCGTTTCAACCCAAAAACGACCCTGGGTCGTTGCCTAGTTATCGTTTCACCATGATTTTTCCTTCTTGCGGATGAAAATGGAACTAAGCAACAACCCAGGTTCGGTTTTGGGTTGAAATGCCATAAGAAATTCAAAAGACGCAAGTTTTTTTTCGAGGAAAACTAGCAAAAGGAGATTGTGCTACTAGGCTATCCAAAGACGGGAACAAAATTGCACTAAAACACAACCACTGTATTAGACGTCGGTTAATGTATACAAACGACGTCTATAGTACCTTTTAGACGTCTGTCAGTGTCATTTTTGAAGTCTTTAGTGCCTCTTCTACGTCAGTTATTGCTCAGACCGACGTCTATATAATGTCTATAGACATCCAGTTTCGACGTTTAGTGACGTCAGACATGGCACTGACTAACGTCATTATAGACGTCGGTTATATTCATGTCCGACGTCCCATTGACGTCACCGACAATGACGTCGGTTGTTTAGTAGACGTTAAAAGCCTAAAATAACCGATGTTAAACAGCATTTTTCCACTAGTGACAAGTTAGAAAAATTAGAGAAAAGATAAATCTTGTTTTATGTTGATGACTTTAAAATGAAGAAAGTATATTTACGACTTCAATTTTGATTATTAAAAATACATAAAAGTTAATTTTGATTATTGAAATTACATAGAAGTCATGCATGATAAAATGATTTTAATTTATTTATTTTTCTGTCACATAAGTTATCATGTTAAAAAAGGACATTTAATGTTTTCTTAAATTTGGTGCACATATTAACTCTTTAAATTATTATATAAAAGAACATTTAATAAGTTCATCATCATCCCTTATATATATTTAACTTCTTTCACTATGAATTACAAATACCACATTTTCATACAGCATGTGACTTGTTTATTAATCTTTTATAGTCTCCCTTTCATACCTATATTTTATCTTTTCTTTTTTCACTCAATTATTTTTTCAAATCTCATCTATTTCATAATCTAATCACACCACAATATAATTGGAGAGGTAAAGTGTATTCGAATATATTTAATTTCAAAATAAAGTAAATTTTTATTTATTCTATAAAATCGTTCTTTTTTAACTTTTGTAGTGTTTTAGTTACTGGTCTTAGTAAAGATAGTTGAGAGAAGTGATCCTCTCAACTTAATATATCTTATATTGAACTTCTTTAGTTTTGAGAGTGACTCCATTTATTACGTTTATAGAGCTTTAGTTTTGAAGAAAGTTATTTAAGATAAGGAAAATTAATAAATATTTATAAGGACTAATAATTTATAATGGTGATGATAAAGCTATAATAAGTGTCTATGATGAATTATATAAATAAATAGGAGGATTGATTTATTTTTTATTGGTTTATTTCATTTAGTATTACTTATTGTTTTGATCCTTTGGATTGATTATATGTTGATGCTATGCCTGTGTTTTGAGCTATTTTTGTAACATGATAAAATTCTCTTGAACAAAGAAACATATACTTAGCCATGTGATATAACTAATGATATATATAACATCTAAGTGTGTCAATTACGATCATTACAAACAAAACACAATAGCAATTTTGAGTTTTACAAAAAAATGAAGTTTTGCTTAGATACATTGATTTCATAATAGTAAAGATGTTTTTATTTAACTAATAATACCTTATCTTCAAAGTCTTATCTCAATTTTAGAGTTACTAGATTTGTCTGCACCTATTGTTGCTCACATATTATCATACTATCATCGCAGAAAAAAGAAAACAAATAGCATAAAAACTCACAAATAGGTATAAGTAAAATGTAATAGGTATGAATGATAATAATAAAAATCGTTATTTTTTTAAGGGAAGGTGGAGATTGAAAAGTTTGATGGCAGTGACTTTGAGTTTTGGAAGATGCAGATAGAGGATTACTTATATAAGAAAAAGTTGTATCTACCCTTAAAAGGGTAGAAGACATACGCATGGAGCAATCAGATTGGCAGTTGTTAGATCGACAAACATTTGGTATGGTCTGATTAACATTAGCCAAGAATGTTGCGTTCAACATCATTAACGAAAAAATAACCACAAATTTGATACAAGCATTGTCAAATGTGTACGAGAGACATTTGCAACCAATAAAGTGTATTTGATTCACAGACTTGTCAACCTCAAAATGGGTGAAGGTAACTCGATTACTTTAGTGAATTTAATACAATTATTTCACAGTTAACATTAGTGCAGGTAACTTTTGATGATGAAATATTAAACATTAATTTTATTATTGTCTCTTCGGGAAATTTAGGAGTGCAACTGTTAATGTAGTTAGTAATTTTGCAAGCAACAGAAAGTTGAAGTTTGATAACATCCATAACTTAATCTTAAGTAAAGATGTTAGGAGAAGTTTAGTAGAATCTTCTAGTTTTAATTTTGTTTCAGCATTGGGTGCTGAAAACAGAGAAAGAAATAGCTAGAAAGGTGGTAATTAAGGTCAAGGCATATCAAAGTCTAAAGAGAGACCACAAACAAAATTCTGGAATGATATCACTTATTGGAATTGTCAGAAAAATGGTCACTTTACAAATCAATGTTAGACTTCAAGGAAGAACAACAACAAAAAGAAGCAAGATGATGATCAATCACTAAATGCAGTAACTGTTGAAATTGTAGATGCACTATTATATAGTTTAGATAGTTCCATTGACTCATGGATTATGGATTCAAGTGCGTCATTTCATACTAAACCTTCCTTCAAACTATTATCTAACTATGTTTTTGGAAAGTTTAGGGAGGTTTACCTTGTAAATGAAAAATCTATTGATATTGTGGAAATAGGTGATAATAAAACTAATGCTTTTATTTCATCATCAAAAGTTATATGCATTAATGTCAATTGTGCAATAATTGTATTAAATTCACTAACATAATAAGTAATTGAGTTATCTTTACCCGTTTTGAAGTTGACAAGTCTGCAAATCAAATACACTTTATTGTTGTAGATGGCTTCTAATACATATTTGACAATGTCTACCTAAAATCAATGGTTGTTTTCTCATTCATGATGTTTAATGCAACATTCTTAACTAATGTCAGCCAAATCACACCAAGTGTTTGTCGATTTAACAACTCTCAATCTGATAGCTCCATGTCGTCTGGCTTCTGCCCTCTTAAGGGTAAATTTAACTTCTTCTGATACAGGTAATTCTTTATTTATATCTTACAGAACCCAAAGTCACTATCATCGAAATTCTCAATCTTCACCTTCCCTTCTTCCAATGTCATTATTCCCACTACATTTGAAGAAAGCTCTCATATCTTCTCTAAATTATTATTTAACTATGTTTCTGGAAAGTTTATGAAGGTTTACCTTACAGATGGAAAATCTCTTGATATTGTGATGTGATATTAACATCATAACCTCTAATTGAAGCGTGTGGACTTTGAATAATATCGGACATATTCATGCCTTAAAGAGAAACTTAATATCTATAGGATGGTTGGATGATGATGGGCATTACACCACTTTTGGAGATGGACATTGAAAAGGTAATGAAAGGCAATATTGTTGTTGCTCGTGGAAATAAGCTATGATCTTTTTTTACATGATTGTAAATGAGGATATGATATCAGTTGCAAAAGTTAGCAATAGTCCCTCTTTGTGGCATCAAAGACTTGGGCATACGAATAAGAAAGGAATGAAACTCATGATCTCAAAAGGTAAAATACCTAACTTAAAGCATATTGACGTTGGACCTTGTGAATATTGTATCTTTGAAAAGCAGAAAAAAGGTTAGCTTCTTCAAAACAATGGGCCAACTCCAACGAAATCCCTTGTGGTTCACATTATTATGTAACCTTCATTAATGATTCTACAAGAAAGGTATGGGTCTACTTTCTTAAGAATAAATTTGATGTATTTTGTGTTTAAAAGGCGGAAAAAGGAGGTTGAGATTCAAACATGTTTAAAAGTTAAATGTTTGAAGTATGATAATGGTGGAGAATATGATAGTAGTGAATTCAAGGAGTTTTGTTCAGAGAATGAGATCAGAATGATCAAGACAGTTCCAAGAACACCAGAAAAAAACGGCTTAACAAAAAGAATGAACAAAACCTTAAATGAGAGAGCAGATGTACGAGATTCTAGTTAGGACTACCCAAGGTATTTTGGGCATATACAATAAACACAACAACCTATCTTATAACTAAAGGATCATCGTTCCTTTAGATTATAAATTACATGAAGCAATATGGTTTGGAAATGAGGTCAGTCTCTCATACTTGAAAGTCGTTGGTTCTGCTTCATATTGAACTCTAATAGTAGAGATAAACTAGACCTTAAGGCAAAACGATGTTATTTCATTAGCTATGGATTTGACATGTATTGCTACAGGTTTTTGGATGACCAAAACAAGAAAATTATCAAAAGTAGAAATGCCACTTTTAATGAAAACATGTTCTATAAAAACAAGACTTTAGAATCAAAAAATGCACAAACAAAGTGATAGAGTAGCTCCAGCCATGGACGTGGATTTGAGGCAGCGAAAGATGATTGCATTCAAACCAGAGGCAGCGGAGGATGTTGCTTGGGATTTGGTAGCCATGTGTAGAGGTGAAAGAGTGGTTTAGATGGTGGATGAAGAGTTGTTTGATGGTGTGAAAACTAGCTCAGACGGCCTTCACTGGAAGGGAGCTAGGTGGAGGAGGGAAAACTCAATTAAAATGACTTTTGAATAGAGTTTTGGGGTGCTGGAAAATGCTTCAGCAGAGGGAAAACTCATTCATCATCAAAAGTGTTTGCCTAAGCTAATACAAGCAAATTTATAATGAAAGACCCAAGCTATGAACGGTGCAGATGGTTGTGGAAGAAGCTCAGATCTTCACACGTGGCAGCGGTGAGGGATGTGTGTTCTTCTTTTGGAAGATGTAAGGCAAGGGCGTGGAGGTGCAGCAACGTTTCTACCATGTCACACATCAGATGCCATGATGGTGTGATTCATGTGTATTTTTCTTGAGGCAGCTCCATGCTTGCTATTCTCACTCCCCTTCCCTATATGTAAATGACTTCTTTGTCCTTCTTCTTAGGTTGGATAGTCCATGGTGTCCTAGCCTTATTGGACCCTACAAGACAACCATATAAGTACTAAAAAGAAATCATTCTAAGACTTAGAGAAAGAAAATCAAGAAAAAGTCTTTCTTCAGTCCCCTTTCTTAGCCTTAGCTTTAGTTAGTACTCCTTTGAATGGAATGCCCTAAATGGGTTTCCATCATACCCTCCCTCTTGAAAAAGATTTGTCCTCAAATCGGGAAGATATAAAAAAGCACAACTTTGGTTTGTCACTTTCCTCCTGGATCAAAAACATATCTACAATAAGCATCAAACATGTCTCCAATTAGTATCAATCCAAGAAAGAATTTTTTTTGGAAGTAACTTTAGAATAAGGACTTTGTTTTATAGTTTTAAGGAAATTTGAAAGTCCTAATTCACAAGTCACTTTTCTTTTATCTTGAGTTTCTTGTATCCCTAAGGGTAATAATAACTCAAGATTTAAATTGCCATATTTTGAAGAGGGTAGTATAATGAAAATCAGTATGGCAATTAGTTTAAAAAAGAAGTTATCATGAAAAGGTTTAAAGATAATTAAAGAAGAATTAAAGGAATGAAGACCTTCCCTTTTTGGTTCCCTTGTATTTGTAGGAGTAGAATTTGCCATCAATAGCAATTGCTCCTTTTCTCTCTTTTCTTTTTCTGTTCTCTCTTCTTCTTTTCTTCTCTTGTCTTCTTCTCTCTTATCTTCTTCTTCTCTCTTTCTCTTTTCCTCTTCTATCTTTTCTCTCAATTCCTTTTCTCTCCTTCTAGTTTCTCTCTCTTTTCTCTTATCTAAGAGTTTCTCAAGTTTTTCTTTAAATTCAATTTCCCTACGAGAAAAACCATTTAGACCTTTCATAAATGTGTTTGCCTCTTGAATGAGGTGTCCCATTAATTCTAGGTCTCTTTTGGCTGAAAGAGGAACAAATTTTCTTCTCATGCAAGCTTTTAGTTCAAACCAATCATGAATGAAAGATTTTTTACCTTTCTTAACATTGTATTGTCTCTCATTCCACCACTCACTTGCATGCTCTTCTAATCTAGAGAGATATATGCTAAGAACATGAGATTCACTCTCTCTAGAAAGAAAAATGGAACCATAGGCTCTAGACTCACTTTTGTTAACAAAGGATGGATGCATCTTATCAATTTCTTTTTCCCAAGATAAGTATGCTAAAGCACTAATGTCCTTACCAAAGAATGGAATATCTTTCTTAACTTGGCTATACCTTTCATCCTTCCTTCTTTCTTTTTGTTCACCCTTCATGATTTCCTCAGACATCTTTTAATTTCAAAAGTGGGTTCTTAGTTTAAAATGGTTTAAGATTTTGCCAAAAGACGATTCCCAAATAAGAGATGAGCTAAAGGCTGCTTAAATACCAAGTCTTACCTAGCCATAATGTCTAAGACTACTTACTTGACCATTTTCAAAGTAAGATTCACTATTGAATTTAAAAATGGACTCAAACAAACAAAAATGAAAGTTAAAACACCTAGACTTCTAATTTCGGACACCTAATGTGACATGGCTTAGAGTTTAATCTCTTCTAGCCTAAATCACTCTAAACACGCAAACAAAAATTTAAACACAAGCATCAAACAGTTGCCAAGAGTTGAAAGAAAGAGCACCAAGGACTCTTCCCACACCACTTGAAGTCCGTTTACAAAGAAGAAACTAACATAAGAAAAGCCCATTACAGATTCAAAACAAAAACAAGACAACTCAAGTGTTGTTGCCACGGTTTGTCCCAATTTCCTTGTCCTGGACAGCTTCTGGACACTTTTAAGTCTTCTAGATTTTTGGATTCAACTTTCCCTTCTCGGTTTTGTTACTGCAGCTTAGAAGGTTCAATGCTTTCCACGGTTCAGTGACTTTGTTGTCAAATGCAAGTACTATAGAATGAAATAAGCACTGCTGCGGTGATGACTTCTGCTGTTTGAAATAGTGCAGTTTTGGCACTATCTTGCAGCCATGTGTGCTTCTAATTTCCAGAATGTTGGAGCTTATCACCCACCGGGTTTAATTCCTACACAAATAGATTACACCAAGAGCAACAACTCTTCCAAATTGAGCAAAAAGATTAATGAATTCAATTGACCAAAATCATTGGCTTGAACAGCTGGAGAGGAAGAACCAAACTGGACAAAACAGTGTTGTATGGAAACTGCAATTTGACTAGCTGTACAAGTCCAAAATAATTTCCAAATAAACAAAATAAGACCAGTTTTCTCATTTCTGTTCCAAAAGTCAATTTGACTATGTGAGTTGCACTCAAATCAGTGAATGTTTTGTGTCAGAATTTCAATTTTCCAAATCTGATTGATATGTCATGACTAAAACAGTAATTGAATGCAGCGTTTCAATTAGGAATACTCCTTCTTGCAGTCAAAGCTAGTGGACTTTAGGTGCAACACTCAACACTCACGTTCTGCACTGATTTTAGTCACTCCAAAGTGGCTCACAAATTGCAGTAACTACTCTCAAATGAGGCTTGATGCATAACAGATTTGTAGCTACTGCACTTTTTATTCTCTCTGTCAAGAAAATTGCTAAATGACTAACAAATCTCACTCGGCAAATAAGGTGTTTATGCACAATGGTTGTTTCAGCACTCAACAATGTGGCAAATCAACAATAACAAAACTGCTGCAGTATCCAGAAAATGTGCAGACCAGTTAAAGACGTGGTTCTGCTGCACCAAAAATTCACTCCAATGTTGATCTTTCCTTGCTCCAATCTACTCCTTAAGATGCTACCAGTGTTGTAGTACCACCTGAGATGATTCTGCACCCAACAAAGAGCTTAAACAAGCCACCATCAATCAATTTCGAATGCAGAAAAACAACTCTGCTGCTGCCAGAAAATTCGCAGACCAGAATGCACCACTGTATTTCTAGCAAACAGTTGGTGTGCAGATTTTCAAACACTTAAAATCAAGCAATTAAACGGCTTTCAAAGAAATATGGCACTCAAAATGATCTTGGGAAAGGCTCTAGAGTGGATTTAAAAAGCAATAAACACATACAAGTTGCATAAGCAACGAATTCGAACTCAAATTCAACATAGGCAAAACTGTTTGTTAAAATGCCTAAGAGAGTTCTTGGACTGATGCACCAGAATTAACAATTTTGCTTGGCACTAGTTCACACAGCTTTTTCAAATAAGTGCTATTATTAAATTTGCATTGTACATTACTTGTAACTCAAGTGACCAAGCTTTTGCTGCCAATTTTAAGGTGGAACTCGGTGCAAAGATCCCAGCCACAAAGAATTACAAAATTCTGCAACTCATATCAGAAAAAGTGTTGAAAATTGGTGGTTTGAATGGCAATTTTGCACAAACACGTTTGGACACTTAATTTTATGATTGGAGCAACTTTGTTTTACCAAATGTGACTTGTTCAAACTGCCAGCAGAGGCTAAAAGCTTGGAATTCAGATTTTCACTAGTTCAGTTGCTCTTTAGCACCAAAATTAAGCCAAAACACCAACCAATTTTCATCAGAGGAATCAAACTGAACTGGAAACAAATCTTATGACTCTAGAACAGGAATTTAAACTTGAACAAGACTCTAGGAATGAAATAAAAGATGTCCAGAAGTGAGTTCTAAGCTGGACAGATTCAAAAATCACAAAAATCAATCAAACAATAGTGCAGATTGGTCCAGCTGCTGGAATATATTTTTCTGGTAATTGGAAATTGATATAATCACAAGTTTTGACTTAAACCATTCACTGTTAATTTGGTATGTAACTTTTACGTGTTCCATCATTCAAGAACACAACCAGAACATATGGTGCAAAGTCAAATAAGCTTGAAAACAGATTCAATTACTGTAATACTTGGTACTGCACTTGATGGAATCAAATTGCACTTGAGCTCTTTGAATCATTGCTCTTACGATGTGCAGCTATTGAATAACCACTCAAGTCAAACAGATTTATCCAGGCAGAGATCCAACTTCAGAATTTGACAAAATTAAACCATCACACATGACTAGACATGACAGCATCAGATTTCAAAATTAAAAGACTCAAAATAAGAAATGAACCGATTAAAATGATAAGACTAAAGCAATGAAAAGCTGGAACAAAGAAATTAATAACAGAATCTACGAGAATAGGAAATGGAATGTAACAGTGTGCACAGAACAAGAAAACACGAAGGAAAAGTTATGACAGTATAGAATGGAAAGAACACTTAGCTAGAGCGTGATGCAGAACCTAGGCTCTGAATACCACTTGATAGAGTAGCTCCAGCCATGGACGTGGATTTGAGGCAGCGGAAGATGATTGCATTCGAACCAGAGGCAGCGGAGGAGGTTGCTTGGGATTTGGCAGGTGCAGAGGTGAAACAGTGGTTTAGATGGTGGATGAAGAGCTGTTTGGTGGTGTGAAAACTAGCTCAGGTTCACTGGAAGGGAGCTAGGTGGAGGAGGGAAAGCTCAATTAAAATTACTTTTGAACAGAGTTTTGGGGTGCTGGAAAATGCTTCAGTAGAGGTAAAACTCATTCATCATCAAAAGTGTTTGCCTAAGCTGATACAAGCAAATTTATAATGAAAGACCCAAGTTATGAACGGTGCAGATGGTTGTGGAAGAAGCTCAGATCTACACACGTGGCAGCGGTGAGGGATGTGTGTTCTTCTTCTGGAAGATGCAAGGCAAAGGCGTGGAGGTGCAGCAACGATTCTACCATGTCACACATCAGATGCCGTGATGGTGTGATTCATGTGTATTTTTCTTGAGGCAGTTCCATGCTTGCTATTCTTACCTCCCTTCTACTTTTTCCTTCTTCTTTGGTTGGATAGTCCATGGTGTCCTAGTCTTATTGGACCCCATATAAGTATTAAAAAGAAATCATTCTAAGACTTAGAGAAAGAAAATCAAGAAAAAGTCTTTCTTCAGTCTCCTTTCTTAACCTTACTTTTAGTTAGTACTCCTTTGAATGGAATGCCCTAAATGGGTTTCCATCACAAAACATGTATCATTAAAAGAAATTTCAGAAAGTGATGTAGTCAACAAAAAGCGTAATATAGAGGTAGACCCTGAGTAAGAACCTGAACAAAGTCAGAAACTCTTGAAGTCATGATTAGAAGATCTAACAGAACAATTATAGCACCACAAAAGTATTCTCCTTAATTACATTACTTGTTATTGATTGATGTTGGTAAACTAGAGTATTTTGTTGAGGCTATGCAGGGAGATGAATATGTTAAGTGGGAGCTAACAATGAAAGATGACATAAAATCTCTTCAGAAAAATTAAACATGGTCTTTAACCAAGCTATCAGAAGGAAATAAGGTTTTGCAAAATAGGTGCGTCTATAGGTTAAAAGAAGAACCCGATGGCAATAGAAGATATAAGACTAGACTCGTAGTAAAAGTATTCAAATAGAAATAAGGTATTGACTTCACAAAAATTTTCTCTCTTATTATGAAGATGACATCTATCAAAGTTATCTTAAGTATAGTAGTTGTAGAAAGTCTTCATCTAGAGCACTTAGATGCCAAAATTGCATTCCTACATGGGAATCTTGAGGAAGAAATCTTTATAGTACAACCAAAAAGAATTGAAGCACAAGGCCAAGAGAGTTTTGTATGCAAGCTTCATAAAAGCTTGTATGAATTGAAACAAGCACCGAGACAATGGTACAAGAAGTTTAATGAGTTTATGAGAAACTCGAGATTTCATTCTTGTTTTATATGTTGATGACATGTTGATTGCAAGAGCTAATATGGAAAATTTAATTGGCTGCAAAACAATTGTCAAAAAATTTTGAAATGAAGGATTTCAGCCAAACAAATTCTTAGTATGAGAATCTCCAAGGATAGATTTGAAGGTATTTTGAACTTATCTCGGGAGAAATATATAGAAAAATTGCTTTGCAGATTCAATGTTGAAAATGCTAAAACCAATAATGCACCTTTGGGAACTCACTTAAAGTTTTTAAAAGGGCAATCTTCTCAAACAGATGAAGAAGAAAGTTACATGTCGAAAGTTCCATATGCATCTGCAGTAGAGAGCTTGATGTATGTTCTGGTTTGCATCAGACTTGACATAGCACATGCAGTGGGAGTTGTCACTAGGTTTCTATCAAATCCCAAAAAAGAGCATTGGGAAGGTGTGAAGTGGATATTGAGATATTTAAGGAGCACTTCAAAGATGTATTTATCTTTTAGAAGAAGTAATATCACTTTACAAGGATTTTCTAATGCAGAGTTGGAAGGAGATTGGTAGAAAAAGCACAATAGGTTACATTTTTACATTGGGTGATACAACTATAAGTTGAAAGTCTAAACTTCAAGAAAGAGTCTTCCTTTCAACCACTTAAATTGAGCATGTAACTATTTCAAAAGCGAAAGAGGTGATATAGTTGAAGAATCTTCTAAACGAATTAGGGAAGGAGCAAGATAACCACATTGAATTGAAGTATCATTTATTAGAAACTTCATAAATGATAGAGACTTGTCTTTGTCAAAGATTTCAGGTTTAAAGAATTCAGCTGATATGTTGACCAAGACTATCACAATAAATAAGTTGAGGCTTTGTATTACCTTAACTGGCCTTCAAGAATAATTAATGATGAAGGCAACTACACTTAGTGATATTATAAATTAAACTCAAAGTGAAAAAATTGGTAATATTGCAAAGCTTAATTTAGTCTCACATCATTTAACTCTTTATAAAACTTGAAATACACCGAAAATAAATATAATATGGACATAGACGATCGATATATAGGTATTTGTATGCTAAACCATTAATATAGTATTTCAAATGTATCAATTTAAATAAAAATCTTAGATCATTATTTATCACATTATCAACATATCCAAAGAATAACATTTAACATCATTAACAAAGTCTAAATCTAGATAATAACATTTGGAAAATTCAAAACAGTAAAATGTAAAATAAGAAATTAATATGCATACTAAAACATAAATTTTATTTCTTAAAACTAAAATTATCATTACTAGAAAAACGCTGTTTAACGTCGATTATATTAAGCTTTTAATGTCTGATTTTTATCTGACGTCTATACGAGTGACATTAATGAGACGTCAGACCCTTTAGGTCAGACGTCGGACCTATATAGGTCAGACTTCTATATAGACGTCCGATCCATACAGGTCAGACATCTCTGAGGTTGCTTCTGACTGATGGTGATTCGAGTTTACAACTTTATATTTTAGTTGAAGAGAATGTATTGTATATTTTTTTTTATTGGATGGTTTTAAAAACGTAGTAGAGAGAATTGGAGAGTGCAAAACGCAAGAAATCGCCGCCAAAGAACGCCGCCCAAGGACACGAGAATAACTGCACCAAAACCCAACAAAAACGCATTTTAATTGGTTCAAATGAAAGATAATGCATCAAAGAGTTATGTAATCAGAGTAAAACTAATTTAAAACGGTGCAAAAGTGAGAAAACGAATCTAAAAAGCGTAACCCATAGAGAGAAAATGCGATGAAGATGATGAACAATGAGTGCGCGAAACGGCTATCTCGTGATCACGGTGTTTTAATGTTGACTTTTAGAAGTTGGTTCCCCTATAACAGACGTCTAAAGGGCTTTAGAAGTCGGTTCCCGCCATAACAGATGTCTAAATGGAGTCAAAAAGTGACTTTTTAAATTTTTGGGTTTAGAGTTTAGACGTCGGTTCCCTAATAACAGACGTCTAAAGGGCTTTAGAAGTTGAAGTGGCGGGATCAGACGTCTAAATGAAGTCAAAAAGTGACATTTTAAATTTCTGGGTTTAGGGTTTAGACGTCGGTTGCCCAAATAACAGACGTCTATAATATTTTAGAAGTCGGGACTCTCCCAACTGACGTCTATATGTCTGACAGGTAAGTGAATAGCCATTAATTTCCACCATATAAACGTTGGGATCCCTCCTATCTGACATTTATATGACTTAAAGAAATGATTTTTCATCCACCTGTCAGACATATATAAATCAGTTAGGAGAGACCCCGACGTCTAAAATATTATAGACATCGAGACACCTTCTAACTGACGTCTATCTGGCCAACTTATTTACAAAAGTACCATCGGTCATCAATATACGTCGTGCTTACTTTTAACCGACGTCTAAAGAATGACGTTTTTGCACTAATATATTTTCATTCCTTTACTAACCTTTTAGTTTTAAAATAGCTTTTTAACTTATTCTACCGATCATGTCCTTAATATAAAAAAAAATGGTGGCCTAATTACAACCATTGTGCGTATCTCCTGTAAATTAGCAACCTTTTTTAAATTCGTGATCTGATAAAGAAATACATGCAAGTACAGAATCCTTTGTAGGTGCAATGCACAACATCCTGGTGAAAGTATGCAGTGTAATTAATTATGAGTGCTGAGGTCAGTAGATCAATCTCATGTTAGTCTTGTAAACATCAATACACAGTCATGTAGGAAAGCAACACAGACTCACTTTCCATGGTGATCTAGTTAACACAACTAGCCCCCCAGAGAAAAAAAATGAAAACACATATTTACAAGTTAAAACTCAATTGTGCAGTTGCTTGATGAGGAAAAAAAGGTACACATCAAGTGGAAGGAATAGAAGGAGTGCAAGATGCAGCCCTATGCTGGATGCATTTCATGCTGTGTTCCATACTCCTTTGAACCATATCTTGCAACAACTGTTTGGCAGTTTCAGCAGCTTTATCTGCTCCATCTACTCGTTCAGCAATGTCATAAACAATTTTCTCCAAAACTGATGAGGTTAGTCTCTTTTCTGGGGGAGAATCTCTGAGCAAATCCAGAAGCACACGAGCTCTATCTTGAGCTTCAGCCGTGCCCTCCACGGTTAGACGAAGCAGACCCGGAATCGCTCCTTCTTTAAGAATCAGTTCCCGGTATTTATCCCGGCAGCTTCGGCATAAAGATAGCAGAGTTCCTACAGCATGTTCTGTGCTGACAAGTGATCCATCTTCAACTGTCTCAACTAGGGTTAAGATTCCACCATCTGCAATTGAGATTGCAGTTCGCCCTTCTTCAGAGTTGGAAAGGATTTCAAGCAGTGATGTTGCTTTTTCCGCAAACTTGGAATACTTCTTGCATTCTTTGAGAAGGTTGATCAGAGGGAAAACAGCACTTGGATCAAGAAGTTCAATGGAATTCCCATTGCTGGTAGAAAGATTATGGAGTGCTGTAACAGCATCAACTTTGCCTTGAACACTTCCAGATTTGAGAATCTGGACAAGGAAAGGTGCGGCTCCAGAAGCAGCAATAATGGGCTTGTTGGATGCAGCAGCCGAGAGTGACAAGACTGCAGCTGTAGCTAATTCTCGTATACCGCTATTTTTCATCTTGAGGAGCTCCACCAGTGGAGGCATGGCACCATCTGTCACTATTTTGACCTTGTTTCTAACAAATATGAACTCCGAAACGTTATGCAAAGAACTATTTTATAAGAAAAGCCGAATTCACAAAAGAACGAAGAGAAGGACTTAAAGCATGAAATACGTAGTAGTAATAACAAAAAGAACTGCAGAAGACTACATTGAAGAGGATACGGAATGTTTCAACCATTTTAGGCAGTCTATCTGGTAAACATGAATTTTCTAGCATTGAAAAAAAAATTAATACTTAAGATATACCGCACCCGAAAATGTCTGAGTCACCACCAAATCAGGTAATGGTATCCAAAGATATGAATAATGAATAAGCACTCAGATTAATGATCACATATCACTGTGAGTATAAACATTCACACAAGAAAACTAGCATCTACATTTTAAAAAGTCTACGAGAAAGTAGTTCTACATTTTAACATTTTGACCAATTTCTGTTTCATCCCATGGAACTGTTTCAAGGTGGAAGCCACCTGATAGGAAGATAAATGGGCAACGCTAATGCCACATAATCAAAAAACGGTAGTATGATATTGAGAAGTATGGTTACGATGCCACATCAGAGAACATTGTGAAAACATGCATGTTTTGTACATGCTTAATGTTTGTTGCAAGTAATCTGTCCATACATCAAATTTTTGTCCCTCGGGTTAAAAGCACCTCACATTCACAGCTGCTGCACAGTAAGAACATAATAACTTCTGGGCAGAAGGATGTGGTGCAGCGATAAAAACTGTCTACTGGATGGTTATCAGAATCACATAAAAAGTTTGAATGAAATCATGATTTGATATGACGTGGTTTGAAATGGCTTCTTAATCTCAACAATCCCATTTCTGAATCGAATTGTGTCATATGTAAAAACAGGATGGGCCACTGTGACCTGTTTTTAAGAATTGATTTTTAGTTTTATTTTTCAAATTACTTTATAAGATTGGAGGGACACTGAAGAATCTTTCCTTCCCACGATTCCAAAAGATGGTCCCCCACTATGCCACTTCCAGTTGGAAGTTTGGACATGTTCCCCCCATACCCATAGAGCTTTTTATGCTTTGTTTTTACTCCCACAGTGCTGCACAGATTGTTGGTCCCCACTTGTCCCTTTCTGCCATTTGTTGAAAAGGTTCCTATTCATTGTCATTGCTGTGATGCTTTTTAGTGGGGCAAATGGGAAAAACAAGTAAAAAGGACATTGAGGTGGTCATGTGGAACCACTCTATAAGTGTTCTGTTTCTAGGCATAGACTTAAAGACAAATGAAAACGTTAGTTGCATACTTGTTCGGGTGTTGTCACAAGGATGAAGTATCAACTTGCTGAAACAAATGAGAATGTGGATGCTAGTACATCTGCTCCTGACAAAGTTATGGCAATCTTTCTGAAGTTGCTAGAAAATTTAAAAAAAAATAAAATAAAAGATGCAAGTAGTCAACAATGCTAAGAAATATGTATTAAGTAACCAAGATGCTAATACATAAAAGGGAACGGTGGTGTCATACGCAAGAAAGGGGAAAGAATGATCACCTATGAAAAAGGTTGAAAGATAGAGTTGCGTATTCAAGGAATTTGCAAAAGTGCATCAAGAGGACAAGGATGAACAAAGTGACTTTGATCTTGGGGATGATGAATGAAAAAATCATTAGACTAGCTTATGCACTGTAACAGAAAATATTAATCTGTCATCTATATTGATACTTTCATGAGGGGTTGAACCACTTTGTGCAGTTGTTCTTTTTGTAATTTTGATTTATGATTTTAATATTGTTTACTTTGAATTTTATATCTCTGTTTACTGCTCATGCACCGAGTTCTTAGACTCTAATATCTCTGTAATGAATGTTTTTTCACATGAAAACATACTTCAAGTTGGTAGGAATTATTGATCAGTAATTCAGTATCTTACTATTCGTTATATAATCCAATTTAAGATTCAGAATTTAGGTATGAATTAATTTATAATCTAGTACATATCCTCATAAACAAGTTCATGTCATATTCTTTACCCATTGTTTGGGCAGTGGACCAAGTCAAGGAACTTATCCAAACCCCACATCTGTGCCAATTCTTACCCACTTAATCAGATATAACCCACATATCCCCATCCACCACAAAGACACAATTCATTTTCCACTTAAGATTAAAAATAGAGAAATATATTTTGAAGGGCTTAAGAGACCCCTTTCATAATTTTCTATTTATCATGAAAAAATTGATTCAAGAGTACATAGAATATTAAGGAACTGCACTAAACACCTAGGTGCAAAAGTAGGTACAACTATAGGTACAACTAATAAATTGTATAACATACACCCTACTTAGGCTTAACGATGATACATAGATATAATTATTCTAACACTCTCGAGCTGGAACATACAAATTGTATGTTCCAAGCTTAGAACAAATGAACTCAATCTGAGATCCTCTTAAGGACTTGGTCAACTATTTGCAAATTGGTCATTTAATCCAACAAACTCAGCACAAATTTCTTTGAACAACAATTTTTTCCAAACAAAATGACAGTTAATTTCGATGTATTTAGTCCTCTCATGAAACATTGGATTTGATGCAATGTGGAGAGTAACTTGATTATCACAGTACATCTTCATGGTTTTAACTTCACAGAAATTAAGCTCTCAAAGAAATTGTTTTACCCATATAAGTTTGCAAGTGAGACGTCATTACCCTATATTCAGCTTCAGCAATTGACCAAGCCATTACATTTTGCTTCTTACTTTCCCATAAGATAACATTTCATCTAAGAAAAACACAATATCTTGTAGTAGAGTTCCTGTCAATGGGGGAATCTACCTAATCAGCATCACAATATCCGGAGACTTGAACATTTCCTTTATCTTCATATAGCAAACCTTGTCTTGGAGCCTTTTTGAGGTACCTTAAAATGCAAACAATGGCATTCCAATGGCCAATACATGGGGCTCGCATAAACAGACTAATCACTTCAACTGCAAAAGATAGATCAAGCCTCATAATAGTAAGATAAATTAGTTTTCCAAAAAGCTACCTATATCTTTCTTCTTTTAAGAGATTACAACCCCATCTTTTGATTGAGTTACCTCAATGCCCAATAAATATGAAACTTCCAAGATCCTTGATTTGAAAATGTTTGCACAAGTACTCCTCTTTTAAGAGATTACAACCCCATCTTTTGATTGAGTTACCTCAATGCCCAAAAAATATGAAACTTCCAAGATCCTTGATTTGAAAATGTTTGCACAAGTACTCCTTCAATTGAGCAATTCCAGTAACATCATTTCCGGTAATAACTATATCATCAATATAGACTTTAGGTAAACACATTTCCCAAGAGGGGTATTGCAATAAAAAATTAAATGATATGCTTCACTGCATTTTAGCCTAAAAGTTTGGACAACTGAGTTGAACTTACCAAACCAAGCACATGGTGATTGCTTGAGGCCATAAAAAGAACAACACAACTTACAAACTCCCCTTGAGCAACAAACTTAGAAGGTTGCTCCATGTGTACTTCTTTTGCAAGATCACCATGTAGAAAGGCATTTTTGATATTTAGTTGATGGAGTGGCCAATGACAAATTGCTACCATCGCAAAGAAGAGACAAATAGTAGTCATCTTGGCCACTGGAGAGAAGGTATCATGATAATCGAGGTCGTAAACTTAAGTGTACCCTTCTGCAATTAATCATGCCTTGAGATGATTGACTTCATCATTAAGGCCAACTTTAATGGTATAAACCCACCAACATCCAACAACCTTTTTGCAAGGGAAACTAACTCTAAGTATTACTCTGGTCAAGAGCCTACATTTCTACAATCATGACTTGTCACCATCCAAGATGATCAAGTTCTTCCTTCACATTTTTTGGAATGGTAATAGAAGACATTAAGGATAGAAAAGAACAATAGGAAGGCAAAAATCAGTGATAACTTAGAAAAATATAAATAGGATGTTGGTTTTGAGTGGAACGAGTACCTTTTCTAAGAGTGATGGGCCAGCCTGAATCATCTTCACCAGGAGTCGTGGTATCGAGTGACAAGGGAGAAGAATTTGAAGTAGAGGATTAACCATGTTCTTGAATAATTGGACTATTCCTTAGGGTCCTGTGTTGGAGGATATCAATAGGTGAAGATGATGGTTCATGAGGACTTTGATTAAGACGGGAATTGGCAGAAACACTATGAACACTGGACTCGGGAATATTGGACTCAACCATTGGTATAAGAAGGACATGTATGACATGGATATCTTGAACATATGGAGAGAAGTAAGGAGTCTGTTCAAAGAATGTAACATTAGATAACATATAGTACTTCTTGATTTTAGGAGAGTAACACCAGTACCCTTTTAGAAGTTGAGAACAGCTCAAGACACATTTGATTGCATATGCAGACAGTTTGTCCAATCTTGCAAACATGTCATGAACAAAACAAATACAACCAAACACTTGAGGAGAAATGTGAAAGAGAGGATCATTTGGAAAAAGAATTGAAAAATGAACCTTATTATTGAGGGAGGAGGATGGCATCCTGTTAATAAGAAAACATGCAATTAGGATGGCATCCCCCCAATGATGGACAAGAATATTTGCACCAAGCAATAGGATACCAGTAGTCTCCACTAAGTGTCTGTTTTTCCTTTCTGCTATACCTTTTTGTTGTGGCGTGTTAGGATAAGTAGACTGATGTAATATACCATATGAAGTTAAGATGGTAGAGAAATAAGATGAGAATTACTCTTTGGCATTATCATGTCTAAAAATTTTGATTACTTGACCGAATTGATTCTTGATCTCGTTCAAAAGAGTTGTAAAAATAGACAATAATTCATATCCGTCTTTCATAAGATAAATCCAAGTACATCTTGAATATTCTTCAATAAATATCACAAAATGCTTAAAACCAAAAAAAGAGACATGATTAGGTCCCCAAATATCAGAATGGATAATAGAAAAACTAGAATTACACCTTGATTCAGACCTTTTAGGATAGGTAGATCTAACATGTTTGCCTAGTTGATAAGACTTACATTCTAAATTCTGGAAACTACTAAGTTCAAGGACCATTTTCTTTAGTTTTGACAAATGCAGATGACCTAACCGATCATGTAACAATTTAGGACTTGGAGAGGCAACACGTGACACATGGGGACTAGATTTAAGATGGTATCAAAGGTTATTGAGCAATTTAATGATTTGGTTAATTGGCATAATGAAATCAAATTGAAATGACAATTAGGAACAAAAAGAACAAATTTGAGATTTAGGGAAGGGGAAAGTGACACTTGACCAACTCCCTTTGATGAAGTTGTAGAATCTTTTGCCAAGGTTATGAAATGATGGTTTCTATGAAAGGAAAGGGATGAGAACAAGGAAGCATTACTAGAGATGTGATTAGAAGCACCTGAGTCAATTGCCCACAAGTTTTGACCTTCCATGGATTGAGAACTGCAAGTTGTTGATGAACTTGGAGTTTCAGATGTTTGTGTCAAGTTGTTAGACTTTAACCTTAGATACTCTTGATATTAATCATCAGGGAATTTGGAGTCGGTTGGGTGTGACCCTCGATCAGGGAATTTAGACTTTAACCATGTAGGGAGTAATAGTTTTCTTGGGTGTGACCCATCCTTTTACAGTATATGCATTGAGGATACCCTCGATCTCCACTTCCTCCTCGTTCTCATTTGGCAACCATGACAGATGATTCCACTAGTTCATAAGTTTCCTTAGTTTGAGGCGTTGGGACAAAGGTGTATGGTCAAGCAATCCATGGAAGGAACCTCATGACTAGTCAGAACTTGATCTCTTACATGATTAAAGTCTAAAGGTAAAGCACGAAAGATCATCATCATATAATATTTGTAAAGTTTATTCTTGATTTGATCCAAAGATTCGACTTCCAAGAACATCTTTAGTTCTTCTACAACTGATTGGGCTTCAATCATAAAGGATATCATATCATGCTCAGTCATTTTGAGAGATGCAAGCTTGTTTGTAGAATCAAAGAGACATTGGATATCATTGGCATAGATGTTTTGAGCTTTCTTCCAAAAAGAGTGGCATGTTTTGAAAGCTCTAAGGGACATCAGAAGTCTTGGTTTCACGGATTGCCAAAAAGGGCACATAGCTAGAAATTGGCTTGTTCCCACTATTAAGCTTTTTTAGTAGACACATGGCTTCCATCTTACTCAAGGTGATCATGATGTCCTTGGCCAAGAAACCACATTTCAACGATGAGAGACCAAGATAGATAATTTTTTCCATTTAGCTTCTTGGAAGTAATGGAACGACTTCCAAATAATGAAATAGCATTTCCAGTAGCCATTTCTAACCAAGGAGACGAAAAACCAATGAGAAGATGTAAAAACAGCAAGGGAAGTTTCTAGGGTGACTTCTAGACTCCACCAAAATGAAGTTTTAAGGGTCAAAACAAAGAGAGGTGGCTCCGGCGAAAGCTATGGAGGTGGCGCGGTGACGTTCCGATGATGGGACGACGGCGCGTGGATAGCACACGCCTGGTTGCGATGGACAGAGATGAAGCGTGTTGCGATGCATGGTAGCAAATTGGCCTTCAGCACCGGCAAGGTTAGTCGTTGTTGAAAGAGGAAAACCAGATCTGGTGGTCGGTGGCGGACAACAACAATGACAGTGCCAAAGGTGACAAAAACAGGCAGAGTAGGATCAACCCGCTCTTATACCCCTAAGATTAAAAACAGAGAAATATATTTTGAAGGGCTTAAGAGTCCCCTCTCATAATCTTCTATTTATAATGAAAAAACTTATTCAAGAGTACAAGGAAGATTAAAGGACTACACTAGACCCCTAAGTGCAAAATTAGGTACGACTAAAGGTACAGCTAATAAATTTTTTAACGCATTAAACCCTACTTCGGCTTAATGATGATACATAGATGTAATTATTCTAACGGATAGTGTCAGCCTATTCCTTCTTTTCAACTAATTTTCTTTGGGAGGGGAGCTATTTTTATAGCTTTCATGAGCAAGTCATGCAAAACCCGCCTGGAGTTGCTCACAACCTGCTTGTGTGTTGAGCTAGAATCATACAATTCATGTGCAGCAAGTCACTCACTTGTGACTCCTCTGATTCATGCACCAAAATATTTATAACATGATTTTCATCAAAAGATCCTTGAATTGAATCAATTGTATCATATGCACGATAATGATAACAATGCTTTAAACTGATGGGGTATACCCTAGATCCAATTTGACCACTCTGTACCTCATTCTAACAAATATTCCCACATCAAAGAAGAACATGTTTCGAAAAGAGCTGGCAGACATTTAACAGAATTTCCTATTTCATCACAATAATCATTAGTAAGTGCAGTATGCACTCCAGGTAAAGATTCCCTTAAAAGGTATATTAAATTGCGGGTTACCAAAATTTCTCTCGTGTTCATTTTTAGCCTAGATACATCAAAGTATCAACCCACGCACCTCACCCAAAGAAATGTCACTGCATATACATGCAGCCTCGAGGCATTCCATTATAATAACAACCCTAGATCATTTTCACAGCTTCAGGCTAGAACAGGTAGAGTATCTTTTTTTTTTAAAATCCGTTTAAGCTTAGTACTAACTACGTTGATAAAATCATAGAAATTCAGTTACAAATGTCATGTTATTTTTTGAGAACTGCTCAGGATAAAACGGGAAACTATATCTGGTAATGTCAAGACTTAAATTGACCATACATGAACATTTAAAAAAATAAAACTCTAAAAAGAAGATCTGAGAAGAACACCAAAACACAAACACATCCTACAAAACATGCCAGGTAACCTTCAATAAACGCTATCCAGTTGCAATATTGATCTTTATACAAGAAGATCAAACATATATCATGAATTTAAGACTATAAGTTAGTCTTCGTTCCAAATTGCTTAATTTTTATGGCAAAACCGCTTTTTATCAGCTTAAGGCTATTTCTGCGGCAGCTTGAACTCCAAATAAGTTAATCCAAAAACAAACTAACAAAACCTGTACCATTCATATAATTTAGAGAAGCTGTTTCCAACAAAATGTATAGTTTTCTTTGAACAGTATCACGAAAAATAACGAGAAACTTCAACCACCCATCAACTAGATACCGCAGTACGATTTATAAATTATAAGGAAAAAGTCTTTTTTTTCTGTTTTTGGTTGGGATAAAATCAACGAACCCATCCCTTTCCCACTACCTTGTGAACATGGAAAGTAACACCAATCACAGTAACACTAAATATCCACATACAAAAACACATACCAACAAAAAAATCAGATTCAAACGAACCAAAAAAGATTACACAAACACGCACTAACCGAACTCGCAGACCCATTTGAGAAATCACAAAAAGCATGCATTTTGGGAAAAAGGGTACCGTTCATTGCGAACAGCGAGGTTGAGGAGAGCGAGAAGAGAGGATTGGCGAGCTTCGATGTTGGAAGACGACAGCATCAGCACGAGGGGTTCAATCACACCCGCTGCGGCGAGCTTCGCACGTATCTTCGACGAGGACGATGATTTCCGAACCATCTTCCTTATCTCCCTTGCAGCCTCAATCTTGGCGCTGAGGTTCCCGTCCAACAACTTTTCCGACAGCTCGATTATCTGAGTGTGTTTTCCGAGGTTCCAGGACGATGATGCTTCGGATTCTGCTTCTGTTTCCACTTCTATGTTCTCTCCCTCTCCCATTTCTCTCACTCAATCGCAGTGTGTAGGGGCAAAAGCCAACCCTTTCTTCTTCTTCCCAATTCCCAAGCCCTTTTTTCAGAAAAAACAGGGACTTTATTTGTAAATAAATGGGGTTTTTATTTTGGGTAAAATAATAATACTACTACCTGATACTGGGAGTATAAATAATTAGGAAAATAAATAAAGAGAATAATTGTAGACTTAATTATGAAGTTTGGTTGGTTAATGGGGCTTAGTTAAGGTTGTCATTGTACATGTATGCGTCGCATGTGTATGGATTCGTCTAACCACCAGTTTTTGCCACCAGACTTGTCGTTTTATAAACTTTATTTTACACTTCTACAGACAGACAAGAATCCACGAAAAGTGACAGTAATTGTGTCATGGAGATTTACAAAGTGCTTATTTCAGTGTCAATTTTAACTGAGTATATTATAATACTTCAGGGTGTTCAAAGACTTTTCGCGTATGTTTTCATGATTTCGTTTATTACTCAAAACACTTATATAATTTTTACTTTATGTATGATTTTGGACAGTGTAAAATGGATTTTCAAACAAACACTTAATGGTTAGACAATAATTAACATTATGTTCCGATGAGAAATTTCAACCATTTCTATAAATAAATTGAAATACATAGTATTTAAATTATTTATAATTAATTTTTATTTTATTTTTTAAAAAAATTTATGTAGATAAAGTAATTAAAATATTTTAGATTTTAATTTTCTTATTTAGATAAAGTAATTTAATTTCTTTTTTAAGTCAAGTTCAATTTCATTTTTAAATTCAAATTGAGTTAAATTAATCTTTTATTTAGGATGATTCGTTTCAACTTATGTCTAAGATGACTCAGGTCGACTAGGCTTGATTTTTGGACCAAGTTTACTTTGGTCAACTAGACTCAATTTTTAATCTGAGTCAACTCGGATCAACTACGACTAATGTGAACTTGGATCGATCTTTGATCTGGATTGACTAGGCACGACCTTTGACTAGGACCGATTCGACTTGAATTGATTTGACTCTACATAGAAGACAGATCTTCGGTCCAAACCGACTTAGCTCAACCTTCAGTCCTAGTTGACTTGGTTTGAGCTATAATCTTAACTAACTCAACTTGACCTTCAATCAAAGTCGGCTCAACTAAACCTAGGTTTATGCCAAATCAGCAAGAACCAATATGGCTCAACTTTCATCTCAAATGACTCAAATAAATTTTCAATTTTGGTCTATTCAGCTCAATCATTACTCAAACATAATTCACTTGATCTTTTACTTTGACTGAAAATCAAATCAAGTCAGTCTAAACTCATAATTAAGTCGAGTCGAGTCAAACTAGATGTCGAAATGATCTAAAAATCAATGAGTTGACTTTTGAGACTTGTGAACTTTTTCATCCTGATCACAGAAGAATTTCACATATAAAATTTCAATTTCCTTTTTTTTTAATTTTAGATTTTATTATTTTAGTTATTTAAAATACCTTATTAAAATTTCGTAATTTCATTTTCTTTTCAATTTTTTCATCCAAACAAGTCATCTTACTTCAAAAAACTGTTAATTTCTCCAAATAAATAAAATACTTTTTTCTATTGTCTCGTTCAAACACAGCAATAGGGAATTAAGAGTCATTAAACATGGAAAAAAAATGTTGAGAGAGTGGTTGGGTTAAGTGGTCGATAATTGAGCATAATTGTTTGATAATATATATTTTCATGACATTAAACAATGAATGTGATTTTGTAGAATATCCATATACTACTATTGTTAATTGAACTAGTGGTTAAAGTTTTTTTTTTCTTCTTCAGTTAAGTATACAATGTGTTAGTTTCATCAATATGGTGTCTTGGAAACATTTTTCAAATTAGGCTTGTGACAGGAGGATTGGATTTGAAATTGTATAGTAAAAGCAAAATAAGCATAAAACACGACACAACGAATGAGAAAAAGATAACACTTGTAGCTTATAAAATATATAATCTACTTATAAAAGTTTGTTTTTAATGCAGTTTTAAAATGTCTTATCCTATTATTCACTTGAATTTGGACATGTTAGACTCAAAACAGGGAAATAATTTCTTATCAGAGAAAACATGATAGAAGAAACAAAAAATAGTTTATTTATACATCCGTATAACAGATAAAATAAGCAAACTCCTATTCAAGTAAAAGATAATATTTAATCGGTGTTTTCTGAAAGTTTCTAGTATTTTCCCTCTTTAATAAATCCATCAATATGAATTAGCAAAAGGGAGAAAAAAAAAACAGGAGTTTAATGAATCCCCATTCAAATGCGTTCTTTATTAAACTCAATTCTAATAGGTTTAAAAGCAGAAATGTTTTCACGTGAATATTTTGCAGTCTTATATAGACATTTGCTTTCCCAAATTTCTACCTGCCATTGATTCATGCTAGGTAGAAATGTTCCAGACAATGGCATTCTTCAGATTTAGAATACAAAAGAATCCAGAATCTACTATTAGAATGAGTTGCTAAGTCTTAAACAAACTTTTTTCTGTAAACCATGACATGACAGACAATATTAGTTAGATGAAAACAATTGACACTTTCACTTTGCCCATAGCAATACAACAGCTTAAGTAAATGATTTTCTTGCTATCAAAATTCACTTTACAGGTAAGACAAGGGGCACCAGAAAAGCTTTCCCCACCAACCTAAACCTTCCAAACCCTATAAACCAAACTAAAAAGAAAGAATGGACATTTCTCATCATCACTCAACAATACTCTTAACAGAGTTCAAGGACCTCAACAAAAGATAGGGAAGGGAAAGCTTGGAGCTATGAAAAGGTATTAATGGTAACACAAAATAGCAGGAGTAAAAAAGAGAAGGCCTGCATATGTTTCTACCTCATCTAACTTTAACGGTCAATATCGGTTACAGGTGTCCTACCCTTCATATGTCCTCAATCCAAGCAATCAGAAGATCATATTGGCAAATTTTCCAGCTTTTTTACACTCAAATGTAGCCAATTGCCATGTTGTCCTCATAGAAATCCAACCATATTTTGGCATTCCTCAAAAATTTTCCCCAGATAGGACTCAATTATCTAATTTAGCTGTCAGGAAGACTGACTCCAGGCCTCAGTAATTGCTCGGCCAATTGATTTGTGCATGCTGAGGCTGCTGATAAACGTTTCCTCCAGGACCTACCATATCAACTCCTCCAGCCATTGTTTGGGATTGTTGTAGCAGTGGATGAACTGTTGCTGCCGTCACTGCTTGTGCTGGGTGATAGATGCCCGCAAAGGTGCCATGGCCAGCCTGAGTTGGGGCAAAAGTCACATGCTGACCCTGAGGTGGGAGGTTGTAGAATGTACTAGTAGGCATACTGGTAATGTCTCGGCCAGGTGCAGCCACCCATACTGCTGAACCTTCGGTCTGCAGTGGAAATTCAGAGCATAATTATCATCTAGTCTAGGTCTTCAGGTACCAAAATTAAAGCACAAGTTGATTACAGTAGTAAACTGTGACATATGCTTTTCATAACTGTCTTGACCAGGTATTAAACCAGCTATACTTAACTGAATTTCTATGTATATATGGTAGTTAGTCTGGCAATTCAAATAAAAAGGTCATTGAAGTTCTTAACCAAAAAAATAAACTTTGGTATAAGGGTTGAAAGAAACTAACCTGCTGTCCACTGAGGTATACATTACTTTCCTTGAACTGAGATGAACCAAGATCTTCATTGGAGGTAGAATTCCCTGCAGCTGCTGCAGAATTATGATTGTAACCAGCAGCAGAGGAGCCATATACACCATAGGCACTTGGCATTACAAGGTGAGTTGGGTTTGCAGCATTTGCCCCGGGTTTGAATTGAGGAAGAGGATATTTCATTCCTGTAGGAGCCACGGCTGGGGGAGGGGGATATACAGTGCTGGCCTGTGGTTGTTGAGGAAATGCACCATTACCCAAAAATTGGTGGATTGCAGGAGGTGAGACGTAAAATGGTGAAAAATAGGGCCCGTAAGGAATGTAATTAGGAGGGTAATGGGATATATGCACCCCACTGGGTCGGAAGACAGGGACAGGCTGTTGGGTAACAGCTATTGAGCTTTGCATCAGCCCGGCAGCTTGAGTCACAAGTGGTGATGGACCTGCGCTGGACAAGACACCTCCCTGCAAATAAACATTAAAAGGCATAAATTTTTCAAAACCTGTGCACCAATAAATGGTAAAAAACACAAAATGTTTTCAAATTTATTGATAGGATGTGTTGGAAGTCTCACATTGCCTAAAGATAAGATCAATTTATAATATATAAATGGATGTAAACCTTATCTTACAAGCCGGTTTTGTGAGGTTAAGTTAGTTTTATAATTCACTTCTTAACATGGTATTAGAGTCATTGTTAGAGTCTATCCTAATGCCAGACCACCTATTAATGTCTAGTCCCATGCTCGAGATGTATATACCTCGACTTGATGGAGATGAGTTGAAAGTCTCACATGGACTAGAGATAAGCCCAATTTATAGTATATAAATGGATGAAAATTTCACCTTACAACCTGATTTTGTGAGATTGAATTAGGCTTAAAGTCAACCTCTTAAAAGGGTGTGACTTTCCAAAATGATACAATTTTATTACATTGTTAAAAACAATATTTTAATAGTATTAGAACTATAAATTATGAAGTCAGTTTTTGCCAGCATCACGAGGAAAAGAAAACCCCGACTAATTTTTAGGTGTGAAGAAAAGGTAAATGGCCAACACAGAAAGAAGAGCCCTTGTTCAAATATAGACAACATAGATAAAAAGATGTACATAGTCAAACAAAAGCACAAGAATGTTGTATGCATACTAAATTGGTTAGCATGTCCGACATCAGCTATGGCCAAAACGATCTTCACAGGGCTTGGACAACCTCCCTGAGTTAGGTGTTGGGTTTCTCTTAGGCTTGATTCATTTCTAACATGATATCAAAGTATATCTAGTATTGATGCTAGGCAACTATAAATATCCAATCTTCCAAACTTCATGCTGATCAGTCCTGAATATTAGAAGGGTGTTAAGATGTCCCTTAATGGCTAAGAATATGGTGAAAACAGTGCTTACAATGCTTTGCAATGGTCCTAGCTTGAGCTAGCTTTTTGGGTTCAGTCAAGTTCAATTCATTTCTAATAAAACCATCTAACAAGTAACAGAAGCATCATTTTATAGCAGTTGAGGGCAAATAATTGCTCTAACTAATGTTTAAATTTAGGTTTAACTCAATCTTACAACACTAGGTAAGGGTTGTCCTCCAACACAGCCCATATTAGAGATATGAAGGCAAACATTCAATAATTCAACCGGATTTTTTTAGCAGTTAGTTATCTGTTTTTTTCTTTTCCTGCTTTTCTGCCATGACTAGTGAGTTACTCCTGTAACCTCTTTTTGAGCTTCTATATGCTAAGAATTTATATTCTTTCTCATTTAGTGGAATAATAATCCATTCTCTTTTTGTTCATATTTTCTCTCATACTAAAAAAATCAGATACAGTCAGAGCTGTTTTGTCAGGATCCCCATAGACTATGAAAGACAAGAACCACAGCCAGTTTGAATATGATGCTCCTTTCCAATGGGGTAGATCTTCTACATGTCGAATGAAATGGAATCAATGGATTGTGGCATGGCTGTGGTGAACATGGAAGCCTCTCCCAGATGACGAAAAGCAATTTGGTAGTACATGGGTTTTTCAGGTAAAAGAAAATGTTGATGGAACTGCTAACAAATATAAAGCTAGATTAGTTGCCAAGGAATTTGATCAAGTTCATGGGTTTGATTTTCGTAAAACTTTTTCTCTTGTTATCAAACCTATTACCATCAGAATTGTTCATATTGTTGCTTTATCCAATGGATGGGATTTGTTTCGTTTGGATATTAATAATCCCTTTCTCAATGGCACTCTTGAAGAAACTGCGTGTATGGTCCAACATCCTGGATTTGAGGCCTCACACAAATCTCTGGTTTGCAGACTTAATAAAGCCATTTATGGCCTAAAACAAGTAAATAGACAGCAGTTTGACAAAATTGCCACAACTCTATTGCAGCTTGGTTTCCGTTCCAGCAAATGTAATCCTTCCCTATTTACATATCAGCGTATCTCTCATATTGTTCACCCATAGGTATATGTTGATGATATCATTATCACTGTCACACAACCCTGTTTTTCACTCTTCTAAAAGAATTATAAATTTATTACTCAATCCTGTCATGCTCTGCAACAATCAAAGAGTTGTTGTTATAGCACACAACCCTGTTTTTCACTCTAGAACAAAGCACATGGAGATTGTTGTTTTTTGTATTTATGATGAAGTGTTATCCAAACAACTTGAAGTTTACCATATTCTTATCTTGGATCAATGGCCAGATATTCTTACCAAGCCTCTTTCTTCTAACTGTTTTGAACTTCTCCGGCTCAAACTCAATGTTCAGGATTGTCTGTAAAAATCCTTCCCCTTGAGTTTAAGGGGGTATTAGAGATATAAATGTAAACATTCAGTTTTCACTTGATGTTAGCTAGTTATCTTTTTTTTTTCTTTCTGTTTTCTGCTTTTCTGCCATGATTAGTGTGTTTCTGCTGTAACCTTTTCTTCAGCCTATATAGCTCCGCTTGTATCTTGTTTCTCATTTAGTGCAATAATAATCAATTCTCTTTCTGTTAGTCTTTACTCTGTTTTCTCTCGTTCCAAAATCTCAAGTGTGAAAATTGAAGAACTTGACATCTATGGGCAGTCTGATATTTGTCGGCTAGAATAGGCTCCAATATCATTTTAAAATTTGGATTTTGACCCAATAGTAAAAAATAGGAATATATAAACTATATTTTGGTCATATTACTAGCTCATGTGGGATGGGATCTCCAACAATTGTCTTTCCAATTTAGTGACACATCTTGTCAAGCACTAACGCTACCAAATGTTGAAGTTCTTAGGTGGGGGTTAACCATAACATAACATTAGTCATTTAGGCTTGATGATCATCTAGTGCTAAAGTTCAGTTTCTTTCGGGAGAATGGGATCACAATAGCCTGGGATACCATGTGAGAGGAGTTCAAGATTTTAGGTCACTTAGCAGCGGAATAGTACCAGGATGAAGTGATATAAGATGGTGCTACTCTATTACTATGTCAAGCACCAATTTTCCCAAAGGCTAAAGTGCCAGGAGAAAGCTTGTGAATAATGACATCATATTCTTAACATTTCCTAACTTCACTCCCACTCTGATTAATTTCATCATACATGGAATATTAAATTAAGAGTTTGGCAGAAAATATAGAAATAAGCAGGTTCTACCTTGCCAACTTCCGTTCCTCTATTCACAATGTTTTCCTAACTTCTCGCCTATGCCTATGATCAATTCAGTTCCACCTTTAAAATCATTTAATTGACAATAGGAGGAAATTGAGCAAATGAACAGGATATGTAAAGAATAGCATAAAAGGTACATGCAAGAAAATCAAATATAAAGGCCCAAACCTACTCTCTAATTTTAAGATTCACCAAACCTAAAATGCGTTTGAATAAATGATCAAATATTTGCACTTGTTAGAGATCCCACATCTAGGAATAAGGTCAGATTATAATATGTAAATGAGGTGCAATCTTTAGGTTCAAATAGGCAAAAACCCATATCAAAGTCATTCGGAGCTTATCCTACTCAAGTTCTTTGGGACTATTATGCCACCATTATTGGACTCCTATTAGACCACCTATAAATATCAAATCCCACGTTCGAGATGTTCATTCCACGGCATCCAAGAGTCTATTGGAGATCTCATATCCACTAGGAACAAAGTCAAATCATAATATATAAATGAGAAGCAATCCTCATCTTACAAACTAGTTTTGAGAAATTGAATTAAACATAAAACTACTTACTAAAATATCATTTGAGAAATGGATGCTATCGAGCATATACTTTACATAATATCAATTAAGAAAAATAACATTCTTTGTATAAAATTCTGAGTAATCAGACTATGGTATTAAATGTGAATAAAATAGATACACGATTACAAATGAAATCCAAGTAATACAGGTAGTGTGCAATAAAAAACAGGAGTTTCCAAATTTGAAGCATAGGTTAACATTTTATATGAATGTTCAGAAATTAATTTGAATAGCAACAAAATCAGTGCAAACCTCTTGAGGAGATTGAGAAGTTGGAGCCGGAAGCACTGTAACATTGCCATTGTACTTGGTGTTCGTCCCAGCAGAAGAAAAAGGAGAAAGGCGACCATCACTATCAGCACCTGTGCGGTAAAACTGGGCATAGTAACTAGTTGGATCCACTTGTTGATGAACCTATAGTAAGATAACAATCAAGCTTTTTGAGAAACAAAAAGGCATAATAAATTAAACAGTGAACAAAAATTTATACAAGTAGGCTCACAATAAAACTTGGAAGCCGGGAAGCATCACGTGTTTGAGACTCAGAATTGTCAAACGGTGTAAGTTGAGTACCCAACATTGGCGGCACAAAACCAAAACTGTAGTTCGGAGAAGTAAGCACCCCTGAGTACTGATGACCTCCTGATGGCAAAGCAGTGTCTTGCTTGGACTCATCATACTCTTGAATAGCACTGGATGAGCCATCAACCTCAATGGATGACAAATTTTCGGCTCCATTAGTGGGTGATTGTGGCTGGTCAGGATAATCTCCAACTTCAGAATTAACCACAGCATTTTGACTGTTGGTTTAAAAGAAAAGATTTGTCACAACAAAATGGATAATTACTAAAAAATTATGTCCAAAGGTTTTCCACAAAAAACTAAAGACAATAGGGATAATGGTGAAAAACTGAAACATAAGGTACTTGTTCCGGAGGAAAAACACAGCAAAAAGGATGGAAGTAATATCTAGGCTCTTATAAATATCATTATAACTCCAAAAGTGAATGGAAGGAAAATAATATTTAGGCTGGTCACTGGTAGGTACCTTGACTCCTGTTCCTCCACAGTTTCTTCAATAGTCTGAGAAGTTTCAGAAACGGGTGTAGAACTCTTTTCACTTTCTAGGCTACTAACATATGGTGTATTAACTCCAAAAGCAACTCCCAAACTTCCAAAGCTAAACTTGTTCTTTTCAGAATCAGGCACAATGATATGGTTTGGAAGTATAACATGTTGACGCTGCGGAAGATGAAAATCCTCCAGCTTCCTCTGAAGTTTTGAAGTAGCTTCTTCAGAGTTAAGGACACTAGATGCAGATTGTGATTGCCCAATTGGGTCAACTGAAACAGGAGCCTCAGGTGCACTAGCTGGTCCAGAACCCTGATTATTCGAGTGTGTTGGTTTTGGTTTCCACTCCTTATTGGTACCAGCTGTTGGAAACAGAAACTAATTATAAATCTAGTGCAAGACAACCAAAAGTCTGTAACATACAAGTTAAATTCCCACCAAATGGGATCAAGTGCAATGAGTAATTGACACCAGTGGGAGAAAAATTTAATCAATCATCATAAATGGCTACAGCAAGAAAAAACTTTATAAGTAAGCTCACCACCACCAGCATATCCACACAAATCCATACAAATATGCATCTACCAATTTCTTGAAATTAAAACCGTACATGCAACAGAAAAGACATCAGAATAGCAGGGTAATGAATAATGACAGTCTTTACAATCATGTAACAACTTCCATAACATAATATGTACAACAGTATGCATCACAGTGCCTGCAAAGCGTAGGAGGTTTTCTTTATAAATGTAATCAAGCTATAATAATATCATGATAAAATTTCTAGAACATGAAGAACAACAAGCCTTGTCACACAATATGAGGATAGCTATGTAGACAGAACAGCATGTGCCGCTTTAACACCTTTTTGAAAAAAATAATTACTTCTAAATGAGTATGAAACTATTTACTCGACAAAACAAAAATATAAATCTCCAAAATTTCAATACTCGAGAGAATCATACAGAAACTGTTAGCCTACATTGTAGAAACATGTTCTGATTTTTCAGTGTTTTTTGACTTACAATCAATTAGAAGTAATCTTAGATGACAAAAATAATTTGTGCCTAATAGTTATTAAGTAATTATTCTAACGAATCAGAACAAATATAGTTTATACATTCTAACATAAATATTAATATTCTAATGAATGTTATTAAATGTGGATGGCAAAGCCCAAATCATATCATAACAATATGTACCGCAATTGAGGGATGCATAGAATGACAGCGGCAATACAGAGTGATATTTACAAAAAAGTATAGTAAAAAAACTGCAGAATAAACAAAAAAAAATCCACTTAACAGAGGTATAAGAGGAAGGAACAGGAAACCAGAGAACATAAGGGGCAGAGAGAACTGAGGCAGAAAAGATAGACTCAAAATACAGGAAGAGAGAATATCAGATCTTAGAATATAGAGGCAAAGAGAACTGAGAAAGAAAAGTTATCAACAGTTAAAGAGATGGAAACAAAAGAACAGCCACTTGGGAACAGTAAATTCATGCAAGAGAACCAAATTATCCATCCTACAGAGATGGGTCCCTTGCCAGAGGTGGCATATTTTGCTGGAGAAGATTGTGGGACAAGGAGAAAAACAGCAACAGAAGAATAAACACAAGGTTCACTCATAAAACATGTATATGTGTTATGCATCTAATCCAAGGATTAGGCATGATACAAAAATGTACCGTTTGAACAGCAGAGGTATAAATTACCTTTTTGAGAGCCAATTAATTGTTGTGATCGCGTACTGTAATTAGAAGAAGGTCTACTAGTTGAAGGGCTACTATGAGTTACAATTGATGAAGTGGGTGACATCTCAGCAACATGATTTTTTGCTGCTACCTGGGATTTGCCTTGAATCTTTCCTTGCACAGACGAGCCACCACTCTCAGAAGCTGGCATAGGTTAACGGAGCAAAAATTCTTTGTTAATTAATTACATTGGATAACCTTAAAATCAACACACATTATGAAATAAAATATCAAATATTCTAACCAGCAGTTAATTTGTTTTTGGCTGAGTTAACAACACTCGATTCCACCGGAGGGTGTTGGTTTCCCATTTCACGTTTAATTGCACCAGCAGCACCAGGAAACCATAAATCATCAGATGGAACCAGTACAGGGTCTGAAGAAGAGAAATAGGCAGCCGATGAAGATGCTGGTCCAGATCCTGGGTGGATACTGGAAGAAGGAATTGATCCGCTTCCAGAAGCAACTCCAGCAACTTTACCTGAACTATCAGAAGGAGAAGTACTGTTCAAATTATTTATATCACCAGAAGATGGACCCAATCTGTCTCCACTTCCAGCAGATGAAGGGTAAGGACTTGAGCCACTAATAGTTCCAGAAATTACACTTGTTGGACCATTTGCATTAATGGGTACAGAGCTGAAAAGAACATGCATAGTTATTAGTTATATAATTTGCACCAAATGCACAAGAATTTTAATTCAAATAGCAGTAAGATAATTAATAGAGAATAGTAATGATAGTTATCATCACAAGACAAAAATATTTAATTGTTACCTTGTTCCTGGATTTTTTTCTTTAGATGTTGTCTCTTGAGAAGCTGCCATAGGTGGCACAACTTTCACAGGGGCTTGATGAGTTCCATTATCTTTTCCTGTACCAGAATTCTTGCCACCAGCATCTGACAAAAAATCCATAAAACACTACTAATTTAGGTGCACTGGATGGACAACATAATATCTATTTTTTTTTTAAATTGAGACTAGAATGCAGATATAACCCCAATTTTTCATCTAAGGTACAAGGTATACAAAGTACAAGGTATAAATATAAAGGGCCAGGTAACAACTTTGAAGACATGCAGCATGACCATTAGTTTGAAATAATGTGACAGAAAACAGCCAGATGATATTACAAAATATTCAGATCAGACTCATCTACCCATTTATAATACTGCCAGAAATACAGAACCTAAAATAGTCAAAGCAAAAACTATTTTAGCTGACAACAGAAGGGGCTTATCTAACAGGAAAAATAAAGAAACCCTCAAATATATCGTAGTTGAGAATGGTTATTCACCATGTGATACATTATGAGGTGAAAAATTTCCCCGACCACCCCTAGCTCCCCGCCCTTGGGTGCCAGGCCTCCAGCGTGGCTCCACAGATTCTCTATTGTTAAGATTCTGTAAAATCATAAACAAGAATAGAGTTAGCAAAATACTTTAAGTGATTAATAAATATTGAAAATAATTACAGTATAGATAAATGAAAAGAGGCACAACACATAGCAAACAAGAGACAAATTCTAAAACACATAGAAGTATGCTCTCTCCTGCAATTGGGGAACAGAAGTCTTAAACGGGAGTGTTTCAAACACAGAAGTAAAATGCTCCAACAAGATTGCTGCATTGCGGGAGTGTTTCAAACATATGTATGATTAGTACCGAGTAAATTCAATCAGTGCTCTAATTAAGGAGCTGATTCCTCTAGTGAATATAACATTAGCTAATAAAAAGTTGTAAATAGTGCACAATTTTGTGCCTGTAGCCCCACAAAATTAAGCCACCTTCATCTTGGCCACTATTGCTTCAGCAGGCATAGCAGAATTTGACCGAGAAAATGTACCATTTAATGCTTTCAAGGATCTTAGGATTATGTTCCCTTATTATTTAATGGGGTCCGGATATCCGTTCCCCTCACATTCACACGCCCCCAATGTAGAACATATACATATCATATCTAACAAATAAACAGCTCATCCACCATGTTTTGGTGGCACAAAGCTGTTTCTTGCTTGTTTATGGCATTCCATTTCTGTTCTGACCAGTTTTCAGTGGTGCTGTCTGATCTTCATCTCTAGATGTTGAAAGATTAATGACAAAACAAGTCAAGGAAGACTGCTCTGGTACCATGTGGAGAAATGTGAAACCGAGAAGTCATATGATGAATATGATATTGTGTGTAATGTTCAGTAAGAACACAGGTATCCTTATTTATAATAAAGAAGAGATACAATAACAAGGAACAAAATCAAGATCTAATAAAGTGAAATGTTCAGTAAGATATTTCCCTGTTGAATAATATCATATCTTCCTATTTAATGTAATTGAATCATATCTCTAACATAATTAAATCACATCTCTAACTCTCCCACTCAAGTTGGACCATATGCATTATATGAAACAAGCTCGTAAAAAATGTCATCAACACAAGACCTTGAGAGACTTAGAGAACATGACAGTCAACTGGTTATTGGAGCTGACAAAGTAAATAATAACAAAGCTAATAGATAATTCTCATAGACTTTCTACATGTCAAAGTAACAATCAATCTTCAATATTTCTTTCAACACTCCTGTTCAAGCTAAAGCATGTGTATGATGGTCAAGCTTGTTAAAATTGTCAGTGTCAGACAGAGGACACAGTGGCTGCCAAAGAATAAAAATGGGTAGATGACATTGCAGCTGCCAAAAAGAAAAATATTGCTCAGAGTACACAGTGGCCTCCAGAAAGGAAAAATGATTAGAGGACCTAACGATTGCCAAAAAGCAAAAAAAGCTCAGAGGACATGATGGCTGCCAGAAAGCAAAATTGCTCAGAGGTCACAACGGCTGCCAAAAAGTAAAAGTGCACAAAGGACACAGCGATGGTCAACAAGCAAAAAATGCTCGGGACATGACGACTGGAAGACCAAAAATGGTCAAAGGGTATAGCAACTATCAGAGAGCAAAAATGCTCATCACACAAGGCAGTGCCAATGGTGGCAGTTGCTGGCTAGAAAAAGCTCGTTAGAAAAACACTGGTGGTGAGCAATGACATTGGACAGAAAAAAATCGCCTGAAAAAAAAAATCTTCAGCAAAGCATAGCTAGTGACAAGTAATGCCAACCAGAAAAAGCTCAATGGAAAATTGTCTCCTGTGAACAGTACACTGGCGGTGAACAATTCATCGGACATGAACAGATACAGTATTAAAAAGCATAAACTGGAAATAAACACAGTTTCTAAGACTTTTACACCTATGAACAGTGAACAGGGATTTGGATTTATTTCTCCTTAGACTCATGATACCTTGATGAAAGGAGTGTTGACAAAACAGATCTGGGAGGTTATTATCACTCTGGTACCATGTTGAGAAGAGGGAAATGATGAATTCTGTGGTTTGTACACACGGGTATTCTTATTTATAATAAAGAAGAGATGCAATAACAAGAAACAAAATCAATATCTACACTAGCGAAGACCCGTCACTCTTTTGGCTAACTTCCAATTATTTCATCGGTATTCTGGTTTACCCACAACTGCTTCAGCTCTGTTCTACTTCTCTGTTATGTCATCAACCTTGCCAGAATGAATGAAACGGCAATGGCTTCATCCATGCTCAGTCACAGGGATACCTTGCCTCTGCCTCAATCACTTCCTGTGCATGGGCAAAGCCCAAGGAATAACTTGTATATTGCGTGGCAAAATAATAGTTTAAGTATAAACACTACAAAGTAAAAAATATACAGAAACAAGCCAATGTAATGAAGAAAGTTGAAATTGGGGCATACTTTGATTGAGCCTCAACAAAATGAGGAGGAGGATTAAGAAGAGGTGAAAAAAATTTTGAATATTTGAAATGGAATAAGACTGGCAGCATCATGTGACCATAGTGTCATTACCAAACAAAGCCAAAAAAATGCCAATGACAACATGGATATTTTGTTATTAAAAAATAAACTGTCAAATTAGGAAATGCTAAGAGGAAAACAAGCATAAATTATGCTTGTAAAAAGGAGGCAACAGCAAGAAGAACTCAGTATAAAAGGTGATTCCTTTATAGGAATAGAATTGATTTTATTGGAGTGTGCTCAAAGAACTTCAACTTAATGGATTAGGTTATTAGAAATTGTAGCTCACACCTACAAGGTTCCGAGCTGTCATGAGTGAGTTTCTCTCCTCCTTATAAGAAAAGTTGGAGTATGTGAAATGTTAAAGATATTATCTTTAGTATTATATTTATCTTTTATCTTTAGTTAGTTTGTTTATATTTCTTATTTGTATTTTGGACTTACCCATATTTCTTCTATTATAAATAGAGGACCCTATTATATATTTAACACAAGAGAGTTTTCACTACATTAAACTTGGTATCAGAGCAGGTTTTCTATCCTTTTCTACTCTGTCTTTGTTGCCGCCGCCGGCCCCCTAAAAGTCTCTTTTTCAACCTGTGTCTTTATACTTTAATGGGCGATCCCTGGTTTCTGTCTCACCGGTGCCGTTGTTCGCCATCGTTCGCTATCGTCCACCATTGCCGGTCACCGTCTCCGGCAACCAACCGTCGGCCGCCATCTCCCCTCCGCCGCCGTTCTGAAAAAATAAAAGTGTCTTTGTTCAGTATTGTATCTTTGTTCCTTAGCCCTTTCCATGATGTGTGTTTAGCTTTATAGGGTCATTTATTTACAAGTCTCCAAGGACATTCGTGGTTAACACCAAAGTCATGGGTTGAAACAATTTTATCAACCCTTTATCAGATCTATTTTTGGGTGCTTTGATGAATAAAGGAGACTATTATGATCTTCCACTTTCACAATTTGTCATCGGCACGCCGTCATTTCTGTCGTCCGCCGTGAGGGAGAGTATGTTTCCAGCAAGGTTTCAGGCTTTCAGACTCCACTAGTCAATGATGGCAGTCCTTGCAGTTTTGTCACTCTCAGCCACTACAGGCCTCATCACCCCATCAGTCAGTGATGACAGTCCCTGTAGTTTTGTCGCTTTCTGCCACTGCAAGCCCCATCCTTTCTTGATGGCAATCCAATCCCTGGAGTTTGTCATTGTCCTCCTTTGTCAAAGTCATCCTACTTGAAGTTTCATGGTCCTATTTGAAGTTTCACATTTGTCCACCACTGTCCATAAACTGCTGTTAGTTGTTCGTCGACCTGTGATTACGCATTTGTTTGCCGCACACTCTTGAAGACATATTATATATTTCAAATTGAGTTTATTTATTCCAAGCTTGGTTCATACAATATGTATGCTCCAGCTTGAGGGAGAGTGTTAAAGATATTATCTTTAGTATTATATTTATCTTTTATCTTTAGTTAGTTTGTTTATATTTCTTATTTGTATTTTGGGCTTAGCCCATATTTCTTCTATTATAAATAGAGGACCCTATGTGTATATTCAACACAAGGGAGTTTTCACTATATTCAACTTGAAGAAACTATTGAAGAATCACTATGTACAAAGAAAATATGTTCAATTATTTCCGTATGTAGACAGATAAGAAAAACAGAACCTTAATCAAATTTTGTGAATCATCCAACAGATTCTATGTAGGTGAATAGCATTTATGTGTCTGCATAGGTGAGGGCTGGGCATAAATTATTTGGGCTTTTGGATAGTTGTGTTAAGGAGGTTGCAAAGCATACACCTATGCAATTTATTACTAACAATAGTTTCATTTAGCAATTTGAATTCTTAACTATTACTTGTTACTCATTTTAGATTGTGAAACTTAGTCTTAGGTTAATTGTCAAGCCAAGAGGCAATATCAGTTTTGCACTTCATGTGCCGCATATTATGTTGATTTGATGTTAGAAGACATAGGAAAGATTGCTATGGTCACAAAAGACACCACAAAGAAGGAATCAATCTCCTGGGGTTTATTTTATAACCACTCATTGGCCTGAATACCATGTGGAGGATCACAAACAAGTTTCAATAAGTTAGAAATATAAAAAAATTTAAAGATATTATCTTAGAATATCTTTGATGACTCTTAGGAATGATTCTTCTTTTATATTTTTATTTATTTCTTTATTTAATTAAGATATTCATAATTATAGAAATATCTCATTAGAATCGGATTTATTCTTCATAAGACTTCTTGAGAAAAAAAAACATAAGAAATGGTGAAATAAGTTTCTCCATAAGCTAATTAGCTCTTGCACAAGTTAAAAACAAGAATTTAGAGAAGCTATATGATAGATATTCTACAAGTTAACTTATGCATAAGCTATTTTTAGTTTATAGAGAAGTTCATTTCAATTTTTCTTAGTATATTTCTCTTCTAGAAGTGTTTGTGGAGAAATTTATCCAGACAGACCGTTATTAGGATATGACTTATAGACATATCATATCATGTATATAGGAATAAAATATCCCACAGTTATTTGCATATTTTGTCATCAGCCTATGTATATAGATTTTTCTCTTTCAACATGCTATCAGAGCGGTGTCATCCTCCATAACCTATTATGTCACTACTAATTTAAAAAAAGAAATAAGTGGAACTCCAATTAGTCACCCCTTCTGTTGGGTATCTTATTTCCAGCATGACTATCACTTTTCCAGTATATCCTAATTTCATTTGCCACTCTAATTTATAGTTGTCATTCATGGTTGCCAACTTTTCCATTGACAGACCTATGTTTGCCACCATTCAAATGCATTGGCCCTGACTGTTCCACAAGCATTGGTTCCAACTTCTTCCCACATGCATTAGACCCAACCCAACTTTGTTCTAGATGCCTCGGCTTAGTTCCAAATGCAATTGCTGCCTTTTCCCTATATTTCTACCCCCGACCTTTTCTTAGAGGCAATGGTCCTGACGTTTTCCGCAAATGCACTGGCCTCTACTTTTACCTAGATACACTGATCCAGGTGTTTTCTCAGATGCATTGACCCCAGATGCAATAACCCTGACAGTAACCTAAATGCGCTGGCCCCAACTTTTTCCATAATGTATTGGTCCTGGTTTTTCCCTAAATTCACTGTCCCCAACTAGTTGCTAGATGCACTAGCTCCAACTATTGCCAAAAGCATTGGTCCTAGTAATTCCTGCACTGACCCCAACTATTTTCTAAATTCACAAGTCCCAACTTTATTCCAAATGAAAAGGCCTCAACTTTGTCCCAAATCCCAGTGTTGTTTCTCCAACCATTGTTTTCAGTCAATTTTGATTTTTATGTTTTTAAACTTTGAACTTGCAGGGCAGTGAATTATTTTCTTGTAAAAAGCTAAAGCTCAGTAACATCATCTTAAGGAGGACGGTAGAAAGACAGTAAATATCTAAAGATATTATCTTGACATTAGAGTATCTCTTAGATGATCTCTTAGGATTAGTTCTTTTATATTTTGATTTATTTCCTTGTGAAATGATTAGTAAGGATCTTTATAATTATAGGAATATCTTATCAGAATCATATTTATTAGAATATGATTTTTAAGCATATCATGTATATAGAAATAAAATATCCTATAATAATTTGTATTTATTTTAATCAGCTAGTATAAAATGTAGTCTGTATTGTAGTCCATACACAGTTTTCAGTATCTTTTCCACCAATTTATCTCTCTTTCATCCCAAGGGAAACAAAGCCGAGTGTAAGGTAATTTTAGCTATAATTTGTATCATATATAATGTCATCTTCATCATTCATTGAGCAAGTCATTATTTAAATACTCAATTCATCTATCACAATCCCAGAATTGAAAATTGTCCAATAGCTAAGAAGGGGATATATAAATGCACTAATAGGCTGTTTGCAAATGAACAGGTGGATAGTGCATCAAATCAATTGAAAAGGTATAAGAAAACAGAGGCAAAGGTAGCAATAAGACAAAGGACTACATTAGTTACTAGTGTGCAAAAGATAGTTTTTTATATTTTAATAATTACATGATGGAAATGGAAATGCTAATAAGTACTTGCACTGCATTTGAATGAAAAATAAACTACAGAGAATGCACTCTACATTTTGAAAATGTCACCATTAAAACAAAGGGTTTAAATTATAGTTCATTAAGATACACACAGAACTGGTTCCTTTAAGCACAAATATAAATGTCAAATAACTACATTTTAAAAGGTTTCATATAATATAGTGAAATAACATTTTTTTTATTTGTAAAATATATTCATTCTAAAAAGAGAAAGAGGCTTGCTTTTAATTAAGTATAAGAAGGTTTTTGAGGAAAACTTTGACTCATGCGATGGATCTCTAAGACAAGATGGATGCTTTATTAATATTAAGAAAAAGGAATCAACGCAATAAATACAACAGATTTGGTATCATCTAATAACAAAGATATGATACAAGAATAAATAAACATTCCTCATAATACATATATGATCTAGATATTCTTGATTATATAAGATCAACTTCTTATTTCAATAATTATAACACTCTCCTTCAAGTTAGAGTATATAAGTCGTATGTGCACAGCTTACTGCAAGTATAAATGAGACTCGGTTCTCTCAGAGACTCAGTGAATACATCAAGCAATTGTTCATTAAAGTTGACAGATTTGGAGGCAATGTCTCTAGACTCCAATTTTTCTCTTATGAAATGACAATCCACCTCAATATATACGGTTCTCTCATGAAAGACAAGATTAAATGCAATGTGTAATTTTGTTTGGCTGTCACATACAAGGTGTATTGGGAACATTCTTCAAATTTAAGCTCTTTGAGGAGTTGTTTTAGTTATATGAGCTCACAAATGACTAATGTCATTGCCTTATGTTTTGCTTCTGCAGTTGATCTCGCCACATTTAGTTTTCTACTTTTTCACGACATAAATTACCTCAAACAAGAACGTAGTACCATAAAGTGGAGCATACATTGCTTGGTGACCCTTCCCAATCGGCATCAAAATATTCAACAATTTGAGAAATTCCTTTATCCTCATAAATGAGACCTTTTCCAAGAGTCGTCTTAATATACTTTAAGATTCATACAAATGCATCTAAAAATAGACTTACTGCATTCACTACAAATTCAACGTCAAGATGAGTTACGATGAGTCACGATGAGTCACGATGAGTCACGATGAGGTAATTTACCTTACCAACTAACCTTGTGTATCTCTTAGACAATCATAACACGGTTCTCCTAGATCAGGTACAAGTTTAACACTCGGATCCATTGAAGTGTCCACATGCTTAGCATTTATCATCCTTATTTCTTCTAGAATGTCAAGAGCATGTATTCTTTGAGATATAAAATCTCCAACACCCACCCTCACACTAAGGCAGGACACCTTGAACATGGGAATACAGGAGGGGTCGATATTGGGTGGCACAATAGATCAAAAAGATATTGCTAGAATAGGCCCTAATACTATGCTAAACTCTAGGGATGAGAGAAACATTATATTGAGACCATATGTCTCTAAGAAAGCATGGGTGCTTTATTTATATTGAGAGTCTATGCAATATATAAAGGACATTTGATATGCTCTAATAACAAAGATATGATATGGGAATAATAAAAACATTCCTAATAATAAATATAAAATCTACATATTATTCATTATATAGGATCAGCTCCTTATTCTTATAATCAGAAACAATCAATAATCAACCACGCAAACCAATTAGTAATGCATTATTAAAGGACATTACTGACAAAAATATCTTACCTCCTTTCTTCGGTCTTTCTTTCTCTTGACCTCGTGAAATGTGTCTGTCAAACAAATTATTCACGTTAATGTAAGAACAATAAGAATGTATGGATCCATTAAAAATTCACATCAGAAGTTCAGAACCAATGAGCCCATCATGCGTGAATGATAGGCAATAAAAAAGAAAAGAATTCAGGATTAACATTACAAAACAACACACGAATGGAAAAGTACCCTTACATGCAAGATGATGACAACATGAAACTTCACCCTTCGACCAATAACAAAACGGGGAAACAATTAAAATAGCATAAACTTAATCTTGAAACAGTATTTCCAAAGATTAACATCACACATCTACAGGCCAATCAAATACATAAAAAGTCAACCATTCATAAAAAATAAAACTGATAATAGTCTACAAAAAATATTCCCCATTTAATATTTACCCAACCCAATATGTACACAAATAAAACAGACAAATAAGAACTTCAAACTTCACATAGCAATAGATTGATCCACTGAAACCACATGCTTTTAACATCAGACAGTCTCATGGACACTACTACATGCAATAGCATATAAGAACGTCTCTTGGCTGCTTCTAATTTCTAATCCTTGTTGCAATGAACTTCACTGCCGTGGCATGGGGCACAACAATAGTGTGGTTCAACAAGAATCATAGTTGCTTCTATTCCATAAGAAGCCAAATTTGTTGTTTTTAGCTTAGTTATAACCCATCCTCACCAATGGGCTACACCAAATTACGAAGTCAAGATCCACTGAAACCAATGTACGAATCACAGATTACGTAGCTCCAGCAACTGTTATCATTTTGACCCTCTTCCAACCTTGCTCCGGCTATCAACCCTTCATTCCGTACTACACCCAGCTCAGTACCTTTGTTTCACATGCAGCCCTCTCCTTCAATGTAGAAGGTGAGACCACCTGCAGCTTTATAATACAGGTGTCTCAGTACTAGTCCGTTTTTCTTTGTTCTCCTATGTCTGTCTTTCTATTTGGAGGTGATTCACAGTATCCGTGGTTGTGATAAATAAGCTAAATATGATTTTAGTTTTAAATGTTATGCCTGCAAATAATGAAAAATTAGTTAATCTTGATCTTTTTCAACTGTAACTACTATTTTTATCTATTCCTATAATTACCCTATTCCAGTTCCAAATTACTTATTTAAGTTTTAAACAGCTACAGCAATCAATTGTGTTAATTTACAATTTTTTTAAGTTTTTCATTCAGTCAACATTCTTTGTTATGGCACTGAACTGTGATCTGCCACACAGTTTTCAAAGCCTGAACAACATCAAGAGAAGCTGCTCCAAGGAAAAAAAATGCAAAAAAAGTTTTGCATCAACTGCAAGAAAATATTGCCGTAAGACTTATTTCCAAACTAGCCTTACACACAACAAAAAACATGGAAAAACCATGTGAAGAATGAATCTGCAACAAACCAACAGCATTAATCCCATTAAGCATCCCAAAAAGGGGTTTAGATTCCAAATGAGCTTCTCAAGTAGGAAACTCTACTTATCATAAGAATGAATAAGAAATTAGAAATAGGACATGCAGTAGTGAAGCACAAAGGTGAGATTTTAAGGTCAAAATAATACAATCTTGACTGCAAAAAGAAAAAAAAACTACATTAATAGAATTAAAACCCATCCTACCAAAGCATAAAATATCCTTTCATAAGAATCCAGTTTCAAGTCAACTTTAAACTATTAGCTGACAGAAACATAGCTCTGAAATGCCACCCATGTATTTGGAAAAAGAAAACTTGAGAAGAACGGCAATACATTACAGAAAACTCCACAACACCACCAATTGCACAAATTATACAAAACCCGATACACAAAAGCAACCACTCTCAACACACCCAACACGAGTTCCCTGCTTAAATAACTCACATTCTGAACTCCACCCAACCAATCATCAAAGAAACAAAATATCAAATGAACTCAGATACAGTGACAGTGCAAGCTTAAAAACAACCAGATTAATGCATTAATAAAGAAGCCGACAGTGGAGTTGAACATGAATAAATGATATACTCTAAATCATTCTGATATTTGTAAAGAAATTTCTGAACCGAGCCAACCAAGTCCATAATCTAAACAAATTAACCAATTATATCGGAGTACAAAGTGAACGAATCCTTCAAAATTTCGTCAAAAAACTGAACTTTCTACAAGTCAAGCTACAGAAAGGCCCTGAGAAACAAAAAGGGCTAATTGAAAAAAAAAAAAAAATCCCTTCTTAGCCTAACAAAAATATCTCAACAGTGAAACCCCATCATGGCAAACACAATTATTCAAGGTCCCCCATCCTACCTCGTAACAAAGAAGGGGTAAAAATTCAAAATAAAAAATAAAACGAAGGAACCCCAGATGAGAAAACGCAAAGTCCAACACCCGGATCACACAAGCACAGATATTAAGATCAAGATCAAATCCGCAGAAGTTAAAGAGGGGAGAAAAACGATACCCTGAAGGAGAAGCTTCTGAGCGGTCTCGTTGGGATCCATGGAACATTCCTTGAGTATTGCATAGATGTCCTCTTCACTGTGATTGCCCGTGATCTCCTTGATGTTCTGGATCGTCCTCCTCACACTGGTCGGAATTGAAGCCCTAAACCCCGCACCGCTCATTTTCGCAACACAAAGTCACAAACTTTGCGAACACAGTATATGTGGGCAATGAAGAGAAGGGAGCAAAGAGGGGTCAGTGATTGATTGGGTGATGCAAAACAAAAGGGCACTAAATAAACATAGATAAAGAAAGAAAGAAAGAAAGAAAGAGAGAGAGATGTAAAGAGAGTTCAATGAGGATTGTGAGAGGGTATGTATGATCTATGGGGTTTGAATTGATCAATCTGAATTCTGAACTAGGAATATGGGGAAAGAAGGAACAAAACCAAAACCAAGTGTGTATGTAGGTGTATCTTTGTTTTTATTGTTTTTATTTATTTTATTTTTCAGTGAGGAAAGACTTTTTGGTTCCTCTTTTTCTCTTTATTTTCCTTCTACTTACCTTTTCTTTTCCTCTTATTTTCCTGTGTGTTTTCCTCCTTTGTTTTCTTTTTATTTTATTATGCTCCTTTAGTTATTTTCATTAAAAATCGTTTTTAAAAAATTAGAAAATCATGATATAAACATTTATTTATTTGAATACATTTCTTTATAAACACTAAAATTATTTCATAAAGAATTATAGAAAATGGAGTGAATTTCTTCACAATTTAAAATTATATTAATTTGTATGAGTTATCTCTCATTAGTTTTATATATTTTATTCTTTTATCTTATATATAAATTAACTTACAAAAGAATTCATTTCATTATTATTTTTTTCCTCTTATCTTTAAGGAGAAAATTGTTTAAAACATCTTAAGACCTATTCAGGCGAGTTTCTTTATATTACTTTCAAATAATAAAAATAACTAAAGAGTTCTATAAGTTAAAATTAACCTACACAAGTTGAAATAAAAGTAATGAGGAGCTATATCAATATATATATATATATATATATATATATATATATATATATATATATATATATATATATATATATATATTATCTTAACTTAGTTTTGGTTTTTTTTTTTCTAAAAGGTAAATATTTGTGAAAAAGAAAATATATATAATAATTATTTTTATTGACATGAAAGAATTAGAAAATCATGTTTTAAAATTAATAATGTATTTAAAATGGTGATAATTGATTATTTTAATAATAAAAATTTAAGGTACAAATAGAATTCTTATAAACAAGTTTTATCATTTTAAAAACATATCATCTTTCCAAAATCTTTTTCCTTTCAGAGTTATATTTCTTCTCTCCAGATTTACTAATTGTACATTCATATATTTGAAGATCGTAGATTGTTAGAGTGATTCTTGAGAAGAATTTTTCACTTATGATCGATCAGTTTCTTCCATATAGTAAGTTGGTTTTTTGTTCCTTTTCTTGGTCTTTATGTACTTTCTATGCATGTGGACCATCTTGGTTTGCAAGTGGTGTCTAGATCTTCTATACGAGTCTCTTATTATCATTGGTCCTAATGATGCGTCACGATCGTGTTTGTGTTATTCATAAGGAAAGATAGGGCTTCATATGCATCTAGAGGTGCTTTTAGGATTCTTTGAGCGTTTGGACTGTCTTTTAGGTAAGGAAAGCTAATTGCATTACTTTTTCAACTAATAGATAACTTATAATTACTGATGATATGCTTGTATGATAGTTGGTTTATATAATTGAGCTATCTAATGAAATATGATATGTTGAGTTGAGTTAAGATTGATTTGGCTTACATGCATTGTACTTTGAAATTGGTACTGTTGTAAGGTTGAAATTACATTTAAGATGAATTAAATCATTGAATTATGTATAATACGATAGTTGGTATTTTTTGACATTTATGGTTATGGTTGAACTTATTTGTAGGACTGAAATGACATAAATATGTAGAAATTAGGTTTTGCAGAATTATGCATACTCTCTAGGAGAGAATATATTTGCTGGGCGAAGTTAAAATAAGAGAGTTATTGACATGGTAGTCGTTGGGCGAGACCAAAGTCAGAGAATTCACTGACTTGAGAGTCGTTGGGCAAGAATATACTTGCTGGGCGACTTTTGTGAGAATTTAAGTTTGTAAGTTTTAGTGATATTCTCGTTGGACAAGCTATTTGGTCGTTGGGAAAGTATGTTATCATGAATTCTTCGTTGAGCGAGTATATATTCTAGATGAGCGAAAATATGAGTTTTAAATAAAGTTTCATTCATATCTTATGTGTTTAATGTTTGTGATTATGTGAATGTTAAAACAACGGTTGGTTTATAATATGATCTGAGAATAGTTTGTATTAATCCAAGGAGGATTAATGGTGGTTAAAATAGTGTGTGTATTAATATATGGATTTCATATTAGAAGTTATTTTGTTACTTTAATAATCATCCAATCTTAAGTAGAGAGAGGTGGTGTATGTGGTGAGAGGTGCAAGAGGTCCTAGTCTAGGGGTTTTGTCTTGGCAAAAGATGGTGAACAGACTAATCTTGTGTGTGGCAGCTTGGGTGGCCAAGTTGTTTCACCACCACAAGTGCTTAACTCGTCAGAGTCTGATATCAATACACGTTTCTGAATTTGTTGAGTCTAATATGAGTCTTTTGTATGTTACATGTTTGTGGTTATGAACGGTATTTTTATGCGTGATAATATCTTTAAATTGTTGTATGATTGTCCCCTTTTGCACATCACTTTACCCTTTCTTATGTGTTTATTTTTGTATGTGTGTTTTCTTTGTTTGCAATGATCTCCTTAATGGTGTAAGCAAATAAGAATGTAGCAATTGATCCAATAATAGATGATGATAGTGTTGAGGTGTGGGTCTAGGGTGGTCTTTGTTATGCATAGACTCTTTTTTTTATTAAAACTTTATTGTATTATCAATTAGTATAATATTTCCTTAATTGTATAGAACTTTTGTAAATATTTTGAAATTATAATTATACTTTGGATAACTATAATAACATTATATATTCTGAGTTATTTATTCTTTAGTATTAACTGTGATATTTATTTTAGTAGTTGTGTACTATTAAAATGAGATATTACATTTTTGGTATTAGAGCAATTGTTCCTTAAGAACCCTATAAATTAGGGTGTGCTTAGTTTCTTTTGTCTGCTCTTAATTATGTTTGGTTAGTATGTCAGTTTCTTTTAGTTAGAATGATGGTTTTTATCTATGTAAGTAGAGTTATGGCATCTAAGTCATCTCTTTTTCCCCTTCTAACCTCAAATATGCCCAAACTAGCTAGGAAAATTGAGTTTATGGTAATAGCCCTTTAGTAGAGTGTTGTCATGATGGAACAACATCATATGGCCTTGTAGTAGATGGAAGTTGCTAGATTATCTTTTAAAATAACCCAACAACATGTGGGTGCTTTGAGGCAGTTGGGAAAGAATGGGACATTATTTGGTCCTTCTCAAGTTCCACCCCTCCACCACAAAAGTGGAGCTTGGAGGATTTCTCGAGGCATAAACTGGCAAGGTTCAATGGGAAGGTCAGTCCAGATGAAGTTAATTTTTGAATGAAGGATATGGAGTGGGTGTTTGATGCGAAGAGGTGTCTGGTTGAAAATATATCGGCTTTTACATAATATATATTGGCTAAAGAAGTTGTGCATCGATAGGCTAGCATAAAGTTATGCTAATGGATATGGGAGAACTGATAACCTGGGAATTATTCAAGAAGAAATTATTTGTTGAGTATTTCCCAGATAGTGTGAGGTATGCTAAGAAGATGGAGTTCTTGCAGTTGGTGCAATGAAGTATGTCTGTAATGGAGTATGCTCAAGAGTTCAAGCACCTGAGTCGTTTTTATACCTTGCCCATGAATAAGAAATAAAGGTGTAGAAAGTTTAAGAATAGGTTGAAAGGTGACATCAAGTTGACAGTGGTGCCACTCTCTATTAAGGAGTTTTTCGCTTTAATAGAGAAAGCTAGAGTTGCCAAAAAGCTTAGGGTTGAAGTTGAAGCTCAGCAGAAGCAGTAGTAGAAAGTGAGAGGATCGTCAAGGTCAAGATTTAGGCAGGATGTGAAGAAGAAAACATATTATAGACCTCATTCTCAAGGGATTTTTTCTCAGCAGTAGGTTTAATAAGGTAGACTGCAATGTTTTTCTTATGGAGACCACATATGAAAAGCGTTTTCCCTCAGTTAGATGGTTACAAGAGGTGCAATCTATGTGGTGTGGATGGACACTTTGCTAAGGATTATCCTTCTAACAAAAGAGTTGTAGCTCAACCTCGGTCGGCAACTCAGTAGAGGAAGAGGAGTGACAGACCCCAGGCTACAGGGAGAGTGTACGTCATGTCTAGAGTAAAGGTAGCTGATTAGGTAACCTTATCGTTGGTAGTTGTTTGATAATTGGTAGGAATTTATGTGTTTTGTATGACTCTGGAGTGACACACTCCTTTATGTCAAAAGCTTGTGTTCAAGAGTTGAGTTTACTTATCACAGAGCTACAATATGATCTTGTGATATCTACTTTAGCCTCTGGTTTACTTAAGACGACAATGTTATGTGCTAGATGTCCGATGGATGTAGAGGGGAGTAAGTTCAAGGTTAACCTTATATTCCTACTTATATAGGATTTGGATGTGATGTTAGGAATGGATTGACTATATATACCAATCATGTTCTTATTGATTATAGTGAAAAGAAGTTGTTGTTTCCTAGTTTAAAGGAGTCAAAGTTGTTATCTTCTTATCAGGTGTTGTAAGAAGCTAGGGAATGGTCTCAGTGTTTTATCATCTTAACTCATATGAAAGTTGTGAGAGGTGGTAGAAGTTTGGATATTTTCGTTATGAATAAGCTTAAGGATGTGTTTCATGAGGAAGTTTCAAGGTTATCTTTTTAGCGAGAAGTGGAGTTTTCAATTGATCCAGTTTTAAGATCAAGAATTGTATCAATGGCTCCATATCAAATGGCTTTAGTAGAATTGGTTAAATTGAAAAATCATGTTGAAGAGTTGTTGGAAAACCAGTTAATCAGACCAAGTGTGTCACCTTGGGGAGCATCAATGTTATTGGTAAAAGAAGGATGGTAGCTACAGGTTGTATGTGGATTACAGGCAGTTGACCAAGTTAACCATCAAGAACAAGTATCTCTTACCAAGCATTGATGATTTGATGGATCAATTGTGTGGTGCAGTTGTGTTTTCAAAGATATCACTAGATTCTCGTTAAGGCTAAAGATGTGCATAAGACAACCTTCAAGTCCAAATACGGACATTATGAGTATGTAGTTATGTCTTTTGTTGTGATTAATGTTCCAACCTTGTTCATGGACTATATGAACAAAATTTTCAGACCTTTTCTAGATAAGTTTGTGGTAGTTTTCATAGACGATATACTTATCTACTCCAAAACTCATGAGGAGCATGTTGAAAACTTAAGGATAACACTTAGGATCTTGAGGGAGATGAAGTTGTATGCCAAATTATCAAAGTGTGAATTTTGGATTCAAAAGGTTAAGTTTTTGGGGCATGTGATATCCACTCAAGGGATATTTGTGGATTCGGCTAAAGTTAAAGTAGTGTTGCTATTGGAGTGACCTAAGTCAGTGACTGAAATAAGAAGTTTTGTGGGTTTAGCTTGCTACTATAGGAGATTCATAGAAGGATTCTATAAAATAATGGCGCCTTTAACACAACTAACTCTCAAATATCAATTGTTTACCTTAACAGACAAGTGTGATGAAAACTTTCAATAGTTGAAGTGGAGGTTGACGAGTGCTTCAGTGTTGGTAATCCCTAATATAGGTAAATCCTATAAGATTTACTATGATGCTTCTCATCAAGGGTTGGGTTGTGTGCTTATGTAAGAGAAGGAGGTAGTGACTTATGCTTTAAGGCAATTACAAATTCATGAGAAGAACTATCCTACTCATGATTTGGAGTTAACAACAGTGGTGTTTACTTGGAAGATATGAAGATATTATTTATATGGTGCATAGTTCCAAGTATTTAACAATCATAAGAGTTTGAAGTATCTAGTTGATTAGGAAGAACTTAAGATGAGGCAGAGGTAGTGGATAAAGTTCCTAAAGGATTATGACTTCGAATTGTTATATCACTTAGGAAAGGCGAATGTGGTGATTGATGCTTTGAGTAGGAAGGTAGTGCATGTTTCTCTTATGAATCAAAGAGCTTGAGTTAGTAGAGAAGTTCAAAGATTTGAAGTTACAAGTGGAGTTGGGAGTAGATTTCATTAGATATAGTAATTTGACTATATATAGTGATTTTTTAAGTTTGATAAAAGAGAATCAATTGTTAGATCCTAGCCTACAGAAAATAGTAGGGTGGCTAGACATAGAACAAGTTAAGAAGTTAATGATAGGATCAGACAATGTTTTGAGTTTCAAAGGTAGAATATGTGTACCATACAATGCAGGGTTGAAGAGGTTAATCTCAAGGAAGGACACAAGAGTCATTTTAGCATACATTTATGCATGACCAATGTAATGCCCAAATTCCAATGTGTCCCGAGTTATTAAAAAACCTTTAATTTCAAAACTTTATCATAGCGCGGAAATGTATTTTCAAAAACCTCAACAGTTAAATGTGCATAATTTATTCAAAAAATTATAGTTCCAAAACACTTGTCCAATGAAAATAATGAAGGAAATAAAACAGCTCCAATTACATTGTCTCAAAAGTATATACCAAAATAACTTTTAATGAAAATTCCAAGTCTGTCCCCCGTCATCTCTCGAATCTATCATGTCTCAGGAACATCTGCAATATCATATGTTCACGGTCAATAATATCATTCATAAACAAACAAACACACACATGTATGAGGTAATCTACCGATAAAACAATCATAATAACAAGATATAAACATACTGATTATATCAACAATAATCAAACACCACATACATGGTAGTAATAAAAATAGGATTCCTAATCCTCTAACATGAACAATTCAATCATAATGAATTACTTAATCCCCGATCCCCAATCATCGAACCTCGATCCTCGATCTTTGATATCTAATCCTTGATATCATCACTAACATCTCACCCTTTGTTTATCCACTCATTAGCACCTATGCTAACTACTTATTATAACCATGAAAATAACACCATTATCAGCATAGCATAACCTTGAGCATCTTCAATACCATGATCATCATCATAGATACACCACCATCATGATTATCCCAATCATGAATAACACCATGAGCATCACCAAACCATGAACTTCATCATGACAAGACTCAATCATACTCTTATAGCTGCTTCTATAGCTCAACTTGTAGCTTCCCCTACATATACACTCGAGTCATCCTTCTTTTGGCTTCGGACCTATTCCCCTATCACACAAGGCAGAACATTTATCCCTCTTCCCAAAGAAGATTCAACACTCGAATACCATCATCTTTTCTACAACTATTTGCCAAAAAGAATGTCACTCTCTTTTCGAAAACCAATGACAAAGAGAGTCACCCCCTTTTCAACAACCAATGCCAAAGGGGATATCCCTCCCTTTTCATCAACCAATGCCAAAGGGAGTACCTATCCATAGATAGAACCATGATTTACTAGGTACATTAAGTAGATTAATCTTTCATGCCTCATGCTCATTAACCAAACACATACTCCAGTGCATTCCATCTTCCACTCGTACTCCAATCTCAACCATAAGTCAACCTTTACCTTAAATACAACCACTAATCTCAATCTCTGATTACCATCACATTCCACAACTCCTCAAGCTTGGTCTACTTTCTTTCTTCATCAAAATGTACCGTTCTCAGTAAAAATACTCTAGGATAATAAATTATTCCCGAAACATACACATGTACACAAAATACATCGTGATAATCGATTATCACTTATGATAATCGATTATCTTAGTGTTTATACTCAACAAATCACTAGAATTCACCACGCATGAAGAGATAATCAATTATCATCCCAGATAATCGATTATTCCCGAAACTCTACTCAAAACCAATGTGCAAATAATCGATTATAACTAATGATAATCAATTATTGTCGAATTGAAACAAATCCTAGACAGAATTCAAGTCTGCAACCACACATGCAACAACCCTAATCACGAGGGAAACTCTCCCAAAACCTTATGCATGCATTCAAGCCTCTCATACCCTTATGAACAAATCCTAATACATACATTACATTACTTGAATCATCCAAATCCAGTCATTGACATGTTATACTCAAATTAAACATGAATATACTGAATATGATTATCACCACACCTTTACAACATATATTTGCATGATAAAATCCTTAATTGTCATAACTTTGTTCCCCCTTATAGCATCAAACCCTATTATGGAATAATCCAACAAAATCATACATACATTCATAGGGAAAACCCAATAGAACCATGATATAACCCTATCATCATGCAGAACATATTCTCATACATCCACATGCATTAAAACATTACCTTTTAAGATAATCAAAAGTAAATTGTATTCATCATATAAACAAATAAGAAAATAAACAAAGGTAAGTTTCCCCATACCTTGGCCAATACTAGGGCTTTATCTACAACCTTAAAACACCACCAATCTTCCCTTTGCCCCAAGAGTTTCTATTGTTATTTCTCTTCTTTTCCAAACGTCTCTCCCCCCTTTACTTGTTTATTTGATTTAGAGTTTCTAGGGTTTCTAAAACACAAATGCCACTACTTAATAATATATTTTAAAAACCAAATTTATCTAAATCTCTACTCTCCTTCTATCTCACGTCCACCATCTATCTTTTATTTTATTTTATTTACACACTTTTACTTCCTACACCTCCGCTTATTTAATTTCTTCACCAATTAAATAAAGGTAAAATATCATTTTTCCCTAAGCAAAAATACAAATAAAACAAAGGTTTCCCTTAACTCCCTTTCACCCTAGAATTGAACCTACACTCATTCAATCCTAAACCATCTTTCCATTAACAAGCCAACACATCACATTAATAATATCACACACACACACACACACACACACACACCAAATTACCCAATTATCAACATATCAATCATGTGTTGCACTTAGCAATTATAATTCTAAGCAACATTTAAACATTAAATCCAATTACCAACCATAACATTCAAGTCTCAAAACACACTTTATCCCCTAATTACTACATTTTTCTCGGGTCTTACACCTAAAATGCATCAACACCTTAAGGAGTCTTTTTAGTGGTCAGGTATGAAGAGGGATGTGACTCAATTCATAGCAGCTTGTTTAACATGTCAAAAAGAAAAGGTAGAGCATTAGAGACTCGGTGGGATGTTGCAACAATTAGAGATACTAAATTGGAAATGTGATAACATTTCCATGGGCTTTGTTACTCATTTACCATGGTCCATGAGTGATCACAGTGTTATTTGGGTTATGGTTGATCGATTAACGAAGAGTGTCAATTTCTTGGCAATGAATCTAAAGATATATATGGCTAAGCTGTCACAATTGTACATAAAGAAGATAATAAGCTTTCACGGTGTGCCATCTGACATTGTGTCATATAAGGATTTGTGATTCACTTATAGATTTTCGGTACACCCTGCAAGAGGTGAAGGGTAACAGGTTGAGGGTGAGTTCTGCCTACTATCCTCAAACAAACAAGCATTCTGAGAGAACAATTCAGTCATTGGAGGATTTTTTTAGAATTTGTGTTGGATCATTTGAGTGGTTGGGATGAAGTGCTACCTTTGGTTGAGTTTACCTATAACAACAACTATCAGGCGAGTATAAGTATGACACCTTTTGAAACTCTGTATGGCAGGCGATGTCAAACCCCTCTATTTGGTACTAGGATGGTGAAGCAGTGCTAATAGGACCTGAGTTATTGCAGTAAATCACAAATAAGGTGAAGTTGATACAAGAGAGGATGAAGACCTCATAGAGTATACGCTGATTAAAGGAGAAGATCGTTGAATTTTGTAATTGGGGATCATGTTTTCTTACGGGTGACTCCAACAATTGGTTTAGGAAGGGCTATCTGTTCAAGAAAGCTTTCTCAAAAGTTCATTGGTCCATAAAATCTGCAAATGAGTAACCAAAAAAAAGTTTAATAATCCTATTCTATATCCAATCAAGATACTATGTAATCTAAATCAATGACAAAGGAAGAAAATGAAACTATTCTAATAATCTAATTCGCAAAAATTAAAAACCAAGCATCAGAGTTTCAATGTTAAGAAAAATAGAAGACTCATGAACACATATGCAACCCAAATCAGCAAGAAATACCAAAACTATTAGATAAGAACAAAATCATTGATTAAACATCACAAGTATGAATCAAACTTGCAAAGAGTGGTGTAACAAGTGATCAATTACCATTCAAGAAGACATCTTGTACATAATATGCCCACTTTGGGGTTTTGAGCTCAAATCTAGAACTTAAAATGAGTAATATTCACTTGATTCACCTAAATAGAGCATATTCAACTCATATTCATGATATTCAACCAAATCCAGAAATAAAATGCTAATCTCAACACAATTCAACCTATGTTAAACTCTACTTCAATTCCTAATTTCATAAACAAAAGTTCAATGAAAGAAGCAAAACATTAATAAACATCACCTAACATCAAAACCAGTACCTAAGCTAATCTCAATTACCTAACAGAATCAAACATACAATGCCTATCTAACTTCAACATAATTCAAGATAAGAAAATGCAACTAAAACTAAATAAAATGTAATATCAAGCATAAAACCAATATGAACGAAAATGAGTGAACTATAGAATCTATCTATTGAAACAAATCAAAACCTAATTAGAAAATGTAAAATGCACAAATAAAATGTCCAGAGGCATCAGAGTTCGAAACAAAACTTCATCTATCATTATTAAAGCAATGGCAACCTCAATATGTTAACACTCTCAATAACTGCAACTCAAATAGAGATGAGTGGTTATGTCGTGGAGAGTAGCAAGAGGTCTTAGCTTGAGAGGCCTTTCTCTAGTTCGCAAAAGGACGTTTGAGGACTAACTTTGTATGTGGTAAAGGTGAAACCCAATTGCAAGGGCTCTGCAGAGCAGTAGAAGCCACCACAAATGCAAGAACTACCATAGTTCGACATTCATACTATATTTGCATGAGTCAGTCTAATGTTGTGATATGATTATATTGTATAATGGAATTTTATTGTATATTGATGAATTGTTTTACCATTATCTTACCCTTGCTTTTGTGTTGTTTGTTATGTGTTATTTTTTCTTTGCGATGATCACCTTAATGATGTGAGCTTAGGGATACGGTCTTTTTAGTTATTCTAGTAAGAGGTGAGGGTGAAGCAGATAGAGAGTCAGATGATTCTATATGTGTAGATCTTGTCATTCGTAGGTTTGTTTTATTATAGTGGTTGCATTATCATATATATATAATATTTCATTTTAGTAGTATTTTACTATCAAAAATGGGATGTTACATTAATGGTATCATAGCAGTTTGTCCTTAGGATGACCTATAAGTTGTGGGTTTGTCATGCCTTTCTTGTGGAAAGTTGAGTCTAAATGGTATGGTTTTCCATGTTCTTAAAGTCTAGATAGTAGAGTTGTGTATCTAACTAGAAGATTGATAACAGAAAACTCTTGATAAGAGTAGTGAGGATGCACACTCATGACTCAATATCAAAGATGATTTTCCTTTCTTAATCTTGAAGGTTTTGGGGAACGGAAGAGTTGTGATTCCAGTGTTGTTGTATAGTGATTCTTATTTTGTTCTTGCCTTTGTGGTAGTGTAATGTGCTTTATAGTGGTAGAGGAACATAGATCCAAGGATAACTTGACCTGTATACCTCCATTGAGAAGCAATTATGTAAGACATATAGTAGATTGAAGGAGAGTTTAGTAGAAGGTAGAATTTTCAAGTGGAGAGAACATGAGGTCTTTTAAGAAGGATAAAGTATTGTAAGGGTCTTAAAAGGCAGGGTTCAGAGGTATTATGAGGTTCAGAGGTTTAAAGGCAGGGTTTGTGTTTCTAAAGATTCTGAGTTGAAGATGGTAATTTTAAAGAAGGTTTTAAGATAAATTGGTAGTGGTGAGTACATGAGGATTGTTAAGTGGTGTGGTTTTTGTGGAGATGATCAAAGGGTTCAGGTTTGAAGCTTATCAGAAGTGGTTTCTTAACAAGTTTGAAGCATAATCTTATAAGAGGCGTGATCGTCTTTCAACTTTGTTTTGGTAAGTTTCGAGTCTTTTGAAGTTGTTACTAGTCTTAAGAAAGGGAAAGCAGTGGTAGTGCATCAAATGTGGGCTAAGCAAATAAAGAGACTCAGTGTTATGTGAATCGGGGATGTCTTACTAATGCAGGTGAAAGATAAATGACATCGTTATTTTTTTTGAGTTTGGGGTGTAATTGCAAGAACGGTCTAATAGTCTTCAAATCTTTTTCTGGTGGTTTATGGTCTTCAAGTGCAGTTTTGTGTTTTAAGAGGGAAGGTCAATGATTATACATTAGAAATGGATCGAGTTGAAAAGTAAAGACAAAAGGTTGAGAGAATCAAAAGAGTTTAATAAGTGTAAGTGTAGAAGAGAAGAGTAAGTCTTTTGGTGTAAGGGTTTTTGGTTGGCGTTCTAAAGCAGGTACTAGAACTTCCATATTAGAGTGGTGGGGTTCACTATTACATCGGTGTCTAAAGCAGAACCAATGTTAATACTTCATAATGAGATAATTCCTTTTTAGCATGGGGAGTACAAGAGATAAGTGGTGGATGAGTTGTAACAATAATGTTTTAGACTCAATGTAATCATAGGGAGAACTACAAGGTTGAATAATCTCATAAGGGAAGTAGATGGCATGTTGGAATAGTCTAGTATAAGTCTTAGCAATCAGGAGTGACTTCGGGCATGTATGTTTTCTAAGAATAAAAACAGTGTTGAGGAAACAAAATGACAAATTTAGCACGAAAGAGAATAATTCTTATGGTTGTGTAAGATTGTATAAATTTTGAAGAAGGTTTCTCAAGGGCAATAGTTTTGGGTTACAGTTATGTGAAAAGAGCGTTCTTTTTAGTAAACCGATGAATAAGGAGCTATGGAAATCATAGTATCGCAGCAGATGATATTGGACAGGTTCTTATCAGTAAGTAGCATGTGTGAAGAGTTTTCTTAACCATGGATTGTTGTTTTGTGAGTAATGAGCTTCTTTAGAAAAGGTAGTGATGTTGGTATCTGAGTTAAGATGAAAGTGTGTGTTGATCTTCAAAAGTCAGAAGTGAGATAATGTATGAAGGAAGTAGGTAAGAGACATAGAAGGCAAAATAAGTCTACGGTTTCAAGCTATAACATCAACCGTGAAGTGAGAGAGTACTAATGGAATTTAAGCAAAGAAAGTGGGTCAACAAGAGGAAGAAGAGAAACTGTGTTTTGTTTTCAAGTGTGATGAAAATCTTGAGGTGAAAAAGCATTAACCGTGGTTGGAACAGAAAGAAGGTTCAGGTTGTTAGTTTGATAATGGCATAAAGTAAAAGTTAGCTAAAAAGTGTGAAGACTAGTTGTCTAAAGGGAGTGTGGTGAAGAGAACTCATTAGTATAGTTGAAGTACTATAACTAGTGAGTTTGTCAAAGTGGTTGAGCTAAGGCAGTTGGATAAATCCTAGTTAGAGAGGTATCATAAGATGGATAAGTATTGATCAAGCTAGTGATTTCAAGTTGAAAATGGTATGGATCTAAGTATGGTTTCAGGCTAGTGAGTCAAGAAATACAGATGGTTCATGTTGGCAAGTGAAAGGAATGAAGATGGAGTGCTCAAATTTGGTTTTATCGCGGTAACAGATGAAAGAGTTCTACCTTGGTAATGGGATAACATAGTGGGAAACTATGTTCTTGAAGGGTGAAAATAGTCAAAGAAGGTGAAAGTGTCATCATAATGGGTGTGTTTAAAGGTGATCAAGAGTGATTAATAGTTCGCATTAAATCAAAAGTTGTAGTGATCAAGTCAGTTGTATGATGCTTCTTAAAAGGGGTCAATAGAAAGTCAAGGGAGATAAGTCAAGGGTTGCTCAAAAGTCAAGGCTAGAGAAAGTTTTAGAAGAGATTCACAAGAGGCAGTGAAAAATATATGAGGGGTGGGTAGTGTGGCAAACATAATATGGTTGGTTATGTGAAAGAAAGATTTGTAATAGTTGAAGTTTAGAGGTTGAGAATTTGTGTTGAAAGTAGTGGCTAGACCAATCTACACTATTGAACACTAAATCATTTTAGCATAGAGGCAATATTTTTCATGTTAGTAAATTTGTTGGGGTGTAGTATCTTTGTCAGATAGGTGGTTTTGACAAAGAATGAGAGGATAATAAGTTGTTCCTCCTATCCGATAAGTGAATTTTCGAGGACAAAAAGTTTTCTTGCTGGGGAGAATGTAAAACCTCAGAAAACGGTATTTTAGAAGTAATGGTAGTTTAAAAATAGTGAGACTTAGTTATTTTAATATTAAATGATTTAGGTATGAATAGTTCTATTATAAACGAGTTGCATTATTTTAGAACGTATCATCTCTCTAGAAACCACTTTTCTAGAGTTCTTTACCTTTTCTTTAAGAGTTGCGACTCTTGAGTCATCTATTTAAGGATCAAAAGGTGTCTAATTGATCACGGCGATGAGGTCTACATTTCTAGCCGATCAATTTTTTTTCATAGAGCAAATAAGTTTTTAGTCATTTTTCCTCTCTTGTTCCTAATTTGTTTTTAGAAGAAATAAGAGTAGTTGCATGTGTGATCATGCTTCTCCTACTTATTCTTGGTTAATCTAGAGTTCTAAAGACTATGTCCGCTTCCAATTTGATGTTTCGTAGGTTCGTCTAGAAATTCCTTGTGAGCGGTGAGACATCGTTAGAGTTGGGCTGTTCATTGTAAGGTAAGGGAAGCTAGTGTTAGTTTTTCTTTTATGTTTGTTATGTAAATTTAGTGCTTGTATGTATGATAATTTGATTGAATGAAATTGTAGGTTTGTACTAATATAAATGGTGTTTAAATGATGATCAATGATTATGTGATGGGTCCATGTTTGATATGGTGTGTTTGTAATGATGCTTTTGTTATGATTGTGCATAATGAAGTGTATTGATACTTGTTATTGAATTCAAAATGGTTGGAGTGAAGATTAACGGGATTCTTGAGTTTTAATGTAAAAAAAGAGGTTTTAATAGGTGAGTTTGAGAAATAGGGGCTGAGATGAGAAAACCATTGTAATATGGTTGTTATGAAGTGATTTTAGACTTATTAGAAGTGTTAGTGGATTAAAATCTGTTATGGAATAAAGGGGTAGTGATTTGTTAAAGTTTTTAAGGTATTTTTAATGTAAAAATAGGGTTTTGAGTAGTGAGATTTTGAAGTAATGAGTGTAAACATTTTTGGGCAGTTGGGAGGTTGATATGAGACCTATTAGGACTTGTCTAAGTTGTTAAATAAGAAAAATATGGTGTAGAACAGTCGGTGTCATCTTAGGGTGAGTTCTTGAGTGTTTTTGGTCCAAAATGAGGTTTTAAATGGTGAGGTTTTGAAATAGAATGACCGTGAGTATTCTAAGGTGTTGGAGTGTGCTAACAAGTGTATTTAGACTTGGTTATGTACTTGATAAACTGCTATGTCTATTAGAAAGTGTAGAATAGAGTTTGGGTAGCTTATAGGAGTGAAATTGGGTTTTAATGGGTCAATTTGAGTTACAGTAGTGTTTTCAGAGTTTTCTCAAGGTTTGAAGGGTCCTAGGAAACATTCAAAGTTCTGAGAAATGTATAAAGTGGTCTAAAAAGGGTTGGAGTTTGCTGATAGTGCCTGAGCGCTCAAACAGGGAGCTGACGCCCATTTCCAGTGGCCTGGTTGCTGAGTGCCAGCCCTTGGGCGCCAGAGCATCACTAGGCACCACTACACTAATTTTGGGGAGTTTTCAGGGTTCTGGATATCGGTTTTGGCCATTCTTTAGGTCGTTTTGGGGGTTTTGGACTTTTTCGGAGCTGTTGGTGATAGTTTCCAAGCTATTTTCCTAACCTAATTATGAATATCAAGATGTTATAAAGAAAATTGTGTTATTATATGACTTTTAGTGGTGTTTTTGGTTTTTTAATGTATAATAAGAGGTTTCATGTGATAATGTGCAATGTTTGTGTGATATATATATATATATATATATATATATATATATATATATATATATATATATATATATATATATATATATATATATGTGATTATGAGAAGGATATGATGATGAATCTGTGATTGATTATGTGAATGGTATTGATGGACATAATTCCATGATCCTCGTGGAGAGCTTACATGGTGGTGCCCTATATGGTATTGTTGTAAGAATGTATGGAGCTTTGTATTGGTGGTTTATCTTGACACTCTCAATAACTCCAACTCAAGTAGAGATGAATGATTATGTCGTGGAGAGTAGCAAGAAGTCTTAGCCTGATGGGCCTTTCTCCAGTTGGCAAAAGGGTGTTTGAGGACTAACCTTGTGTGTGGTAAAGGTGAAACCCAATTGCAAGGGCTCTGTAGAGTAGTAGAGGCCACCACAAGTGCATGAACCACCATAGTTCGACATTTATACTATATCCTGAAGAATGAGTCTAATGTTGTCATATGATTATGATGTATTCTTATGTGTGTAATATAATATACAATAGAATTTTGTTGTATATTGATGAATTGTTTTACTACTATAGTTTATCCTTGCTTTTGTGTTGTCTGTTGTTTCCTCTTTGCGATGATCACCTTAATGGTGTGAGCTTAAGGATATGGTCTTTTTAGTTGTTCTAATAAGAGGTGAGAGTGAAACAGATGGAGAGTCAGATAATTCTATATGTGTAAATCTTGTCATTCATATGTTTGTTTTATTATAGTGATTACATTATTATATATATAATATTTCATTTTAATAATATTTTACTATTAAAATGGAATGTTGTATTCATAATTAAGTTTATCACAGTAAAAAGAGGTCAATAAATACTTATCATGATAAAAATATATAATATAGGATAATAAAATATTATAAGTGCTACAAATAAAAAATTATATATTTATATTTACAAAATAATAATTTTTTTATATTTTATTTTTATATTGAATGTTACATAGAAAAATATCTCGTATGCTCTGGTTATTCTCGAAAAACTTTTAGAAAAACTTTTAGAAAACTCGTTCGAGAAAAATTATTCTAAAAAACATCTCTTATGTTTACAAAAAATCTTGTGTCTAAAATTCTTGTCTAGAAAGCTTATTTCAGAAATAATGTTTGAAATAAATTATTTTATTTTTTAATTTTAAAAAGAAATCCATAAGTCACCATTGAAATATAGCAATAAGGATAGAATGATTATTTTAAAAATTACAAGGGTGCAAGTAGTAATTATAAGGTTGCTTGAAATAAAAACAATTATACATATGTGGATTGGGGCTTTGGCCGTCCTCAGTCACACCAAGCGGTAGTTTCTTTCTGCACCCCTGTACCCCTATTAAAATGACATAATTATCTTTGATGAAAAAACCTAACATTACCCGTCTCATCATGTAACCTGCATCTCCATTACCGAAAGGACAAATTCGTTTGGCAACCCAATATGTTCTTCTCGCATCTTCAGAAAAATTGAAATTGTTTATGGATAAAAATTATTTGAATTTACATAAATCTAAAATTGTGTATTTCAAAATTAAAAAAAATGCATAATGAATTTTGTAATATAGGATTTCCGAACTTATTTTCAAATTTAGAAAGGTATTATGCATTATATACTTTTGAAATTCAAAATATATTTCAAAAACTGTGTAATATAAAATTTCATAATATATTTTTGGATTAATCGTGCATTTTAAATTATGAATTTTCAGTTTTTAAATGTATTCTAAATTAAGTAATTCAAAATTCTAGTACATATTTATGAATTTGAAATAGAATTTTAGATTATGCGATACATTTATGAATTACATAATAACAAATGTATTTGTGAACCCAAAAATACTGAAGTGTAGAATTCCTAGTATGTTTTAAATTATTAATTTGAAAATCTAAAATATAGACAATTAATATTTTTTCAACAGTGTTTTGAAAGTGTAAGAAGAAATTAAGGGAGTGGAGGAAGAATTGCCATATAAAGGCAAATGATTTTTTTATAAGCTCAATTCGTATATTCCTTTATATAAATTTAACAATTTTTGTCTGAAAAAAGACATGGCATGACAACACGTTAATTATCATCCTTTAACACTTAACTATGATATATGTTCCAAAACGTAAAACAAATTTTAGAAAATGGTGATGCAATCATAAAACTTAACATTTCTAGTCGATTGTAGAAGAAATAATGTAGGGTTAAATATATTTCTATTTTCGGATGTAAAACTATAATTTCTTTTGTCTTAAACTTTTATATATTTTAGTCTTTAAATTTTAAAATTAAATTGGTTACGTCTTTTTAACATGTAAAAGAAAATTTAACATAATTAAATTAAAATATTTATATTTATTACTTTTTAAAATTTAAATTATATTAAAATTTGAAACATAAACAAATTTTTATTTTATATTAAAATTTAAAAATTAAAAACATATTTAATTCAGTAATTTACACGTGAAGACAAGTGAAAGTTATATCAATTTATCATGATGGGAATCTGAATTATTTTGTGACGTGGTGTTTCTTTTTCGGCCAAAAATTTCAGTTTTGCACTTTCAAAAAAGAGAGTTAATCTCTTAAGGAACATATATTGATTCACGTCTTCATTTTTCTTTTACCCCTTAGTAATATTTAAACATGTGTTGGATTTTTGAAAGGATGTCAATATCCGTGAATGGATATCGACATCCGTTGAAGGACAAAATGATATCGATATCTATTCACAGATGTTGTTTGTTTAAGAAGGTCTTTATTTAAAAGAAGCAGAAACTATATTTTTTCCTGGTCGCATTTATTTTCCGATGAAGTCTAGGGTGTTACTCCCTCCACCACGTCAAGTGCTCCTACACCTCCCCACTATTTTCTTTTATTCCAAAAATACTCTACATCTCTCCACTATTTTCTTTTATTCCAAAAATATTCTAAATCTCCGCATGATCCTCAACAATCTTTCTCTTTCTCTCTCCACATTAACGGAACATTCAGATGATTCAGATTTGAACTTGTGATATATTGGAAAATATAAAATTCAGATTTTATTCTAAATTTCTAGAAAAATGTTTATATATATGTGTTATTTTTTACATTTAATATCTATAATTTTTAACATTATATTATGTTTTAATTTACCCACATGTTTGACTCAAATAACTTGAATAAAGTATTTAATTTATTAGATAAATAATATAAAAATATTATTAAATACTTAAAATATAAAAGAAAAGTTATTTGTTAAAGATTTAAAATTTATTTAGTTCTTTTGTCATTATAAAATTAGTATATAATAATAATAATATATTATTATTATTTATTATTAATATTATTATGTTTGTTATTTTGTATTTTCATCTAACTTTTAAGTTTATAAAATGAAAGTGGTATAAGCACTAATATTGAAATTTCTTTTGAATTTTATATTTTGTAGTATATCACAAGTTCAAATATGAGTCATGTGAATACTCTATTGGTGTAGGATATTTTTAGAATAAAAAAAATAATGGAAAGTTGATTGTTACTTAACAAAACACTAAAGATATTGAGCAAAAACGCACAAACAAACTGATATAGTTGAGTGAAAATGCTCTAAAAGAAAATATTGTTACTGAATAAGAAAAATAATGAAATAATATGTGAACTTAGGCCAAGTTGAAAAGGATAAGATTAGAATAATTATAAATTTTAATTAGTTAAATCTTTTAAATTTTGCTTTTTCTAAACTTAAGTTTGACCTATTTATAGAATCAAGCCTTCACTGGAATAAATGTTGATGTTCCATGCTTATTTTTCAGCTCTTTTTTTTTTTAGCTTTTTTTAGGATTATATGAAAATTTGCAATCTAATTACTTTGTAGTTCAACTCCTGTGACATTGAATTAAGCCTTTTTTTTTTTTTTTTCATTTTTTAGATACCATTTTGTGTTTATTTTGGATGCTACCACCATAATCACCACCTTTGCCATGTTTTTTACTTTCCTTTTTCAGCTTGAAATATCACACTTTAGAAAGAAGTGAGAAGTGAGAGGGTCTCTAAAAGTAAAACTTCATTTGTAATTTAAATATGCGATGAATATTTCGAAAGAAAAATATAAAAAAGATATAAAAAATTAAAATAATTTTCCGTTCAAAATCTTAAGATGAGACTTTATTTTTATATAATATTAAATTTTTTCATATTCACGATAAGATATTTCTGATGTAAAGATCTGAAATGCTATGTAGAATACAGTCATTTTCTTTTGGAAGCAGATATATTTATCCTTTGTTGCACGAATGACTTAGTAGTTCAGAAAGAATATGATCTAGTGAAGATCTTCTTCCATGCTTTCAAACTGAGAGAAAACGTGATGATGATTCTGATTTCTCTAATACAACATTGTCTTCTTCATTCCAAAACCTTTAAGATTGGAGAAGGTTTTCTTTATTTTCTTCTCACATCCATAAGAATACAATGGAACCATCATTTCAACATACTGTGCCTCTACAATGTTGTTGTAAGCTGGGACAATTTGCATGTTCGCCATCTTTTCAATTCACACCATCCAAATTGTTATGTATAATGAATCAATGAATGTTCAACCCTTATATATGTATCATGCATGAACTTTAACTAAACTCATAATCCATTTATCAGATTATTCTATTCAAAAGAATCACTTTTTCTTTCTTTTCGTTTTCCTTTAGAATTGAGAGCTTGTTACTGTCAATGGGTTTGATTAAGGAAATTGAAATCATGGGGTGTGACATGGATGAGTGTGTGTTGGTTAAACAAAAGTAGATGCATTGCATTCAGCTTTTCTTGTTGGAAATTGGAAAATCTTGGAGTTTGCTTCGCACGTGGGATGTTTTCCTTACCAAAGAAGAGAGTAATTACATTCCAATACTTCCAAATTATTCAATTTTATACTATTCTTTTCAATATTTCTTTAATCAAGAAGGTAGAATGTACTTTCCCTTTTTTAACTTCCAAGTTTTGATGATTTTTTTCTATTAATAAAAGGATTAAATATGTTTTTAGTCCCTATACTTTGGGGCGATTTTGGGTTTAGTCCCTCTTTCAAACTAAGGTACGATTTAGTCCTTCAACTTTAGAAAACTCTAGTTGAACTACAAATTCATTGATTTTATTCATACCCTTAGTTTTATTTTTAAAATTAAGGATATACATTAGGACTTCATAGAAGTTAAACTCTAATATTATCAAATTTATTATTAATAATAATATATAGTTCTAATATATCCACGAATAATTTTGAATTGATTAACCATGTAAAACTTAGACATTAGCATTGTATCAAAATATTTTTTTTAATCATATAATAAATGAAAAAAAGTCTTAAATGCCTTATATTTTGAGTATTAAACTAGTCCATTTTTAATTTATTAACGATTAAAACAATAAAAAAGAATTATTAAATATAGTTTACTCTTCGCAACATGACGCAGGAGTCTTAGTTGGTAATTAGAGACTCTAACCTTAATTTAAAGGATGTGATAATTGTTAGTACCTTAGTTTAAATTATGCATAAAGGACACTTAAAGCATAGAACCATGTTAATTAATTCCATGCACATGCAATTGTCGCTTCATTTGTGATGAAGCACACATACACATAAACCAAAACTCTTTTGTTGCAAACATAATAAAGCATTGCATATGCATATGCTTACCTTAATTTTAAATCGTAATATTAATCAGGGTTTGCCTAACTGCTTTTATTATTGAGTTAGATGGTTTACATAATTCAATTTTTTTTTTATTGAATATGCATGCTATATATATTGTTCATGTTATTCTTCAATTAAAAGTTAAAAATTCATTTTAATAATTTATATTATTTTCTTATGTTATCCTTTTGTATATGGATCCACCTCTAATCTTCTCACTATGTCTTAGATATAATTTGAGATTAGTTACATATCTTTCAATCCTACATGTCTCTTAAACAAACATACCTGTCATACATAAGTCAATAATGTATAAGTGATAGTAAAAACATCAATAAATAAAGTTGATGTTATACCTTATAAATATTGTTCTTTATTTATATTATTCTCGTAAGCATGTTATCTACATGGATCTAGGTTAAGTATGTTAGATTTGGTCTGGATTATTCTAGAATTTTTCGATCTCATATCAGTCTTTATCTAGTGATAACTATCTTCATTATCTTAAACACTACGTATCATTTGATCATACACATAAATATGTCTAAATCATTTTATGAAAATCAATTTGTAATTGGCTTCGCATTGTATACTCACAATTTTATAAGATAAGTTAAATTCACCTTTTTAATACAGAAATTTAGTAAACATATGTTGTCTACTTTTGAATTATTATCAAAACAATCCCAGAAATTTTTCTGTTCTTATGTACATTCTCTTCTTCTGTGCTAATTAAAATTTAATTATAAACCATTTAAATTCTTCACTAAGAAGCCAATCCAAATAAATGATTAACACCCATGAAGAAATAGTTATAATAAATTGTTAAAAAATATTTAAAGTTAAATATATTTTTAGTTAAATTTGAAATTCATTATTATCCAAAATTTTGGTATATTTTGATCTTAAAAACTTTAAAAATAAATTAATATATTTCTTTTAACTTTAAAAATGAATAAAATCGATATAATCATTTTAATCAAATTATGTTATATTTTTTAACATCTCAAATCATTTCATGATAATATTTAAGTTATTTAAATTATTGCTTAAATGGTCGTTGAAAAACATGACACATTTAACATAATTAAATTAAAGAATTATATTAGTTTATTTTTAAAATTTGAAAATCAAAATATGTTATAAGTTTTAATGAAAATGAATTCTTTCCATAAAAGTTTAGACACTTTTTAACCCAAATATTTATTATATAGAATAACATCAGTTTAATATTTTAAAATAATTATAAACATACAGTAATATGAACACATTGAATGTTTCATAAGAAACTTTATTTGACTCCTTTCCGTAATTTTTGATTTTATTGGACTCGTTTCCATATGTGCTAATTTTATTTGACTATCTTTTGCTCTTTCTAACTTTGAGAGGATAAATATCTTTATAAAAAATTGAAATATCTAATGATATATATTATTTAAATATTTTCTTTTGGAACCAATTAAAATTTTATAGGTAACTAAATTATTTAAAATTAAAACAATCCAAGTAATATTTATAAAATAATAATTTAAGTTTCTTTTATTATTAAATTTATGTTTCTTTTTATCTTTGTATTTTCTTTTTAGATTAATTTTAGTCGTAAGGTTACTTTAATTAAGATAGAAATATTAATTAAAATTATTTTTGATCAATCAATTGAAGGATATATTTTGGTGGACATGAAATGAAAATAAGAAACAAAATGTAGTAATATGCTAGAAATAATTTTAATAATAATATGTAACATCTTATTTAATATGGTAAAACTATTAAATATATATATATATATATATATATATATATATCACTAGTGCAAAAACGTTGTTTAATGTCACACGTTAGACGTCAGTTAAGGATAAGAGCGACGTATATTGATAACCGGTGACATTTTCGTAAATAAGTTGGCAATATAGACATTCATTAAGTAGATCCCCGACGTTTATAGAATTTTAGACGTCGTCCCTTTCAACCTGACGTCTACATTTCTGACCGTTAGGTGAAAAGTCATTTCATTTCACCTTATAGACGTCGGGGCCCCCAAGAAGGTCCCAACGTATATATGGCGAAAATTAATGCTGCTTGTTAAACTCGTTTTTAGTCGCATCAAAGCCAACAAACTCAGTTTCCCCACTAATGTAGTAGAGGGATAACCAAGGATCAATCCAATGACTCAACTATGATTAAGTGTAAAGTGTATGGTTAGAATCTTGTAATTATTTACTTACTAACTACTAACTAATTAACAAACAAGGTGGGGAAAAGAAATTAAAAAGAAAAGAATAAAGAAATCAAATGAAAATAAATCTGTTTTAAAAGAAAAGAAGAAAAATAGAATGTAAAACAGAAAGTAAAGAACGAAGACCTAAGCTAAATTGCAAAACAAGAATTGCAAGAGCAAATACAAATATAAAAGAAAGACTACAATGCCTAAAAATCAATCCTAAAAGCTACTAGATATGCAAAAACATCTTAACCTCTATTCACAATAAATACCAAAAATAAAGGAACAAAGCAAGAAACACTAGTTAGAACAGAAATTAGAATCAAATCCATGTGGATCAGTGCAAAGAATGTGTGATCACTTTTCAGGAAGACATCCTAGGAAATTAAGCCCATCACAGGGTCTTAGAGTTCATTTGATGAACTCAAAATATGTGATCTTACAATCAATTTACCAAACCAAAGTAAATCCAACTCTAACTTTTGTTTCTAACCAAAATCAGATTCAGAAACCTATTTTACAATTATCTCAATCAACCTATTAATATGAATTCTATCAAACAGAAACTAACTAAAGTGTGCAGGAACAGTACCTAAAATCTATTCATGGAAGTCAGATTTAAAAACATAACCTAAAACACTAAACAGAACAAAGTCATTGGATAAAAATCATAAATCTGAACTGAAATGCTTGAAATGGTGTATTGAAAATAACCATAAATTATATAAGTTAAAACAAAACATAAATTATATTATTCTAGTTATCCAAAATAACCATACTAGTATATATGTTGTTTTACATCGACCATCTATGGAATTGAAAGGTTATAAGTGTTTTGGATTCTATGCGTTCAACTGCTTGTTCATATCACCGTTCTTCCTTCACTTCGTTCGATCGTGTTGGGAGGTTACCTTTAGAAGGTAATGATCATGTTTTGACTTAAGTTAATCATCATCAATCTTAATTATTGTTTTAAAGATGATCGTTCAGTCCATGTATCCAATCGACCAGTCTTTGGGTGGTTTATTGCATGTTCATGACTGTGTGGACCGTCCGGTCCTAGGTTAACTAGACGACCATACAATACAGTTTCCATGGTCTTATATCTATTCAGTTGCATCACCTTCTTCCTAATGTAACTTAACTCATGTATCCTTTTATGCTCACACCAATGACTAGTATTCATCACAAAAGAAAAATACACAAACAACACATACCACAAACATATGCGAGGGTAAACTAAATTGCAAAAGAAATATCATACACTAATGAATCAAGTTATATCACAATACAATAAACTTAAGTCATTCATATTATTATTACAGTCAACATAAACTAACCATCAAGCATTCATAGAACATACATTTCACAAACAAGGTAAAATTAGACTTAATTATCTAGATACATGCATTGATACCAAATTTACTGTAGACATGCACTTGTGGTTTCCTCTACTACTCTACAAAGACATTGTCAATGGGTATCACCCTACTACTCACAAGGTTAGTCCCCTTTGCATCTTAGGCCATTATCCTTCATTTAGACTAGGACATCTTGCTCACCACATATATGAGTGTGAGTGCTTATTAGAGTGTTATGATATCTCCTTACTTGAATCCATACATAAATGCATAAACTAAAGAAACATATATCAAAAGGATTTCCTTCATGGAATCCCTTACATTCTCATTAGTTCATACTTCATCATCATACATACTATAGACTTCATACCACAAATTCTCAAGTATATTACACAAACTTAACAACACATACAAATTGTGTTGAAATTTTAAAAATAAAACTGCAACTCGAATAAAACTCATAAAATTATGTTCTTGGATTCAAATTAGAGATAATTGAATTAAGAACACAATGCAAAAAGATTAAACCAAATTAGGTAACTATGGAAAAATTTATACACTAAATAAGAAACAAAGGTCAAAGTTGTCAACAACCTAACTACTGGAATCTTACGTGAAAAATTGTTCTAACTATAGACCTCCAATCAAATACATGAAGGGTGAAAGTGAAGAACGATATGTCTAGGATCAACTGTAAAAATTTCAGCTCAATTCGATGGTTAACGAAGCAAGAATCCCAATTTTCTCAAGATGATTCATAATAGAAAAATCCTACTTGCCCAACAAAAGGATGGCTCGCCAAACGAGTAAACCTCTTTAGAATCTTGACATATTCGATTTTTGGCACTCGCCCAATGAAAACAGGCTTGTCCAGCGAGTCTTCATATCACACTAACTCAATATCTGTGTTTTCCAAACAAATCCAACCACACAAACACCCAAATTTCACGTTTTATACCTCACACAAGTCATAATTGCATCAATTTCATGTATAAATGATAACGGTCTAAAAACCGTTATTTTCATGCTTAAATTGATATCAAAATACACCCTTTATGGCTTAGAATGAGCTTAGAATCAAGTAAAACACTTAAGTTGAGTCATTTGAGAGTCAAAAGCTGTTTTTAGAGATATTATGCTTGTTTTGCAGGGTTTTGATGAGAATTAAGGATGGAATTGAAGAAGGAAGGTCTTAGACTCAAGGAAGAAGAAGAAAATGAAGAAAAGAAGAGTCTATGCACCGCTCAGCATCAAAATGCACCGCTGAGCGCCATAATTCGAGGGAAAGCATTGTTTAGCGCCCAGGAGATGAAGCTGAGCGTCCAGGGCGATTAGAGGCAAATCGCTCAGCGGTGAAACTGACCGCTGAGCGGTGGCGCGGCTTGAGGGAAACCATTGAGCAGTAAAATACGACGCTGAGCGGTGGTCTGCTGGGCTTGGGCCTAAATTATGTTACTTTTCTGTGCTATATATAGCCCTAGTGCGATTTGAGATTTATTCCTTTGGCAGAAGAGGACGTTTAGAGCTATTTTACACTCCTTGGATGCTTAGGCTCCAATTTATCATATCTATGCTCTATGCTATTATCGTTTAACTCATTCGATAAATACATGTTTGCCTTTGTCGATACGGGGACGTACGAAGAAGTCATGAACTGATAGGGAATTCCTTGATTAAACAATACCACCTAGGGATAGGGGGGTAGGACCATCAATTGTATTTTGCTTCTGTGGTACTTGCATTGCTAGTTACTAGGGGAGACTAGGGATAGTAAGCCAGTAACTAGTAGTAGGCTCTTCTCGCCGAGGGATCGGGTTTAGGGTAGACTAAGAAAGTTTGCATGACAAGTAGATAATAAAACGAATTTAATAAGAATATTAGATATAAGAGAGTGGATAAGATGAAATTGTAAACCCCAACAACTCCATTCATCCATATCTTTTTCTTGCCAATTGAATCACTTGCATTTGCATGTTTACTTTTAGTTCTTTGCATTCAACCACAAGTTAATTTTCTTTCAAGTCTTATAAGATTAATTTACACGAAAGATAAGGCCTAAGAGTCCTTTGGGAGAACGATATTGGGTTTTATCAATTATATTACTTGATAGCGATCTGGTACACTTGCCAGGGTCTTAACAAGTTTTTGGCGCCGTTGCCGGGGACTCGTGGTTTAACTTATCTAGTAGTGTAAATTGATTAAATTTGACTTGATTTTATGTTTGTTTTTATTTTTGTTCTAATAAATGTTTTCTAGGGTTTTGTGCCTAATGTTTGCAGGATGCAGTACAGACGAGAATTTGACTATATAGGCACTCAATTCTATCAAAATGATTTCAACCACTGGTGGGAACCTCACTCAAACATGGATCAAAGCCAATTTGGACAAGCTGCCGAACAACAAATCACTCCACTCAAGGAGAACATAAATTCTGATGACGAATTTCTTCAGCGAATCAGGGGTATGAATATATCATTCATCAGAAGTATTGAGGAGATGCGACAACGTGAGGAGTTATGAGAACGTCAAAGACAACAATATCGTCCTTCACTTGAAGAAGTAGAACGTCAAAGGCAACAATATTCTCCTACACTTGAAAAAAGAGAGAAGGAAGCTGAACAACGTCTTTGGCAGAAACAATCATCTGTGCCAAGAGAAACATTGTGGGAAGCTGAACAATGTTTACGACAAAAACAATTCTCTATACCAAGAGAAACGTTGGGGGAAGCTGAACAACGTTTACGACATAAACAATTCTCTATACCAAGAGAAACGTTAGGGGAAGCCGAACAACGTCTTTGGCAGCAACAATCATCTTTGCTAAGAGAAACGTTGGGGGAAGTTGAACAACATTTATGGCAAAACCAACTCTCTTGCATAATGAAGTCTCTGGATCTTAGGGGTAATACTGAAGTTAACCCTAGGAAGGAATGCCAAGCTACTATCTCTGAAAGTGATAAGGATGTTGATGAGAAGAAAATAGAGATAGAGGAGGAAAAGATAGAGAGAGTTGTAGAGGGAGAAGAAACAGAAAGGTTGAGTGAGGGAGAGAAAGATGAGGAGAGAGAAAAAGAAGTGGTTGAGAGAAAAGAAAAAAAGAAAAAAAGTGCGAAAATAGAAAAGAAGAAATTAAGGAAAAATAAAAGAGAAAGTTGAGGGAGGAAAAGATTGAGAAAAAGAGGAAGATAGGAAAGAAGAAAAGATCATATGCAAAACCCCTTCCTCATCAGAAGAAAAATCATAGGAAGGAAAAGAAGTTTAAGTGCTTTATGGAGATCTTCAAGAAATTGGAGATTAAAGTTCCTATGATTGATACATGGAAACATGTGCTTGGTTCGATCAACTTTTTGAAGAGATTCAGTTGGAGGAAGAAAAAGAAAAGAATATCAAGTAAGAAGAATATCAACACCTACTGATGGGTGTTTGCTGGGGGTCATCCCAGTTGTTGTAATATATTTGTTTTATTTTATTTTGGACATGTAATTCTTGGATTTTTAAACAATTTTTGGGTAGCATCTACTGAGGGATGCTAATTTTTATGTATCTCACTGAAGAATACCAGGAAGATACACCTACTGATGGGTGTTGGTAAGAATTGCACTTACTGATCAGTGTTGGACAGATTTGGGTCAGGCTCGTGACGTTAAACAAGCGCTACCTAGGAGGCAACCTAGTTGATTATTTGTTTGTTTTTTAAACTCTGTCTTAAGTGCATTATATGTTTGCATGTGCATTTGAGAGGGGAAAGGCATGAAATTGAAAAATGGAAGGTTAAAATTAGGTGCTATAGGGTGGAATCATGCAAAAGCAAGCAAAGAAGAGAGGGAGAAAAATTACCGCCCACTGCTGAGCGGTGCATTTTACCGCTGAGCGGTGGCGACAAATACCTAGCTCGGGCTTTTAAAAGCTGAGCGTTTTTAGGTTTTCTGCACTTTGAAACCTCTTCTTTGCAGTTCGCCCAAGTGGTCTCCTTAAGCCCTAGCACCCAATTTACACCTTCAAAGGTTTTCCAAAGAGATTTCCTCACTTTTTCTTATCACCCATTCACAAAAACCTCATTTCATACCATTCTCTTGTCAAAGTTTGGGGTTCTTTGTTGAGGGATTGTGCATTCAAGAGGCATTCATCATCAATTGGGAGGAAATTTAGCAAGCATCTAGTCTCTCCACTCAAGTAAGTTGTGGAATTTCATTCTTAGGGTTTCTAAATTTGAAATTTGATGAAGAACATGCTTAGGAACATGATAATTTAGGGCTTTTGATTTCTATGCATGATTTGATGAAATAAGAACTGTTTGAACCGATTGAGTTGCATGAATTTGGTCTGGATTGATGAAATTAGTGTTAGGGTGGAGAATAGGGCGATTTAGAAAAGGTTTTTGACAAACCCTAGTTGCTACCGTTGAGCGGTCTGCTTGGACGCTGAGCGGTCTGCTGCAGATTTGTTTGGATGCTTGATTTTTGATGTAGGGACATTGAGGGGTCCTGTTTTTCCCTCAGTGTTCGACTGTAATTGGTTTGGAATCTGATTGATGATGTACTAACCTCTAATGATGAATTCCTGTGGTCCTTTGAATTTTATTTTATGCAGGAATGTCATCATCATCAAGAAGGGTGAAAACTCCTCGCAACAAGAGGAAGGAACCTGAGTGGCAAAGAAAATTCTATTCGCCTAGGTTCCTCTCCAGGAAACATGAGGAACACTATGTGACTGTGCAGGAGAGGAGATTGTTGATGGAGAGAAGGGCCATTTTTATCCCAGACTTGGCTCCTGAATTTGGAGTAGAGATCATGAGGAGAGACTGGGAAAGGCTGACCACATATCCTGCACCAGTCAACATTGAATTGGTGAAGGAGTTCTATACGAACGCCTTGACTAAAGGAGGAGCATCGGCTGGAAGATACATGAGCTATGTGAGGGGGTAGACCATTCGGTATGACCCTGAAACTATTAACAGCTTTTTGGGCACTGAATGACCAGGTGAACAGTGCCAATATGCAGCACTTGTTGGGGGGGGGGGTTCAGAGACATAGCAGACATTGAGAGGGTTATGTTCCTTTCTGGAAGGCATTTTCAGAACAACCCTAATGGAGTGACCGTCAACATAAAGAGGGAAGATTTGACGCCTTTTGCAAAATACTGGATGACATTCACCCATGCCAATATTCAGCCGTGCTCCCATGTTTCCGACATCACTATGCATCGGATCATCTTCATCTACTGCATGCTGAGGTAGTTAGATGTGAATGTCGGGAAGGTCATTGCCGACAAGATTCAGAGCTGCGCTACCACTGTGAGTAGCAGGACACCGCTAGGTCATCCGTCCCTGATTACCTTTTTGTGTCAGCAGGCTGGGGTGGATACTGCAGTTCCACCATATGAGAGGCCTAGGAAGGCCATAGACGATGCCTATTATTAGCAGTATTGTGAAGAAAAGGAGGCAGCCGGAGCACCTAGGAGAGCAGCAGCACACCAGGAGCATGTACCTGCAGATGCATCGGCACAACATGCCGAGCCATTCCAGATGAGGGACATGTATATGTCCATGATGGAGGCTAGGATGGAGGCTCTTCGCAGAGGGCAGATAACCACTGCTGAGATGATAGTAGGGCTGTACGATCAGCCACCAGTGCATAGGTGGACCATGGACGAGTTTCATGGAGCTATGGCTTGGCCTCAGGAGCAGGCACAAGGCAGCGGGTCTGGAGCAGCTGAAGCACCAGGCATGGATGAGGATGACGATGAAGATAACTTTGAAGATGCTGATGATGGAGACCAGGAGGACTCAGATGAGGACATGGATTGAGAGGGCATCTACTGATGGATGCCCATGCTTTAGACAGGGTTTTATCTTGCACTTTTGTATTTTTTTTTTAGAATAGGTTGAATTTTGATTGTTAGTGTCTATTCTTGGCTTGAACACTATTTCTAAAAATGTTTGACTGAATGAAATGCATGATGAATCTATTTGATAATGATTGGAGGTGGATGATGATTGAGTTATGTTACATGTTGATATCCAGGTGAAAAGTTCACTAGCTATGTGGACAGATGATGATTGAGTTGTCTCTCTTGATTTTTACATTTTAGGGGAAATTAAACATTTTGAAAACCACATCCTATTCGCTTATTTAATTAAAGGTACTGCCTTCGGGAAGGCGTTGTAGGGTGCTAATACCTTCCCTACACGTAACCGACTCCCGAACCTAAAATTCGGTTTTCGTAGACCATGCCTTATCGTTTTATGGTTTTTCCGTAGTTTTCCAGAATAAACTATGGTGGCGATTCCAAAACGTTTTTTCTAAAATTGCATTTCTATTTTGGATCGTTGTCCCATCGCGATTTCGGTTGCGACAGATGGCGACTCCATTGAGGAATATAGAGAGTCAGGCCATTTAATTAGATGTGCGAATTCGATGTGGTTTTGCTTTATGTTTTTCTTCACCTTTTCTTTATCTATGTTTGATTATTTGAAATAATTGCATGTGAATAATTTTGATTGCTCTATATTGAACCTTAGGGTAGAAAACATGTTTATATCTGTTTGGGAATTTTTCTGGTTGTTTTGCAGGTGAGGGTTTGGGTATGCATTGCATTCTCCCTTCACACACACCCTATGCATTTCATGAGTGGGGCCTTATACTCGGGTTTGAGTATAACTTAGAAATAGAGGGGTTGTGTAGCGGTGCCATTTGGGACATACTTCCTGTTTGGCTATCGTGAGAACCCCAATTAGAGTTTGTTCTCTTCACTTGTGTCTCCGCATCTAGTTGATTACTCGACTGTTGTGGAGATGTTGTGAAGAGGGCCATAACTCTAGTGACCATTGATATTTAGGCTCAGGGAACCATCCTGGTGAGATTGCATATACTTAACCTTGAATCTTATGTGTCGAACCTTCTCTAGGGCACAAAGGAAGATGTGTGCAGTCTTATAACCCTCGTATTTTCTTAATAAAATCAAACATCTTGTACATATCTCTATACCTTTTTATACATCTTTTTTCTTTCTTTCTTCCTTTGTTGGTCATTGATTTTTATGGTCTTGTCACATTTTGTGGATTCTAGTCAGGAAATTATAAATTTGTGATTAAGTCCTTAAGGTAAAGATGGAAATTAACATGGGATTTTGAGTCAAGGGGCATTCGAGTTCATACATTTTGATGAAAGGATACACATCGAAGCAAAGAAGGGTAGTATTGGTGGCTCAAGGGGTCTGGTGAGAGAAAGATAACCTTGAAAGATGCATTCAAGAAGGGGTATAAGAATTTTGTGAGCTTGTTAAATTGGAAGAATTTGAGCAGAACTTAAATGTATTCCTCAAGGGAAATGCTTCCTACAATTACCTTGGCCAATATACTCTTGTCTTGCAGCCAACGAGAATCACGAAAGTGCACCCTATGAAGTTGGAGAGCAACTTCATAATCGAGGGTAAGGTGAGGGGCCTTACTCAAGGATACCTAGAGTTGTTCTTGTATCGATTGACTGAGGAGGAAAAGTGGGAAACATTCATGAAAGTACTAGCTCTTATCGACTTTGGTGTCATTCTCTTTCCTAATACCAGGGAGTTAGTTGACTGCGCCACTATGAATGCATTTATGGGATACAAAGTTCGCTTTGAGAAGCCAATCAACATTTTCTTAGCTAAAAGCTATGGGACCCTCAGTCAATGTTTTGAGCCAAAGACAAGGAAGAGATTATGTTGTTTACTGGTATCGTATTTATGATTCATTTCTCGCATGAGTAAGAATGCTTTGAATGCCACATGTCCCCTATGTGAGCTACTGCGGTTAAACCAAAGATGAAAGGGGTAAATGAATGAGCACAACTTTGTGCAGGCTCAGAGGAGGAAAAGTTTAAATGGCATCTTTCTTGGCAACAAATATCGTGTATCGTACACTGTTGCGGGAATCACACTAATATCTCCCTCATGGTTATCCAGTGATGTGTATTAATCATAATCTTGTGTTGGCACAAAAAAAAAACAATTTGGGTATCCTATGAGAGGATCACCAACGCCTACATCTCTTTCCATATTGCAAATCATATGAGGAAGGAACCTTTGCTAAAAGGCTTTATCAAGGTTGGGGCAATGTTGTTCGTTTGGAGGGAGACCCAAGATCATGGACTGTTAATGAAAGATTCTCTTAGCCAATGAATCACATAAAGGGTTAAGACAATCAATTTGTCACTCAAGTTAATTTCTCCTGACCCAAATTGTGAAAAGAAATTTTACAATGTTGAACAATGTGTGAAAGCAGTGGTGGCAAAACTAAAGAAGGAGTGTTTGCATTGAGTTAAAAAGAAGACATCAAGAATTGATGATTCAGATGCAAGTGGACATATTGTTGAACAAGGGCGAGTTACAAAATTGGAAAAGAAGTTTCTCACAACTAATGTCCCTTGCTATGAGCCCTTGAAGGCGTTCCTAAGTTATTAGCTAATGCTGAGTCTACAATGACATCTTTAACTTTCTTAAGGGGATTGGATCTTTCTTCAATTGCTGTAAGAAACTGTCGAGAGAAATGAAAAATGTGATGGCTAAGGCCCGATTTAGTTGGCCAAGACTTCCTGACTCACATTTTTGGAGCTTTTGAATGACCAGCCACCCTATTGACTCTGTTTCGTGTTAATTTCCAGATTATACCGGGGCAATCTTTTCACAACTTTATAATTTCTGGCTAGAATAGTTGTCTCTTCTTTTGTTTTTTTCATTTTTATTTTCTTTTTCTTAATTTGTTTCATCTAATAAAAGTAAAAGAAAAAAAACTAAAAATACATCTAAAAATCCAAGATACCCTAAAGGACTCGAACCAATTACCAAATCTTGGAGAACCAAGGAGAAGTTCAAGAATGGAGGGATGAAAGTTGATATCCAACAATTGAAGGGGCAAATGAGCCAAGCCCTAGAGGTCCTGAATGCCTTGAAAAACCTTGGGGATTCGTGCACACCACAACCTCAACAGAGAATTTGAAAGGCCTAAAATTTCCCTTAGATGGTCTTCCCCTAAATTACACTTCACCCTTAGGAGCGTACTTGGGGCAAGTTCACACTCAAAAGGCTGAAGATAACACAGTTGAAGTGGAGAATAAGCTTGGGGCAACCACTTTCATGGTCCCTAGGAAAAGGCTTTAATCAAGTATTGTGAGCACGACGATGACAAGGCAATCCGAGGTGAAATCTTCTTTCCATGTTTGTACACCAATGGATGTTGAGGTTGACAAGGGTAAGTTTGAAATGCTGAAAAAAGATGACAGCCATAGAAGGTGAATGAAGTGCTGAGTTTGAAAATGTTGCAAGGCTTGCTTTGTCCCGGATCTAATGATACCTTCTAAAGTTTAAATTACCCAAAAGAACCATTTGTCTCACGAGCCATCTCGTGGTGTATTGCATGAAGATGTTTTCTTTCGAGAGTTTGGCTGACATGACACTAATTGGGGCACTCATCTTGAACCTTAGTGCATCTAGTCTTGGGAGGATCTGGTGGATACTTTCTTGAAGCATTTCAAATATAACACGAATGTGGCATCTCATAGATTACAACTACAGAGTATGGTGAAAAGGGAGTCAAAATCATTCAAAGAGTATGCCCAAAGGTGGAAAAAGTGTTGCTCAAGGAAAGTCACTTATGAGTGATAACGAGATGGTTGACACCTTCCTAAATACTCTACAATCACCCTTCTGTGAGACCATGGTGATCAGTGTTTCCTCCAACTTTGTAGACCTGAGGATACTTGAAGAAAGAATTTAAGTTAGTGTGAGGATTGGAACGATCGCGCAAGTCATACCATGATAGCAAATATGAACAAGTCGGGTTTAAGCTTGGGAAGAGAAAAAGCAAAGAGTTCAATCACCTTCGATCGCTCAAATCCCGTTGGCCTACCCTTCACTTGAAACAATTGCAAGACAAATGGGATACTTGACCCAAACTCAACTTCTCACTAAGCCGCTGGGCAGAAAAATGTTTGATCAAGACAAAAGGCTGCGAGCTTCACTCCTATACATATGACTTAGGCAACGTTGCTTCCAAGTTTGCTACAAAAAGGCCTTGTCTCTACTTGTTACGCGAAGCCTATAAAACCTCCATGCTCCAAGACTCGTGATGCATCATATACAAAAGGTTATTACCACAAAGGGGCTACCAGTCATTTCACCAAAAAAACTGTTGGGTGTTCAAGCGCAAAGACAAACTCTGATTGATTCAGAATAATTAAAGTTTAAAGGAAGTCAAAGCAGCAGTAAGGCAAGGCTTAGGAATGCCTATGCAAACACCAGGCAGAAATGAAATGGGCTTTTGGACCACGTAAGAGTGCATAAGTGAATTTAATGTTGTGAAGTATCTTGCCAGGAGATCTATGCTCATTGATATTGCGTCCTCATCCATGATTCTCAATGTGAACAATCGTTACAGGGTTTCTCCAAGTAGTGTTGGAAATCGAGACCTAAAAGGGTATTACGAAAAAAAAAGGAAAACAAAATTGAAAAACCAAAAAAATGAAGGCAATCTTGAGTGAGTTGTCTTTCTTGCAAATCGTCAAACTCTTGTTTTTCGAAAATAGCAAAAAAAAAAAGAAAAAAATGATAAATCAAAAACAAAAATTGCAGTGTCAGAATTTTCCGAGGCCAAATGTTTAATAAAAAATAACAATTTGACATTTTTCTCAAGACATTTGTGCGCATGTTGCTTGAAAATCTTCATCCTGTAGTTTTCCAAAATAAAGGATCTTCCCTAACAAACATTGTCTCTACCCTCAATAACAAAAACCTTTACACTGGGGCAGATTGGCCTGACCAACATTATCCTCGCTTGCGCTAGTTGAGTGATCCCTGAATCCATTGAGGCAAACAAAAGAACAAAAGAATTTTCCAAAAAAAGAACAAGTCCAGTAGATTGAAAACCTGAAAGGGCAGTCTAGAAAGGAAGAAGCAAAAAAATGAAGAAAGGACTTATGTTGAGGTTATCTAATCGCAGAGTTAATCGTCTAAAAATAAAGCAATCAAAGTTCAAAGTGATGTGTGGCCATATTTTCTTTATCTAAAAAGCAAAAACATATATCCATTTTCACCCCATTTGAGCCAAAAATAATTTCTTTTTCAAAATTATTCCCAAGCAAGGGTTATCATCGGGTAGGAGTCAACTCATGATGCAAATGAAGAGCACTCGATGATCAAACGAAGAGAATTCATCAAGAAGAGTGAATAAAAAAAATCAATCACAAAGTGATGCTGAGAGAAAAGAATGAAAACCAAAGTTCAAGGAAAAAGCAAAGTGCTCAAAAAGTCAAAAGGTTGATGCAATGCTTAGATGATAACCCTTGTTTCAAAAAGTAATAACCAATAAACATTCATTTGAGCCTTTATATCCTTTCTTTCAATACCTTTTGGCCCTTAGCCACGTTACAAGCCTAATAAAGTCCACACAGATTGGATAATGTTTGCTCAAATTTTCATAAAGCTTAATTTTGCGATAAGGCGAAATGACTTTAATTGTGTCGTAAAAAAAAAGAGTTGAAAAAAACTGAATGAAAAAATTGAAAATAAATGAATAAAATGAAAAAAAGAGAAAAAAGTAATGTCTCAGGATCTCCTTGCCAACTAGATAGAAACATACAAAAGAAAATCAAATCAATTAGGACCATCCTTTTAGCCGATCCTTTTCATGCCAATTACCTCTTCTAAACAGAACCCTTTGTAAAAACTGGGGCAACTTTGTGGATCTCACCATGCGTCTTCGCCCTGATATTCATCAACCCATAATCTCAAGACTAGGGCAGCTTTACGGATCTCTCTTGAATTTTCACCTTAATTTTCATGGATCCAAACCTCAACTCATTTTCCCAAACACTAAACCGGGGCAAATTTTTTTTTGGTATATCGTGTTTTGACTTGACACTCACATATTACATCTCCTTTGAGGATTGTAAAACCCACGTGCTTGTCCCAGCCTTCCAAACCATTCTAAACAACTCTCATTCTCTTCGAAACCATCCTCTTGCCAATAAATTCAAGCATGTGTACATTGGTGTCAAGAAAAAGAAAGTCAAACATATAATCATATCTAACATTAGACCTCAGATGCATGACATTCCTCAGTTTTCACAAAACATTGAAAATAAAGACAAGTTTGATGATTGCAAGTAAGACAGTTGACTTAAGCGAAAAAGAAAAGAAATGCAAAACAAAGCAAATGTTTTTTTTATCAATCAATCAAAAAGAAAATTTTTCAGATCGAAACCTTCTTTATTCATATGAATGGTTGTCGAATCCTGTTTCAAAAATACAAAAAGAATAACATTCAGATTTTCTCTTTCAATCCATATTGTTTCTCATTGATCATGTTTTTCTCTCATATTGGGGTTTCGACACCTTGATTTCTGCATCAAATTTTGTCACAATATATTGAGGGTTTCAACACCTTGACGTCTTTTCAAAAATCAAGTTTCTGTCAAAAATTACAAAAATATTTCGAAAAGCTAAAAATGTCAAAATTTTCAAAGCCTAATTTCCACACTGGCCCTCAAAGCCCAGTTTCCACACTGGCCCTAAAGCCCAGTTTCCACACTGGCCCCCAACCGCGGTTTTTTCTGGCACCTTAACCTCAAGTTTTTCTTTTTACATCGGCCCTTTGCTTGGCAATGGTTGAATTTGAGTTTTTGTTCTGTGATTTTGGCCCTCTGCTAGGCAATGGTCAAATCCAGGTTTTAGTTTTACTATCGCCCTCTGCTTGGCAATAGTCGAATTTAAGTTTTTGTTCTGTGATATTGACCCTCTGCTTGGCAATGGTCGAATTTGAGTTTTTTTTCTATGATTTTGGCCCTCTGCTAGGCAATGGTCAAATCCAGGTTTTAGTTTTACTATCAGCCCTCTCTTTGGCAATGGTCGAATTTAAGTTTTTGTTCTGTGATATTGGCCCTCTGCTAGGCAATGGTCAAATCCAGGTTTTAGTTTTGCTATCGGCCCTCTGCTTGGCAATGGTCGAATTTGAGTTTTTGTTCTGTGATTTTGGCCTTCTGCTAGGCAATGGTCAAATCCAAGTTTTAGTTGTGCTATCGGCCCTCTGCTTGGCAATGCTCGAATTTTAGTTTTCTTCTGCGATACCGGCCATTTGCTTGGCAATGGTCGAATTTGAGTTTTCTTTTGCGATATTTGCCCTCTGCAAGGCAATGGTTAAGTCCAGGTTGTTGTTCTGCGATATTGGCCCTCTACATGGCAATGGTCACATCTAGGTTTTAGTTTTGTTATCAGCCCTCTGCTTGGAAATGGTCGAATTTGAGTTTTGTTCTACGATATTGGCCCTCTGCAAGGCAATGGTCAAATCTAGGTTGTTGTTTTGCGATATCGGCCCTCTGATTGGCAATGGTCTGACTCTCTTTGTTATTTCTTGGCACTCTTCTTTGACTTTTTGTTATCATATCTACTTGAATCAGTTTCTATTTGTCTTTTGTTTCTCTTTCTTTTTTTTGAAATCCAGACGAAATTAGTGTTTCTTTCTTTACTTAGCTTTTACTCAGATAATACGAAAATATCAAATTTTCATATTATCCAATAATATCTAAGTAAATAGGGGCAACTGTCAACACCCAATTTCGTCCGGATTGATGTTTGTCTTTATCGTAGTCTACTGTCCTTTGTTTTATTGTTTATTGGTCTTCTTTTTCATTTTTATTGTTTTCATTTTATTTTCTTTATTATTTTGTTATTTTTTTTTTACTTTTTACTTTTATTAACATATAAATAAATAGGATTAATATATAGTTAAGTTAAAAAAAATGAAAACGAAACGAGAAAAATATTTTGTCGGGTAAAGGACACATAAAGGACAAGGCAGCAGAAGGAGATTTGGGATATACGGAAACCGTTTTCTGCAGGCAAGGTTTTGGGAGGTGGCAGAGAGGATTCAGGCATACGATTTTGTTATGAGGATGTCTGCAATAAAGCAAAGGAAAGGCACAAAAGCAGTGAAAGTTTTTTTTTAGGGGAATTTACTTGGATAGCGAGAGAGAGACTCACTGAAGGCGGAGGACCAAAACAACTCTCTTCACTATCAAAAGAATCATCTCGTTGGAGCTGAAGGATTCACAAAAGGGAAGAACAAAGCCAACCCAAGAAGGAGAGGAGGTCATCGGAGATATTAAGGCGAACAAAGTTCCAAGAGGTAAGTGCCTTACCCACTTGTGCAATCATGTAAAATTGCTGCATTACATCTCGTTTTATGCTTGATATGCTGGAGGTTGCTTTGCTTGAGTATATGCGTTATTAGGAGTCTTCCACATTTTCTGTTTTGTATTCTCATTGCACACCTTCACCCTATTCCCCTGAGCACAATGAAGCCATGAAAATTCCTTTTGCTTTTAATCAACTTCAAAAACCACCCTCTTTGTTTCTAAGCTACATCCTCACCAGAAACACAGTAGAAAAAGGAAAGCACCATAACCAATATCTGCATCTTCACCAGAACCACTCCATCCACTCATTATAACCTCCATACCAATACCGTCATCCTCAATCCACACACAGAAACCACAGAAATTGTATTAACATCACCTTCTCCTTTAGTTCTTCTCTAGCAGAACTTGCCCAAATCAACAAATAAACCCCACACATACTACCCCATTATCATCATCAATCTCGACTTATACCGTGAAATCCCCAATGCCGTTTTCCTGCAAGAGAAAGACTCAACCCAAAATCACCCAAAACAGCCCTGAAGTTAACATCTAAAAACACACTACTGTATTTCAAGTTCTCGTAGTTTAGTTGCTTAGTGTGGAGGAATTTCAAGCCACCAGTCGCATCCTTGATAACCTTGAGTCTCCTAGTTCAAGGAGGAACACCAGTGCCAAATAACCATTTGTCTAGGCTGCCATTAGGAACAAAATCGTAGACCACCATGGTTTCGTGGTTACCTTGATTTCACGCTGACAGGAAGCAAATTCATATGTCAAACATGGCTAATGCCCTTGGTTTCCTTCGACAAACGCTTCTTGGCTGATCCATGTGTGTCGAGAAATTGGGTTGAGAACCTTTTCATGACCACCTTGCTCCCATTAGAAGGCTTTGCCCTGTTGTATTCTCCTCTAGAATCATTGCCAAAACACTCTGTCCCACTGAATGACCAAGTCGAAAGTTGAGAAAATGTGAAGCAGTGATCTGCTCGGAGGAACCGATCTCGAGAACGAAGAGGTTGGAGGCGGTGAGGGCGACGACGGCGACGCCCAATTTCATTGGCAATGGCAGCGACGCCCATTTTCACTAACGACGACGGTTTCGTTCGAGGAAGAAGGCTGATTCGTGTGACGCTTTCAGTGGAGGTCAGGGCCGTCGACGATGATGACACACACACACATATATATATATTTCATTAAATATATTGAAAATTATACTTATTGATTTTTGTAAGGAGCCAAACATAAATACATAATGTATATTAAAATAAAATGGGGTGAAAATAATATTAAGCTAAAACGGGTGAGCTTTTTATTAAAGAGAAAAATAGTTTTATAAAAGTATCAGAAAAGTTCAGCCTATTTCTTTCTTAAGAGCTTCTCTCTCTAGAACCTATCTCCCCCTTAGTCCTCTGCCTTCTCTCTACCACTGCTTCTGACTGAATCGGTGCATTTTCGTTTAGGTGGTGGTCACGCGTTCTGGAGTCGAGAGCTTTGCTTGAACCAATTGGTTTCTCGTTATTCAGCCGGTAAGCTGTTCTTCCCTTTCCTCATGCTTCTAGGGCTTTGAGCATGCAAAAACTCTGTTGTGCATGTGATCTTTTAGTGTCTTTTCCATCTTCTAGCTCAAATTAATTTAAGGGGTTGTTCTTCATCGCCAAAATGGTGATCTGTAGGTCCGGTTGGGTTCTTCGCTGTGTGAGGCGCTATTAAAGCGTTTTGTGAGCTGAACTGTGCTTTGAATCAAGGTATGAGGAACTAGTTATTTCCTATAAATTGATTTTATGATGGGTATGTGTGGTGGAGTTTGAATAAGTTGGTTTAGTACATCTAATTCCTAACCAATGACCAATGCAATACTCTACTTTCATCTATAAACATGTTTCATATCAATATTGGTGTTACGGATTTTAAATTAATCATTTGGATATGTCTCAGATGCACCAAAATTAGAAAAATCAGTTTGCTGTAAAAAACTGATAATAATAATCGATTATCTCACTTGATAATCGATTATTCTAGTCAGAGAGTCGTATTTTCTTCGAAGCTCTCGTAAATAATCGATTATTACATATGATAATCAATTATTGACTTCGAAAAATAATCGTTTATTTTCAGGGTCATGGGTATCATTTTTGGACGTTCTTTAGGTGGTTTTGGGGGTTTAGTACCTTTCTAAAACTGTTGTTGATGGTTTCAAAGCCATTTTCTTTGTCTAAGTATGAGTTACGGGGTTTTGTGTTGTTTATTGGTTCTTCTGGGACTTTTATTGTCTGGTAATGTATATGGAATGATTTCATGCGATTTGGATGACCTTTGTCTGAGGGTTCGGTATGCGAGCTGTGCTCGCTATGTGAAAATCCCTTGGTCACGCCATGCAACCTGGGGCGCTATGTGACCAGGCCTAGAGTTTCACTCTTTTCTTCTCTTGATTAGGTTGGTTTGATGTTGTTTGCTTGGCTGAGTGTCATGTCTGCTCATGTGTTAAACTTGTGTGATTTGTATGAATGTAATTGAGTATGAATTGACATATCAGGGTGAGATGATTGGAAATGGTTGTAGAGGATTTGTTGTTGTCTTGTATAATTGTATGGAGCTTTGAAATGTTATGTCTATCCCTACACTCTAAGCATTGTTCATGCTGAAATATAGAAGAACGGTGTAAGTGGTGAAAGTAGAGGGAGGTCCTCGTCTATAGACTTAGAGTTTAGCTATAAACTGGTATGAGGATTTACCTTGCATAATGTTGGGGAGGGCCAGTTGAACTATGCAAGTGCAAAGAAGTCCAATAGTTCGATAGTTATACAAATCCGGATGAGTCGTGTTTAGTACTTGATGCATGGTTTGAATTGTATGCCTTTGATTGTTCTCTTCATATGTATATTGCTTGTTTACCTAGCTCACCCTTGCTTCTGTGTTGTGTGTTGCTTGTGTATGTTTTCCCTTTGCGATGATCATCCACTTGGATGTGAGCAAATGTTGAAGAGGTGCCTCCGGAGCAAGTCCTAGAGGGAGGCGATATTGCAACTTAGTTCTTCTTAGGATCTCTTTGAGTATCTTATGCTACCTTGAGATACTTCTTAGGTTATTTTGAAGTACTTTGTTATGAGTGAACGTTTTAAATTAGGACCATATTTGGGAGGACTATAATCCTATATTTAAGTACAAGTTTAACCTCTAACTGTTCTTCTTTATTATAATTGTGGACTACCATATTATATATACATGTTTGTTATATATTTGGGATGTCACAATTTTTATCTCTAATATTTTTTATTTAATACTTACACTCTCTCTTTCTCTCTCTCACACACATATATATACATATATAAATACACATATAAATATAAATATAAATATAAATATATATATATATATATATATATTTTTTTTTTGTTATACACATTTTTTATTATTTTAAATATATTAAAAATTATAATTATTGATTTTTATCTCAAATATTTTTTATTTAATACTTACACTCTCTCTTTCTCTCTCTCTCACACACACACACACACACACATATATATATATATATATATATATATATTTTTTTTTTTTTTTTTTCGTTAAATACATTTTTTATTATTTTAAATATATTGAAAATTATAATTATTGCGACACGAGATGCATTATTGTGTAAACACAGATTCTATTGTTAGCAACCTCGAATAATTGTTAACACATGATTTTATAATTTTCATTACGAATTAATCTGTACAATCATTGAGTTTGATTTACTTCAAAAAGTTAAATTCTCATGATATTATTTAAGAAAAAAACTGATATATCTTTAAAAATTGGATTTGTATACTCTGTGGTTTGATAAATAAGTTAAATAAATAATAAATTTTATTAGAATAGATTTCAAATAATATAAAAGTCTAATTTAACCATATAGAATCAATTTAATAAAGTTTATATTTATTTATATAATATAAATTTATGTGAGATTTTTCGAATGATATACAGCATTGCATTCCTCTTCCCACAAATATAACTGTGAATCACACCACCATCTTTTTTAACTAAGGTTAATAAAAATAAGTCAATAATAAAATAAAATTAATTTTTATATTAATCTTATAATACCAATTTTATATTAATCATAACTTTACATAAAGAAACAAAGTAAGAAAAATATGATCAAAAAGATAATAACCACATTATCCACTTAATAGATAAATTAAATAGCAAAAACTCAATTAAAAAATACAACTTTTTGGAACATTTAATAGACAAAATTTTTAATAAAAAATAATTAAAAATAATCATATTTATTAAGAATTTAAACTTGATTAGAGATAATAATTATTAAAAGATGAGATCAGTTTACATCATAATTATTTATAAGATGAGAATAAATTAATTTGATTTCTAATTAATATAAAATCTCTAAATAAAGACAATAATGAAAATATTATAATATTTACATAAATTGTATTATTAAAAATATGTATGACTTGAGTGAAATATATATAAAATCTCTAAATAAAAACAATAATTTAAATATAATAGTTACATAAAGTGTATTATTAAAAATGTGTATGACTTGAGTGAAAGACAGAAATACTATAGTCCACATACTTTTAGTGGAACATATTTAATAATATAAAATAATAATTATATTCCTTTCAGAGAACATGGAGAATTTCTGTCCGTCAGGTTTCAGTAGTTGGACAAGTTATTAGCTAGATACAATGCATCACATCATTTCCAAATTATTGTTTCACAAAGGTAATTTTTAGTATATTTTCTTCATCGTATTCCTCATGCAATAAAATAAAATATAAATTTTGAGCAATTGATTCACTTTCTTCGATAATTAAGGAAGGAGAATGTGGAACAATGCAAGATTGGTCTCTTACATTTGGGAGCAAACAAGAAAGAGAACGTGAGTCTCTTTTTTTTAATCATCTATAGAAAAAAATATACACTAGTAGAAAAGCATCTCTTTAACGTCCACATTACCCTTTGGTTTTTCAAAACCAAAAGCTTATTAAAATGCCATGATATTTTCTTAGTTTTGGAGACATTATATGTTTTAGTTCATAGGAAACTAATATATAAGGGTATACATTCTCACTCCAATAAGCAATCTAGACATAAACATCTATGCGACCTACTTGTTTTTTCTATAAATCAGACTTTTCACTTGACAACTTTTTTAAAAAAGGTTTAGTATCCGAGTTCTCTAAAACCCTATGCTACCCATCTGCTCTTTCTACAAATCAAACTTTTCACTTGACAGTTTTTTCGAAAAAGGCCTACTGCCTCAGTTCTCTGACCAACCGAAGAAAAAGGCTCTGCAAAATCCCTTTGAAAGCACTAATATCCACTAACAAACCTCTGGAAAAGACATACTACCTCGGTTTTGCTGAGAACTGAGGCATTATGTCCTGCCAACAGCTGACATCCTCTGAAACTGAACGTTCGATATCCATTTTGTCAACTTCTATTGCCTCGGTTCTTTAGGAACCGATGCCATAGGTCCTTTCTACCTCAGTTTAACCGCGAACCGAGGCCTATAGTTTGAACATATTTTCAAAATTGCTATTTTCTGAAAGGTTTATGCATCAATTGCATTTCCAACCGAGGTAGTAAGGGGCTTATTGCCTCGGTTTTCTACTTAACCGAGGTAATATCCTTTTCGGGAGTTACATTTCCAAAAACGTAAAAAAGTTTCTTCTCACGCGAACAATATTTTTTCTTCCCCACGAGCACATAACACTGTTTCTCCCTCACGCAAACTGAGTTTTGTTTCCCCTCCACTTTCGCTGCCTCTAGCACCGTTGTCGTCTCCACTGTTCGTTGTCGTTGCCGGTAGCTTTTGTTCTTGCCACCATAGTTGTCCTTTATGTTTTCTTCGCATGGTAAGTTTTTCGGACCTCCTCAATTTTTGTTCATTTTTGTCTGTGTGTTTGATAGTAAAATAATTTGAGATTGATATAATGGTGATAGGGATGACAATGGTAGTGTTATTTGTTGATGAGAATCCATGCAAAGGGAGAGGGGGTTTAGCCATATGAATTGTAAAAATCTAATGATAATGTAAATTAGTGTATAATAAAGATTAAAATCAAATGTGTTTATATTAAATTGGTTGATAATGTAAATTGGTGTATACTTTTGCATTAGGGATATAGAAATTAGGGGAATAAAGTTTTGAATTGTTTGTATTAATTAGGTTGATAATGTAAATTGATGTATAATTTTGAATTAGGGATATGGAAATTAGGGGAATAGAATTTTGAATTATTTGTATTAAATTGGTTGATAATGTAAATTGATTGATAATATAAATTGGTGTATAATTTAAAATAGGGATATAAAAATTAGGGAATACAATTTTGAATTGTTTGTATTAAATTGGTTGATTTGGTGATGAAATAAACTTTAAGCTTAGGCTCCTCATTTAATGATGAGGCAACTCATTAAATGATGGAGAGGCTCCTAAATATTCCATGTACCCTAGCCTTCTCCTTCACCTATAAAAGGAAAGACACCCTTTTGTAATCCTTAGAACTTGATTGAATGTAAAGTCTTTTTGCCAAAATTGCAAAACTTCTCTTCTTGATTTCACACCTTAAGAAATTGTCTTCTTCTAGACTTCTTTATACATTCTCCTTCATGGTTGGCCTAACCTCCTAGAAGGACATCTACCAAGATCATACAACACCAACATCTTGATCTCTTCATCTCTATTTGGTTCCGCTACTATCATTGTTCGTACGAAGTCCACCCTTTGAAGAAGCTTCATCAACACACTTGGAAGATCATCTTATGTTTAAGGAGCATCCTCAAAGCAATCTCCATCAGGTGTCAATTTTAGATGCTGGTTGATTTGATTAAGAACTTTCAGAGTTTGGTGTGACAAGTATTCTGTTTGACTTTCTTGGTGAATCTACAATAAAGCTTTCAAGATTTATTGATACTCTTGAAGAAGTTTGTTGATGACCCATACAAGGAGAGGCTGAACTATAACTGATGCTATTTCGAAGTTGAAGCCAAGAGGGTGATGAACAAACAAGCACAGTGGTTGACACCAATATTTTAACAACATTTTAGCTTGAGCTAAAAGAGTTAAGCGCATTTCTACAAAGTGTCAATGTTTGCTTTCTACTTTACCATTTTAAACTAAGGTATATACACATGTGTGTTTAAAGATAATTCCATATTTTCGAACTAATTTTGAGAGAGGCAAGTACTTAGTTCACTGTATGAATAATTTTGTTTTATATTTGTCTCAAACTTCAATGAGAGTTTTGAAATTATTAGTGGCCTAATCTCCTATGCCACACATCTTCTTTTGAAAGACCCGAAAAATTCGAAAATACTTAATTTGAGGAAGGTGCAATTTCAATCCTTTATAGACCATCTTCAAGCTTATTCTTCACAAAAAGTACCAAAAGAGTAAAAAACAATATCTTCTTTGTTATTAGTCACCATTTTAGAAACACTTAGCAAATTCCTAGTAATCTTGGACACACACAACACATTATTTAGAGACAAATCTTTTAACTATGCATTACCTAGATGAATAATGTTAAGTTTACTCCTATTTGCAACAATAAGAGACTTTTTACCATTATAGTTTTCTTGTGTGCCAAAATTTTCTAATTATTGGTAACATGATGAGTAGCTTCAGTGTCTACATACCACTAGTGTTGTCAAAATGAGCCACCTGACACAGCCCGACCCCACTCACCAGGGCTTGACCATTTAGTGAGCCAACCCAACCTGGTTCACTTATTAAAGAGCCCAAAAAATTCAAACCCAGTCTGGTCAACCATGGGTTAATGGGTTAAATGGGTTGGCTCACTGACTCACTTAATTACAAGTTTTTTTTTCTTCAATCCCAAAAAAAATAACACATTTTTTTCTAATTGAAATCTAAATAAAGTTTAACATAAATGATGTTAATAATATAACTTAAAATAACAAATTGGATGGGTTGGTGAGCCAACCTGGCTCACTGTGGATTGTTAATCCAAAAAAATAACAAATTTTGTAATATAATAATATAACTTATAAAAAATTGGGTGGGTTGGTCAGCTACCCGACTAGTCATGGGTTCAATTTGGGTGAGCCGGGTTCTTAGTGGGTCGAGCTCAAAATTGGCTCGTATCAAAATTTAAATTTTTCTTAAACCCTACCCAGCCCAAACCCGTGGTGGGCAGGGTTAGGTTGAACCCATTTTGACATCACTATATACCATGAAAGATCTTCAACCACCTCGGGAGTAGCCATTAGTGCACTTGAGGCTTGGTTGTTTGATGAATTTGGCATGACATTACAATCAAATATGTTCAATAGATTGAACCTGTCATGAAAATTCTACCTATGATGCCGTTGTACATGTGGCAAAATCCCCGACACCAACGACTATAGCATCGTCAAAGTTGTTGGTGGAGGTTTTGATCTCGACGAGGGAGAAACGCTGACAAATGAACATGTTGGTTAACAGTTAGTGTGCAATGGTTAACAGTTGGTGTACATTGTCGGGTTCAACATCGTTTGGACTAGCTTTGTTGAGTCTCGTTGAGCTTAACTTCATCCTGATCGAGCTCTATAAAACTTGGTCGAGCTCTATAAAACTAATTGAGCTCATCATTTCAGTCCGGATTGGTTGACCTCACTATTGAAGTCGTGAGGGTTGTGGTCGACTTCCATATTGAGGTTGTCAAGGGATGATCGGCTTCCACTTTTCAATGGTGTCATCAGAGCGAAAGTTATGTGGAGGGCAAACAACTTCTTCATTTGAAGTCATGTAGAGGTTCTACGACTTGTCTATTTTCGTAATTTTTTTTTTCAAACTTGCTTATTTCTGTAATTTGTGTATGAAATTTGCCTACATTCATAGAAAAATCGTTAGTTCAGATTGAGAAATCAGGTTACTTTCCAGAGTAAGGTTTTCAAAAATAGACTTCATAGTTGTCAGATATTCATCCATCTTCGTTCCTCATTTGTCTTGTTTTATGTGACTCAGCTTTGTAGTAGACAACCCTTGATCTTGTATACGCACCTGAAATTTCTATTTTTTAACATCAATTAAGATGTTATATTAGTACGTTTTATAGCCATCCCAAAAAGTAATTAATCATTTGATACCCATTCTTCAAATTTTGGGTTTGTTACTTTTACTGTATTGCTTAGAGTGATTCTTGGCATGAATTCTAGAGGGCAAGACTTGTTGCCAAGAACATGGCCATCTAGTTTTTGACCTCTAATGATGGGCATGATCATCGTTTCCAATAAAAGATTGTTGATAAGGGGAGCTATGTACAACATATCCCATATCTCGTATATGTGTTTTTATATGACAAAAGAAATGTTTTATAGTTTCTTGCACAACAAAATGACAAAACTGTTGCTTTATTATATCTGTGATTGTGCTTGGACAATGTGATATGTGTATTCATTGATTAAGAATGAATCATTGATTGAAACACTTTGCACATTACATATCTGCATGATTTAATCGATTACTATGTTTGCATAATCTGTTAAATTCATCAAATATCAGTATATGCTTAACAAAGGCAAAACATCAAGTTTTAACCGATTAGATTGTGTTTATAATTGATTAAAACTCGTGGTTATGCCTGTACATGTTTACTGAGTTCATTGAAGTGCAATGAATGAAAAAGTTTTCAATATTTGATTAAGTATAGAACTTAACCGATTATGTTATTTTCCTAATCGGTTAAAATGTGTTTTATATGAAAACCTTTTTCTTGAAAAACCATAACTGTCATAATGGTCATATTTTTAATGTTATGGCTTGTTTGATATGTTTAATCTATTGCATGCACATTTTAATATGTTAAATTATGTGCAAATGTAAAAGTGTTAAACCTGAAGGAAATGCTTAACCGATTACATTAATTGCTCGATTAAAAAGTGTCAGAGTTCATAAATCTATAAATAGACGCATTGTTCTCTGTACTCTACAACTTTTATGATTTATATCTTTCAAAACTGACTTGTTGTTGAGATTTTAATTGCAAGAGTGTCCTGAGATCTTCAAGAATCAAGATTGCTACATTCAGAAGAAATTCTCAAAGATTCTTGCAAGAACAATTGGAGTTTCACTACTAATCATATCTGTACTTCAAGGTGTACTTCTGGAGATTAGTTTCATCTACAATCAATGTTGATTGTTTCCCTGTTGCTACGGCCAGGAAGAGGACTTGGTGAAGTTCTAGTGACTTAAAGTTGGTATTGCCCTAAGGGTGACAGAAACTGGGTGATCTTTCTAGGTTGCTATAGTTGGTATTGAGTTAGGAAGGAGAGTACATTGAGAGGATTGTTCTCTGTATGTCTTGCTTGTAAGAAATCTATCAATATAGTGGAATTCTTTTAATCTAAGGTTGATTGAAAGAAGACTAGACATAGGCAGTGGGCCGAACCAGTATAAACAACTGTGTGAATCTCTCTTTCCCTACACTTTTACATTGTCTTTGTTCTTGATTGATTCCATTCCAAGAAAGCTTCAGAGATTTTGAAAAGATTTTTAAAGAACTTATTTTTAAAGGAGAAAACTAATTCACCCCCCTTCTTGGTATTTAATATTGGCCAAGCTTATTCTACAAAGATAGTTAGTACGATCAAGTTTAATTGTGTTATATTGAGTGAATAAATTTTTGAATTGCAAAGATAAGGCATATTGCTCACTTGAGCTTGAGGTTCTTGGAGGAGTAGTCATACTGTTAAATAGAGAGATTTACTCAAAATTATGCTCTTGTTACTGAATTAAAATAATAGGAAATATTTGTAATGCAACACAAAAAACTAATGTGATATTTTATTCAATTAGCTTAAATAGAAATTGATACAAACTGCTCATTCGAAAAATAAAGGCACTACATAAGTAATTAAAGACTAGAAAGTATGAACTACTACAAATTCCAGAGAAAATGTAACGTCCCAATTTTCAATAGTATTAACACTATTATAGGATAAATCACACATCAATAAAATAGAACAATCATAAGAAAAACATATATGAACTTTTACAGTTATCCAAGAGTAACCATAATAATACAATATATACTAGAAGAGAAGATAAAATACTTATCAACACAACAATTTTTATACTTGAGAATGGAAGTTAGATAGAAGTTTAACAAAAGAAAATATAAACTTACACACACACACATGCACAAACATACACACACACACATAACATCAGCAAAGAAAAACTAAGGCTAGTCTTATGCTCCGTCCCACCACCTAACATTTGATCCAGAGACAACTCCTCATTTGCTCACATCGTAAAGATGATCATTGCAATCCAAGAAATGAACAAACATAAACACAAAGAAAAGGGTAAGCTAGTTTATCAAAGAACCCAAATAAACATCATTTATAATCATAATTCAATAATTTAACTATCAATCACCAAACAATATTCATACACATTTCACCATTTGACTCTAGACTGACCATCCACATACATGTATTGATATCGAACTATAGAGGCCCTGCCTTTGAGATGGAACAACAACAACACCCCCATCAACAAATCATCCACACTCCAAGGTTAATCCTTTCAAGCATCTATGGTTAACAAATAACCAATAGACTAGGGATCTCCTACTACTCTTCACCACATAACCATCATTCTCTTCTTGAGACTGGAGGATTTTGAGAGCATCAAAATAACCTCTAATCACTAGCTTCCTATATCAATACATACACTTTCACATATAACCATTTCAAAGGAATTCTACTTAAACTCATATAACCATCATTCACATGCATTCACATCTTTCAACCATATCATAGAATATAAGATACATCATTCTACCATTCACAAATAAAAACAGTAAAGAAAACACTTAAAAATTAACAAGAAAACCCATACTTAATCGTCCAACAAGCAGTCTCCACTCGTCCAGCGAGAGCAAAACCAGTAAGCTCTCACAACTATGTGAGTTGGCTCGCTTAGCCCCTGCAACTAACACCTATATACCCTATAAACTCGCCCAACGAACTAAATCCATTCACCCAGCGAGTGCAAAAATAGAGAACTCCCACAAATAAGCAAGGGAACTCATCTAGCCCTTGAAACTCACTGCCATAACCCTTATTTACTCGCCCAATGAGTTCTCTTTACTCACCTAGCCACTCTGCATAATTCTACAACATCAATATTTGCAGAATATGCACCCATCAATACTTCAATACCGATCTTAAGCATAACTATGAACTTATCACTTCCATTAAACATTCTAAGATACAATTGACCTATCCAATTTCATAGAACTCAACTTAACCCAAATCTAAAACTGCATGACCATGAGTTTTCAATTCAAATTAACTAAAATCCCACTCTAAGGACCAAATTTCAAATTTAACCATTTCAACACATAACTGGCCAATTTAGGAGTCTGAAAAAGTCAAAAGTGACTCAATAACAAACCCTAAATTCATTCCTTTACCTTTTACCTTCCAATTCCAAAACTCACCATTCAAAACCTCAAAAAAACACTAAAAGTCATTAACAACCCAACCTTCTTACCTATCATGCATTCCTGGACCATTTACATACTCAATTCCCTCCTAACAAGTCACAATTGACCCTACCAAAGATCCCAAACTCCCATTTCTCCCATTTTACCATTCCTTCTACAAATCACCTATCAACACCACCTCTTTTTGACCAAAAATAATCCCTTAACTATACAATTTCATTTTCATTCAACATTTTAACCACAAGTTAACATCATCATTTCACAAAACATCATTAACAAGGTATTTCTAAACAAAACACATAGTCATGCAATACATCAAGCATTCATACAATTAATTCCAATAAATCAAGAACACAATTATCACCAAGTCATACATCTCTAATTTAACAAATTCATCTTTTCATTCCAAAAATTCATTAATCGTACTTGAAATTAAATACTCAAATCATAAAACTAGCTTGCCTTACCTTAAAAGAAACTACCACTGCTCTACACAACTCTTTACTCTTACTTCGAGCTAAAGAAACACTGAGAAACTTACAAATCACAAGAACACAATCAAAGCAAGTTCTTAAGACCTCTGATCAACGAAGAGATAGGGAGAAAACTAATTTAACACATGCGAAGAGAACACCTACGCATGAATTTGACTAAAGAATTGAAGGAAAAAGAACAAATACTTACTTGCTCTATAAGGAAAAATGATCGGGATATAAATGAAGGATTCTCCATCGTAATCACTCAGACACCTCTTGATCGTCAAACAAATGATCTAGGCATTAGAAACCATAGAGAGAATGCAAAGAGAACTAAGAAAAAGGTTTCTAGAGAGATGGTAAATGTTTTTGATAATGAGACGAGTTTAGAAATTTCTATTTATATTATTGAATTATTTAACTTTAAAATATTCGATTTTATTATTTTAAAACACTTATCAACTTTAATACTCAATTTTCTAAGGTCTTGCAAAAAATATTTTGAACAAATTATCACATATTTATACTAGAATTATTTAATGATTTTAACTTATGATAATGAAGGATTTCGGTTTGTAATTTGAATAAGAATATATTTTTGCACATATACTTTTTAACATAATCCCCTTGTAAATTGTCTCACCAGGAACTTTCATGATATTGAGAACTTACTAATAGATCAAAAAGCATAGTTAATAATAAGAATGTAGTTCTTTTACTTTAAGAGCATAATATTTCAAACGTCATAATATTATGACTTGATTCATGATTCATAATTTTTATGATATAATTAATCTCACTCCCGTATGTATTCTCAAAATTTTAAAAGAATGTTATTCAAAATAAAATGTCCAAAATATGGTGTAGCACAAACTTTGTTTCGTTACTTTGACAATACAATTTGATTCTCACGTATTAACGAAATCACCAAAAAGAAATCAAGTTCTAAGTTGAATAGTAAAGAATAAAATAAATATAATAGTCCTCAAACAAATTCCTCAATCTCTAAAATAATAAATATATTTTCTTAATTCCTTGTATTATTTCGAATCATTTATGATAATATTATTAACATTATTACATATAAAATATTGGGTTAAATATGTTTTTAGTCCCTTAACTATCAAGTGATTTTATTTTTCGTTCCTCTTTCAAACTTTGGTACACTTTGATCATTGTCCTTAGGAAAATTGTAATATTTCGTCCTCCAAATCTAACGCCGTTAAAACTTGGCTAAGCTGGCTAACATTTGATGACATATTTTATGGTAACATTGTGCCACGATGGTATTCATGATCTCAAACCTCACCACGATCAGACCATTCAAACATTGACCGGATAGCGTAACAAAGGAGAAGGGTGTCCCCCTCTCTCACGCGAAGAGAAGCCAGGAGAGGAGAGGTTTCACGGTGGCCGGTGTTAACATCCTGGCAAGTGTACCAGATCATATCAAGTAATAAATAAACAGTAAGCCCGAGTATCGTTTTCCTAAGAGACTCATGGCACTAAACAGTTGTGCTCTTGCTTAACCAATTAAGACTATAAGAACAATATTTTGTGGTTTTTGAATGCAAAGTACAAAAAATAAACATGAATGCAATTTGATCAATTGAGGTTAAACACAAAAGTGAATGGATGATGTTGATAATATGATATGAATATGTTGTTAGGGTTTGGATTTCACCTAATCACTCTCGAATTCATCTTCTTCATTAATGTTAATGCAACTTTCTATTTTACTCTAAACCCGATCTCTAGGTGAAAAGAGCCTAATCACAATTACTAGTTTACTATCTATAGTCTCCCTAGTAATTATTCATGCAATACCCACAGAAGCTTGAAGCAATTGACTTTCGTATTCCTATCTCTAGGTAATATTCATCATCAAGAGAAATTCCCTAGTTCTAGATTTCCCCGTATGTCTCCATATCGACAAAATCAATTATCATGCATTTGAATGAGTTAAACAAATCATGCATAAAGTACAGAGGAAAAACCCTAACAAATATTGAATGTAAGAATATATATTTAAGAGCAATTCAAATACAAGAGAGTTTAGAGGTTACATCATTCCCCAATAACATATGAGATTAGTTCTCCATCGTCATAGAGAATCTATGTGTACAATGGAATGAAAGAAGATAAAACCCTAGAAAAGAAAATGAGAGTTGTCAATTCCCCAAATCTGCCCCCAAATGGGTGAAAAATATATTTATGTGCTTAAGCCATCAAAAGATACATTCTCTAGGGTGTCTATGTCTTTAAATAGGATATAAAAATAACAGAAAACAGGTCCAAGCCCAAAACAGATCATAAAAATCGCAGAAAATATAAAATCACGATCTGATTGACTTTTTCTGCATTCTGGTTGACTTTTCTGTACTCTGGTTGACTGGTTGACTTTTCTGGTTGACTAGTTGACTTTTCTGCATTCTGTTTGACTTCTCTGCACTGCAAATACTTCAACCCTTCTTTCAATTCATTTCAAAAACCACAAAATCAAGGGAATTTAATGATAAAATCATAAAGCATATCCTCACTCTTTTATTCACAAAACTAAAGCAAAATCATGAGTCAAAACAAGTTTCTAAGTTAACAAAAATGCTTTTGATATCAAAATTAAGTATAAAAAATAACGGTTTTTGAACCGTTATCAGTCGGCGATGACTCTGGCAACATGTGATGTCGCCGACAACGCCTTGGGTCAGTTCGAGATTCCACAATACCTGATTGCTCTGCATCTTTCAACCCATTCTTTCTCTTCCGAATCACATGCTGCCATATGTTCTTCAAAGCCTCAATTCTCAAAGGGTTAATCAGATAATCATAGGCACCGTGTGTCACCCCTTTTGTCACAACACTTTTTCCATCATCAGCAAACATCACTGTCAAACCCATTTTTGTTTTCTCTCAGAAGCGACAATGCAACCTCAACCTGCTTGCATTTCGTCACTGAACCCAACAACCAAACCGAATCTAATCGCAAAATCTCAAATTTCACAAATAAAAATGCAAAAAAGGAAAGTGAAAAAAAAGGCACATGTATACTCATCACGACTCCAACTTTACTTTAGAACCAATTCCAAAGGTTTGAAAAAAAATTAACAAATAAATCTGTCAGCACAAGATGAAAACAAACACCATCAATCACTTCATTCCATGCATCTTTGGTTCGGTGACGCTACCAGAGATGCACAGAACCTGTTCGATACAATGCATGAGACCTACAACATGAACTATTAATCTCTCCCTCATTGTTAAATCCTAGGTGTAATGCCATTTCCTTATCATCATACATAAACTATAATCTGTTCTTTTTTTCTTACAATTTATTTTTTGTTAATTCAATAATACTCTTTTGATGGAAGAGTAATCATTATTCGGATGATGTTTCAATAATGTCTATTTTGTAGTTGAATAATATGGCAAGCAAGTTTAAAGTGCCAATTAATCTGGTATTAATGGTTCTTAATTTTTCAAAATTTGGTCATTTGCACACTACAAGTATTGGTAGGTAGTTATACTCGTATAGAAGACTCTTGAGAAAAGTGCTTGAGCTCTTCATTGATGTTACACCACTACACCGCATATTTTCAATCCATTCCACCTTTGAAAAGGCAACAAACTAAAGCTTATTTAAATAAGGCCAATCTGATAGAAGAAACATGCAAGCAGACACCTCAAAAGGGAGCACTGAGTTCTTGTGCTGGTAGATACAAAACAATTCTGGAATGGTTTCTTTGGGAAATTGCCACTTCCACAATTCTCACGATTTCTTTGTTTCCAATTTTCATTTGATTGATTAATTATTGAGAAATAATTGGTCGAGCTTGAAGATGTACCATGAGACCTTATATGTCTCTCTATCTTGTACTTCTTTCTTCTGATGTATAAGCTATTTACTCTTTTCCATAACTCTTTGGTAATTAAAAGATCCTTGATGTTTTGATCAAGACAGTTTTATCCCAAGTGAAGTTACTGACATTTTAATTTGAAGATAATGGGGTTTATAGAACATTTAGAAGATAATGTGTGGAGGAAAATAATGTCTTGCATTGACAAAGCAATCATGGAAATGTAGCCTAAACAGTGAGGCTGTCATTCTCGAGTCTTCAGCCACTGCCCTGCTCCACCCAATAGAAGATAATGGCCTCAGTCTTCTACTTCCATTTTTCTTTTCCCAATTTCTCGCTCTTTACTCGCGGATCACCTTGGAAAAAAGAGGGTTTCTTTCCAATTGTGGTTTTGGTGGTGATGAGGATATAGAACCTTGACTCGCGGGATGACTATGAGTGAAGAACTAGTGATTCCAGTTGTTGGGAGAAGGCGGCGGCGCTGTGGAGGTGCGATTTGGGCAGGGCTTCTTCGTCACGCAACGCAAGAAAAGTTTCTTCCTCTTCTGCCATGGCACAAGATCACGCTGCTGCCAGGGGAGAGTCTCCTTTCCCTTCTCTTTTCTGGAAAGGTGGTGGCATAGTTGCCGACATTGTTGACGGGATTGAAGGCATTGAACAAGCTGATGGAGATGAATAAGAGAAAAAAGCCTCACGATGCACATAGCCAGAGAAAAAGAAAAATGATGTGAACCAGCCACATCACATTAAATTTGTAGAAAAAAAAATTATAATTTTCTTAAAAACAAAGATAAAAATGTAAAATTTAAATGAGAGATTAAAATTAAACATATTTAACCTTAAAATATTGTTTATTTTAAAATATAATACTTTCGTCACAATTTTATCCTAAAAATTAAAATGTATGATAATGATTAAAAGCGGAGAATTATAATATATTCTCAATCTCAACTTTTAATGACAAAAAAATTAACAAAATAAGGCAATAATAAAATTAAAATACAGACCCCTTAATTCAAGAAAAATAGTTTGAAAATTAACTATTTAAGATTATTTTATTTTTAAAAATATATTTTAACTTTATTATTATTATTATTATTATTATTATTATTATATTTCTTATTTATGTTTACTATGAACATTATTTATTTATTATTATTAATGTAACCTGTGAAAGACAATTGTCATATCAAAATAAGTAAAAAAACTGTTCAAGATAGATTATTTTATATTGCATTTTCATAATTACTTTTTCCATATTTCATATTTTTGCGCAAAATTTTAAACTTAAAATTCCTACCAATTTTCTTTCCATAAAAAATTCTTTTCACTCCTCTAACATTATACCACTCACTTTTATCCTTATACTTTTTCTCTCTCTCTCTCTCTCTCTATTTTCATCCCATCAAACACACTAATATATTAAAAGTAATATGTCAAATTTATAAAATTCCTTTCTATTTACGCAAGGTCTTATTAGTGTGTTTTATTGTAACATGTTGTTGTCATTATTTTCACTTTGATAATCATAAGCATACAAGAAAACAAAAGGAACTAAAAAACTTAAGATACTCATGTTTCACAACTTTTGTTACAATAATGATACCTGATCGGTGTGTAATACAATAATAATATATCGTACATACATAAAAAAGAAAGAACGATATATCATTCATCACTTATTATTGTATAAATTCCAATTTAGTTGACACCACTTCCTATTAAACCAAGTTCACAAAAAAAAAAATTATTTGGAAGTTCAAAGTTCATGTAATGCAGCATGCATTAGGATTTTCATCACTGAAGAGTTGTGGAGGAGGTATTCGTTCAATGACATAGAGTGGAGGGTATTGGTAATAGTACATCATCCTCTTCAATCCTTCATCATCAATGTTATTAGCAGCCATTACCACATTCTCTTCTTTTTTGGCTTCTTCCATGCCTTCTTCACCATTCTTTTGCTCCTTGTTCTCACCACCCTCTTCTTTCTTTGCTTCCTCTGCTGGCTTCTCTTCTTCTTTCTTCTCTTCAGGTTTACTCTCTTCTGCAGCAGCAGCAGCTTTCTCTCCTTCCTTACTCTCTTCTTTCTTTTCTGGTTCTGGTTCTGGCTGGGGAACTATCTTGGCTTGCTTTTTGGTTCGTCTGTACACATAATCTACTAGCTTATTTGCATCCATTGTTCCTGTCACAAGAACCTTCCCTGTGGTAAACTCTGTCATTGCCGTTTGAACTCCTACATTAACCAACACAACTTTTCACATTACAAATAATATGGAGGTAGGAAAAAGATACAAACAAAGGAGTATATAACCAGAATATGTATATATGATCACACAAACACACTCACAAATCACTTATACCAAAATGATTTCTGATTTGTTAGAGGTATACAATCCTTTACAGTAACCTTCTATGCCTATTAATCTCATATAACTAAACAATCACTCTTGTTGTCTTTGTTTTCTTGTATCTTTTTTAAGATGATCATAGGATCCAACTGCAGTATTTTGTCCTCTACTTTTAGCTCAAAGCCAAAAGGATAAGGTTAAGTGGGCACTTTGATTTTGAAGGCATATGTACAACAAGATTTGGTCATTAAGGAAGCAAATTTCTCTTTTTTTTTTTCACCAATCCTTTGCCAATTACAACCAACAATGAAGCCATCATATTGAAAAATTTAAATCAAGAGAAAAATGGTACCTCTCATTTGTAGTATCTTCCTCTTGAGTTGATCAGCACAGGCCTCACAGTGCATGTTCACGTTTAGTTCCACAGTAACTGGTCCACTAACCTGGAACACCGACAATTCCCTTTGTTAATAGTTTTTTTTTTTTTTCATATGCAACTAGCTTTCCTTTGTTTATTTTGGACTCAACTAAGAAAAGGAAAACATATTGTGATACCTGAGAATTGACAACTTCTGGTATAGGTTCTCCTTCTGCTTCAGGCAATGGAGATATAACACTGGCTCTTCTCTTTGTTTTCTTGGTGATTATGTTGCAGATCGCTTGAGGCTCCACTATACCCTTTATGGTCACTTCATTTTTAGCCATGTCAATTACCACTCCCTCAACTCCTGTGAGAAGATAAATACAAAAAGAAACTAATGAGTGAACACTTATGCATGACATTTCGTGGAAAAGAGGAAGAGTATGTAACAGATTTCAACCTCTCATTTTCATAATATATCTCTCAATTTTCTTTGCACATCCCACACAATGCAAGTCCACAAACAGCACACATGGGGCAGGTGGTTTAGGCTCTTCCTTCTTCTCTTCTGCTGGCTTTTCTTCTGGTTTTTCTTCTGGTTTTTCTTCCTTCTTTTCCTCTGCGGGTTTTTCCTCTGGCCTGGCTTCAGCCACTGGTTGTTCCTACACAATATAAAAAGAAGAAACCAACCTAATAAGTACTAGAACTAATGTAGACCAAGTTATAACACTATCAGCATGAGAAGAAAAAAGCAAAGTATCATTAGGAAATCATAATGCAACAGGAAGGTTAAATCACCTGTTTTGCTGCTTCACCCATTTTTCCTTTGAATGGAGACTGAAATGTCAATTATTATTCTGATTTTGGAGAAAAGTTCTTGAACATGCAAAAAATGGAGAGGGTCTAACAAGTGTAGAGAAGTGAATGATGATATTATAGGAGGAAAGGAGAGGGGGCAATGATAGATTGCTAGGGGGTTGATTTGCATATAAAGTTAAACCTGAGTGATTCCTTATCACATGCAGTGCCACTAACTGCAAAAAGAACCTCTTAGTTTAATATTTCTTTTCATAACTCTTTTCAATCTTCAGGGGTGTGAAGGTTCAAGGGGTGAATCAGTGGAGCAGGCTGAGTAGATTTATAGACCAAGGTGGGGTGGAAGGGGGATTAATAGTTAGGCCAGGTTGAGAAGAGAGAGAAATAAAGACATAGAAAGTGGAGAAAGGGAAATTTGAAAAATACATAAATATATTATGATACTTCCATTATCCACCGACTGGTAGATTTTTCATGACACAGCGATGAAGTGTCATTCTGTCAGACATGCATGGTATATGTGTAAGTGTAGGACCTCATCAGGACAACCTGGAGACCTACCTCTGTGTGGATCTATAGTGCAACACCTATTCTAAATCTAATGACCTATTATTGGCCTTTTACTCTGTACAGTAATTACAACTTACTATATTACTTACCAAATTACTATGGACCACTCAAGCTAAAATAATTAACCATGTGAGGCTAAGATTCTTTCTCTATTTGCATTAAATAACTATAGAGAAGTTAATACAGTATAATAATATTCTTGAGAATCTTTACATGCTAACAGCATTACTGCAGCAGTTTAAATAATTATCAACTCAGTTGTTGGTTTCAGACAAATCAAATCAATTTTATTTTTTTATGTAACTGATAATCATTCTCGTCACCTAAAGCATACATTGCTTTTAGTTAAAATTTATTGGTTTACCTGAACATCAAGATACTTTCATCAAAAGGCAAAATGTCTTGTATATTTATTAAATATTAGATTGTACATTTAGTCATAGATGAGTCACACAAACACAAGAGTTTGTCCAATCAATAAAAGACCTTTCATATTTATTTATCTATTCTGCATAGAATAAGCATCCTCTCAGAAGACATAGGTGAATGGTACATTGTAATATATTATATGAACAGAGTATAAATTTGTTCATCAAGTGTATTAAAATAATGGAATTATATAAATAATCTACAAAGGGGTGATGAAATTGATGATTTGTTAGATATTAAATACTTTCCTTCGAGTTATACATGAGTTTGACCATGCATGGATTACTGAGTTGATGAAAGAGTAGGTACCAATAAAATAAGCCAGATGTCGTGAATGTGGTCATCAAAGATGCATTGTGATTTCTAAAAGTTAAAACAAAACTAGCTGATACATTTGCATGTACACAGATTGGAGCTTAAGCAACGCAATTCTCATTTTCATGAAATGTGATTGGGATGGATGACACATGGGGATCAGAGAATTTTGCGTGTAGAAAACTGATATAAAAAAGTTGATCTCCACGTGGAGTTGTGAGTGATCTTTCTAGTTTCAATGACAAAGCATTTGTCTGTTACATATCCTTTTCATTTTCCTGCTTCCATAGGAGTTTGGATTGTGAAATTCATTTTTCTTCTTTATCTCTTCTTACCAATCAATCACTTTTTCCTCAATTACATTTGGTAACAAAATACTATGTACCAGAAAGTGATGGGCAAGATTTTCCATTGAGCATTAAAATTGTGTCCTCACCAACTCTGCTAACTTGTGAATGGTTAGGTTTGGTAATTTCCTAATCAATTATAGACCCTTTTTAAGGAAAGGTAAAAACCATCTTTTCTGAACTGAATGTTTCTCAACAGCTTAAAGGAAAAGTTTTTGACTTGATTATTGCTTACTCTTGGGACAAAGAAGAAAGAAGAGCTTCAGCTTACTATAGGTGTGTGTAGCACCACGTGGAGATGACTCATCTTTGTGCACTAAAAAGGCTACTTTTTACTCCACTATGGCTAATTTGCAAGAGATCTCAACCTCAAAATCAGAAAGATTAATAAATTTCACCAACCAACACATCTTCTAGCTGGTGCAAAGATGAGAAATGTCACGTCAAATTCGACTTCAATGTAACCCTTTCATATACACTGAGTTGACGTTACATGATTAACTTTCTCTCTTTGAACTAAACTAAAGGGGAAAACAAACTTTTTACATGTGGGTGGGTATCTAAACATTGAAAGAAGGATGATTAAAGGATCCTAATCAAGGTATCACTACTTCTATTGTTAGCTTGGCCCTTTAAGAAGAATCTAGAGCTTGCTTAGCTTGATCAGTTAAGCTATTGTTTATACCCAACCACCTTTCTTTTATTGCCACAAAATAACTTATATTTATATATATATTACAAATCATAATTGCATTATGGATTTATGATATGATTTTGTGACTCTTGGCTTCTTGTCATTTGCTTAACAGAATATTTGCTTTATGGTCAACAATTAGTCAGATTGTCATGAAACTTTCAGCAAAGGGGAGAACTCCATGTGTCCACTCTGTTATGTTTTTTTACTTAAAAGAAACATTGTTTGCAGAATGACTAAGAAAAAAACTGATTTAAGTTCACATGAGGAATTGTGGCTATCAGAATCAGCCTCAAGTAACAGTGGACAACATGAATTGTGGCTATCAGAATTAGCTCAATGAATTATCACAATTATAATTTCTCTTTTTTTCTATTACAGGTATATGATTAGTAAATAATCTGTCTAGCTATGCTATCCATTTCAGATAGCTATTACCATTGAGATATTTGATTATAGTTTACAAATTGTATACATCACATAGCAATAAAAGTTAGGTGTGTGTCATCATATCACAAAGCAACCTAGAACATGAAATATACCTACTAACATATGAATGTTGGCCCCGCAAAGCATCCAGATATGTGCTACTGCTGGTTCTCTCACGGATATTTACTTCCTTTTCGTTTTACTTATTCTCTCTTAGTTTTCAGCATGTGAACTTTGAATTGCTTTTGAAGCAAGATCATATGATCAGAAATCTCAACTATCCAAACAAAGGTAAGGAACAAATCATTGAACAATGGATGATCGAAGACATGGAACTAACATTTCATATTAATACACAAGAAGTGTAAAAAACATTATTGAAGAATCCATTAGAAAATGAAAGCATTATTGAAAATTGGCAGGCAATTTGTTTGTTGTGCCAACCCAACAAAAGGAATAAGATATGATGTAGTCAAGATACTGCAGAACATTACATCGCTTCATGGATGAAGGAATGAATACATTACTTATTAGTAGTCTACAAATCGGTTACCGATTCATAACATTTTCATAATGGTTTAGGTCAGTTACTTTTAAAATGAATATAATTTTAAAAGTTGAGGCTAAAATATGACGAGAGATATTAAGGACATGACACTGTCTGAGTAATGAGTATAACAGTTTGTGATCTGACAGGAATAAGGAAACAGGACTTTTTTTGTCTTAGAGTACATTCAATATGGTCTACATTTCAAGAATGTCTCACCTTGATATGTCTTGACTGGGGGAAAAAAGAATCCATGAGTCAAATTGACGTATGAATGCAGTGAACGTGTATGTGAGGGCACGTGGATGTGGGTCACAGCTTTTCTACAAACACTTCAGTGGGCATAACTAACTCATTCCCATTATTACACCTAAAATGCAACTTCTTTACAAGGAAATATCTATATCATCCATGGAACTTTCAATGTGTGCAGCAACTATATAATGCGCCAAAATGTACTGAACAAATCAGAGTGTTAACGCTGATCTAAGATGAACTCAGCATCAGAAATGCTCAATGCAGCCAGACCCTATATCAAGATGAAAATTAAGGGGAGTAACTAGTTCCCACTTTTTCTTTTTGTAAGTTAATAGATTTTAAGCCTAATTTAACTTTACATGACTAATGATTTATGTGAGATTTGCAGTTACTTATATACTGTAAATTGGTTTTTTTCAGCACTTTCAACACTTATTTCAAAAACAACATTCCAGGAACAACATGTTGGTAAAATGCAAAGTCTTGATGTGCCATTAGTATCTTTCTTCACTGCCTTCATATATTTCACATGCAGATTTAAATTTTCGTCTTCTGAATGTAAAGAATTCTTCTTTCATGTCAACATATGTGGAGCATCTGCTGTCTGCTACCTCTTTTTTTAGTAATTTGCAATCATTATATCTGTTTATAATATAAAAGTTGAAGTCGGCTGTGGCATAGATAATTTAGCAGCTTAATCTTGATCGGATCCACTTTTCATATTTATGAGATTGATAGTTGTTCACTTACTCCCTCTAATTTCCTTTAGGGTTAGTTTATTGCAGGTTCAGTTTATGGCTTTTGAGTAACATAACATACTCAGTCACAAAAAAGAAAAAGAATGACATCAATTGTCACTTAGAATCATCAGATTAGTAACATACAAAAAAATAAGACCGAACAACCTAGATTATTTCGAATATCATCTCTGATAAATAGAAACCGTACACAAACAAATGATATGACTCTGATAGTTCACTGTGAGTTGAATTTATTGAATGCGGGTTCTATAAATAGACACAAAGAGTAACATAACTTCACGAAATAGAAACCGAAAAACTGAAACGAAAACATGCTGAGCTTCACAAACTGGTTGGACACAAAAACTGACAGTAACCAACCAAAATAAAAACAGATCGCAAGTAATAATAATCGAAAATAAAATAAGACTTAAGACAAAATTACAAAACTCCCTTCCTAATTTAAATTTATCTATCCAAACTTTTTCATAAGCTTAAATTCTTTTTTTTTATCTATACTCCTGAAATGAAATGACGTTGTGGGCAGAGACTTCGTAAACATATAAACTATTTGCTCCTGGTTTCTTATGTGTATTTTACTTCATGCATCTTTTCTTCACTTTTTCTCGGATAAAGTGAAAACAGAAGTCAACGTGCTTGCTCCTTTCGTGGTTAATCGGATTCTTGACCATCTCGATTGTTGATTTGTTATCAGATCACCACCTTCTCTCCATGCATCATCTCTAGTTTTCTTAACGGGTTTTTAAGTCAAATTGCATGTTGTACATTTCTGGATGTTGTCACATACTCGACATGTTGATAGCGCCACTTTGAGAGTCAAGTAAACGTCGTGTTCCCAGTGAAGAAAACATATATAACTAGTGGTGCTCTTTCAGTCATCCATGTCTTCACACTAGTCACCATCTAAGTACCTACTAAGCCGATAACTATCTGACTTAGTATAAAATAGTCCGAACGACGTAGTTCCTTTCACGTACCTTAGTATCCACTGCAGTGCTTTCTAATGAGAGTACCTTGGCTTCTCCATGAAGCGGCTTGTGATTCTTACGCTTAGTATCAAGCTTGTGTTTGTCAAGTACCTCAGGATTCCAACTAAGCTTCGATACCTGCTTGCATCAACTTGGTCCCCCTCTCCATTTTTGGGTGTCGAGTTTCATAGGAGTAGATTTCCGATTACACTCCATCATCTTCGCCTTCTTCAATATCTCTTCAGCATACCTCTTTTTGGACACAAAGATACCTATCGTGCTTTGGTCCACTTCTAAACTCATAAAGTATTTCATAATACCTAGATCGATCATCTCAAACTCTTTTTTCATCACTTCATTACTCTTCGACTAGCTCGACTTTACTTCCCATAAAGATCAGGTCATCTACAAATAGAGCGAGAAACAACATATCTCCTTTGTACTTCTTCAAGTATAAGTATGTTCATAGGGACACTGCTCCTAACTATTCTTCTTGAAGTAGGTGTCAATCCTCTCATTCCAGGCTCAAGAAGCGTGCTTAAAACCATACAACGCCTTATTTAGTTTTAGCACCTTCTTCTCTTCACCTATTCTAATGTAACCAAGAGGTTGCTCCATGTAGACCTCTTCTTCCAAAACCCCATTCAAAAATGCACATTTCACATCCATCTATTGTATCTTCCATTGTGATGTGCTGCTAAAAAGAATAGCAGTCAGATTGTCTCCATCCTTGTTACGAGGGAAAAAACTTCATCATAGTCAATGCATTTCTATTGTTTGTAGTCTTTTGTCGAATTTCAGGCTTTGTAACGTTCCACCTCTTCATCTGCATTGATTTTCTTCTTGTATACCCACTTCACACCAATTGGTCGAGATCCTATGGGTAGATCTATCAGCTCCCACGTTTCATTCTTTTCAATTGAGTTGATCTCCTCATCCATTGCTTTCTTCCATCTATCATCGAGCATGACCTTTTTTTTTTGACATCTCCTGCACCTGGCAATAGACATACTACATGTACCTCATTAGTGGGGTTATAAATGTCCTGCAAACTTTGAGTTCTAGGTTGCCCAAATTCATCTTCCTCACTAGAATACTTGTTGATCCTCTAAGTCATGGTTTTCGAGCTCCTTCTAGTAGTCTTCGAGCTCTGGTTAGTTATGTCTGAGCTCTTTCCCCTAGATTATGAGCTCTTAGAAGACCATTCCTTCAAATCATCCCAGCTCCATTCACTCTCTTCATCTACCTAGATATCCTAGCTTACCAGAACCTTGCCTATAACTGGGTTATGCAATTTATGTTAGTATTGTGGAGCTTAATTAGTCCCACATCGCTTAATACTCTAGATGTTGTTCTCTATTTCGTTATATATGCAACCTTCTGTAAATATGAGAGATACACCAAAATATAAATATACTTCCTAGTGTAGTCATAGACGTAGGCATTTGTATGTCGAACCACATTAAATTCTTGTCTCCTTTATATCTTTCTTTCCTCTTTTATTGTCTTGTTCCTAACAATTTATAGGCTTTTTTCTTTTCATCATAGCCAATAAAAACATATCTTTTGCTCCTGTCATCAAGTTTTGTTTTGAGTTGGGCTGAAACATGTCCATAAGCCATGCTGCCAAAGACTTTGAAATGGCTTACACTTGGCTTCTTCCCACTCCATGCTTCTTATGATGTCACACCATCCAATTTGGAATGTAGTCACTTGTTCTGCACATATATTGCACATTGTATTGCCTTCGCCTATAATTTCTTTGGCATATTCTTTCCATTGAGCATGGTTTGAACCATATCAAGGATGACTCGATTCTTCCTTTCAGTCACAACATTTTGTTGTGGTGAATATGGGGCTATTAGAAATAACCTTATACCTTGCTCTTCATAGAACTTCATAAATCTAGCTAATGTGAATTCACCTTCCCCTTCAGATTGCACTGCCTTTAACTGCTTGTTGGTCTCTTTCTCCACCAACAACCTGAACTTCTTGAATACCTCAAATGTTTTTGACTTCTCCTGTAAGAAATACACCTAAGCCTTATGAGAAAAATCAATTATGAATGAAATAAAGTATTTCTTACCGTTGAATAAACTAGGATAGATTGGTCCACAAAGGTTGGTGTGTATTAGGCGAAGATGTTCTTCTGCCTTGAACACAACCGATTTCGAAAACCCAATCCTCAGATGCTTTCCGAGTACACACTCTTCACAAAACTTCTTCTCAAACTTTACTCTTGGTAATCTAAGTACCACCTCCTTCTTTGACAGCTTGACCTGCCTCCAAAGGTCAAGTGGTCAAATTGAAAATGCCACACCATGGCTTTGTCCTTCACATCCTTCTTCAAGCACTTCCTCTACAAATTGTTCAACTTCAATTTAAAGATTCAGGTTTTCTTCATCTTTACCCACGCTACTAGACGACCTTGCTTGTCCTTCAAGTACAATACCCGTCCTTCATCAAAACTGAGTTGCCCTTCTCCATCATCTAACCCATGCTCAAAATATTACTCTTCAGCTCAGGAACATGGAAGACATCCCTTATCTCTGCAATCCATCCATCCTTCTATATGTGTCAGATTGTTCTGTGCCATTTTACAACAACCTTGTAATCATCTCCAAATGGCACGAATCCAGCCTCTACCTTGGCGAGTTCATTGAAGAAGATCTCATCTCCACACATATGATTGCTTTCTCTAGTGTCCATATACCAGATCGAGTTGTTTAAGCAGCCCAGACTAAGCTCGACTTCTTATTTCACATTTGAGCCCAGCCTGACTACTGCTCTCTCCACACAGCTCAAGTTTAGCTCGCCATTTGATCTTTCCATCCTTTTACAACCCAGATCCAGCTCGACACTTGATCTTCTCTTCTCCACACAACTCAAATGCAACTCGACAACCGGTCTATAGCCTAACCTCCGAGCTCGAGCTCGACAACTCGACATCCGAGCTCCTCGTCATCATTAGAATCCCTATCTCCTCCTTGTCTTCCTTTGTTAGAAGATTCTTCTCCTTCTTCTTCTTAATTTGGTAAAACTTCACTATGTGACCAACCTTCCATAATTGTAGCAACTCACTGATCTGCACTCGTTTGAATAGTGGTCGTCCTCTACCTCTAAGACCTCAACCCTGAGTGTTCCAAGTTCCTTTCAAGTCAAGTTTTGCTTGTAGTGCTAGGTCAAGAGGTTCCTTCTTCTTCATTCTGCTTTGTTCGTGAGCTTCAAGTGACCTAGTAAGCTCTTCAACATAGACTGCAGACAAGTCCTTCGACTCTTCAACATAGACTGCAGACAAGTCCTTCAACATAGATTATCTGTCAATGATCTCAAGATTTTCTTCATAACTCGATTGACTAGCAATGGTTCTCCATTACTGTCGAGTTGGTTGACCACCTTTTCTACTCAAGTTATGTACCGGGTCAACCGTTCTTTGTCCTCCATCTTCAGATTTTCAAACTCTCTTATGAGAGTTTATGGCTGGACATGCTTGACACAATTGTCCCTTATGTACGCAATCTCCATAATCTCCTATGCTTCTTTTGAAGATGTAGCTTTTACTATTTTCTTAAAGTCTTATTCGTCAACCGCTTTGTACAATAGGGGTACAAAGTCTATTTGTCTTTCATTCACGTCTTTTTTAACATAGCAACCTGGGCCCCTGTCTGCTCTTCGTCCTTTGTAGGTTCTTGGTACCCTCCCTCCACTACGTCTCATATGTCTTGGGATCCAAGAAGGATCTTCATTTGCAAACTCCAATTATCATACTTGGTTTTCTTTGGTAATTATGGTAGGAACATATTGTTCACGAGGTTTTCCATCTCACTCACTCTCTTTTTCCTTACATTCTCTCTCTCTCTCTCTCTGGCGTTCAAATCTGAGATTGATAAAAACAAACATCTTAATGAAGAAGACTCTGAAGAAGATGAAGAAAATATGGATATCTTCACTAAGAAATTTAACAAGTTTATTAAGTCCAAGGGCAAAAGAATATTTAAAAATGGGAAGAAGGAAAAACAGGAATCATCGTCAAACTATCGTTGTTATGGTTGCAGAGAAAAAGGACACATGAAGGCAGTTTGTCCAAACCCAAATAGGGGTGAAGAAAGAGGCCAAAAGAAAGTCTTCAGGAAAAATAAGGCATATATTGCTTGGGAAGAAGATAATGAATCAACAACAAGCTCAAGCGACTCTGATGAGCAAGCAAACATATATTTGATGGCTGATGACATCTCTGAAAGTCAAGTAAGTATATCTAGCGATTCTGAAAATTCAGATTATAGTGAAAGTGAATTCTTGATACGTATAAAGAATTATTATGTGAATCAGAGAAATTAAATAATGCGAATAGAAAATTAAAGAAGGATTTTAAACTTAAATCATGAAAAAAATCTTGAAGAAAATAGGGATTTGAAAAATAAAATTTTATATTATGAAAAAGATAAATATACGAAAATTGAAGAATGTGTTTCTTGTTTAAATAGAAAGATGCCTCTTGATAAAACAACCACCGTTGAAAGTAGTAATAATTCAAAAATTAAAAAAGTTGTTAAACATGTTCCCAAAAATAATTATAATTATCATGATTATAATTATAAAAATAAAATCAATTATGTTCCTCATTATAATGAAAATTATTATTATGATTATAATTATAAAAATAAATATAGAAGAACCCGTCGAGTTTAGGTAGAAGAAAGAACTACTTATGGGAACCCAAATATTGTTACTTGTTTTTATTGCATGAAAATGGTCATGCATCAAATAAATGTAAAATAAAACATTAAGGTGTTCCATGTGGAGAGTTTACTTTGGTTATAAAATAATTTAAATATTTGATAATTAACCCAAAAGACCCAAATAAGTATTTTTGGGTACCAAAATATTATTTTTCTATTTTACAGGTTATTTCAAATTAAGGAAAAAGCTTTTTGGTGTGCACCAAAACTTGGTAAAGTATGGTTTGTCAAATTAAAGGGGATTTTTTAAAATGAAAAAAAAAATTAAAACTACTTTTCTTTCTTCCTTAAGGTATCAAATTTATGGGCAGTTTAAATTTTTTTAAGTTACTCAATAAGGAGAAGTACTCCTTTAAATTTTATTTATTTATTATGACTTATAAATTTATTGTATTTACTATGTTTTGAATTATGACTCATGTTTCCCTTTAATAAAAATTATGATAACTTAGTTATTTGTTTTGCCTAATTTTTCTTTTGGCTTATATCAAGGGGGAGTTCTTAATTTTAGGGGGAGAAATTTTTTAATCATACATAGCGTTTTTTATTAATGATCAAAAAGGGGGAGAAATATGTTTAAAGGCTTAATTATATTTATCTTTTGTCTATTAATCCCTGTTCTTTAAGTTATGTATGAGTTACAGATCAATACAGGTTATAAAAAACTTTAAATCAAAATATTTTTTATCATCATCAAAAAGGGGGAGATTGTTAGCATAGTGCTAAAGAGAAGAAATTTTGATGATGTCTCATAGTTAAGTCTCAAGTGCTCCTATTGTAGGAAGATCTTCATGAAGACTTGTTTTTATATTAAAGCTTTTTTAACTTAGTAGATTGATGCATAGGATGTGTTTTATCTTTGATTCTATGTATTGCTTGCCTTAGGTTGCATTAAAATTAATTTTTAAATCAGAAAACCTCATTTTATACTCAAGATAATCGATTATAAAATTATAATAATCGATTATCAGTAATTAATTATGACTTGCCATAATTTATTATTACGAACAATTATGAGAATTTTTAAGCAAGTATTTTTACCATTGTGCATTCATTAAATGCATAATCAATTACCATAAGTGGATAATTGATTATCACAGTTGAACGCAGATTTTTGGAGGTATTCTTGAGTGAGATCTGATGGCAACCTCCTTGGCTAGGTTGGGCCAAAGCTAGGAGATGTGCATGGAGGGGGTGCTTCCTTGGATTAATGGTGCGAAAATGTGGTGGTAAATGGTCCAAGGATAATGAGTTAAGGTATGGATGGGGTAGAAGCTCAAAGCCTTTAGGAGATATGGTGGTGGTGGTGGTGTAGTGTTTGGTGGCTCCAAGAGAGGTAAGGCCAACTCAAGGAGGAAGGTGACTAGAAGGGCCTCTAGGGTTGTTCTAGTCTTGATCAAGGAAGAGTATGACCATATTTTGGCAGCATAACATTACTTAATTCCAAGATGAAATACAAGGGTGGAGACACCTCTATTTATAGGCCAAGGGTGTCTCCTTCTAACCCTAAAAGCATGATCTCCAACTTTTGCTCTCATTGGCCAAAAATGAGGCCTTTTAACCTCTCCAATGATGGGAGGACATGTGGTCACTCACAAAACACAATCTTCTCCATTCCTAGAGTGTCATCTGGCCATTACTAAAAGTAAATCCTCTCTACTCCTAGGGTGTCATGTGGCTACCTTTTAAAAAGTAAATCCTCTCCAATGTAAGCATGACACATGGCACACACTTTCCACTTTGTTTGGATGTCTAACCCTTAAGCAAAATCCTATGCTACATAGGCCTTAATACAAGAGTTAAACAAACATACACTACATGGCCGAATACAATGGCCTAAATTCCTACACTACTCTTCAATCCATGCTCCATGATGGCTCTCCAAAGGTGGCCCACAAGGTATAGTTGATGTCATCTTCATGGATGGCTTCCCCTCTCTTGAAATTTCTTGAATGGCCACATGTCCTCCCATCATTGGAGAGGTTAGAAGGCCTCCTTTTTGGATAATCAATTACCATAAGTGGATAATTGATTATCATAATTAATTAGTTGACAACAGATTTTTGGAGGTATCCTTGAGTGAAATCTCTATAAATTATATTAGGACTCTCATTCTAAAATACGAAACATACAAAGTGTATTTTTCTAAATTCTTATCTACAGTGTGTAGTGATAAGTGTTCTAGGGTTTGCTGAACCCTTGTGTTATGGCTTTCAGAACTTGGCGTGTTGGCATAGAGCGAGAACTTTCACAGGTAGTGTGATTGAGTGTTGCTGTTGTTGTCATAGAGTGAGAACTTTCACAGGGAGTGTGATTGAATTTGTTGTTGTTACTGAGTTGAAAGCCTATCATCCTTCGTGAAGCATTCGGAGGAGGTGTTCATCCTTTGTGAAGATTCAGAGGAGGTGTTCATCCCTTGTGGATCACAAGGGAAGTGAGTTTCATCTCTTGGGGGTAACAAGAGAGGTGTTCTAACCTTCAACTTGTTTATTTTCTTTGTGATTGTAACAGTTTGGTAGTTTGTGCTAGTGAAGCATTAATTCTCGGTTGAGATTAACAACTAGATGTAGGATCTGTGTGATCCCAATATAAAAATTACCTGTGCAATTTTCTCTCTACCGTATTCTTTAAATTTGCTTAAATTGTTTTAAGGAATTTTTATATTTACGAGAAAATTATTAAAAGAACGATTTGTGATAAGAAATCAATACACCCCCCTCTTGGTGTGTTGAACGCGTTAACTATTTCACTGCACCGTTGTGACAAATTTAAACACCAATAGACATCTGTTCATTCACCAATAGACTTCAAAAAGGCAATTAACATTTGTTCCTCTGACCAACAGACGTCTAATGGGTCTCTTAACATATGTCCGCGCTTAATTGTTTATGAATTTGAACTCTAAAAGATGTCGGTTGTTTCACCAAAAGACTTCAAAAAGGTAATTAACGTCTGCTCCTCTAACCAACAGACGTCTAATGGGTCTCTTAAAATATCTTGACACTCAATTTTTTATGAATTTGAACACCAATAGACGTATGTTCTTTCACCAACAAACTTAAAAAAGGCAATTAACGTTTGTTCCTCTAACCAACAGACGTCTAATGGGTCGCTTAAAATATCTTTGCGCTTAATTTTTTGTGAATTTGAACACTAAAAGACGTCTGTTGTTTCACGAACAGACTTCAAAAAGGAAATTAACGTATGTTCCTCTAACCAACCAGCATCAGTCGTGTGATTTTATTTACAATATTGTCACCAATCATTTTTAACATTGGGTGCTTGGTTGTCAGGCATTGAGCATTAGACGTTGTACGCCCATTTTGTACTAGTGAATTGCAGCCAATCAATTCTTTACACCCACTTTATCCAACAAAACAACAAAAACTCACTTCAAAACAACACTTTTAGTTTTTAATAACAAAAAAAATGAATAGTCAATTTTTCTTCCATAAATCTTACCTTGAACTTAAAGCAATCGTAGAATTGATTTCCCTTATTCTTAGGGGTTCTAGCAATTCTCAAGAGTGCATTGTCACAACAGTAGCAAATGGGTTTTACACCCATCCTCTTTCCTACCACTATGAGAAGACATGCAACCATTTTGCATCCCCAACCATTACATGTGCAAGATGAGCAAGAATGAATGTGAGACATATCTCAGTTGAACAATCGAAAACGAGGAAGACAACATATTCTCTCAAAGCCTGCACATTTAAATGTTTAGGCAAAGAAAACAATATCTTAAAAGGGGTTGATTAGACATGTCAGCTGTAGTGAATTATGAAACCAAATGACACGTAATTCATTCAAGATTACAACTCATCAAGTATTCACGTCGTTAGTAAAATTAACAGAAAGGGCCTATTTTTTACACATTTTTTTTTAAAAAAATGACCTAATTGAAATTACTCAAAATCTGATTACTGAATTAAAATTTTTGAAAAAAAATACAAGGAGCAACTAAGGGTTTAAGCCTAATTTTAAAAACTAACATGAATAAAATAAAATGAAAATAAATGTACATAGGGTCAACATAATCCTAACATGTCACATATGTCAAATTCCCAATATTAGGCCCTTGAGTTTGTACCAATATGTAGACTTATTCATTCATGATTTATGTTTTTCAATCGTCAACATCTTTCTTTTAGCAATTTCACATTGTATTTGAGTCCCATGTGACAATTTTTTAGTCAACATATTTTGGGTACTTAGTGGATCTATAACTTTGTCTAAGCCAAATGTAAATTTGTTAAATTAGACCACTAGAACATTCATCATATGACTTTTCCTTTTAGTTTATGTGAAGTGGTGTCATTATATGGGATATATTAAGAAGGGTAAGTACTATATGAATGCATCAAGTGTCATAATAAATGGCTACTCCACTAGGCTTTCTTCAACCTCGTCATTGAGTTCAACCCTTAAACTTTGATTAGTCATGGTTCTATAGACTGCACGCATCTCCCCAACCATATGTTTGGTTGTAAGATTGACATTTCTCAGTTCCTTTGGTTAATTATAATTTTGAAACCCTTTACTTAATTATGAATGATTTTGCCTACAAGTAAAAACACCAAGTTTATGTATATAATATGCATGTTAACCCTATAAAAATTTCCTTAAATAATGTCTATATGTTAATCAAATTATCAAAAACTTATTTCTTTGCTTCAAATTGTTTAGTGACATCATTTTAGGATAACCCATTTAACCACCAAACAAAGTTTGTGTATGTTTGCATCATCCAACTACTAACAATTTGATTATCCTTCCTTGCCTATCAACCATAACAATCAATATGCTTACATCCATATCATCCATTCATTTAGTGAGCTCGAATATGTCAGTGCAAAAAATCATGTAAGTTAAGGAGGTTATTTTGTATATTGTAATGGTTTTAACCGTCGTTATTTACGTTTATGGTGGTTTCCAAAATCACCATAATTTGTGTCACCATAAAGCATAATATGATGGTTTCAAGTGAACCGCCACACAAAATGCCATATTTTGCAATGCATAATGTATTGGTTTTTTTGTCATAATTTTTTTTAACAAACAACAAACAAATTTAATGTAAATAGCGACGGTTTGAATTGCGACCATTCGCATTATATTATATTGTTTTTTACCATTGTAATTCAACTTTTATATAATTTATAATCCACCGACATTTATAGTTTCTTAATTAATTTCACAATTTAATAAAAAAAATTATAACACTACAAAAAAAAATTAACCATAACTTATAATTTCATTGATAAGTTCTAAATTGTATGGTACATTTGTTTGTAGTTACAATGCAAATTGATAGTTTTGATTCTATATCTAAATTTCCAAAAAAAAAAGAGACATGATTAATCTATCATGTTTTCTCCACTTGATCCTTTTATATCATTTGGAGATTGAGATGACACACCACTTCAAACTACATCATGCTTTGAGTGGAACTTTGACTTATATTGATTGTACTTACAGCATGGTGGAAATACAACTTGATTAAGGGCTAAAGTGAGACTAGGTCCCAACTTTGTCTCCATCTTTGTTGTTACATCCTACAAAATTCAAGATTTTAACCATGAGATATAGAAAAGGAAAAATACATATGTGGAATGAAAATGCTTTAGTGTTGAAGGATTTGTTAAAGAATTAAAAGTAAAGATTCAAATCATACCTTGAAAATATTTATGTACTTGCTTTTAGCTTTAGGTGTTGACTTGGTTTTGGGGTTGCTTGGTTATTAAGAGCACTATTAACTCTAAAGAACGTAAAATTGTTATTAAATGTGAGTTTATGATGTAATTATAATGTAATAGATTTCATTACTGTTTGTGGGAAAAGGAGCCTCAGAACATTACTTCTTTTCATAATTTTGCCTTGTTAATTAACATCTGTATTCAATTCAATACAAAATATTATATTTTAAGCAATTATTAGAATTTCAGTAGAATATGATCAATGTATATATAAAAAAAAGTACAATGTGATCAATGTATATACAAAAAAGTCACTGCATAACAATACTGTTTCAAGCATTATTGGCAATTATTATTATTAAGAAATGTTTATAACTTTTTTACAGATTCTTATCAGCGAATCCAAATTATTCTCAACACCTTCCCTTTTGTTCTCTTCTTATTTTTTTCTCTTTGATCCCGTGAATGACATTTCATGACTTTAGGTATCTGTTCTTTTGATAAATTTCAACGTACAAAATTCAAATCTTTATTTGATTCAGGGTAAAATTTACATTACATATTTTACATATTTGATTCTCTTCTTTACATTTTTTTTTTCTTAGACCTTATAGCTAACTTATATTTTAAATATTGACCATCTCCTAAAGAGAAAATAAATTTAATTTAAGAATAAACCATATAAACACTATATCAGGAACATAAAAAATTTCCAAACTCATTATTTTAAAGATTTCAATTAAATGGAATATCTTATCTTTTATATAATTTATTCATAACTTTTTTATTCTAATAAAAATGGATAAATTTAAATTTTCCTTTTAAGTTTGAACAATAACTAAACATGCATGAGTTTTTCATCTAATCAATTTTAAATATATTAAAACAAATATGTGGTTGATGACACTCGTACTGTCTATATATTCTTATTTTTTGCCACAAAACTTGTTGAAAAGAAGTATTGTAACAAAAAAAAAATAGTCATTTTATGTGTATTATACAATCATGTCATGCGAATATAAATACGGAACAGCCAAATAAGTCATTATGATTCATAACAGTTGAAAATACCGTTATCTGTTATGTAGTTTTGAAATTAAATTAATTCTTTTTGTATTAAAGAGAATCATTTTTGTCTAGTTATTGATCACTCATCTTTTTGCATCTGTGGTGTATTCATTCTTGTGTGAGCACCATAATTGAAGCTTAATTGGCTAAGACATCATTATTTCTTGACTGATCTTTCTATGATGAGCATACATGAGATCTTTCTAGATCGTTGTAGTATATCTATTCTATGTTAGCCAAGTTATAGTTTTGCTTGAGGACAAGCAAAGTTTCAAGTTTAGGGTTGTGATAACGGTTGAAAATACAGTTATCTGTTATGTAATTTTGATATTAAATGCACCCTTTTTGACATAGAAACTTGCTTTAACTCATGTTTTTTCTTTAGTTTTGTGAATAAGAGATTTGAGGTTATACTTGATGATTTTATCACTAAATTCTCTTGATTTTGTAGGTTATTGGAATGAATTGAAAGAAGAGTCAAAGTATCAAATGGTTGGAATGTAGAAAAGTCAACCAAAATGCAGAAAAGTCAACTAGAGTGCAGAAAAGTCAGCCAAAATGCAGAAAAGTCAACTAGAGTACAGAAAAGTCAGCCAAAATGCAGAAAAGTCAACTAGAGTACAGTTTAGCACCGCAGATAGCACTGAGCGCAGAAAAGTGGCGCTAAGCACCAGTTTCTTCTGTCTCACGCCTGAGCGTCACTGCTGAGCGCTAGTTTAGTGTCGCAGCTACCGTTGGGCGCCCTTTTAGGCGCACTAAGCGTCGGCAACGCAGGTTTTTATTTTCTGTTATTTTTATGATCTGTTTTGGGTCTGGACTCATTTTTTGTTATTTTTCTGCCTTATTTAAATACCTGGACGTCTTAGGGTTTGTATCTTTTGATGGCTTAAGCATAGAAACACGTTTTTCACCCCTTTGGGGGCAGATTTGGGGATGCGGGAGCTCTCCTCTTATCTTTCTAGGGTTTCTATCCCTTCCATTCCATTATACACCTAGTTCTTCCATGACGGTGGAGAACTAATCTCATTTGTTATTGGGGAAGACGTAACTCTAAATTCTCTTGTATTTGAATTATTAATATTATAAATGCTTCTTTCATTAATTGTTAGGGTTTTTCCTTTATACTCAATGCTTGCTTTGTTTAACTCATTCAATTGCATGAGTATTAATTTATTCGATATGGACACATACGAGGAAATCATGAACTGGGGAAATTCTCCCAAAGGTAGTATTACCTAGACATAGGAATATGAGGGTTGGTTCCATATACACTCCTGTGCTTCAGAATTAATTATTAGGGATGCTAGGAATTGTATGAACTCGTAATTCAGAATAGGCTTACTTCACCGAGACATCGGGTTTAAGTGTTTTAGAGAGTGCCATTAACATTAATGAAAAAGATGAATTCGTTTATGCATGAGAGTGATTAGGTAAAATCTAAACCCTAACAACATATTCATCTCATATTATCAACATCATCCATTCACTTTTGTGTTTAGCCTCAATTGATCAAATTGCATTCATGTCTATTTTTCCGCACTTTGCATTCAAAAACCCCAAAATATTGTTCTTATAATCTTAATTGGTTAAGCAAAAGCACAATTGTTTAGTGTCGTGAGTCTCTTGGGAAAATGATACTTGGTCTTACCATTTTATATTACTTGATACAATTCAGTGCACTTGCCGGAGTCTTAACAAGTTTTTGGCGCCGTTGTCGGGGATCAAAAATTTTGTTTAACAAGTTTTTGGCACCGTTGACGGGGACTCGTGGTATAACTATTCTATTTGTGTGATTCTTAACCGGTTAGACTTTATCTTATTAAAAAAGAATTTACTGTTTTTATTTTTTGGGCTAATTGTGTGCTCTAGTGCAGTGTTCTTTAGTGTATGCAGGATAAAATTCGTACTAGGAGCACAAGATCATCAGGACCTCTCTTTTTAGGTTTGGAAGTAGAGAAGACTGGCAATGGTAGACAAAGAAGATAGACAATGAAGAAGGCAGATAAAAGAAAGGAGAATTGGTTCACCAGCACCCTGATGTGAAAAGTGATGAACCCAAACCTGGCACACCAGTGAAATTCAAGATTAGGTTATGGGTTGTCAAGACTATCAAAGCAAATAGAGTTCTTAAGATTGAGGCTCCTTATTCTAGAAGAGTAAATTTGGTGAGAAGAAAATTGCTGAGATTTTTTTGGTGTCATGAAGTAAGGAAGAATGCCAACATAAAAAATCTGGATTGGGCTTAATGGTGTCAAGCTAGTGACGTTAAAGAAGCTCTGGCTAGGAGGCAACCCAGTTTTTAACTTTTTCTTTTTAATTGATTTAATTGTGTGGTTTGGATGTGATTTTTCTTTGTGTGTGTAAGTTTTTTTTTAGGTTATATGCTGTTTCTGATGGCAGTGATGACATCATCTACTGATGGATGCTTCTACAACATCTACTGATGGATGTTGCTATGATGAGGATGATGAATGACAACATCTACTGATGGATATTACTATGGAAGAGGACGGTAACTAGACATCTACTAATGGATCTTAGGTGATTAGACATCTACTGATGGATACCAATGAAGATGAGAAAGATTGGTATCTACTGAGGGATACCAATGAAGATAAGAAAGATTAGCATCTATTGATGGATGCTGATGAGCACGATTCACATCTATTGATGGATGCTGATGATGGGAGCTGACATAGCATTTACTAACGGATGCTATAATATCAGGATTTGTTTTATTTTTTATGCTTGTTTGAATTTTGTTTTTAATAAGCTATGTACTTGGTTCAAAGAATAACTCTACAATGGTTGATATTATGTGATGAACTGTTTTGTGATGAGTAATATTGTCTTGTGTTGCTCTATGGTTTTGAAATGAATGGTTGAGTTAATGTTTGAATTATCTATTAAGCATAGATAGTGGTTGCTCATAATTGTTTAAAATATATGCATGGTTTCAATTGAGATTTATATGCTTGGCAGGATATATATTAAAAATTGTGGAACTTGAATTAACCTGTGAGAGGTTGGGCTTCATAGTTTTATTGATTGAATGTTATTGCTTTGGAATCATAGTTTATTTTGCCTAAGTTTTTCTATTGAACTATTTGCTTGCATGTGTCATATGATCAATACCATTTGTTCTTCTCTCATATAAGCCAATACAATATTTGAACCCAACAAAAGAAAAATGTTTGTTCTATCCTTTGAACCTTAAGCCTAAACATGTGAAAAAAACCTTTTTAAAATCTTTACCTTGAGTTGAGTTGAGAATATTTGTATGGTATGGAGAAAGGTTCAAGTTTGGGGTTGTTAGGGAAATTTGAAAAAGAATTGTGAAAATAAAAAGGGAAAGAGCATTGAGCTGAGTGTTGAACGAAATTTGAAAAAGAAAAGAAAAGAAAAAAGAAGAAGAAAAAGAAGGAAAAACTCAATGAATGAAAAGTTAGGAGTAAGATGAGAATGGTTTCTCAAATATAAAGGAGAAAAAGAGATTATGGTTAATGTGAAAGCAAATTTTTACTCTCTTAACTCAAGGATTTTGTTGTCTAGAAAAACCAATTTTCTTCTTAGTCCAGCCACATTACAAGCCTTAGAAAGTCCTTGTGATGATAACTTGCTTGTGAATGTGTTTTGATGTGTTTAAATGAACAGAAAAATTGATTTATGTGACATTGTGATAGTAGAGTGAAATAGACACTAACACCTCACTATACACCTTTAAGTTTGAGTGAAACACTTTTGAGTGCTTGAGTTATACACTTTTGAGTGCTTGAGTGAAACACTGCCATTGGTGAGGAATGGTTCCATTCATTAAAGAGAATCATTTATGTCTAGCTATTGATCACTCATCTTTTTGCATTTGTGGGGTATTCATTGTTGTGTGAGCACCATAATTGAAGCTTAATTGACTAAGACATCATTATTTCTTGACTGATCTTTCTATGATGAGCATACATGAGATATTTACTTGTCTTAGAGAAAAATTCTTTTTAATGTGCTAGATTGTTGTGGTATATCTATTCTATGTTAGCCAAGTTATAGTTTTGCTTGAGGACAAGCAAAGTTTCAAGTTTAGGGTTGTGATAACGGTTGAAAATACTGTTATTTGTAATGTAATTTTGATATTAAATGCACCGTTTTTGACTTAGAAACTTGCTTTAACTCATGTTTTTTATTTAGTTTTGTGAATAAGAGATTTGAGATTATACTTTATGATTTTATCACTAAATTCCCTTGATTTTGTAGGCTATTGGAATGAATTGAAAGAAGAGTCAAAGTATCAAATGGTTGAAGTGCAGAAAAGTCAACCAGAATGCAAAAAAGTCAACCAGAATGCAGAAAAGTCAACCAGAATGCAGAACATGCAGCCAGAATGCAGAAAAGTCAACCAGAGTGCAGTTTAGCACCGCAGATAGCGCTGAGCGCCAGTTTCTTCTGTCTCACGCCTGAGCGCCACCGCTGAGCGCCAGTTTAGTGTCGCAGCTACGATTAGGCGTCCTTTTAGGGGCGCAGAGCGCCGACGACGCTGGTTTTGACCTATTTTCTGTTATTTTTATGATCTATTTTGGGTCTGGACTCATTTTTTGTTATTTTTCTGTCCTATTTAAAGACCTGGACATCTTAGGGTTTGTATCTTTTGTTGGCTTAAGCACAGAAACACGATTTTCATCCCTTTGGTGGCAGATTTGGGGATGCGGGAGCTCTCATCTTCTCTTTCTAGGGTTTCTATCTCTGCCATTCCATTGTACACCTAGTTCTTCCATGATGGTGGAGAACTAATCTCATTTGTTATTGGGGAAAATGTAACCTCTAAACTCTCTTGTATTTGAATTGATTTGTATTATAAATGCTTCTTTCATTAATTGTTAGGGTTTTTCCTCTATACTCAATGCTTGCTTTGTTTAACTCATTCAATTGCATGATTATTGATTTTGTCGATATGGACACATACGGAGAAATCTAGAACTGGGGAAATTCTCTTAAAGGTAGTATTACATAGACATAGGAATATGAGGGTGGGTTGCATATACACTCCTGTGCTTCAGAATTAATTATTAGGGATGCTAGGAGTTGTATGAACTCGTAATTCAGAATAGGCTTACTTCACCGAGACATCGGATTTAAGTGTTTTAGGGAGTGACATTAACATTAATGAAAAAGATGAATTCGTTTATGCATGAGAGTGATTAGGTGAAATCTAAACCCTAACAACATATTCATCTCATATTATCAACATCATCCATTCACTTTTGTGTTTAGCCTCAATTGATCAAATTTCATCCATGTTTATTTTTCTGCACTTTGCATTCAAAAACCCCCAAAATATTGTTCTTATAGTCTTAATTGGTTAAGCAAAAGCACAATTGTTTAGTGTCGTGAGTCTCTTGGGAAAACGATACTTGGTCTTACCATTTTATATTATTTGATACGATTCAGTACACTTGTCAGAGTCTCAACAAGTTTTTGGTGCCATTTATTGGAATTATTTTATTCTCTGTTCATATCTGTGTGAGCACCTAAACCCTAAACCCTAAACCCTAAACCCTAAACATAAATGCACAGATATGAACAGAGAATAAAATAATTCCAATACATGTATTTTTACAATATCACGTGCCAGTATCAATGTTACATAATAGTGTCTTGTATTCAATTTATAAAGAATTTCATTGTCACATGATAAAATAATGATATGACATATGGAAATTTTAGAAAAAACAAAAAAAAATTGAAAATAATAAAACCTGACATGTGACATGTATAGATACGACGTTAATCACAATCTAATAGAACGAACTGAATTAGAACATTTTTATAAACTAGATTACTTGATTGCACTAAATAAGAATTACATAACTTTTTTAATTTTTCAAATAAATTAGAGGACCAAAATGTAATTAAATGTTTTTTTAACAAGATATATTTTTTAATCGTCTTTATATATCTTGTTTATGTGGAAGGTTGATTTTGCAGTGTTGAGTAATTCCAACTACCAAAGCCAATTGCTTCACTTTAATGCCAAATTAACCATGTAGAAAAAAAACATATTAGTGAGAACTAATGGGTAATAGAATGCAATAGCTAAGAGTTGCACAAACTGCATGTATAGTGATGATAACGCAACTTGAGTTGACTTTAGACTTTTGTTTAGATTCCATCTAGTTGTCCTCCTAACAACTATTTGTCCTACTTAATGGTGTTGGAAATTTTTTATTAGAATAGACAGAGTAAATTGACTATTTATGAAATATTAAAAGAGACTAACATCACTTTTAACATAAAATCTTAAAGTTAAAATATCATAAGTTCAACCATAAAGAAATGATCAACCTATTATTCTAAAAATAAGGAATGGATGAAATACAATCTATTCCGGACAAGATAAAAAAACATGAACTGGACAAAAAAAATCAACAGAGGGCTCAACGACATCAAAGGAAGAAAGATGTGGTGTAATAACTCATCGTGAAGTTGAAAACAACATTAAAATCTACGTATATACATATATACCATATATATATATATATATATATATATATATGTAAGTAAGTATGTATGTATGTAAGTATTTATGTACGTATGTGTGTATGTATGTATGTATGTATGATCCTAATTATTGGACGTGTGCAAGTGGATCCCATTAAATTGGTTTCCCCATAAAGAGGTGAAAATACACTTTTTATAATGACATATTATATCGGTATGTATGTATGATCCTAATCATTGGACTGTGCAAGTGGACCCCATTAAATTGGTTTCCCCATAAAGAGGTGAAAATACACTTTTTATAACGACATATTATATCGGTATGTATGTATGATCCTAATCATTGGACGTGTGCAAATGTACTCCCATTAAATTGGTTTCCCCATAAAGAGGTGAAAATACACTTTTTATAACGCATATTATACCGGTTCTAATCCATTAGATATAGAAAGTGATACAATGACAATTTTGCAAATAATGTGAGATTTTTTATATTGGTTAGAGCTCAAACCGATATAAAAAGTGATGTGGAGGCATTTCTTTAGAAAATAAGAAAACTTTATATAATTGTTTTATTTATAACAGGTATAAAAAGTAGGTGTGGTGGCACTTTTGTAATAAAGAAAACTCTTTATACATATTCTACTTATAACCGATATAAAATAGTTTTTTTTTTAAAATTTATAAACACACCAATAGAGGAATCTCTTTAGGATTCATTCTTCTCAATCCTTCACCTATGCACAAGTTAACCATGTCCACTATCGTCATTCGTCTTCTCTAGGCCAAGGCTATCAACATCCATGGTCGATATCGTTGTCGACAATATCATCGTCTCACACGAACAATTGTGCCATCTCACACGAACATGGTTTTCCTTGTTGTTCGTGGTGGAAAATCTGCTTCAGACACAGTGGAGCTCGCTTTTGTAATGCAGATTTGTACACAATGCAACGATTTTGTTATTAGTGTTCAGAGAATATGACGACAACAATGACTTCTCTTTCGAAAACAAACACCACTTCCAAATGGAACCTAACAAAATGTTTTTTGATGTGCGAGAAAAGAAGAAGTAGAAGAAAAATGTGAACTGAGAAAGTAGATTTCAATTTGGAGAAGAAAGAGTTAGATTGCAAATAAAAAACATGAACTGGATAACAAAATCAATAGAGGGCTCAACAACATCATAGGGAGAAAGATGTGGTTTTTATAAAGATTGATACTTAAACAAATATAAAAATTTGAAAACTTTTTATTCCTCCTATTTTTATACCGGTTTTAGAATCAGTATAAAAAACCTCTCTTTTAATCGGTATAAAAAAAGACTTTGATATACCATTTTTTTAATTAGTGTTATTTGCTTGGCTATGCTCATTTGATTTTAACATTGATAAGGTTTGGGCTTGTCATTTTATATAGTTTATAATAAACTATGATTTGTTTAAGCTAGCAAAAGTCAGAAGTTGAGACAGTTTTTCTTTATTACTTTTAAAATTATAGTCACAGAACAATTTCCAATAAGTTGTGTGTTTCATATGTGTCAATGTTTAGTTGTTAGGACACGTAAGATATGATGTTAAAATTAGTTCTCTATTATGATTGGCATCTTTGAAGATATTAATCTTAAAATAAACCGAGAGGGAGATAGTTCTTTTCCATTTTTTTCTCGAAAGAGTTAGACAAATATAGAGCCCGCCAATAGTTCTTGCTTTATAGCATAAGAAAGTGAATATGTAAATAAAATATATGTACGTGATATAGGCAATATCAGTAATCATAACCATTTTGTTAATACCTTTTTCTAAGTTATCACACTTAAATAATTTACTTTAATAATTTACTTTGCCACTTTCTTGATAATGTTTTCATCTTAGATCTCTATGTACGTGTATGTGTTTTGATTAAACTTTGTTTTCATTTTTTATTTGTGTAATTGTGATGTGTAGGATATTGTTCAATAAGTTGTGAAAGAGAGCCATATGGAAAATTTTACTCTAGTCCATTGGTAGTGTTCAATGGAAGTTATTCAGAAAAAGGAAAAGAGAAGCTAAAAGTGTAAGATCTGTTAGAGAAGATACTCTTTGCTCCTTTATCATGAAAACTACATAGAGATTCTAACTTATTTATTACAATCTTTTATCCCATCTTTCACCCTTGAAAGAAGTTAATTTTTTTTAAACATATATTACACTTAATAATTTAATTTAATCATCTTAGTTATTTGAAGACATTCTTTTTAGTATTTGTAATAATTTGACATCATTGAACCTGTTAAAATTATTAATTATGATTAGTGTATTTTGTTTTTAATTTTTGGTTATTTAATTTTTTAGTTTATATTTTCAAACTTGTTAAATGAGATTGATTTATATATTTTTCATAATTATGATAAATTAATAAAATAATTTAAATTACAGAAAAAAAAATATAAAGATAAAATGGTGATCTAAATATTTTTTTAATGCATAAATTGTGAGAGCAAATAACAAATTACATCTGATATTTTAATTTATATATATATATATATATATATATATATATATATATATATATATATTGTTTCGGGTATAATGTTGAGCCAAAGACCAGACGTTTTTGTGAAGACTGGATGGTTGACGGAGACTGGACGGGCTAGTGAAGACTAAATGGTTACCTGTTGAAGGTCAAACAGTTACCTGCTTGGGGGCCGGACGGTTACCTATCTCTTCGTACTCTAAGTTGTTCGTTCTCCCTCCCCATTCTCCATGGCAGGCGGGTACCTGTCAAAGGCACTCTGACGCTCAAGTCAGTAAAATGACCAAACGACTATTGTAACAAGTAGAGCATGTATTATGCAACGTCCTCCAAAAATCATACCTGGGATGTTTATTTATACTGGTTGTAATGGGATTTTACCTTTCGTGGACCTGATGATGGCCCAATCAAACCTTAATTCTCCATTAGGGGCGTTAATGAGTCATTTATCATTTGGAGTCTAATCATGGGCGGTCGACCAAAATAATTGGCTTGATGGTTGGCAAGGACTTTTGGCTAGGCTAGTTGGGCTGATGGTGCATTTGGACGGTTAGGTCGGAAGTAGACCGTACGGTACCCTGGGTACCGTAGGTACATCAGCCCTCAAGCCCGAGCATGATGTTCATAATGCGAAGGGTTTTAGTAGATGGCCTTCCTAGAAAGGAAAGGTTGCTTTTGTCTCTAAGTCGCCTCTACTTGTTGATGAGTGGATGGAGGACAAAGATTTGTGCTTGTTGAGGCCGAGGTGAGGATTTTGGGAGGCCGAGAATTGAGACCAAATGGTCGCAGTTGAAAAGAGATGCCAAATTTGGCTAAGAGGCTGGGGCCGAATGGTCGAGAGCTTGAGGCCGAACTATGGCCGAACGATTGAGGCCTTAGGAGGCCGAAAAGCTTGAGACCATGGGAGGCCTAGAGCTTGAGGTCGAACTATGGTCGAACAGTTGAGGCCTTAGGAAGCCGAAAGCTGAGGTCGAATGGCCAAGAAGTTGAGGCCTTTGGAGGCCGAGAGCTAAGGCCGAATGGCCGAGAAGTTGATGCCTTTGGAGGCTAAGAGCTGAGGTGAAATGGCTGAGAAGTTGACGCCTTTGGAGACCGAGATTTGAGGCCGAATGGCTGAGGTTGAATGCTGATGCCAAATTTTGCTAAGAGGCTGAGGCCGAATGGCCGAGAGCTTGAGGCCGAACTATAGTCGTATGGTTGAGGCCTTAGGAGGCCGAAAAGCTTGAGGCCATGGGAGGCCGAGAGCTTGAGGCCGAACTATGGCCGAACGGTTGAGGCCTTAGGAGGCCAAAAAGCTTGAGGCCTTAGGAGGCCGAGAGTTGAAGTCGGGATTTGGCCGAGAGCTTGAGGCTACGGGAGGCCGGGAGCTGAGCCCGAATGGCCGAGAAGTTGAGGCCTTTGGAGGCCGAGTGTTGAGGTCAGGCTATGGTCAAGAGCTTGAGGATGGACTATGGCCGAATGGTTGAGGTCTTAGGAGGCCGGAAGACTTGAGGCCATGGGAGGTCGAGAGCTGAGGCCAAATGACTGAGAAGTTGAAGCCTTTGCAGGCCGAGATCTAAAGCCGAATGCTAATGCCATATTTGGCTAAGAGGCTGAGGTCGAATGGCCGAGAGCCTAAGGTTGAACTATGGTTGAACGGTTGAGGCCCTAGGAGGCCAAAAAGGTTGAGGCCATAGGAGGCTCGAGATCTTGAGGTCGAACTATGGTTGAACGATTGAGGCCTTAGGAGGCTGAAAAGCTTGAGGCCATGAGAGGCCGAGAGGTTAAGGCTGAATGGTCGAGAAGTTGAGGCCTTTGGAGGCCGAGTGCTGAGGGCAGGCTATGGCCGAGAGCTTGAAGTCGGACTGTGGCCGAACGGTTGAGGCCTTAGGAGGCCGAAAAGCTTGAGTCCATGGGAGGCCGAGAGCTAGGGCCAAATGGCCGAGAAGTTGAGGCCTTTGGAGGGCAAGAATTGAGGCTGGGCTATGGCCGAGAGCTTAAGGCCATGGGAGGCCGGGAGCTAAGGCCGAATGGCCGAAAAGTTGAGGTCTTTGGAGGCCGAGAGCCGAGGCCACGGGAGGCCAAAAGCCTGAGGTCGAACTATGGCCGAACGGTTGAGGCCTTAGGAAGCCGAAAGCTGATGCCAAATGGCCGAGAAGTTGAGGCCTTTGGAGGCCGAGTGCTGAGGCCGAATGACCGAGGTCGAATGGTGATGCCAAATTTAGCTAAGAGGCTGAGGCCGAATGGCCGAGAGCTTGAGGCCGAACGGTTGAGGCCCTAGGAGGCCCGAGAGCTTGAGGTCAAACTATGGCCTAACGGTTGAGGCCTTAGGAGGCCGAAAAGCTTGAAGCCATGGGAGGCCGATAGGTTGAGGCCTTTAGAGGCCGAGTGCTGAGGCCAGGCTATGGCCGAGAGCTTGAAGCTGGATTGTGGCTGAATGCTTCAGGCCTTAGGAGGCCGAAAAGCTTGAGTCCATTGGAGGCCGAGAGCTGAGGCCAAATGGCCGAGAAGTTAAGGCCTTTGGAGGCCGAGAGCTGAGGCTGGGCTATGGCCGAGAGCTTGAGGCCACGGGAGGCCGGGAGCTGAGGTCGAATGGCCGAGAAGTTGATGCCTTTGGAGGCCAAGAGCCGAGGCCACGAGAGGCCGAAAGCTTGAGGTCGAACTATGGCCGAACGGTTGAGGTCTTAGGAGGCCGAAAGCTGAGGCCAAATGGCCGACAAGTTGTGGCCTTTGGAGGCCGAGTGTTGAGGCCAGGCTATGGTCGAGAGCTTGAGGTCGGACTGTGGCCAAATGGTTGAGGCCTTAGGAGGCCGAAAAGCTTGAGGTCATGGGAGGCCGAGGGTTGAGGCCAAATGGCCAAGAAGTTGAGGCCTTTGGAGGTCGAGTGCTGAGGCCGAATGGCCGTGAAGTTGAGGCCTTTCAAGGCCGAGATTCGAGCCAAATGGCCAAGAAGTAGACCTTTGAAACACCTCGAACAGCAGGGTGTCCCGTTCACCATCCTGCCAAGTTGACAGGACATCTTTCCCTTCATCAACTTGGACATGGAAATACCCCGAACGGCAAGGTGGTTCGTTCGCAGCCCGTCCAAGCTGACAAGAGTTAAACTTCATTTATCAACTTGGGGAGTGAGGCGCCCCGCGTGGTAGGGTGGCCCGTTCACTACCCGGCCAAGCTAACAGGAGTGAAACTTCGTTCATCAACTTGGGCTTTGATGCATTCCGGGGGGTAGGGGTTCCTCTTGGGAATTCGACGTTCACCGCCTGGCCAAGTTTACAAGAGTGCAACTTCGTTTATCAACTTGGATTTTGATGCTTTCTGGCCGAGATTCCTCGTAGCATGATCGACCGATCGAGGGTGAATACTAGGGGCCGAACGGTTGGCTGAATACCTGTGAGGCCAGGTTTGAGAGAGTACCTGAAAGGTCACGCTATGACCGAACGGTTGAACGTTGAGGTCGGATGGTCGAACAATTGAGGCCGAAAAGGCCGAGTAGTTGATGCCAAATTTGGCTGAGTACCTGCGAGGCCAGGTTTGAGATAATACCTGAAAGGTCAAGATATGACCGGACGATTGATGAGACCGAATGGTCGAATGGTTGATGAGGCCAGATAGACGAGACCGAGTGGCAGGTAAGCGAGGCTGAGCGGTTGAGTCTGAAAGCTTGAGTTGACGTTCTTTTGAGGCACTCCTCACTGGTTCCTTGTGGTTACAAATGGGGATGCACACTCAGCCCCACGTTGAGTGCCATGATGTGTTGGGTATAATGTTGAGCCAAAGACCAGACGCTTTTGTGAAGACTGCATGGTTGACAGAGCCCGGACGGGCTGATGAAGATTGGATGGTTACCTATTGAAGGCCGAACGGTTACCTGCTTGGGGGCCAGACAGTTACCTGTTTCTTCGTACTCTAAGTTTTTTGTTCTCCCTCCCTGTTCTCCATGACGGGTGGGCGGGTACCTTTCAAAGGCAATCCGACGCTCAAGTCAGTAAAATGACCGAACGGCTATTGTAACAAGTAGAGCATGTATTATGCAACTTCCTCCAGAAATCATACCTGGGATGTTTATTTATACGGGTTATAATGGGCTTTTACTTTTCGTGGGCCTGATGATGGCTCAATCAAACCTTAATTCTCCATCAGGGGCTTTATTGAGTCGTTTATCATTTGCAGTCTAATCATGGGTGGTCGACCAAAATAATTTGCCTAATGGTTGGCAAGGACGCTTGGCTAGACTAGTTAGGCTGATGGTGCATTTGGACGGTTGGCTCGGAAGGAGACCGTACGGTACCCTAGATATTTTACGGTATATATATATATATATATATATATATATATATATTTTTTTTTTTTTTTTGAGATATATAGATATATTTCACGAAATTTTTTATGGAAAATAGATTGGGTATTCAACATCTAAGAAAATTATTTTGAAAAAGCTACGACATTTTCTAAAAAATAGTGAAAAATTATCTACTGAAATGTCATAATCTTTTCCATAAAAAATATTTTTTAGAAATTATCCACAAAAATTAAAATTTATGAGAAACATTTCCTACAAGCATATTCGTGAGAAATTTGTGGAAAAATCCTATTATCCATAGATTTTGACTATGCAAAATTTTGATTTCTCTTGTAGTGTATAGGGATTAAGGGGCATGAGGACACCATAATTCTATCTTTTGTTTAAATTCTTTTATTTTCATGTTATTTTGATAAAGTTATTAAAGCTTTTCCATAAGTTCTTTATGATAGTAGGAGAAAATGTGTCTCATTCTAAGGGTACTCTTAATGTCATTCCAATATTTGACTTGAGGAACATTGTTGATTCCTCTCTCCCTTTCTAGGGATGTCCATCAATATATTGCATTACCTTTGAAATTTAAGGTAGCTAACGGTACCTTCCTCTCCTCACTTAGTTGATGGTAAGCAAAAGGTTTTTTCACCTTCATCTCTCAATCAAAGTATGTTTCTACATCTTCCTTTCCATAGAAGTGAGGGAGGTTACTTTATGATCTTAGTTTCCTAGGGACATGTTCTCTTCTATTTCGTCTAGGCAATGGAATAGGAGGTTAATAAAAAATTCCACTAGTCTATTATCCCATCCTTATAGTGTGACAAGTGTTAGTTTTGCAACTTATAGAATGGTTCTTATTCTTGATTTTCTCTTGTAAAGCTTCTTCTTGTCTTAGACGTCTAAGATTCTCCTCTAGGATGGAAATTTGGTCCTCTCTTGAAGTATTTATTTTTTCTTTAAAATGAATGCTTGCTTCCTCCAAATTATCTAGGAATTCATTTTAAAAAAAATATTCTCCTTCACTAGAGTCACTACCAATTTGGTACAAGGGTTTCCTAGACATCTTAAGTTTATTTTTACTTTTTAAGATTTAAAAACTTTGGTCTTAAAAGAAATTCCAAAAAGAAAGTACATAGCAAGGTTCTTGAGTTCTCCTCTAGGAAAGTAGGTGAATCACTTGGATTGCTTATGTACCAAGTCTTTCCTAACTAATGGAATTTAATGTTCTTGCACAAGACTCCTTAAACGGAATTAAGTCAAAGACCAAGATGACACACACAAAGGTACAAAGTAAAAACCAAGAAAGCAAAATAAAAAACTAAACTTTTATACTAAGCAACCCTAAGGTGAGGCTTGTTGGTACAAGACACATTCACTATCTAAAAACATTTTATTATTTGATTAAGGTTCTAATTAAGATATGAGAGAACACCTAAGGTTTCCCCAAGACACTTAATTTGGCCAAGTTACAACAAATTTAAAGAAAAATTACAACTTAAAGAAATACAATCAAATGAATTACAAAAATTAAAAGCTCTTTCAAGTTCTCCTTCTTAGTTTTTTGGTTTTTCACTAAAGTGTTTACTCTCTTGCACTTCTTTTTGTTGATTTCACCAAAGAGGAGTCTCTTTCAAGGCTAGGTACTCCACTTCCTAGGATGCTATATTAGGAAAATTAGCACACCTCCAAGTAGGAAACTATAGCATATATGGTAAACAAACCAAAAGAGGTCAAGAAAATAAAGCAAGAAAAGCACAAAATTAAGAATGCTAAACTCAAATAGAAGATAATTGTGATATACTCAATAATATAACAAGAAAAGACAAGTAAGAAATTAAAAGTATAGAATAAGAAGAAGCACTCAAAATAATTACCTAAAGAAAGACATTATAGTAAATTATAAAACTAAAATAAAGCTAGAATTGAGTATATGTTTCTTGTCTCATCAAGGCTGTGAGATATTAGTGCATAAAGTCACTCAATTAGCATCAAATCGAGACATATATATGCAACAAATGCAAGATATCCAACTCCAAAATTTAAGGCAAATTAAACAACATAAATCTAAGGAGTATTAGTGATTTTAGTGCACTCTTTTTGTTAATTTCTTTTTCTCTTTCTACCTTACTCTTTTCTTCTTTTTCTACTTTTTCAACACTTTTTAAGTCTTTTCCATAGCTCAAACACAAACAAATAGAATCATTACCACACCACTTTCGACATAACAGAATCCTAACTCTAAGAACTAAATTAACAAGTAGTAACTCAAATTTGCAAATTAAAAAGCACTCAAAAAGGACAATAGAAAATGATACGATGCTTAGGTGATTAAGAAAGTTCAGGAAATATTCTCACTAGACATTAAGATAATCAAAATTATTTAGATGTGAAGGTGCGTTTTGAAGGCTCTGTTAGAAAACAGGTAGGCTTCTTTTTACACCAAGAGGAGGGGTGAATTGGTGGTTTATCAAAATCAGAGTCTTTTCACAATCTTTAAATCAAAGTAGAAAACTTTACAATCTTTCTTGAATTGCAAGTAATGAAAATTCGTGTGCGGCAGAAAAACGTAGTTGACTGCACAAACAATAGAGTCGACTGTAATTAAAAGTGCAGGGATAGAGAAAATCAAACACTGGTTTTTATACTGGTTCGACCTCAATGCCTACATCCAGTGTCCTTCCTGTAGCCGGAAGCAAATGATAATGGTCAAGGTTTTTACAACAAGGCTTTTATATAAGACCTCCACGTCAAAAATATAAAACACCTCTCTAACCCTCTAACCAAAATATAGGCAGAAACACACAGCAAGACTTGCAGCAAGATGTCCCCTCTCCTGCAATCTGCAAAACCACTTTGAATAGTCCTCAAAGTGAACCAGACTCCACGAGTCTATCCCCTATAATCACAACATGTCCAAACAGCAATCACCACTGGATGCCAACAAGAATCTTGATCAACCAGAAAACACCTCAATGTGCAAATATGTGATCAAGTAATGTGTGTGCAGTCAGTCTCTCTTTGAATCTCCTTCAAGAAAGATCACCACCATCTTCTTGGAGAATTCTTGGAGCTCTATAATCTGTGAGAATCAATATGAAACAGAATCTAAAAATGTTAATTCAACAAATGTCCAAAAGTCTCTGAATAATTTCATATTACATCTATTTATAGAATTCTGTTAATCAGACGCTCCCTCAATCGAATATGCTACTAAATCAGTCGACTAGGTTATGAAAGTTATAACAGATAAGTCAAACCAATATCATATAGTCAAACAAAATAAATTCTCTTTCAATGTATTTGACTTATATTAAATGCTCAACTAACTTTTAAAAATATAGTCGTTATTGTTCATGAGTATAACAGAATTTCAAAGCAAACAACTAATGCAGTCGAGTGTGTGGCGCACACAGTCGACTTCGACAAGTCAGAGCATTTTGAAATTCTTTTCTTCACAAAATATCACATAGCACTATTTCTGAAAATCTGTACAAATACTTTAGTATAGTCGAATCAATTAGTACTGGAGTTGTTAACACCCTGCCAAGTGTACCAGATTGTATCAAGTAATAATAATACGGTAAGTCCGAATATTGTTTCCCAAGGGACTCTTAAGCCTAGACATTCAGGTGAATTGATTTCATAAGACGTGAATAAAGAATAAATTTTTAGAAATTAATGCAAAAACTAAAATAAACATGCAAATGCAAAAGTTTGATCAATTGACAGATAAAGATATGGATGAATTGTGTTGTTGGGGTTTCGGTTTCATCCTAATCCACTCTCCTATATCTACTATTCTTATTAAATTCAACTTTATTATCAATGTTCATGCAACTTTCTAAATTACTCTAAACCTGATGTCCCTAGTAATTAGTCATGCATTAGTGTAAAGAAGCTTAAAGCAATTGGCCGTCCTTTTCCTATGTCTAGGTAATATTTCATAACCAAGAGAATTCCCCTCATGTCTAGATTTCCCCGTATGTGTCCATATCGACGAAATCAATGATCATGACATTGAATGAGTTAAACAAGGCAAGCATAAAGTATAGAGAAGAAAACCCAAACTATTGATAACAAAAGTATATGAATAAAATAAGAACTTTGATATAAGAGTTTCAATAGAATTACATCGTTCCCCAACAATAAAGGGTTTAATTCACCATTGTCATGGTGAATATATATGAATTAAATGGAAAGAATGGAAGAAATAACCCTAGAATTCAAAGATTGGAGCTTTCGCATCCAAAATCCGCCTCCGATGTGTGTGGAGAGTGTTCTGTCGTCTTTCTCTGCCAAAAGATAACCTTAAGGACGTCTGGGATCTATTTATAACTCAGAAAAATAACAGAATTTTGGCCCAGGCCCATAAGTACAGCGCTCAGCGCTAGATTTACTACTCAGCGGTAGGTGCGACACTCAAGTGGACGCTCAACGTTAACGCCTAGGCGTCTGGCAGTGCTATCTCTGAGAAGGCCAGCGCTCAGCGCTGGATCTGCCGCTCAGCGATGGACGCGGCTACATTTTTGCCCCTCAACGTTGGCGTTTAAGCGTCAAACAGTGACTTTCTTCACAAAGCTGGCGCTCAACGCTGAAACTGGCGCTGAGCGGTGGCTGCGATTCTTCCTTTGCACCTTTTTCCATCATTTCTTGAGTCCAACTCCTTCCTACTTCACTCTCCATCATTCAATTCTCGTCTAACCTTGTCAAAACAAGGAAAACCAAGCGTAATATCTCTAAAACCACCTTTGACTCTCTTTTAACCTAACTAAAGCAATTTACATGATTTCAAGCTAATTTCTAAGTCATAAGGGGTGTGTTTTGTATCAAAATTAAGTACGAATGTAACAGTTTTTGAACCGTTATCAAGAGTCGACTGTACTGCAGCTTTGTCACACAGTTTTTAAGTTCACAAAAGTGCATGTGGTTTTCATCCTTTAAAACATGTGTAATGCAACCAGATATGATGTAACATGTACAAGCTCAATAAGTATGCATTCACATAGCAGCAAAACACATAAACATGTTCAACAATATATCAAATCATAAGCATACGAACATGTAACACAACAACAACATATGTGTGTTATTAAAAATGTGTTGTCATCATAAAAAACTAGAGTGATATAGATATTGTGTTGTCAACAATCTCAACAGGCTCTATAGGAGAAGATAAGTTCAATTAGAAGCAACTACAATCAAGACACCATAAGCTTTATAGTATGTGCATAACATCAAACAATAAAGTAGACACAAATTTTTCAATTCAAACAGTTAAACTTTGAATATAATGAAATATATGGACTAAACATGACTTCTGAACACAACATAAATGATAGAAGATTTGAACTAGAAGATTTGAACCGAACATGAAAATAACGAACACAAACCAATCGATACAAATAACTCAAGACATGGAGAACAAGACGTAAATAACACGGAAATTGAAAGAAAATGGAGAGGAAAGACTTATCTCTTGGAGATCGTGAGCAACCAAGGCTCGAGATACAAAATGATGGCTTTCCTCCAAGCTCCTAGAAACCTTAAGTGATTGATGGAGTCTCCATGGATGAGTGAGTGCACTAAAGCTATGGAATGAAGAAGAAGAAGAGGTGTTTGGTTCGATTTAGGTAAGGTTTCCTAGATAGAGGTGAGGTTAACTCCTAGGAAAGAAAACTAGAGTAGTCTAGAGAGGATTCTACTCTAAGGTAAGCTCAAACAAGATAGTTGTTCACATAAATGGGTAACATTTCTTTACTAAAATTCAAGCTCAAAAATGAAAATGGAGAGCCTTTATTTATAGGCCAAGAAACCCTAAAGTGGTCTCCAAAAAGGAAAGCCAAATGAATTTAAACTAGTCTTAAAATTTGAAAAATGGAGCAAAAAGAAAGCATGCTTAAGGTATGACTTGTCACCTAAGCACTTGCACTCTCCTTACCTTTGTTCGTATAAGGAGGAGACTTGCTCTCCAATTTTGTTCCAACCTTGGCCCAAAGCTAAGCCCATATCCTTTTAGGTCCAAGCTAAACTACTAGGCCCAAGCCTAAACTATGTCTCAAATACAAGGCCCAAATAAAATTCTACACTACAAGGCCCATAATACAAAGCCCCAAAAATATTACTACTCTAATATTTACAAGAGGGGTGTTTCACCCTGCACCTCCAAGCATTTCACTTTGCACCTCCAATTTCCTAAAATGCCCCTAATTAATAAGTGGTTTAAAAGTTTAATTTTTTTATTATTGAAAATTTCAGTGTGCACCATTGACTCCACCTACATTTTTCTCCTATCACCAAACATGCATTCTTGCAACTCTGTACCCCTACACCCTTGCATTCCTGTACCCCATTTCATCTTTATAAAGAAACCCTCACTAGTACAAAAACAGCATATAACGTCGAATATTTTTGGCATTTCACGTCGAATTCGAGAACGACGTCATATCAAGAGACATTAAATTGACGTCGAATTTAAAAAAATTCGACGTTAATTTAACATCAAATTTTGTCAATATACAACATTAATTTAACGTCGAATTTTGTCAATATACGACATTAACCAATTTTTGTATTTCTTTTAATTAATTGTGATCCTTTTTTACAGCTTTACGAGACCTGAAAAATAGAAAAAATAATAATTTTCAGTTTTTGGTATTTTATAAAGCATGAACTATGAAAAATAATATAGGATCAATCATAGAAGAATAACAAACAACAAAGAAGTTCAATCAAACAACAAACAAGTTCAATCAACAATAACAACAAACAAGTTCAACCAAACAACAACAACAACAAACAAGTTCAACAAAAAAAATAACAAACAAGTTATCAACAAATAAGTTCTTCAAAACGAAAACGAAAACGAAAAAGAAAACGAAAACTAACCTGGGTTCACTGGAATAAAGTGTTGCCACCAGTGAAAGAGAAAGCAGAATGCGTCTATGAAGGACAAGAACACGAAAATAATAGGTGAAAACAAATGAAAATCATACCTAAAGTAGTTAATTAACATGCATTTGTATCAAATGATAGAAAGAGTACATGTGATGGTCGTCAAACTTCGTTCGAAAAAAGTTTGAGCAGAAAAAAGGGTCTCGCGCACTAAGATAAAGTGAATGAATTTTCAATCTCCCGGTCAAATGTTTTTTGAATTCATTAACCTTCTAAGTCTAACGCTGGGGCATTCGACGTTTTATATTCTTTTACGTCGAATTACAATTCTAAACGATGTTTAATAATTGCATTTATTTACAAAAATGTCATCGATCATTTTTAACAGTGGCTATTGAGTGGTTCGACATTAAATGCATGATGTTATACGCTGTTTTTGCACTAGTGCCTACACCCGTGCACCTTTGAATTATAGCTCTTTGATAATATTTTTTTCTCTTGAGCACTTTACTTTGCAGCTCATATCAATTGTTATATTTGTGAGTGAGTGTGGTCTAAAGATATTTGAGAGGGGTTGTTAGTATTGGAGTGCAGTTTGGAGTGGTGCATCTGGGAAGCTTGACTTGCTTTGTGATGGTGCACTTTGGGTCCTTCATGTTAGCTTGGAGTGATTCTTCTTTGTGTTCTTGCTGGAGAGGGAGGTTAGTATTTTTTTTGTTGATTTGTTTGCATAGTTAGACTTGTTGGTTGCATTGATATTTCTGAAGAGGTATTTTATTTTCATTAATCAGTTTACATGCATGGTTACAACAGACAACAAACATGAATCAGATATGAAAATCCGAAATTAAACCCATTGGCTAAGGAGATTCGATGCAGGCCGACTTGGATGTGGACATCCGATTTACGAAGCTTTGGATTTACATATCTGATACACGTTTAATCTTTTTCAAATGTTTACATTATATTCATATTATGTATGTTTACATTATATACTTCTTATATTATTTTATAAATTTTTTTAATTTTCTGTATGAGTTTATAATGTATTATATAATTTCCAATTAATATAAATTAATTTCTATGAATGTAATAAAATTAATAAAACTAATCTTGAAAAAAAAAACTTAAGATGATTCTATAGGATATGAGAATTCAAATCTACCAAAATCGGATGTGGATATCCAATTTTCACCATTTTGGATGTGCAAATCGGACTCATGTTTAATATTTTATATAAAATTTCAATTATATTACTTATTTAATTATTTTATTTGTTTCTAATTATTTTTAAAATTATGTATGATTTTGTATAAGTTTATAATGTAATTATATAATTTTTAATTAATATAAATTAATTTCTATGAATTTATTAAAATTAATAAAACTGTTTTTGAATAAAAATAAACTTAATGACCCTATCGGATACTAGAGCTGTCAAAATGGGTCACAACCCGCAGGTCAACCCGGCTCGTCATGGGTTCGGGCCGAGTTGGGTTTGAAAAAATTATATTTTTTTATGCGGGTTAGATTTAAACCCGGCTCATTTAAACTCAGCTCATGTGAGTTGAACTCGTGGCGGACCGGATTGGCCCACCAACCCATCTACCTAATTTTATTTTATTAAAATTTAATTTTAATTTTATAAAAAGATATTTATTATTATTTTTTGCTTGAAAAAATTATTTAAGTTTCCTATTTTCAAAATTAATTAAACACCCATGCTAGGAGTGAAATTTGGGAGTGAAATTTGTTTAAATTTGAATTAAAGAAAGTTTGTAATTATTTTTTATTTTAAAAAAATTGTAATTAAGTGAGCCAGAGAGCCAACCCGTTTACCCACTAACTCGTGGTGGGTCGGGTCGGGTTCGAATTTTTTTGGCTCGCTAGTAAATGAGTCGAGTTGGGTTGGCTCACTAAGTGACCAACCCGTGGTGGGCCGGGCCGGGTTACCCGTTTTGACAGCTCTATCGGATACAAAAATCCGAATCTACAGGAATTTGATGTGGAGATCCAATGGTTACAATTTCGGATATCAAAATTTGATGCATGAAGATGACGAAGATGTGGTGTGGTATGCGCCTCGACTGTGCCTGGAAGCACTGGAAGAAAACGAAGTTGGTGAGTGTTTGTGAGGTCGGAGCAACAGTGTGGTGTTTGTGAGCTTCGAGCAATAGTGTGGTGTCGATGAGACTAGAGTGTTGGGTGCAAAGAAGGAGAGGGAGAAACGAAAGAGGAGTGTGTACGTGCATAAGGAGAGGAGGAAAGTAAGAATGGAAGAGAGAAAGTGAGATGCGACAGAAAAGGTGAGATGTGATTTTCAAAATGCACAAATATAAGAATAATAAATGAGAGAATCTTTGATCATTATTAAATATTAATACAATTTTAATAAGAGGTAATTTTGGTATTCTAATACTATTTGGAGGTGCAGAGTGACATGCTTGGAGGTGCAGGGTGAAACACCCTTACAGAAGAATCCTATATTAGGTTTTTACATCTTCCTTAGCCTAGATGAACATCAACTTGGACTTGTTAAGCTTAGGTGAAACTCAATCTTCTAGGATCCTTCTAGTCATGCACTAGTACAAAAATATCGTATAACGTCAATGTTTTTCAGCCTTTCACGTCGAATTTGAGGTCGACGTCATATCGGGAGATGTTAAATTGATGTCAAATTGAAAGATTCGACATTAAATTAACGTTGAATTTTTCAATATATAACGTTAAATTAATGTCAAATTTTGTCAATATACGACGTTAGTCAATTTTTTTTGTTTTTTTAATTAATTGTGATCCTTTTTTACAACTCTACGAGACCTGAAAAGTAGAAAAAACAACAAATTTCAGTTTTTGGTATTTTATAAAATATGAACTATGAACATGTAGTGTAGTACCAACAACAAACAACAATAACCAACAACAAACAAGTTCAATCAAACAACAACAACAACAAACAAGTTCAACCAAACAACAGTAACAAACAAGTTCAATAAAAAACAACAAACAAGTTCAACAAATAAGCTCTTCAAAATGAAAATAATAACTAACCTTCAAAAGGTGGGTTCATCAGAATAAAGTGTTGTCACCAGTGAGAGAGAAAGCAGAATGCACCTATGAAGGACAAGAACACAAAAATAATCGGTCAAAACAAACGAAAATCATACATAAAGTGGTTAATTAACATGCATTTGTATCAAATGAAAGAAAGATTACATGTGATGGTCGTCAAACTTCGTTCGAGAAAAGTTTGAGTAGAGAAGAAGGTCTCACGCGCTAAGACAAAGTGAATGGATTTTGCAATCTCCCACTCAAATTTTTATTGAATTCACTAACCTTTTGACGTCTAACGCTAGGGCATTCGACGTTGTATTTAATATGTCGAAGCCTCATACAATTCGACGTTCTATGGTGGTAAATATTTAAATCAGCGCGTCATTCATTTATTCTTGTTTTCTTTTAAACCACCAACAATACGTCGAATTCTATGGGGATTTGACGTATTATTTGTCAGTCAAAAGCCAAAGAGTTACTCCTTTTTTAAGTCATTTTTCTTTTTTTTCTTTTAAACCACCAATATTACATCAAATTTTATGGGTATTCAATGTATTATTAGTCAGCCAGAAGACAAAGAGTTACCCCTTTTAATTCTTTTTTCTTTTAATCCAACAATAAACGTCGAACAACTTGGGGGTTTCAACGTTTTATTTGCCATCTAGAAGCCAAAGGTAGCTCCCTCTTTTATTCTTTTTTATTTTTCCTTTTTAACCTCTCATAGAACCTCGAAGTCTCTAGGGCTTCGACGTGATGGGCATTGGAGTGGTTGGAAGCATTAATTGTGTGTTGTTATCAAAGCATTAATATTATATCCAATTCGTTGGGGCTTCGACGTTTTCTTCTTCATCCCAAAAGCCCAAGGTCGCTCCCTTTTTTATTATTTTTTCTTTTTTTCTTTTAAACCAATATTACGTCGAATTACAATTCTAAGTGACGTCCTATAATTGCATTTATTTACAAAAATGTCACCGGTCATTTTTAACGTTGTTACTCAGTGATTGGACGTTGAACGTGTGACGTTATACACTGTTTTTGCACTAGTGATGGTTGGGGGCATTTGCCATCACCTCCCTCTAGTTTATTCTCTTTTATCACTACACCCCCTAACGTTACTGCTAGGGATGACAAAAAAATCAACGGGTACGGGTATCTACGGGTAAAATATGTGACGCGTAATTACTACTCGCAGATATTTATTACCCACGTGTAACAAGTAGCAGGTATTTTAATACCCGCCTCTAAACAAGTCGGATGCATATATTAAACTATCCGCCCCTCGGGTACCCACTACTCGTAAAAAATAATAAAAAAACATTAATTTTTATTTTTTAAATTAAATTTAAGTAAAAATAAAATTAATTTATATTTTATTAAGTTAAATTTAATTAAAATTAAATTTTAATTTATATTTAATTTACTTTATATCTTTTATATATATATATATATATATATATATATATATATATTAATTTCATATATATATATATATTGTAATTTCATTTAAATTTTATTTAAAAAATATATAAAATATATTTTTTAAAATTTTTGCGAGTACTCGTGGAATTTAAAATATATGCGGGTATTTTCTAAGCTCCATAACGGACAGATTGCAAGTCAGATTTTTTTTTTTGGACAAATCTTAAGTAGACATTATACAGTTGTCATCTATAATTACGCTAAAGTATCTAATGCATCTCCATTTTTGCTCTAAAATTGTGTGCAACATCGTCGCTTTGGAATCCATTAGTTAGCCATCTTTGTCCTCATCTTGCAGACGTTGGAAGCCCTGAACCCCTCTCCCTTGTTAGGTCTTGTTGGAGGGTGTTCGTTGGGAGAAGGTGGTCGGTGTTGAGCAATAGAAACTGCAGTTTCTCCATTGCACCTCCTTAGTTTTTGAAGGTAAATTTCTAAGGCTTTGCAAAGAAGGTGGGGTGAGGGTGTTAGGGATGAAAAAGTGTTGGTGTTCTGATTTGTACACAGGAGGTGGTTGACTGCAACGGAGAGAGACCCTAGTTAATGAACAAGGTGGGAGTGAACGCAGTGAAGAAGGTCGTAGAAGAGAGTGAAAATATATTATTAAGTCAAAAGGGTATAGTGGACATCAAAATCTAGTTGTTGCAGGAGAAATAAATGGGGTGCAGGAAGTAGCAGCCCCAATCCAATTACAAGCTTCCCTACCATTTTGTACAATACCAACAACATCTCTGCATTCCTCTAATCATATAACAACAATCTCTGTATTCATCTAATCTGCCATTTTACACACAAAGTAACTTTCAATAAGAAGTTGTTCATTTTGATTTAGGATTTAGGATTATTCAATTTGTTTAATTATTTTTAAAAAATAATAAAATATGAGGTAAACTTATTTCCGAATAGTTCAGATTTAGATGATATTTAATCCTTCAATGTTAAGATAAATTCCCTTTCGGTCATCTAAATTTAAAATTCATCTTTTTAACATCTATAATTTCAAAATATATTTTAATTCCTCTGTTCAAAACTTTTCCATCTATATGTCGTCAAAATGGATATTTAATAAAATAAACCAAATATATGAGACGATACAATCAAAATAATGTAAAAGGTTTATTAGGTAAATAATTTATAATTCGTTAATCATCTACGTGAAAATTTTCAAATATATGTGTGCATATTCTTTGTTAATACAATTATGTCTTTTGCTGGAGACGAGGCATCAAGACATATATTCATTTTCAAAAGACAAGGCAAATAAAAAAACTACTGTGGTATACAATAGTAGTTAAAAAATAATATAATAAATTTTGAAAGCTACGCTTAATTTGATATATTGTATAATAATTGTTTTAATTTATATTGCTATATATTATATTAATTTAAAAAGAATTTTAATTGTAAAATATAGCATTTTAAAATATAAATTATGCTTATAAGTATAATTTTTTATAAAAAGAAAGCCACAAATACTTTTAGATATTATTATTGCAGTTATACTTATATTTCTATTGAAATAAATTTTTAAGATAATATGTTATATATAAAAAATAACATTTTAATTAACAAACCACAACAATTCAATTTCATTAGAAAAGCATCATATAACAATCATATATATTATACATGGATTTACACATTAATAAATTCAACAAACAAAATGTGAATTGATGTTTTATGAAAAAAATGTCTTATGTATATCACATAAAAGCTAACATATGAACTAAATATGTACTTAGATTTGCGAGCAAACTTACTAATGATGAATCCCATTAAGTTCTCTTACAACCCAAGCCTGTACATTTTTATATGTTACTATATCTTCAATTTCTCACCACCTAGTATGTTAGGCATTGAAGGGTTTACGAAAGAAGAAGGGTGAGGAATATTACATAACTGTTACCTAACAGAATAACAATTAAGGAGGGCGGGAACATGGTCTATATAAAGGTCCTGTATTTGTTTCTAAAAGAGGAGGTTAGAAACTCGTAAGATAGTTGACCGGTCTGTTCGTACCTGGTGAAGGAGGTTAAGCTCCTCAGTACACTGTATTCTTGTTTCTTGTTGTGAATACAATTCTTTTCTTCTCATCCTACTCTGTTTTGATTGTTTGAGTGTGTGAGAGTGAGAGATAGTTAGGCATTCTTACCCGAATACCTAACAAAGTGGTCTGACCTGCCGGATCTGATCGGAGGAAAGCGAGGGTGATGGAGGGGAAAGTGAAGGCGATTGAAGGGAAGATGGAACACCTAGAGATGGCGGTGGAAGGATTGAAGGCGGAAACTACGGCGAATAGGCAAGAATCGATGGCGAATCGGCAAGAATCGATTGCGATGTGCAAAGATATCCAAGAATTGCTACGAATGAGCGCACAACAAACGAGGAGAGGGAAGTCCCGGAGGGAGTCAGGAGTCGGTCAATCATCAAGGAAGTCCAGCACGAGATGATGCCGGAAGAGAAGGCGGAAGGGAGCGAACAGAAAACGCACCAAATTGGAGACGAAGGGTGGAGTTACCCATCTTTGAAGGATCCGACCCTCTGTATTGGATTAACAGAGCGGAGAAGTTCTTTGAGATCTAGAAGGTAGCGGAAGCGAAGAAAATCGAATTAGCCCATATTAGCATGGAGGGCAGCGCTGCTTACTGGTTCAAGTTCTGGAAAGACAAGGCGAGTGATCGAACCTGGGAGGAGTTGAAAGAAGCATTGCTGATCCGTTTTCAGAGTCGCCACCGTGGGGGAATTTATGAAAGAATGGCGGCGATCAAGCAGACGACCACCGTGGAGGAGTATGTGAAAGAATTCGAAGCATTGGCGGGGCAAACAAAATAGTTTTCCGATAACCAATTGCTGGGTTATTTCATAGCGGGGTTACGCGAGGAGTTGCGGTGTCAGATGAGACCCCATGACCCCCGCGACTTGATGTCGGCAATGAAGATAGCACGAGACATTGAGGAGGCTCTTCGTGGCCTAGGACTGATAGGGTGGACTGCGGTCAAAAATCCATCTTCTTGGGGGCGGACGACGAGTGGGGGAGCGGCGGTGGTCAAGACAGAGCCACCGAAAAGCAATTCGGGGAGGGTCGTACCCACTGAAAGTGTCGGATCAGTGAGGCAGGATACTGAGACGGGAAATGGACCGGTGAAGAGTGGCAGTTACGGAGGGGGAGACAGTCGGGGAAGAAATTTCCAGAACCTGCCTTACCCCGAGTTCTTGAAACGGAGAGAAGAAGGAAGGTGCTTCCATTGTGGGGGGCCTTTCAGCCCGGGACACCAGTGCCCGGAGAAGAGCTTAAGGGTGATGTTGTTGGCAGAAGATGAAGAAGGGGATGCAGAAGGGGTGGAGGCCGACACAGAACCGCCATGCATGGAGTTGTCAGCCTTCTGAGCTGGGGGTCTAACGCAACCAAAGACCTTGAAGCTGCAAGGGAAAGTGGGCGAGAGAGAGGTGTTGATACTGGTGGACAGTGGCGCGAGCCACAATTTCGTTAGTCCAAGGCTGGTTGAGGAACTGAAGTTGGAGCGGGAAGACACACCCCCGTATCATGTTAGTTTGGGGGACGACCAACGGAAGAAGACAAGTGTGTGTTGTCCGAAGGTGGTGGTCAGTATGGGGAAAGTGGAAATGGAGGAGAAGTTTTATCTTTTCGAACTAGGAGGGGTCGACATGGTGCTCGGCGTCGAGTGGTTGGCCAAATTGGGTGAGATTACGTTAGATTTGGGAAAATCCACTATGTCGTTCTGGCAAAAGGGGAAGAAGCTCACCATCACCGGTGATCCAAAGTTGGATCGGCGGGTTATCGAGCCGGAGCATCTGTTGAAGTTGGGAGATGTAGAAGCATGTGCTCTAGTATGGAGTTTGGAGGGCAAGGAGTTAAGTAAGGGCAGAGAGTTAGAAGAAGTTTTAACTGAGAAGCAACAGAGGGACATGATGGGAATTTTAACCCAACACCCAGGGGTATTTCAGGAAGGCCAGGGGCTGCCACCTAATAGAAAAGAACAACACTAGATTATTCTGAAAGAAGGCACTGACCCAGTGAACGTTCGGCCGTATCGATACCCACACGTCATGAAGGAGGAGATCGAGCGACAGGTGTCGGAAATGTTGCATGCGGGAATAATACGGCCAAGTATAAGTCCATACTCGAGCCCGGTAATCCTCGTGAAGAAGAAGGACGGGAGCTGGCGGTTCTGCATCGACTATCGGGCACTTAATCGAACCACCGTTCCAAACAAATTTCCGATCCCCGTGATCGAGGAGCTTCTGGACGAGTTGGGCGGCGCGAGATATTTTTCGAAGGTCGACCTCAAATCGGGGTATCACCAGATTCGAATGGCGGAGGAGGACGTCCAGAAGACCGCGTTCAGGACGCACTTGAGGCACTACGAATTTTTGGTAATGCCATTTGGCCTCACCAACGCTCCTGCGACATTCCAAAGCGCCATGAACGAGCTGTTTCGGCCATTTCTGAGAAAGTTCATCCTCGTCTTCTTCGACGACATTCTTGTATATAGCGCGTCTTGGATGGAGCATTTGAAGCATGTAGATGAGGTTCTGGGTCGATTACAGGAACAAAAGTGGGTAGCTAACCGAAAGAAAAGTGTGTTTGGGAAAACTTCCATTACGTATCTGGGGCATGTGATATCTCGGAGGGGTGTCGAGATGGACAAAGGTAAGGTGGAAGCAATCCTAGCCTGGGAAGAACCGAAAACCTTAAAAGCGTTGAGAGGGTTTTTGGGCCTCACGGGGTACTACCGTAGGTTCGTAAAGGACTACGGCAAAGTGACGAGACCATTAACGGAGATGTTGAAAAAAGGAAATTTCCAGTGGGCAGAAGCCTCTCGGGAAGCGATGGGACGATTGAAGAGAGCGATGACGACAGCCCCTGTACTCGCATTACCAGATTTTTCGTTGCCCTTTCATGTTGAGTGCGACGCGTCAGGGACGGGAATTGGAGTCGTGTTGACGCAAGGAAGAAGACCAATAGCTTACTACAGTAAGGCACTATCAGAAGGGACCTTGGGGAAATCCATCTATGAGAAGGAGTTAATGGCGGTGGTTTTGGCGGTCCGGCACTGGAGGCCGTATCTAATGGGGCAGAGGTTTGTAGTGCATTCGGATCAGAAGAGTTTGAGATTTCTGCTGGAACAGCGAGTAACTACTCCAGCCCAACAACACTGGATTGCCAAGCTTCTTGGATACGATTTTGAGATCGTGTATCGAAAGGGGGAAACTAATAAGGTGGCGGATGCTCTCTCGAGAAAGGACAGGGATGAACTGGAGGCAAAAGTCGAGGTTCAGACCCAGGCGCCAGAAAAAGAGTTGCGTGCAGTAGTGAAACCATATTGGAGGGATTATCAGATAGTGGTGAACGAAGTGGAAAAAGATGAAGATTTAAGGAAGATAGTGGCGGATATTACTACAGATCCAAACAAATATCCTGCTTTTACTATGGAGAATGGGAAGCTACACTATAAAGGCAGGCTAGTCATCTCGGCTAAGTCTAGTTGGGTCCCAAAGTTAATGGCAGAGTACCATGCTACTCCAACAGGGGGGCACTCGGGAGTTTACCGCACTTACAGAAGAATTGCACAATCCCTCTACTGGATTGGGATGAAGAAGGATATTACAGAATATGTAGCGCAGTGCTTGGTTTGTCAACAAAACAAGTATTTGACAGCAACACCACAAGGACTGCTACAACCATTATCGGTGCCACAAGCTGTTTGGGAAGACATAAGCATGGATTTCATTGTTAGATTGCCGAAGTCAAGGGGGTACGACGCCATTCTGGTTGTCATAGATCATTTGAGTAAATATGGACACTTCATCCCTCTTAAACACCCCTACACAGCTAAAATCGGAGCAGAGGCGTTCGTAAAAGAGGTAGTCAAACTGCACGGGGTGCCAAAATCTATAGTTAGTGACCGGGACCCGCTTTTCCTCAGTTCATTTTGGAAAGAGTTGTTTAAATTGCAGGGCACTCAGCTTCAGATGAGTACTTCATACCATCCGGAGACCGACGGCCAGACGGAAGTACTGAATAGGGTGTTAGAAGGGTACTTACGGTGTTTTTGCTCGGAACAACCGCGAAGTTGGAACGCCATTCTGCCATGGGCCGAGTACTGGTACAACACTTGCTACCAAGGAGCAGCCAAATGTACACCGTTTTGAAGTTGTTTACGGAAGACCTCCCCCGGTTTTGACTAGATTTGTACCGGGAGAAACAATGGTAGAAGTTGTTGCCCAAGAGTTGCAGACGCGTGATGAAGCACTGCAACAACTCCGTTTTCATTTAACAAGGGCACAGGAGATGATGGCCCAGCAAGCTAACCGGAGAAGGAGGCCAGTCACCATTCAGGTAGACGATTGGGTGTTTTTGAAAATAAGACCCCACCGGCAAACGACGATGCCCATAAGATTGCATCTAAAATTGTCAGCCAGGTATTATGGCCCATTTAGGGTGATTCAGAAAATTGGAGAGGTCGCTTTCAGGTTGCAGCTTCCAGAAAATGCAAGGATACACCCTGTCTTCCACATGTCCCAGTTGAAGTTGGCCATTGGGACCAAGCAGGTAGAGAAGGAGTTACCAGAGGACTTACAAGTGAGCGGACCTTCATGCGTTCCAAACAGGGTGTTAGACAAACGTGTCTCAAAACAGGGAGAGGATCAGCGGGAGCAAGTTTTAATCGAGTGGAAAGATGGAGGAGTGGAGAGCGCGACTTGGGAAGACCGGGTGATGATGCAAGAACAGTTCCCAGAATTCAACCTTGGGGACAAGGTTGATTTTCAAGGGGGGAGTAATGTTAGGCATTGGAGGGTTTACGAGAGAAGAAGGGTGAGGAATATTACCTAACTGTTAACTAACAGAATAACAGTTAAGGAGGGCGGGAACAGGGTCTATATAAGGGCCCTGTATTTGTTTCTAAAGGAGGAGGTTAGAAACTCGTAAGATAGTTGACCGGTCTGTTCGTACCTGGTGAAGGAGGTTAAGCTCCTCAGTACACTATATTCTTGTTTCTTGTTGTGAATACAATTCTTTTCTTCTCATCCTACTCTGTTTTGATTGTTTGAGTGTGTGAGAGTGAGAGATAGTTAGGCATTCTTACCCGAATACCTAACATAGTATCTTAAACTATAACTAGACCATCATTAAAACAAGAAATCTAAATTACTATATAAATGTCAATACTATAATACACAAATTAATTAAATCATGATGCATATATCATCATAGATTTTTGACCCAAAATTAAATAAGTATTATTTTTCTCAATAATCATTTCCATAGAACATAACCTGAAACAAAATCATAAATCAATTAAACATACAAATTAATACTCATTTTCCATCTATAATACATTCAAACACAATTTATTAAAAAAACCGAAAGGAAAGAGAAAGGAAAAAAATGTTTGAAAAACAAAATAACTTGAGCAAAAGCCACTTTAATAAATACAAGTTCCACCCAAAAGAGAAGAGAAAGAAAAAAAATGTTTGAAGAAAAAATTAACTTAAGCAAAAGTTACTTTAACAAATACAAATCCCACCAAAAAAGAAGAGAGAGAAAAATGTTTGAAAAAAAAATTAATTTGAATAAAAGTCACTTTAACAAATACAAGTTCGATCGAAAGAGAAGAGAAAGGAAAAAAATGTTTGAAAAAATAAATAGTTTGAGAAAAACCACTTTAACAAATACAAGTTTCAAAAAATTCAAAATTTTCATTACAATTTATAATTTGCTCAATCATCATTCTTGTAAGGACTGTAAGGACTTTGCCCCTACCTTTCATTTTTCTTTCTTCCTTTTTCTCCCTTTTTTTATCTAGTTTTTTCTTTCTTTCTTTTCTCCCTACCTTCTCTATAATGTCATCTCTCCATACCTCATCTCTTTTATAATCTAATTGCACTTCACAGTAGCTTAAGAGCCAGTGAACATTTATATCTAATCAAATTTTCAAATAGAGTAAGTTTATATTTATAGATTCCTTCTTCACTTACTTTATCATGATTTTTTCATCAATCTTGATGGAGTTAGTTGAAAAAAGTGATTCTCTCAACTTTTTTTACTATATACTAAAATTTGATTATATTGGATACCTTACTCTAGATTCCTAGATTTTGAGTAGGTTTGTGCTTGAGCTAAAGATTTAATTATAATAAAGTATTACAAGAGAAGCTATTATGTTTTTTTTTATAAAACCTTAGGATAGATGACTTGTATGTGAAGGTAACTTGGTTATCACATTTTGGTTTTTATGCAAGGATTATGATTGGTTGAAATTTTATGTTAATGTTTAGACTTTAGTGTTGTTGAGCTTGTTTTATGGATGATTGTTTAAAGTGTTTTGATTTGTACACTTTATTGATATGTTTATGTAAACTCTACGTTATGCATGTGAATTGTAAAACTTTTGTGATTTGATGTAGTTTACAAAATTGATATGATGCATACTGAGTTAATGGACCAAAATAGGTTTGAACTTCAAGTTGGTATCAGAGCCAGACCCTTGTGTCTTCTTCGTCTATCGTTGGTGGTATCGTCTCTTTGTCATTTTTGCTGCCGCCACCACCCAACATCGCTTTCTCCAGCGAAGTCAAGGGTTAAGCGCGCCGCCTTCCTAGTGTTGGAGTTACATCGCGTCACCGTAGATCGTCTCGCCCGAGGCTTCTTGAGTGTGTTTTGGTTCTTGTTTCTCCGTTTCATTGGCTTGGGCTCATACCTAGGGTTTCCTCCCTCACGTTTTTGAAACCCTAAGTCCCATTTCTTCTCACAGTTTTAAAATGGCTACTTCTACTGGAATTATTTCCTCTTTATCTGCTACCCCTATAATTACATCTGCAAAACTGAATTGGAAAAATTATTTATCATGGTCCTCTGGTGTGGAATTGTGGTTTCTTGGTCAAGGACACCATAATCACCTTGAACAAGATATTTCTATGGTCCAGATGAAGAAAAATCCTAGTGGCAGAAATTAGACTTTCAGTTATGTGTTGTTTTATGGCAATCGGTTGAGCAAGAGGTTATAGATATCTTAAGACCCTATAAGACATGCTCCTCTTTTTGGAAAAAGGCCCAAGATATTTTGGCTAATGATGTACAACGTCTTTTCAATGCAACCCAACGAGCAACTTCTCTCAAACAAGTCAACCATGATATGGTTTCCCATATAGCAAAAGCTCGGGCTGCGGTAGAAGAGTTAAAGAACTTCTTTGTAGTTGATTCATTAGAAAATATCAACAAAAAGCTTGACAAGTTTTACATGGTCCTAATTTTGAAAAGTTTACACTCTGATTTTGATCACGTACGTGATCAAGTTTTAGCTGGTGATCAAATCTCGTCAATGGATGGCTTAGTTATTGACTCCTTTGGGTACCTACATTGGTAAAAGACGAGAATTTAAGTGATGTTATTGAAACATCAACAATGGTGACACCACGAGGAAGATGAGGAGGTAGGAGCAACCGAGGAGGACACGGTGGTCGAAGTGGACGTCCTCAATGCTCATATTGTAAGAGAATGGGTCATACCCAAGATAAATGTAATTCCTTGCATGGTTTTCCCGACAAAGTTGCTTATGTGTCTAAATCTGATAATTCAGAATCTAGAATTTTTATGAAGAGTACCAAGAGTTTTTGAGGTACAAGTCTGAAAAATCTTCTAATCTTGGCCAATCCTCCTCAATGCCAAATGTGTCAAGCATCTCTCAATCTGTGGAAGGCCATAGTCCATGGATTCTTGACTCATGTGCCTCAAATCATATCTCTGGTAACATCCTTCATTTTCTTCCATGTCCTCTCCGAAAACTCCTCATTTCATTATTGTTGCCAATGGATCCAAAGTTGCATCTCAGGGGATTGGCAAAGTTTCCCTATCTCCTTCACTAAAATTGAATTCTGTTTTGTATATTCCTCATTGTCCTTACAATTTAATCTCTTTGAGTCAATTGATTCGTTCCTTAAATTGTTTTGTAACCTTTTCTGCTAATTCCTTTGTTATACAGGAACATGGTATGGGTCGTCTGATTAGAGAAGGACATGAGTCACAAGGACTTTATTTCTTAAAACCTAACTCCTCAGTTTCCTGTTTTGCAACTTCATCCCCAAAACTTTTTCATGATCGGTTGGGCCACCCAAGCTTATCCAAGTTGAAGATGATGGTTTCAAGTCTCAAACACATTCAAGTCTTAGATTGTGAGTCTTGCCAGTTAGGAAAACATTTTAGATCTTCCTATCCTAAAAAATCTGAGACGGAATGTAATTTTGCATTTTCAACTATTCACTATGATATTTAGGGACCAAGTCGTGTTACTTCTTTTGGTTTTAATTATTTTGTAACCTTTATTGATGAATTTTCTCAATGTACTTGAGTTTATCTAATGAAAGAGAGATCTAAACTTTTGGCAATATTTGTGTCGTTTTTTAATGAAATTAAAAACCAATTTGGGAAGACAATTAAAATCATCATAAGTGATAATGCTAAGGAGTACTTTTCTGCAACATTTTCTTCATTCTTAACTTCCTAAGGAATTTTACACCAGTCAACATGTCCCCAAACTCCACAACAAAATGGCATTGCAAAGAGAAAAAATAGACATCTCATTGAAATTGCACACTCCCTGATGTTGAATACTAATGTTCCTATTCATCATTGGGGTGATGCAGTCCTTACTGCCTGTTTTCTGATCAATAGGATGCCTTCTTCTTCTCTTGAGAATAAAGTCCCTCACCTTGTAATTTTTCCAAATGACCCTCTTTACCATTCTCTCCTCGTATATTTGGGTGTACTTGTTTTGTTCATAATGTTTCTCCAGGTCTTGATAAACTCTCTGCAAAAGATATTAAGTGTGTCTTTTTGGGATAGTCTCGCCTTCAGAAAGGATATAAATGTTATTCTCCCTCAAGCAAGAGGTATTATATGTCTACTGATGTCACATTCTTTGAGGATACACCTTTTTTCTCTTCCTCCATGAAGGATCGTTCAATTGTTCAACAAATGTTTCCTCGACCATCATGTGATCCCTTGGCTACTCCCGTTTCTTTACCTCAAACTCAAAATGCAAATGACATTTTTCCTCCACCTCTTCTCACATATCAGCGTCGAACACAATCTCAAACTCAGAACACTGAAGATCCTCGAGACTTAGATCCTCCTTCATCAGATTCCCAAACCATGGATCCTTCATCCTCTTTACCCTCTCTTGACTCATATAATATTTGCCCTATTGCCCTTCGGAAAGGTATTTGCTCTACTCGTAATCCTTATCTTGTTTATAATTTTTTGAGTAATCATCGTTTGTCTCCTCCATATTTCACTTTTGTTTCTTCCTTATCTTCCATTAAGTTTCCTAATAATGTGGTAATGGTAATTCTTACCATTATCTCTTGTGCAATTTTCTTACCAAATCAACTCTCTTGAAGATTGAAACATAATTAATCCTCTCTTTTATCTAACTTTGTGAATAAGTTTATTTTAGGTTACACTTAGGAGTTTTCATCACTAATTTCCTCAAATTTTGTAGGCAATTTTTTGTTCTTTGGAAGAGCATATAAACTGCCAAGAGAGGAAACCCAAGAAAAGCTTCAAAAGCAAGTGTTTAGAAGGCACAAGAAGTCATTTTTCACGCTGAGCGCCCTAGAGGGGGCGCCGAGCCCAATCTGCTGCATATTTACCACGCCTGGGCGCCCTAGAAGGGGGGTTGAGCCCCATTTTATGCGCAAACTTCGCGCCCGAGCGCCCTTCTTCACGCAGCTCCTATGCAATCTTCGCGCCTGGGCGCCCTAAAAAAGGGGGCTGGGCGCGACTTTTGCTAGCATGACACCCTATACCTATTTAAGGCTTCCATGCATCGAGGGTGCCATCTTCTTTGCTGTTGAAGCTCTTCAACACCATTTTTGGACCTTTAGGAGCTGGTTTTGAGCAGTGGGAACTCTTCATTCTTCTTCCTTGGGTCTCCATCTCTTCCATTTTCTTCCATTGTAAGCTCAAGCTCTCCATGACTATGGAGAGCTAAGTTCATTTTGTTGGGGAATGATGTAACTACGCAACTTTCTTGTTAATGCACTTGTTTTTAATGAATATAAGCTTCTTTCATTTATTGTGAGTGTTTATTTCCTTCTCTTAAAGCTTGTTGTGACTTGATCAACCATAGCATGATTCTTTGGTTTGCTTGATATTGCGAAATATTGTGTAAACCTTGAACTGGACTAAACACCTAAAGGAAATTGTGTCTAGGGATAGAGCTTGGACCTTTAGTTGTCTTAAACCTCTGATCTTAATGTAGATGAACTTGTTAGGTTACCAAGGGATTGGAATTTAATGAGTAAATCTAGGATCTCTCTACCAAGGGATTGGGTTTGAGTAACTTAGTAGGTTGACATGAGCAATTAAATGAAGAAGTAGTAATGTGTATTTGCATGAAAGTGTAGTAGGTAAAATCATTCTCCAACATATCCATTCCATATCATCTCTAATCATTTCATTTCCAAGTGTTTTAACCCCAAGGAGTTCAATTTATCACTTATGCATTATGTTTATTTTCATTGCACTGAATTCACATTAAACAAAATCATTCTTTAGTCTAAATTAGTTAGGTAATTATACAATTGTAAAGTGTCATACGAGTCTCTTGGCATACGATATCCGATCTTACCGATTTATTACTTAAAACGATTTAGTATGCTTGCCAATGAGTTAACATAATGTTGGCACTTGGTCATCCTGGATGACGATAAGCCATGATTAATGAAATGCAGGCACTTGAACACAATGGCACTTGGGACCTTGTTCCTTTTCCTCCTAGTAAGAAGCCTGTTGGTTGTAGATAGGTTTATACTATTAAGGTTGGTCCTACTGGTGCAATCGATCGTCTCAAAGCTCGTCTGGTAGCTAAGAGATATACTCAAGTCTATGGCCTCGACTATTGTGATACCTTTTCTCCTGTGGCTAAAACCAGTACTATTTGTATTTTGCTTGCTATGGCTGTCATTCGTCATTGGGCCCTTTACCAGTTGGACATTAAAAATGTCTTTCTTCATGGTGATCTAGAAGCAGAGATATACATGGAGCAACCTCCTGGGTTTGTTGCTCGGGGGGAGTCTGGGTTAGTTTGTAAATTACATTGTTGCCTCTATGGCTTGCAGCTATTACCTCGAGCTTGGTTTGGTAAATTTAGTCAGGTTGTGCAAAATTTTTTATTGAAACGATGTGAGGCGAATCATTTAGTATTTTATAGTTACTCTCTTCTCCTGATAAATGTGTTTATTTTATGGTCTATGTTGATGATATTGTCATTACAGGAAATGACGTCACTAGAATTGCTCAATTAAAGAATCATTTGCTCAACCACTTTCAAACCAAAGATCTAGGTCGGCTACAATATTTCCTTGTATTGAAGTGACACGATCAAAGGAAGGTGTCATCATTTCACAAAGAAAATATGCTCTTGATATTTTGGAGGAAACAAGCTTGACAAATTGCAAGCCCATTGATAGTCCTATGGACTCAAATAAAAAGTTAATGAAAGACCAAGGTGAACTTTTCTCAAACCCAGAGAAATATAGAAGGCTTGTTGGAAAACTCATCTTACCATGACAAGACCTGATCTTTCTTATCCGGTAGGAGTTGTGAGTCAATTTATACAAAATCCACATGTTGATCATTGGAATACAGTGATTCGCATTCTCCAATATGTAAAAGGGAACCTAGGATATGGATTGTTGTATGAGGACAAGGGAAGCACTCGAGTTGAGGGATATTGTGATGCAAATTGGGATGGTTGTCCAAGTGACAGAAGATCTACCACAGGATATTGTGTTTTACTTGGAGGGAACCTTGTATCTTGGAAAAGTAAGAAACAAAGTGTTGTTGCTCGATCTAGTGCTGAAGCTGAGTATCGATCTATTGTTCTAACTACATGTGAACTTTTATGGATTAGACAACTCCTTCAAGAGTTGAAATTTTGTGAAAATGAGCAGATGAAGTTGTACTGTGACAATTAAGCCGCTCTTCACATTACCTCTAATCCAATGTTTCATGAAAGAACAAAACACATAGAGATTGATTGTCATTTTATTAGAGAGAAGTTATTGTCAAAGGATCTTGTTACAGAGTTTTTCAACTATAATGAACAACTCGCAGACATTCTGACCAAATCTCTAAGGGGGCCTAGAATTCAATTTATATGTTCCAAGCTTGGTGCATATGATCTATATGCTCCAGCTTGAGGGGGAGTGTTGAAGTATAATGTCTTTATTATTATTAATATTTATGTTAGGGTTTTGTTAGGGGCTTCCCGCCCTTTTAATTTTAGAACTACTGTCTCCTATAAATACAATAATAAGTTATATCAGGCTTTCTTAGTAAAAATATAAGACTTTTCGTCTTCTCTCAACTTCAAGTGAAATGAGTAAACAATGATGCTTTAGCGAATTATAGTTTGAGTTAATCATCTAAATTGTTTAAAAGTTTTATTACTAAAAAACTTTTTATTTGTACCATTTCCAATAGTTCCACACCACTTACAAGTCGAGGCTTAAGACAGTTTAAATACTTCTTCCTCTTTCCACCCTCTAAGACGCCTTTTAAGGAAAAAATTGTAATGGAACACAAGCTTCAAAACAAACAATACCTTGGATGAGGGGTGATTGACCCTAACGATGTCACTCGGTGGACTTGGGATCGAAACATTGGAGTCCACCATGGGACCAATAACAAGGTTCTAAGATGAAACATCGATTCCCTTAAGTCCTCCATTGGGGATGAACCCTCATGCCCCTTAGACCTCGACTATGGGGACTTATGTTCCTACCACACCCAAGAGTTTCACATCACTTAAGAGTTGAGGTCTAAAGGAAGTTTAAATACACCTTTCTCCTTCCACCCTTCGAGAGGTCTTTTAAGGAAAAAAAACCACCCCAACAAATATTCTAAGTGACGTGGCCTAATAAGGTCCATGAAGCATTGTTGACCTAAGGTGATTACATAATGTTTTAAGATATATTTGTTGGCATAAATATTCATATATTAACAGAATATATGACCAAATCTCAATAGTTTAACCACGCTATGATATTTTTTAATACCATATATCTACATAATATTTGGTTAATCAAGTAAGGTATCAAACTATTATGATTATTCTGTTGATTATCATATATATGGTAAGCTATTATTTTTATTGTTATTATTTGATATCATCTTAGTATTATCTATTTTTATCACATAAGTCATATTGCTCAAAAACCCTATAAAGACATATGGTATTTCACCAGGAAATACACACACTCTCATACTTTCTCTTTTATTCATAAAGATTCAAAACTCTCTTATCAACTTGAGCATAAGAGAGTATTATGTAGATAGATCTTCCCATGTGTTTCAATCCTTAGGAGCATACATCAAGATTCTCCAATTCATTCAGATCTTTCCATCTGTCCGAAGGTCCACACTCTAGATCCCGGTGAGAACACTTTTGAAATTATTATTGAAATTTGGTTTAATTATGCTATTGAGACGAATTTCTCTAATATTTTCAGTTAAGTTAAGGATTTTTGCTTAATAAAAAATAAAACAGAGATTCATACCTTACTCATCTATTTTTGTTCAAGTGAAAATAGAGTTGAAAGTAACCTTGTTTTCGATCTTATTTTTGTCCAAGTAAAGGAGTTTTTTTTTTTGTTCAAGCAAAAACAACACTACAATTCAACCTAGTTTTTGTTGAGTTTCATGCTCAAGGTAAAAAAAACCTTTTATTCTTTTGATATCTTTAACTCAAAGAATATGAATGTTTTTATATATGCAAAATGAATATTAAAATGTATATTTGATTGATTTGTGGTTTCATTTGAAATAGTTATATTATATTACAATGCATATTGAGACTCGTGGAACTTATATTTAAGGTCATACATTATGGATGATATGAAACTATTGTTTAATTTTATTTATTTATTTATAGGTATGAACATATATACATGTGTATGTGTTTGTATGTTCATATATAAGTATGAACATATATACTTATCTCTTGTCGAACTTGCATGTTTGCTGATCTTGTCTCCTGTCGAGCTTGTTGCTTGTTCGTTACAAAATAATCTACATCTCCATAATTTTGCTTCATGAGATTGTCTGAGAGTTTTTCGAGCTTACTGCTTGTCTCGTATCAAGTTTGTGTTAATATTTCTTCCACCGAACTTGTTTCCATGATTAGCATTTAGGTCAAAGTGAAAAACTTAACTGAAAAATGAACTGCCAGATTGTTGAGTTGGTAAGATAACAAAATCTCGATAAAGAAAAAACAAAATATTTCGTTTAGATTTGTTAGTGGCATGCCCTTTTTATATAAAGTCATATTAAAGAAGCAAGTTGTTTCTTCTTTTAATAATGTTTTAACTTTTTGTTAGTTTTTTTGGGTTGACTTTTAAAAAGTTTTTTTTTTTATGATGGTTCTAATTGTATTATTTATAGATTTAATAATTTTAAAAATATTTTTTTAGTTAAAAGATATATTATTTATTCCGTGGCTAAAAGTCATTTAAAATATTCTAGAAGAAAAATATTACTAATTATTAAATAAAATAAATGGTCAAGAGTTGGTTATATTTGAAAATAAAAATAATGATATTTAAGACTAGACAAAAGAAAAGGAAAAACTTTATTGAAAAGAAGGCACACTTTGCATGACTCTGCAGATTTCACATAGTTGGTGTACTTCCTTCAAATTACGATTGGACAGGTGGGCTTGCATTGATGAGCTGCACGCGGCGTTGGGCCCAATCAATGTGGGCTGGTCAGTCCACAGAAAACCAAAACCGCCATTCAATTTTGGTATCCTTGATTCCAACGGCAGTCCACAGAGACAAAACACACACTCACCAACTTCGCGTGTGCGCTTCCTAAGACCCTAGTCTCTTTTGCTATTGTCGTCTCCTCAACGCAACATCATTATCACCATCACTATTTAAACCCCTCTTAACCCTTTTTCTCGTGTTCACTTCTTCCCCAATCTCTCACCTACCTTGCTATCTCCGTTCAACTACCTCATCGTCTTCTTCCTCCTCGATCATGTCTCACTTCAAGGGCAAGTACCATGGTACTTCTCTTCCTCTATCTCTCACTCTCTTTTACTTCGATCTATTCTCATATCAGTCGTTTGTGTCTAGATCTAACTGTTTCATATGTTTATCGATTGATCCGTTTATTTTATGCGTTTGTTTGGATTAATCTGAACTTGTTTGCGTGGATTTAGATCTGAGAGATTCAGATCTGGTTTTTCATTCGAATTTTTATGGAAAGCTCGTGTGTGACTGTTTATATATGTGCTCTTTCGAGGGATTTTGTTGTGGTTTATGAATTCTGAGTCGTTGTTGATGGTCTAAGGTTTCTTTGTCTTGCCTGCTGTTTTTACTCCACATCTTTGTTCAACCGATGAAGTTCAACTTCTTTCCTGTTTATTTTGTTCATGTTTTGGATTTGTCTATGATCGATGCTGTTTTGTTTTTGGGAAGTTTGGAATTGGTGTCTGTATGGTTCTGTTGATTGATGATTTTGTTTGCAGATGAGCTTATTGCAAATGCTGCCTACATTGGCACTCCTGGAAAGGGTATTCTTGCTGCTGATGAGTCGACAGGTACGATTGGTAAGCGTTTGGCCAGCATCAATGTAGAGAACGTTGAGTCCAACAGGCGTGCTCTTAGGGAGCTTCTTTTCACTGCTCCTGGTGCTCTTCAATACCTCAGTGGAGTCATCCTCTTTGAGGAAACCCTCTACCAGAGCACAGCTTCAGGTACTCAATTTTCAAGGATCTTAATTTGTTTAGTTTGTGATGAACATTGCATCATTGAGTTTCAAGATAAACTGTGTTACGTCAATCAATGTTCTAAATTGTGGTCAATTTTGTGGTGATCATTGACTTTGCAGAAAATTGTGGTCAAATGTGGTCGATGCAGGCACAATTATACCACCGTTTTTGTTGGGAACTTGTTTTATAAGTGAAAAGTTAGAAACAATTCAATATGTGTTTTTGTTGTTCATGTAATTATGTAAATCTTTATTGTCTTATTGATAAATTCTAATTTTTGTTGGAGACTAAACTTTAAACACCTAAGGAATTGCATTAAGTTTTGTTCTATTTCGAAACCTTTAATTCATGATCATTTTTTCTTTTTCCCTTTTTGGTGCCAATATGCTTTTTTTACTGGTTGAATCGTCTTCATTTGAATGAAGATGGATCATAGTGTCATATATGTTACACTACTAACCTTGTTGTAAATGGATTTTACGTAGGCAAGCCCTTTGTTCAGTTGTTGACGGAGGCTGGTGTGCTTCCTGGTATCAAGGTTGACAAGGGCACCGTTGAGCTTGCCGGGACCGATGGGGAAACCACCACTCAGGGTCTGGATGGCCTTGGTCAGCGTTGTGCCAAATACTATGAAGCAGGTGCACGATTTGCCAAATGGCGTGCCGTGCTAAAGATTGGTCCCAACGAGCCATCAGAGCTCTCCATCCACGAGAATGCCTATGGCTTGGCCAGATATGCTGTCATATGCCAGGAAAATGGGTTGGTTCCCATTGTTGAACCCGAGATCCTTGTTGATGGACCTCATGACATTCACAAGTGTGCCGCTGTTACCGAGCGTGTCCTTGCAGCATGCTACAAGGCTTTGAATGATCACCATGTTCTTCTTGAGGGAACTCTGTTGAAGCCAAACATGGTGACACCTGGATCTAAATCTGCAAAGGTTACTCCTGATGTGGTTGCTGAACACACTGTTAGAGCCCTGCAGCGAACTGTACCTGCTGCAGTTCCTGCGGTAGTTTTCTTGTCTGGTGGACAGAGTGAGGAGGAGGCAACCCTCAACCTCAATGCCATCAACCAGGTTAAGGGGAAGAAGCCATGGACACTCTCTTTCTCTTTTGGAAGGGCACTTCAACAGAGTACCCTTAAGGCATGGGGTGGAAAAGAAGAGAATGTGAAGAAGGCTCAAGAAGCCTTATTGATAAGAGCCAAGGCTAACTCAGAGGCAACTCTTGGAACCTACAAGGGTGATTCAAAGCTTGCTGAGGGTGCCGCAGAGAGCCTCCATGTTGATAACTACAAGTACTGAGAAAAGTTCGAGACTAGTGCGGGTAGGAATCGGGTGACAACCGAATTTCTTGCTAATGAGTATTGTGGTTTGACTCCTCCCTAAATAATCGTTTGAAATTTTGCTTTTTTGTTTTAGTGTTCTGCAATATCATTTTAGTTTCAATGTATTGGTCAAACAAGTGCAAATGGAGGGGATTTTAATTTGTTTTCCACCACATTTCTAAACGAAGCTGTGTTATTTACAATTCTCCCCGTTTTGTTTTCGTTCTGCATAATCATGAAATCGATAAATGGAAGGGTTTATGATATTCACCTTCCTACCTTTTTAATTCATCAATATTTCGTGAATGTATTCAGGATTACATACATATGTTGACTTTGTTATTTAAAAATTGTTTAATCTCCGAATTTTTTTGTGAAAAATGTGCTGTATGACGCCAATACTCAATAAATATCTAGATTATGGGTTGCTTATATTTCTTTGAATGATCAACACATGTCACATAAAGATAAAATCATCTTCGAAATATATGTGTGGCTTTTAAATTATCTTCTTTCTAATGCAACAGTCAATTGATGAAGTACTCTAGAATCACCCTATTATTGTCCTTTTATTCAGATTAATTATTGTATTAATTTATTAATACAATTATAAAATGAAAAGATTGGACTTGTTTTAAAATATTATCACTCATAAAATTAGTGCTGAATAAAAAATCTCATAAAATTAGTTTGTTTGAATGAGCATTGAAAGAGCTGATATCAAAAAGTTTTTTTTTACCAAATTGATTCGAGGAAACATGATTTATATTTAAATGTTTCTATTAAAATAGTAAAAGCGAATTAATCGCAATATACAAACTTTAAACTTAGAATTTATTTCTCAACATGTAACAATCTATTTAAAATTACATTAAATAATATTTCAAAGTCATTTCAAATAATAAGTAAAGGATCAATAATGGTCTTAAACAGGTAAACAAAAGAATGAAATTTGAGTCATTGTGTTGTGTTCTAAGATCAGAATCTTTAGCATACAGAAGTGAGTTGTGCATAAACTCAACCCCTTCATCCTAATTATATCGTGCATGATGGTTTTCATATTGGAAGAGCAAACTTGTTATTCCCTCTAAACATACCTTGGTAAATCAAATTTTACAATGAGTTCTCTAGTGATAGAATATGTTGGATTTAAAATTTAAAGTTTAGGAATTAGGGTGTGTTGGATTTACAATAATTATGAAATAACTACTCATCAATTTTATTAGTAGGAAATATACATAAGGTGTAATGATTACGTGAATTTTTAATATGGAACTGGAAAATGGAAAACAAAAAAGGTGTAATGAGTGAATTTTTAGTAATATTGCTGTAAATTAATATATAAGATACATAATTACGTGAAAAATAAATATTTGATTTTTTTTTAATTTAAAATAAATTAGTTATGATTTTTTTTTAACTTAGATTATTGATTTCAAGATTTTCATTTTAAAGGAATGAAAGTGAAATAATTAACCAGATACTTTTAATTAAAATTGGAAAGTTCTTGCAACAACTAATTTGAGAGTAAAATATTTGTTTTCTTATTCTACCGAGGGTTTGATTTTAACAAATAATCATATAAAGATAAGCTAGTGTATCTTTAATTGAATTTAAATTCTGATCAAACTAATTAGTTGCATAAATAATATTATAATATAAATGTTTTCAGATATTTGTACAAATGATATAGCCATAGAAAATACAACACGTTTAAATTTTAACCAAAATTTAAACATAGAAATAAATAATTTAAATTTTTTTAAATTGCATTTAAATGATATATCTTTAACACTTAATTTATGGATTAAAATGGTTTAAGAAAAACTGACTCAGAATCCTCTTCCCGAAGTTAACATAGCAAAAAAGAGATACAACAAAACCTCATGGGAAAAAATGACTGCGTGCTATTACTACTAACAAAACCAAGTGGGGAAAACTAACCTTAACCTCAACAAAAATGGAAGCAGTTAAACTGTGAATCTAACTGCAGCAACATGTGTCTATCAAACCAGACAGCTATGTTACCATACTCTGCAATGACTACTTCATTACATACATATGCACATACATATTTTACATTCTTATCAACAAGTCTCTGAAAAGTCAATCCTACATACCTCCTTAACTGGCCAAAAAAGCAATGGAGGCAAATTCCGCACAAAAGTAATGAAGAACTACTACTTGTAAGCTGTTTAAGATCTCACATACGCCCATATATTAACAATGACTGTTACTGAAACCAACACAGTTGCAGAAACTGCAAGAACATAAGACCACATGCCACGGTTAGACGAAACCTTTGAAGTGTGATGCCCCCTTCTGCTCTCTTTTGAGATGAAGGATTCTGCAGTTGCAACATGCTGCCGAGTAATCTTTCCCAATTCAGATGACTCAGGAGATTCCTTCTCTGATTCATCCACATCATTACAGCTGCCAGAACTATCATCGGTAGCATGGTTTTCTGAAGCATTCCACTCCTGAAAAAAGAGGAACATAGTCACAACTGAGTTAGATATCCAAGTTAAATGAAGAAACTGCTTACCCTAGAAATGGTGGCTTTTGAATTATGGTCTTCTGGGGCTGAAGCACAACTTCCATCTTTCGGCGCGACAAGTAATCGTATTCTCCTTGGTGCATTGCCTTGTGATTGTACCATTCCATTCATGTTTGGCTGTTCATTTCGTCCTTGACGAGTCCTTATTCTGATTCCAGTATCACCATTAACAAACGTATCAAAGTCTCTTAGTTGCCCACTATTTTTGATCGGATCATCTACCTGACCCATAGAACCATCGTTTGAGAAAGCCATCTGAGGAGTGTTCTGAAATAATCCTACATTACTCTTCTGCTCAACTGCCTCCTTAGGATAACCATGTAATGCCTGCAGATTCTGCAGCAGCAAATAAAACTGACATTAGACAAGGGGAACGTTGCAAATCATGCTATATAAACTCACTAGAGTGATATAACCAAACTTGTAATTTGATCTCATCTTAATAACTACAGAATTGGGTGTTTAAGAACTAATACAAGTAATTTTGATTGCAGCAATGTAGAATAACTAAAGCAATCGGTGCTATTACTCACCGTCATATTGGTCATTTCCACATCTGAGTCACTGCCAGATCCATTGTCCCTGACATTGAGGAAGGATGAGCCTAGCTCTAGACTGCTAGTATCATAGGAGATGGCGTCCCAGTTAACCGAGTCAAAAAAGTCGGACATATTGTTATTTGTACCATACTGAAGTTCTGATTGATAGTAAATTTCCGGTGGGAAATGAGCATGGACTGGGGAGAATAATTTGTCATCTAATTGCTGGTTTGTTGGGTCATAAAAATCCTCAAAGTTAAATGGCTGATCCTGCTGCATATAGTTAGTAAACCAACAAATTCAATGTTTTGAAACAAAATTAGGGGGAGGGTGAAATCAAGGGAAAGGAAGAAACAATAGATGAAAACTAAAGCAGTCAATCTAACCTCTGCAGCTGGTTTTACAATTTGATTTTGTGCAGCAGGAGCATCACATCCATCACTATGGGAGTCAACTGCAGTTATAATGTTGGATATTGCTTCCTCAGAGTTCTCATGGATAACTGTCAGCGGCTTTTCACCCTCAGTGATTTGTGAGGAAGATGCTGGATCCAGAGATGAATCAGATTGTATTTCATCTGGAGAGTGATTAGCAGTCATAGGGGTTGAAGCAGTCCGCTCCACATCCTCACCATTTGAACCTTCAAGACTCTCGTCATGTTTCTTAAATAACCGACAAAGGACGTACGGATTCTGTGATTAGTCAAATCAACCGGATTAAAAAGTCAGCAACATATCTCATGGATACTGTGAGATAGACATAAATTGCAGAAGCTTTATGCTAAATAATATATACTGATCTGTAGGTACAACCTTATAAGGGTTACAATCACTTGGATCTGACATAACGGAAATGCGTAATAGTACATTTAAAGATGCAATATAAGAACAAGAAGATCGTTTAGAATCAAAATAACTAAGTGGAGAAGCAATTCAAAGAGAAACACACTAGGTAATATATATATAATTGACAAAAACTTGAAAAAAACTTCTTACTACATTAAACCCTGAGAGTTTTACCACATAAGAAGGGAAAGCAGAGCCCCCTCAAACTTGAAAAATTTTGAAAGGAAAACGATACAAGACACAAACATTAAAAACAAAAAATCAAACAATCGACTTTGCTTTACTCAATTGTCACAAACATGTAACCAACCCTTAACCCAGAAGAAGAAGGAACGAAAATAAATCATCATTCATCACATCAAACATTGAGGGACAAAAGCCAGCTTTACATCTTAAACACCTCCGGAGGGAAAAAACAATAGAGCTATTAAAACTTATAAACAATTTAATGTCAAAACACCATGGTAACAAAGATGAAAAAGCAAAAATAGCAAACAACAAAAGTAGGAGATAAGAGTAGACCTGTCCAGGATTGGTACCATCGAGCTCCTTCAGTGTAGGCCTGTACTCATGCATAACCCAATTGGTCCTCTTCCCCTTCGGTGCACGACCAGTATAGAAAACAAGAGTCTTTTTCATTCCGATCAAAGCAGAACCAGACTTAATCTTTCGATCCTTCCCCGTTGCTTTCCAATACCCATGGTTCGTAGCTCGGTTCAACCTGTGCCCATTGGGATACTTCCGATCCTGCGGACAGAAGAAGAACCACTCTGGATCCTTGTTCCGTACCACTGACAAATCTACATCAAACAAACCCCACCCCAACAAAACCCAACAAGCACGAACAATATAAGCAAATCAAACAGCATAGCCACTTTCCATATCTAACAATTCAAAACTACCTTTCTTCCTCAAAATAAGAACCAAACTTGAATACACTACCATAGAAATTTGATCTCCAATTAAAATCCACAGTTCATCCTTAAACCCTCTTCTAATCAACAAGATAAAATGCTGATTATGATTACAAAACAACAAAAGCTGTACTTAATTTTAGTTCAAAAGAAGCATCATAAAAAGAAAGAACTAACCCATCAACAGTACAAAAATATCAGTAAAGCAAAAATACTAAAACTTTCCCAATTACACAAAAACTCCAACTAAAATTTCCAGATAGAATAAGAAAAAGAAAATACCAGGCAAATCCCAAGGCTCCCATTTGCAGACATCAATCTCACGGATAACCCAGACATCGTCCCCGTTTCCGTTGATCTTCGAGCGCAGGTAGTAATCAATAAGCTCTTCATCGGTGGGACGGAAACGGAAGCCCAGCGGCAGCGTATTGAGAGACAGCACCGCCGTACGCGGCGGCGGGTAACACTCGACAACGGCACCCATGAGGGTGAAGCAAGTTTTGACAACACCGGGAAGGCAAAGAGAGAGAAAAAGGGGAGAAAGGAGAAAACTTGGAGATAAATAAGGTGAAAATGAAGTGGGAATCGTAGGGATTCTGGGGAATTTAGGAGCTTTTTTGAGTTTTCCGTCGTGAAAGGTAAAGGAAGTTGCTCGGAAAGTGAAGGTGGATGATGGGTGTGTTATTTTTGTTACATATTATTGTGTGTGAATATAAATTCCTCGTATATGCGCTGAATACAACGTAGATGTCGAAGGCGTGAGGGTGGCGAGTGAGGGTAAAACCGGAAATGGGAGTTGGTGGGAAAAGAAGTACCGAACGAGATGACGACACGTGGAAGAAGCGTTTCAAGTAGTTGTCTTGGTGATTAAGGAAACGAGAGTTACTTAGCAGCAGTAGTGTGAACAAGTGGAAGAGGCGTTTCAAGATTTTGGATTGAAGAACTTGTTGTAGCATCACAAAACGACAACGTCCACTAACACCCACGTCTTCTTTCTATTACCTTTTCACTTCTCTTCATTCAAGAAAAAAAAATTATATTATAATTATTATCTTTATTTTTTATATTTATTATGTTCTTTATGGTATAAACAATTTATTATAATAATCTAGATTTTTTTTTTCTTTTAGAACAGCAGTTCCTTTTAGGATAGAGATTATCTTTGAACTATGTTCTTGTTACTTTCTGCTTCTGACAGAGCAGTGTATTGTATTGTATTGAAGATTTTGTTTTCATTTTCATTTTTCGACAAGTTCGTTACTTTATATATTATATATATAATGTTACTTTTATGGTGATCGTTAATGGTCTGTGGTGGATGGATGGCTCAATAAAGAGTAAAGCGATTTATGCTTTTCATTTCTTTTCTCTCTTTTTTATTTTCGTTTTTAATAAATATTCAGATTGGATTCTCTTCTAATAAAATAGTAATATATCTAATAATATATTATGATAATATTTTAATATTATTTATGCGTTATTTTATATTTTTGTTCAAAATTATTTCACATTAATAATAATTATAAATATAATAATTCAAATAATATATAAATAATGTTAAAATATTATTAAAATATCATTATCTTAATAACTTGTTAGCATTAACTATTTCATTCAACTTTGAAATAAACTTAAAAGTATACAACATTTTCATCATTGCTTGTTGATAAGTTTTCTTACATATGGTTTTGAAACACTTTTTGTTGAATGTATTGGAAAAGTGATCATTTTTATAAGGGTTGATTAAGTTTTTATTTTTTATAAATTTAGATATTTTTAATTAAATGACAAAGACTCAAATAAAGTAATACAAATTTTGAAAACTCAATAAAAATTAAGTTACTTTAATAAACACATTTATAATATTCAATCATTAATTTTTAAAACATTCATTCGTTATAACGTAAATAAAAAATTTACAATAATAATTAAAGTAAAATCTTACTCCTTTGGTCAGGTGAAGTGTTATATATATATATATATATATATATATATATATATATATATATATATATATATATATATATATATATATAATTTAAAAAGTATAAAGAATGTGACTGACAATTAATTAGCTATGGAAAATTGGTAAAATATAGGTAAATTGATGAAAGAGGATCATATATAAAAGAATGCATAATTTAATTTTTTAAAAATAACATTATATCTAATTTTGTAGCATTATAACTTAAATAACCGAGCCTCCCTTGAAAAAGTATATTTTAAGTTATAACATATAATTTTAGAAGAATACGAGTAAGAAATGAAGTATTAACTTAAAATGATAACAATTAAGCCATTTTTGAAAAATATATTCTAATATATTGAAATATATAAAACATATATAACATTTTAAACTGTGTAAATACGTATAATATGTCTCTCCGTTCTAATGTGTGATTTTTTTAGTTTGAATGGCATTATATTACTAGAATCACTGAAAACACATATGCTAATGGTTTTGTGTATTCGGATATTTATTACGTTATTTTATTTATTGAATTAAAATTCAACCATTATAATAATTTTTATAACTTTTAATTTATATATATATATATATATGATTTATTTATTCATTATGCACTTTTTATTTAAATTAGATATATTATTTGATAATTTTAAAATAAAAAATTAAGGAAGATAACATATATATAGGATAGTGCAGAAAATTTTGAACTTATAGAAAATAAATGGAACTGATGAATGAGAGAGAATAAGTTTTCACCATTATTTAAAAGAAAAAAAAATTATATAAGATTAAATAGTAAATGGGAAATTAAAATGTGAAAAAAAAAACTCCCTTATATAATTTTAAATAAATAAAGTCAGCAATGAATTAAGATTACTGTAATTATAATCTGGAATCGTCATTGTGAAAATGTGAACTTATTTAACATAATAGATTTTTATATAATATGATCCACTTGATCTTATTTAATTACATCTAATATAGTTTAATTAAACTTATTTTAATAAGATATTTTTATTATAATATAATTTAAAGATGCAATTGTAATTTATTTAAAAATACATCAATATATGTGTGTGTAAGATATATAGTTTATAACAATCCAAATTAATAGTATACTTAAAAGCAAATATATGTTTCATATTTCTTATGAGCTTATTCACCCGTTAAAAAATAAAAAAATTATATTATTTTTATTCAATTCATAATTCTGAAGAATGAATATATATTTCCAGATATTTAAATATGAAAGTTAATATATATATATATATATATATATATATATATATGACCAAAATATTAAAAACCAACATTAAGACTAACAATTATTAAAATAAATAGAAAGGTACTTCTTTGCATACTACTAATAAATTATGGATAATAATCCTTACTAAAATTTAACAATTTAATTAACAAAAATATTATTAAATTAGTGTTTAGAATGTTATGTTATAATTAATCTTGTTTTCAGACTTAGTACACAAATTAACAGTTTTAAAATATCTAAATTAAGCAAAATAATATGAGTGCTCACTATAAAACGTTATATATGTCATACGAGAAACGACATATATATATATATATATATACATAGGAAAAGCGCGAGATTTTTTTTTAAGACAGAGACCTTATCCTATAATTTATATTATCATAAATGTTGGAACATAGCTTTAATCACATGTATGAAATCCTACTAAAAAACAGTAGAAAGAAATGAAGCAATAAAAGTGGAAGCTGTTCTACGATCATTTAGGAAAAAATGAAAATATGTTTAAAGTTGAATAAAATAATAACATCATGAAGAATGAAATGTTAATATTATATAACATGTTAAAAGTTAAACTTTGAATGAAGTAACATCCCAATAAATATAGATTTAAACTATACATATTTTAAGGAGTCATCAATAATAATATTAAAGAACAGTAGAGAATAAGTCAATGTACATAGTAAGAGTATATATAAATATTTAGAAAACTTATACTGTACATGAATTAGGATTCTTAAACAAAATTACAACTTAGACCGAACGGTTCCTACAAAAGAGAGATTACACCGAATAGTGATGAAAAGGACTAATTCACCGAACGGTTATCTAAATACAATGATTAGACATGACCTATTGTTCAGACAACTCTACAATATCTTCAGGATGCTCAGTCTGCAACGCTTCCTCCAACGAATCAATATCACCTCCTGCTCACATCCATTGGATGATCATTGCATTGAAGAGAACGACCGAATGGTAGACAAAAATAGAAGACAAAAATAGGGCAAGCTTATGTAATTTAATTAATTCAGTTAAAGAGAAAATAAGTCCACAAACACATCCAATTATACACTCATCATCAAAGTATTTCAACAATGACCGACCACACATACATAATAAAAACGACCACTTTACACAGACTGTCTGGACTGTATGAACTATGTAGTTACGACGTTTGTACACCCGGGTGGAACATAGCTGGGATGCCCTCAACAGCTGCCACCCGAGGTTAGTCCAGTGAAGCTTACCTCGGTACAAAAATACCCTGAGGCTAAAGGACCTTATGCCATTCCCACGCATGAGTTACCCTCCTCTACATGAGGTGGAGTAATCACGGAATATCACGATAAATGACAGCTTAACTTAGCCATGTTCATACTTTACCATACAAAATCAGTCATGAGACATTCCTCCTTGGAATTCTCTTTAAACATCCATATCATTCATTTCATATACAACATAAAATCTATCATCTTTCCCCAACCATGTAATCAACTCGAACAATATATCAACATTACATTCATGAATAATTCTTAAAGAAAGCATTTTGGTAACTCAAGAATATGACCGAACACTTTGTAGTTTTGACCGAGCACTTAGAGTTTTGAATAATTATTTAGTTATATAAAGATGTTCTCTTCAAGAAGTTGAGTAACAATACTAGACCGACCACTCTATGAAGGACTGAGAGTTAATGTAAAACCGAACGCTACAAAAATCCAGTTATTAATCTAAAACTGAGCATTTTAAAGACCGAGTGCTAGTTAATGACCAAACACTCTATATTATTTCAATTATATAACTAAAACATACAATATTATTACTTAACTTATTCTTTAATTCTATTTCAGAGAGGGATGAACGAACACATGCAAGTTGAAATGCACTTGCATGCATAGAAAACTCAGAGACTTCAAGGAATCAAAAGAATTTGATCTTACCAACTCTAATCAGAAACCGATCGGTGCAAGCGAGAGAGCTTGGCACCAGGAACGTTCAGGTGCTGCCTGGAGAATGATCGGAACAGTGAAAGGGTGAAAATTTGTAGAAAGAAGTTGCAGAAATCTTAGAGAGAAGGAGGAGGGTTTGAGTTTCAAAAATTTTGGAGAAAAGGGCTTTGCATGCAGAAGTGGCACCAGATTTTGAAATCCCACTTTAAATATGGCCTCCAAAACCGATTGGTCCACTCGTCTGCTATCACATATGTTCTCCATTTTCTGAAATTCACATTCTCTTTCTTTGCCACCCGGATCCCACTAGCTGGGGAGTTAAATGATCCTGACAGTTGGCAAGAAAATAATATATAATTTTATGAATAAAAAGTTGACAATCTTTAAATTAGGACTTCAATGTCTATGGGCAAGAGGAATATCTGGTGTTATAGATTTATCAAGAATTTGACCCTCTAGATGAGTACGTGAAGAGATATTAGCCTTTTAGATGAAATTATATTTTTTAAAAATGTTGAAATACATCTGGTTAGAACAAATTCAAGTGATTTTTTAATTTAGGATTAAATATGCTTTTAGTCCCTCAACTATTAGTGATTTTTGGTTTTAATCCCTACTCAAAAACATTGATAGCATTTAATCCTCTTAATATTAAAATATGTAAAGTTAGTCCCTAAAAATGGATGGCGTTAAATGTTCTCTGAGATGGCTAACGACGTGCCACATCTGATTCCAACTTTCATGTTTAGTGTGTGCCACGTTTCAACTTTTTTTTTTTAATTTTTTTTTTCTAACGCCCCTTCTTCCTCCCTTTCCGGCTCCGACCTGTCTCCCTACCGGCGCCAACATTTCTCGCTTTGTCTCCATCACCGGAGTTTTATTAAAAAGAAAGAGCAGCAAAAGCAACATATATTCTTCTTGTTCTTTCCCTTCATCTTCAAATTTGTGTTTTATCACCTCTGAATGCCACTCCCTCAATCGAAGTTTCTGGAACTCCAATGCCCTCATTCCTTTCTTCACTACATTCTCCATGCCTTTGCGTTCCACCTAATCCAACTTTGCGGCACTGTGTTTTTTCCGCAACTGTTTCCAATCGAAACCCATTTTATTTAATTTACCGTTTTCAAATTTTAATTTCATTTCTATTTTTGGTTCATGGGGATGCGGTGAATGGGGGAACTCAGATAGGTTCTTCTCTTGTTTGGGGCTTTTCTTTTTTTTTTTCTTTTTCCATCGATCCCTAATTTTCGTTGCCATTTCTGAGATGAATCGGAATCCAAAATGTAAGACGTCTTCAAGGAGAGACAACATAAATTGGGGATCGTGAGTCCACTCAAATTCCTTCATACTTTGAAATTTGGAGAATGTGGAGAGGAAAAATAGGGAGATGAAAAGTGTATTGGATGAGATGAAAATGGAAATTTCCACCGCCAGAAAAGAAGTGGTGCTGCAACCAGAGTGAGCGAAACCAGAATGGAAATTAATTTTGGGTGTTTTCTTGTGTAGGTGACGCATACAGAGGAATGAATGGAAACCTTAATTTTTCGAGAAGGATCTTCATCTGCCAGTTATGTGTGTTGATGTCGTGGATCTTCATCTGCTTATGTAATACAGTTTTTTTTGTTCGTGTGAATTTAGGTTCATCAATTAGGGAGGATCTTGAATGTTCCTAAGGTATTTCCTGATGTATACTTTGTGTTGATTGATGATTACCTTTACAAGAACATAAAAGAAGAGGATGAGAAAAAAGTGTAGCAAAACAAATTGCAGAGTGTGGTCACTGGCGTGGAATCTGGGTTGTAGAGAAGATCTCACCGGCTGAGGAACGGAGGGAGTCGTGGGGTGGAGATGAGGAAGGTGAAGGTGGAGGTGACGATGGAGTAATAGGATAAGAAGAAGAAGAAGAAAAAGAACGTTGAAGCTGGAAAAAGACTGTTGCCCTTTGTTTCAGTTTGTGCGAGTGAGAGGTCTCTCTGTATTAGGTGGAGTTGCAAACACAACGTGGCAGAGAGAGAATAATGAAGTTGGAAGAAGACTTGGTAGAGCCGTTAGTCAGGTCAACCAAAACTTAACGTCGTCCATTTTTAGGGACTAACTTTACATGTTTTAATATTAAGAGGATTAAATGCTATCAATGTTTTGAGTAGGGACTAAAACCAAAAATCACTATGATAGTTGAGAGACTAAAAGCATATGTAACCCTTTAATTTAACCAGTTATGAGATTCAAAGTTAGTTTTCTAGTTTGGAAAATGTTTTTACACTATATGTTGTAAGAAAAGGTGTAAAAGAACCATTGGAAATGGGTAAGAATAAAAGTAGTTTCTTATAAATAAAATTTGATTATTTTATTATTAAAAAAATTAAAAAAATTAGTTAATTGAATGTTATTTTATTAAAGTTTTTATTTATTAAAGGTGGTTGGATTTTTTTAAAATCTAATATAGATTTAATAAAATAGAGTGAATAAAGATATTTTAACTAAATCAACTAAGACTTTTTAATCAATTCAAATTGTATTAAATATAAATTGAATTGTCAATTAGATTAAATTTTATTACATATAATATATTTGACTATTAAGTTTATTAAACACAGATAAAATCGACTCAATTCGACTTGGGTGAGGATTATCTCATCTCAATATGAATTAAAGTGACTTAAGATAACTTGGACTTAGATCAACTTGACTCAACCTGATTATAAACCAACTCAACCCAACCTAGTTTTATATTGACTTAACTCAACTCAAGCCTGAACTTTCTTGACTTAACATGGGCTTGTGTCAACTCAATTTTACTTGGGTTTGAGTCGACTTAACTCGATGCGGGTGTTGCTTCCTCCACCACTACCCTTTGCTCTCTTCCCCTCCTCATTCCTGTTTTACCCCTCCCTCTACCTCTTCATTCCAGTTTTATCCTTGAATGGTTATCATCTTCTTCTACACACATAAAACGTAGCACACAACAAGCAAACAGAGACTAAACCAGCCAGTAAACCAAACATGCACACATTCAAAGTAGTGAAATCAAATATCTATGCATACTACAAAGTAATGAAAACCAACCTGAGGGTAGACCAATGAAGATATGCACGCACCAATCACTACCAACGAACCACCATCGCATCACACAACCACACCACCATGAACAGAGAGCAAAGGGAAAGTTGGGGTGAGAAGAAACGGATCTCACCCAAAGAGAGAAGAGAGTGAGATAGAGGTGGGAAGAAACAGATCTCAAAGAGAGAAAGAGTGAGAGAAAGTTGGGGGTGGGACTGAGAGTGAAAGTGAGGAATTATTTAGGATTTGGTAAATAAATAAGGTTAAAAGTAAAATGGTTAAAAATTAAAGGGTAATTTTGCCATTAAAAAATTTATGGGGATGTGGAGGGAGAAGGGATGGTGGTAGAAGGAGAAACACTATCTCGATGTAGGTTCAGGTTGACTTAGCTCCAGTTGGGATTATGTCAACTCAGCTTAACCCTAAGCCTAGTATGACTCATCTAGATTCGAATGTCATGAGGCTCAACTCGACCTTCAACTTGGGTCGAATCGACTTGACCTTTAACCCAAATTGATTTCTCTTGATTTTCGACCCAGGTCAACTCTTTTCAAAATCTAAAAACTGATTAAATCCAAATTTGATTATGTAAAATATGACATGAGTATCCAATGATATGTCCAATCCAGTTTTAATAAAAATATCACTATAACATTTATACAAATAATAAATTTAGTTCCAATTGAGAGATGGAAAACATTGCTCAATTTTAAAAACAAATTATCACTAAATTGAATCAGAAAAATATATATAGAGATTGAATTGAATATTACCTGGCATGTCACAAACCTTTTACGTAAATTTTAAAAGAGAAATGAAAAAAATAAAAACTACAAACTAATATGTGACAGTATTCTAATACTTATGGTAATAACTTAACTTAATAAGGTTTTAAAATTTGGAATTCAATTGAAAAAAAACAAAGATAAAAACTAACTTGAAAATTTCTAACCAAAATTAGAATCAAATAACTAGTTAAACTTAAGTATAATTATGAACGTATGTAAAATGTCATTAAATATGATAGTTGACACTCATATATAAAAATAATATATTAAATAATATATATTATGGTAATTAACTTTATTTGCTAATCATTTATCTGATTCACATACCCTATAATTTTGATTTACCTTTTTATGGAAATACAACTCATTCTCACACGGAGTATAGACTTAATCTCATATGTTCTATTTTACTTCTTTATATCTCATTCTCAATATCATCTAATTTTATTTGCATGTCAACTATCAACCTTTCCACATCACCTTAAACTATCCATTTTCTTTTTCGATAATAACAAGAATTATTAATGTTAAAAAAATTAATAATAAATTTGATTTCTATTAATAAAAACACTTTTGGAGTGCATGTTGTAAAACCTCAATAAAATGGTATTTTAGAAATGGTGGTAGTTTAAAAATAATAAGATTTTGTTGTTTTAATATTAAACAGTTTTATTATAAATAGTTTTGTTATAAACAAGTTTCATTATTTTAAAACATATCATCACTTTAGAAACCACTTTTCTAGAGTTTTATACCTTCTCTCTAAGAGTTATAACTCATGAGTCATCTCTTTGACGATGAGGAGGTGCCTAATCGACCATGGTGATGAGGTCTACATTCTTATCCAACCAGTTTCTGTAATAGAGTAAGTAAGTTTTGACTCCTTTTCCTCTCCCATTCTTAATATGTTTTTAGAAAAATCTTGTATTATTGCATGTTGGTCATGCTTTTCCTAGTCATTCTTGGTTTATCTAGAGTTTTAAGGACTTTGTCCGTTTTCAATTTGGTGTTTCAGAGGTTCATATAGATATTCCTTGCGTCGACAGAACGTTCTTTAAGTTGGGGTTGTTTTTTGTGAGGTAAGGGAAGCTCGAATTCTTGCTTTAAGTTTGTGTTTGTATCATAAATTTTGTATTGGTATGAATTATAGATGATTTTGGAGAAATTGGTATGATTGAGTGTATACTATGTATGCTTAATTGATGATTTTGATAGTATGATATGGAATATAATTGGAATGGTGTGATTGTGATGTTTCCACTATTATGATTGTGTGTTTGGGAGTGTTATTGTGGATTGAATATGATTTTAAAGCATTTGAAGTAAGTAAGAGTCAATTACTAGAGTTTCAAGCTTAAAAAATAGGTTTTGGTGAGTGGAATTGAGAATTTGGTATTGGAGTGAGATGACAACTGGGCTAGCGTTATTATATGGTTAATTGGGACTTGTTAGAAGAGTTAGATGGTTGAAAACTGATATGGAGCAAAGATTGGGGTTTATTGTTGAAGTTTTGAAGTGTTTTAGTGGAAAAATGGGGGGTTTTGAGTAGTGAGAATTGGAAGTAAGAGGTGTTGATTGTTTTGGACAGTTGGGAGTGTGTTATAAGACCTATTAGGACTTGTCTAGGTTGTTAAATAAGAAAATTTTGGCATAGGACAATTAATGTCATCTTAGGGTGAGTTCTTAGAGGTTTTTGGCGTAATTTGAGGTTTTGAATGGTGAGATCTTGAAACTAAGTGACTGTGAGCAATCTGAGGTGTTGGAGGTGTACTAACTAGTGTATTTGAACCTGGTTATATAGTTGGGAAACTGATATGGAGGTTAGAAAGTGTAGATTTGAGTTTGGGTAGCTTATAGGAGTGAATTTGGGTTTTCATAGGTCAATTTGGGTTTGGAGTGGTCAATTCAAGTTAGAGGTCTATTTTTAGATGTTTCTCAGTGCCTAAGAGTGTTTAGGAATCATTTAAACTTGTGTAGAGAGTCACCAAATACAAAATAGGTGAAGTTTTGAACTTGATGTAGCACTAGGTGCCTTCTAAGGGGCCCTTGGGTATCATTTTTGCGAGAAGAACTCCCCTGAGCACCCCTTGAGTGTTCCCTGAGCAACCCTGCTCCAGGGGTCTGAAAGCTCAATTACCTAAATAAAAGATACAGACAAAATATTACCAAGAGAATGTAGTAAATTTAATAAATGGGGTGCAAAATCTTAAGAAACCATATCATCAAAATCTCATCACTTTTAACATATTTATTAAAGCAATTTAATAAAACTACTACTAGAAAATATATAACTAATATTGACATATTTTTCAATTATTTCCTATCAAACCTATATATAATCATATTAATTATTTATAGTGGAGGAACTAATTTGCACTAATAGCATTTTGAAGTTTATTTTTTTGGAAAGAATAACGAGAGGAAAGGAAAATAATTTTATTGCTTAGAGATATAATTTTTCTCATTCATCACTTTTGCTTTGGGAGAAAAGTGATTCTATAATTTACAAATCTACCAATATAAATCATTAGAAGATGTACTCACATTTCCTCTCCTTTTCAAACAAAATTGTCTAAATAAATTATAAAACTGCTACCACAATTACTAGAAATCTATTTAATGAAATACTAAACATCAATTCTTATACTAAAGTATAGTTGACCCAACTAAAGCGATCAACAATTCATCAATTCATTTATGTTCAAACATCCATATTTATCTTCGAAATATTTATTAATTATAATGCATCATAAAATCAGATGTTCATCCCTGATCTATCATTTAAGTAAATCATCACACTTGCAACGATTTGTAAAGATCAAAATTGGACCTTATGTCTGCATTTACACATAAATTTGAGGATGATAAAAAGCGTTTTCCTAATTAGGAGCCATTTATATTTTTTAAGGGTATGAGTGATCAACCAAATATTCAACAAACCATGTAGAAAAAATTGAATGAATGAAATTGCAAGTGTCACTAGGTACAAAGAAAGGTGTGATGGAAATAAATGAGAACAAGAAAATGGAAGGATAAATGGGTAATGGTTTTCCTTCAGAATACAATACCATATGGATAAGCTATGCCATAAATAAAAAAATCAGAAGAGAAATAACAGATTGGAATGAAATAGCAGCACTTATACAGGAGGGAATGCAACAACTAACCTAGGTTAGGGGTTGGAGATGATCAACAGTGAGGAGAGAATTTTTTAAGGGTTTCGTAAGATAATAAATTAATAAAATAAAATTAGGTGGGTTGGTGAGCCAACCCAACTCACCACGGGTTCAACTCAGATGAGTCGGGTTTAAAAGAGCTGGGTTGAAAATTGACCCGCTAAAATAATACATATTTTTTAAACCCAACTCGGCCCGAACCCGTGGTGGGCTGAGTTAGCCCGCAGGTTCTAACGATTTTGATAGCACTAACATTATGCATATATTCAGACCTCATATACCCTTATGAACATACCCTAATACATTTATTACATCACTTGAATCATCCAAAACCCATCATTATGCATATTATAACCCAAACAACCCAATATTCTACATATGATTATCATATCATCTTTATAACATCTATTTGCATCGTAAAAACCCCAAAACCTCATAAATTTGTTCCCTCTTAGCATTAATACCCATGATGGGATAACCCAACCAAACCATACATACTTTCATAGGGAAAACTGATAACAATTGATTTAACGTGTTTGTGTGTGTATATTTTGTGAACAAATCAACTTCTTCATAGTTTTTACCTTGTTTAATCCTCAAGTTTAGTGTGTTTTCTAGTTTTCTTGTGTTTTATTTAGTATATGCTTGTTTTTACCTCAAATTTCTTTGTTTGAGTGTGTGAAATAAATGAATAGGAAGCAATTCTAATGGAGGAAAACAAGCAAGAACTCAAGGGAACATATTTTGGGACAAGAAAAGATCAATTTGAAGCAAATACCCATGTTAGACGCCTTTGGAGCAAGCAGATCTGCAGAGGAAGGAGCAAGCAGATCTGCAGAGGAAGAGAAAAAGATGCAGTGCAGAAAAATCAGGCCTAGGCCCCCCAAAAGGGGGCTGAGCGCCCTAGAAAGGGGTTGAGCGCCCTAAAAGGGGGTTGGGCGCCCTTCCATTCACAGATTCATTGCAGACTTGGCGCCTGGGCGCCCCAAAAGGGGGCTGGACACCCTTCAACTTGCAGATTCACCAAAAACTTCGCGCCTGGGCGCCTAGAAGTGGGCTAGGCGCGACTTTTGCTGATGTGTCAAAAGTGGGTTATTTAAACATGGGTCTCGCGATTTTTTGGGGATTCTTCTCCTCCTACACTTCATTCTTCACCTAGAGAGATTAGGAGAGGCCCTTGGAGGCTTTTTGGGGTGTTAGGAAGCTCTCCCACTCCTCCTTGGGTCTTCAAGCTTCATCAATGGTGATTTTGCCCCTTTTGGGTTGAGGAAGAAGATGGGTCACAAATTGGAGATGAAGTTGCGAAGGGGAGGCGCACATGGAGCATGGAGCAGTTTCCAAGAACCTTGGGAAGCATCTTCTCTTTGGTTTCAATTTCTTCCCTATCTCTTCAATTTTGTGAACCCTAAGTTCTTCACCATGGAAAGTTTTTCCTATTTGTTGAGATTAGATGTAATAAACTGAATCTTGTGTATTTTGTGATGTTAATACATATGCTTTTCCATTTCAATGTTAGTATTTGATTTATAAGCTTAATGGTTGCTTTGGATTGATCACCCATGCATGAATTATGGTTCTTGATGTATTGGAAAATATGACTTGAACTTAGAACTAAAATTGAACACCTAATTGATGGAATTGAGTTGTTTGTAAATGCATGAGAATGAAGTGGATGAACTCTAGTCTTGACAAATTGTAAATACACTATGTTAAATTCCTTGCACACCAATTATTTGATAAAATACCAAAAAGAGTTTCTTGTGTTGTTTTGTACACTTTGATGTCTAATTGAGTTATAAAAGGAAGAATTGTCATGTGTTGCACAAGTCCCTTGGGAGAGAACGATATTTATCACTTTCTACGCTGCGACCGGTGCTGTTGCCGTTGATTTTGCAGCCAACAAGTTTTTGGTGCCGTTGCGGGGGACTTGTGTTCCAACACAAGGCAATTTGGGCATTTATGGCTCTTTTAGACTTTGTTATTTATTTTGTCTTTGAATGTTGTTTTGTCTGCAGTTGGCTTTAGTTTCTAAGACTTTCCATTGATTTAGTTTGAACTTAATGCCTGTCTCGGGATACGCCATTGAGCTTGATGCAGTTATTGAAAGTTCTTAGGGATGAGATTTCAGTAGCGGAACTAACTAAATCAAGCCAGATGTGCAAATCACCAGGGATGGGGTTGTGTGTTTGGATTCACTATTTTGGAACTTAAGGCAAGTTTGTTGGACTTCTTACACCAAGGGATTGGGTGAGGGTTCGTCATACTTAGGTAGGCACAACAAGAGGGATCTGAGTGTTTTAACTTTAGAAAACAGGGAAAGTGGAATTCTATGCCAATTGTATGTCTGTTTTGTTTGTGTTTCTTTTATGCAGTTTGCCTACATATGTTTATACTTTCCACTTGTTTAGTTTGTGCTTAAAGCTTGTTTCGGGGTATGCCTTAGAGCATGATCTAGTTGTTGGAAGGTCCTAGGGATGGGATTTCAGCAGCCGAACTAGCTAAATCAACCCATATATTAGTAGTCACCCGAGTGACAGACGACATGATTGTGTATTTGGACCCCACTATTTTGGTTCTTAATTCAAGTTTTAATACATTATTATGCCAAGGGATTGGGTAACATGTGTTAGACTTTGATAAGCGCAACAAGAGGGATCTGAGTGTTTTTACTTTAGAGAACAGGGAAAGTAGTATTCATCACCTTAGGAGAGTACTAAGTGATCTTGCAACAAGAGGGATCTGAGTGAGGTTGTTTAGGAAATCCATTTCAATCATTCTGCATATTGGAATTGTTGTTTGGTTGGTGTGCTCACGTTTGCAATTTTTGTTTCTTCTTTTCCTTGTCTATTTGTTTATGTTTTTCATTTTTCTATTTTACTTCTCTATATGTTACTTTTATTTTTATCTTTATGTTTTTCAATTTTCAATTCTCAAATCTTGGTTTCTATAAAAATTGGACTAACGTGTTTGTTCGAGTTTCTTGGTGTTCTTGCAAGTGATAAGTATGAAAGTTGATGAAAAAGAATACATAAGGAGTCAAGGAAGTTGAGCAGCAAGTTGGTCCACCAAAACAAGAGTTTGCTTTTTCTTTCCCTTTCTATTTTCTTTTCTTGTTTTTTGATAATAAGTGTGACTACGCTGGTTTGACAAATATGATGCATTAGTTATGTGACTTTGAGTAAGTTTTGCATGACTTTGAGGAGAACTATTTGTGTTTGCTCATAAATTTGTTTCTGAATACATTGAGAATGTGTTGTGATTAGTGAAAACTTATGCTTGTGGTTTTTCTCATGTGGGTATATCAAGAGTGTTGTTATTGTTTATATTGTGGTTAATGATTATGGCATGGTGTATGACAACCATAGGAAACTAAAGAACTTAACCGGGTGAGATTTTGTGCCTCCGAGTTTTTATCTATGAGTGTGATAACTCTCAGATTTTGCACTTTTATTTGTGCTTAGGAGTCCATGTTAGATCATTTTAGTTTTCAATTGCTTTGAATTAGGTTAGTTTTATGTTTTTCTTTTAAATCTTTAGATTTGTAGAATTTTAGTTAAAAATAGGTTTTTAGGTGTAATTTTTAGTTTGTGTTAATGATTAGAAAATTTTATTTTTTTTAGAAATGTTTTTATAAAAGTATTTCTTTATTAAATTTATTTTTCTTTTCTTTTATTTTGGATTGATTCTTTTTTTCTTTGTTGTAGGAAGGCCCTTAATAAATTGGGCTGGCTGAGATGTTGGAATTGGCCCACTGATGTTGTGAAGATTGGGTGCTTAGGCACAAGCATTTGGCTGCTGTTACGCCGGAACAAGGCTACTGTTGCACTGGCTGGACTTGGGCCTCTAATGCTGAAAAAATTGAATTGGGACGTTGATGTGGATTGGGCTGGCAGATTGCAATGCTGATTGGACCGTTATTGCTGAAATAAAGCTGAAAGAATTGAGAAGAGTTGGGCCGCTTGCGTTTGCATTGCACTACTGCTACCATGGAGATTAATTGAAAGCCAATTGGGCTGGACTTGAGCTGATTTAGTAGAACGACATCGTTTAGGTGCAGCTACCTTAGGGGGTCATTGATTATGCTTCATTTTGGCAAAACGAAGAAGTTAACTCTCGAGCATTTGGTTGAAAGATCTAAGGCTTCGAGTGAGAAGAGTAGATCTCCACGAGATGTGCGACCTTTACCAGAAGTAGATGACTGGTGGAGCTGAAGACGCTGCCCAGAGAAGACGACGCCAAGCTCGCGACCATGACCGATGGAGAAGAGCTGACCGGAGCTGAACCGGCAAAGATGGACGTTGATCGAAGGGCTCAAATAGAAGGATGCACAATGACCGTCCGATTGGGAAGCTCAGCTTCACAAGCAAGTCTCTTGTTTTCTCTTCGTTCATTTTTTTCTTTTCTTTTGAAGACCTTATAAAAGGGGTTTCACGTAAATAGACATAGGGAGACAGAGACTCTCAGACAAACACTTTTTATTTTCAGATGCTATAGTTCTTAGTTCTTTAGTTTAGGGTTTTGGTTTCCTTGCCTATTGGAGCGAATCACTCACAGTGGTGACAGCCCGTGGTGGCTTCAATTGCGAGTTTTGTTCGGTATTTTTCGTTGTAATTTTCATTTCTGGTTGATAAAATGTTTTTTTTTCTTTGATGTTTCTATTTGTGTAGTGCTTTATGATTCTGTTTTGTCAATCGTTTTTAATGTTTCCATTTTCTGTGTTTCTTGTGTGTTGATTTGAGGAAAATTGATTTGAACTCGAATATCTGCACATTGTAAATTCCTTTTTGGAATTATACGACCCGAGGTGGGCGTAAATGATCGAGATGTCTTCTCGAGACAGATAGGAGTTCAATCAATGGAAAAAATATTTTAATTCATGTTCTTTTAGTTTCTGTGAGTTGTTGTTTGTAGATTTGGAATTGAATCTGTTTTGTTTTGGGAAATCATTTGATTGTTATTCATTTTAAGTTCTATATTAGAACTTGAGACCCCGAGGTGGGCATTTTATGAACGAGATGTCTTCTTGTATAATAACAAATCAATTGATACACCATTTCAAGCAAGTTTGGTTCAGATTTGTGATTTTTATCCACTGATCTTGTTCTGTTTGATAGTTTAGGTTATGTTCTGTTCGTAATGATTAGAGTTAGTCTGATTCTTGAATTTTTCACCTGATTCGTTGCTTTATCCATTAGTTTTAGGTATTTTCTTGTTGAGTTGATTCAATTTCTTTTGTTTTCTACTTTCAGTTACTTCATACATGTGCATATTCATTTGATTTTTAGGATTTGTTTAGATTTTAATTTCCAATTTGAGTTGCTTATTTACGGTTCTAGTTTTAGGTAATTTTAGTTGCATTTAATGTTCATATTAGCTTAAGTTCTGTTACTGTTTTAGGTAGTTTAGAATTCTATTTTCTTTTATTTCATTTCAATTCAATTTCTTTTTTTTATACAGATTATAGATTTTTTATTTCTTTTCCCCACCGTGTCTGTTAGTTAGTAGTAATTAGAAAATAAAAGCAAGATTTAACTATACACTTTAGACTTAATCATAGCTGAGTCCTTGGATTGATCATTGGTTGACCCCTATACCGCATTAGTGGGGAAACTGAGTTTGTTGGCTTTGATGCGACTAAAAGCGAGTTTAACAGAGTGCTACCACTCTTGAGTTTCATTGCTAGTTATTATTCATTTGCATGCTTACATTGAAACAAGGTCGTCTTTCTTTCCCTCCTTGCATCATATACCCAAAATAGCCAATTGTGTTTCAAAGATTAGAACCCTTGTGCAATCCTTTGAGCATTAAAAGAAACTTACCTTCACCTTTGAAACTTTAAGCCTTATTGAATATGATTGACCATCTCACCTTGACGAGAGAGTAAGGTTTCCATGGTCAGTAGCAGGATTCAAGTGTGTGGGATGTTATTTTTAAAAAGGGACATGAGTAACAATTGTGAATTGGTGTTGGTTGATGTGATGCATTCTTGTATATATGTCATCTATAAAATAAAAAGAAAGAGAAAAATAGAAAAAGGAAAAGAAAATATATGAATAAGATGACTGCAAGTTGGTTTTTGGTTATTCTAGTTTTCAGACAAAAGAGAGTATAATGATAAAACTGTAAAAATGATGTGATTGCTCTCTTTGCTCATTCACATTACCTAGATACACCAATTTCCTTCTTTGCCTTGTCCAAACATCAAATAAAGCCCTTGTTGTGTTTGTATGTTTTGATAACTCTTGCTCTTGAAATTAAAAGCAAAGTCAAATTGTGTGCTATTAGAGGTAGATGAGAGAATGACACACCCCTATACACTAGTGTGCTTGAGCGAAAACACTTTTTCTAGTGAGGATTGGTTCCTTTGGTTGATCAATGAAAACATCTTTGCCATGATTGTTAATCTCTCATAAAGCATGTACATTAATTCTTGTAATATTTGCATTGTGAGCAACATAGCTAAGGATTTACAACATTACACATATTCTCTTTGGATTGGTATTGAAAGAAGAGCACTCATGAATGTTATCTAATTTGATTGTGTGAACTTGCTTCCTAGTTATTTGACTTTTGTTTTGTAGATGTTGCCCCTTTTGGGTTGAGGAAGAAGATGGGTCACAAATTGGAGATGAAGTTGCGAAGGGGAGGCGCACATGGAGCATGGAGCAATTGCCAAGAACCTTGGGAAAGGCTTTACATCTTCTCTTTGGTTAAATTTCTTCCCTATCTCTTCAATTTTGTGAACCCTAAGTTCTCCAACATGGAGATTTTTTCCTATTTGTTGAAATTAGATGTAATAAACTGAATCTTGTGTATTTTGTGATGTTAATACATATGCTTTTCCATTTCAATGTTAGTATTTGATTTCTATGCTTAAAGCTTGCTTTGAATTGATCACCCATGCATAAATTATGGTTCTTGATGCATTGGAAAATATGACTTGAACTTAGAACTAAAATTGAACACCTGATTGATGGAATTGAGTTGTTTGTAAATGCATGAGAATGAAGTGGATGAACTTTAGTCTTGACAAATTGCAAATACATTTTGTTAAATTCCTTGCACACCATCTGTTTGATAAAATACAAAAAAGAGTTTCTTGTGTTGTTTTGTACACTTTGATGTCTAATTGAGTTATAAAAGGAAGAATTGTCATGTGTTGCACAAGTCCTTTGGGAGAGAACGATATTTATCACTTGCTACGCTGCGACCGGTGCACTTGCCATTGGTTTTACAGCCAAAAAAACCTAACACAAATATTACATAAACCCTACCCCCATGCATACACAAACCCTTACCCAACAATAACCATAAATAATCATAATCAGAATCATGTACACATGCATCAAAACAAGGATTATCAACCAAGATAATAGAAAACATATAACATACAACAAAATGTAAACAAAGGTAAGCTTCTCCATACCTTGACCAATCCTAAGGCTTTATCTAAGATTCCAAAACACCACCAATCTTCCCTTGCACTCTCTTTTTTTTCGTTTTCAGACCTAGAGTAACAATATGCAGCACCCGTAATCTTCTTTTACATTTTCATATTTTATATTATTTTGCATACCTTTACTTTCAACACCCACTAAAATAATTTATGCACCCTATAGTAAAGGTAAAATACCATTTTGCCCCTACGCCAAAAATACAATTAAATTCTAAGTTTCTCTTAAACTCTTTTCTCTAGGAATTGAACCCACATCCATTCAATCCTAAACAACATTCCTACCAACAAACTAACACATCATTTTGGTAATATCACACCACAAACACAAACACACCACAAACACAAACACACACACACACACAAATCACCAAATTAATAACATATTAATCATGTGTTACACTTTATCAATAATAACATCAAATAATTAACATAGTAATTATAATTCTTAGAAACACCTGAACATTAAACCTCAATTACCAAGAAATAATACTCAAATCTCAAACCCACTTTATATCCTAATTGTTACATTTTTCTCGGGTCTTACAAGAATCAAATTAGAGAATTGATCAAGTCATTCTATATCAAGAAGATTATGATGAAGCACTACAATCCAAATTCTCAACAACTATCAAATGTGACAACTATATAAAGGATGGAAAGCCATACAAGAAGATCAACACAACTATATCGGAAATACTAAACTGCTAAGAAATTCGCATATCAATATTGTTTAATGACATTGGGTTAAAACTTACATATTGTATATCCTTTATTGACTAAAGTTGTAACATGTGAGCTGAATTGTGCACTCCTACTGTGTGAGTGTTTTAATTATTCATTGTAATCGAGAGTGCTTGATCTCATGGGAGATTGAGAAAAATACCCGGAGAGGTTGATATTTAGTGTAGCCTGGAGAGGTCGAATCCCATGTAACTTGAAGAGGGTGATACTCATTACTAATTAAATGTGTTGATTAGTGAAATATCTTAAGTTGGTTACTTAAGAGACTAGACATAGCTTAAGGTGGAGGTAAGCTAGTATAAATCTCTTGTGTGCATTTTCTCTATCCTTACTCTTTACTTTGGAAAATTTGTTTGTTTATGCACATAATATTTGAATTTGTTTAATGCTCCGTTCTCTCCCCTTCTAGAACCATATTACACCAACAATTTCCCACCATGAGGACACGAATGATTCACTTTCTTGTAGCCTTTTTTTTTCATATGATTATTCAACCTATTAACTAAAAGCATACTATAAATTACAAACAAAACCCAAAATTATACTGACTTCCCCGAGGACATATGATCCTCTCCTTTTTCATGAACACTCATTCTAAAATGTCATGAGTATACTTCCTCTAAGAAAAACATAATAATACTTAGATAAAAGATCATCCTTTTATTGGTTTTTCATTTCACAATTAGAATCCATGCAAACACCATTATTGGTTGCTATCAAATGATGTACCAATGAGACATCTGATGAAAAACTCTTCCTCACATTGTTGGATGGACAAAACAACAATATTTGCATGATCATAACAAATATATTTATTATTTTATTTTTTTGTCCTTTTTGTTTATTTCTCCTTTTCTTTTTCCTTTTATTTTTTCATGAATTTTCTTTTTCCTAAACTCCATCTTTTTCATTTCATTTTCGGTCAACTCCTTCTCTTTCATTTATTTTTCTCTCAACTCCTTCTCTTCCATTTCCTTTTCTCTCAATTCCTTCTCTTCCATTTCTTTTTCTATGAACTCCTTCTTTTCCTTTTTCTTTTATGCATTAATTTTACTTTTTTTGCTAACTTTCCATTTTTCCTTTTCTCCATCTCTCTTTCGATTATCACAATTACAACATGTCCTTTTCCAATACTCATCCAACATTATTTCTTTATCTCTATATATACACTATTTCTTTTCTTTAGTTCTTCTTTCCTTAAGTTGTTATTTTAATTTTATCTTAATTTGTGAAACAAAATCATCAATAAATAAATTTTTATATGCATTAAGTTAAGGAGAAACTTTAAAACTAGTTCCTACCATAAGTCCAAAAATATTTAAACAAATGAAAGTGAAAAAAAAAAACTCACTAAATATCAAGAGTCGAAACTCTAATACTAACTAATGAGTAAAATTGGGAGAAATGCGTTCTGATATCAAATTTGGAGAAGGATATTGAGTCACACTCAAGAAAGATGTGAAGGTGAGTGATAAGACATATTGATCGTTGTGAGTTACCTTGATAAGGTCAAATTTAGATTCTTATAACTTCAAAGTTCTCATAATGAGAAGCCTATTTTTTTCTATCCAAACTCATATATTTGTCATTACATTATAAGTACTTCATTTTTATAAGGGAAACTATAAAAGACTCTCTCAATTTCACATAAAGTCTTACTAAGTAGTCTTTAATGTCCACTAATGCTATCTTTTTTTCCTATTAGATGGATAATTATTTTCCACCTTTAGAACATAAATGATTCACCTTTAGAACATAAGTGATTCACCTTCCTCTAGCGTTTTATCTCTCCATGTGACTATTCAACCTTTTAATTAAAAACATAAAAAAAATTACAAACAAAACCCAACATTATATTGATCCTCTTAATATTATATCAAGTAGACTCAAGCATATGATGGAGACAAAGTGTATTGACATATGACAACCAATCTAGATAAATATATGAATCTTATCTTAAAGGAAGCACATCCCTTACCCATTTATAACCTTGTTAAGACAATCTTTGAAAGAAAAAAAAACCATGGTTTGTTGAACAAAACATTAAGATAGAGTGCATGTTGTAAGACATCAATGTCCTTCATTACTAGGATAATGTTGCTACCTTACTAGGAAAAATGAACAAAAGTCAGTTAGTTGTGTATCATATCCAAAAGGATAATCGAAAAAGTTCTAAATTTAATGTACAATAGATAACAACTTCTTAACTTGATCAATAACCAATATCATAAATACTTAAGGTGTAATACCTATTTTGGTCCCTCGGTTTGTTAAAAGTGGTCCTACCTTCTTCTTTTTTTCAGATGTTCACAGTTGTCTCATATTTTGTAAAAACGGTTCGAGTTGGTCTTTTTTGCTTACGGCATTAAAAACGCTAACGACGTAATGTCCAACTTAGCCAACAATGAATGACTTGTCCAATTTTTCATTACGTGGCAACTGTGACCCAATTGATGTGGCAACGTTAAAAGGTTGCTCGAGAGTAACGAACACCGAAATTAACTACTTGTTATGCTCTCGCCTTCGGCTCTAACCTGAGACCCGCTATTGAGGAAAGTGAAGTTGTTAGGGTTTGACCCTTTGAAAGTTTAGTTTCGCTTTGGCGCTTCAAGCTAAAAAGGCTGTTTCGAAACCCCATTGGATGCCAAAGTTGACGTTTTGAAGAAATGGGGTTTGTCTGAGGATGATAAAGGGTAAAATTCAGTTTCTTCCATGTGAGATTTTTCCATCGGTGATTTGAACTTCATCACTCCTCTTTCATTTTTCTCCAATATAGTTGGTATTTCTTCTTGTTTACAACGAATATTTCTAATAGAATTTGTTTCGGTAATGAGGTAGGACCACACTCACGCCTACACAATTTGCCTTCTGGACGTTCGGTCGTGGCTCCCGTCCCTAAACCCACTTGCTTGCTCGGTCCTTGGTCTTCCCGTCCCAATATACTCCGGTCGGGTACCTGCTAAAGGTCCTCCGACGCTCAAGTTAATATATAGATCACTTCTAGAGATAGAGAGAGAAAGAGAGAAAACCAGAGTAAATGCACAGTAAATGTAACCAACTACCTCCTACCTTTGACCTCTATTTATAGTTTTTGCCATGGGCCCGTGATTAGTGAAATCTTAATCACGGCCCAATACTAGCCCAAGGTCCTTAATCATGTTTTACCTTAATCTTGATTGATTTGACACGCTGTACCTGAGTCAGAAAGAGACGAAGAAGGTCGGCATGTTACCGACGGGGAAGGGCCGCTGAGCTTGTTAACCATACCTGTTGAGCGTCCCTTTGTCTCTGCCAACTTATTGAGGACCGTCCGGTCCTTATGGTACAAAATCCATGTGAAATTGCAAACATCTTTGTCTCCCTCGATATGTAGAAAAAGAAAATAGGCAAAACATAGTTCGCTATAGGGAAAATGTTTTAGATCAAAATGTCATGTTCTTGTTTTTGAGTTGAGGGTATTATTTCAATGACTACACGTATGCTTTGCTTGCTAGCAGTTATTTAATACAAAGTATCAGTTGCGATGGAAGTGGAGCTGTTATGGAAGCAGAGAGCTTGGGGCAAGTGTAATGTTTCAGTCAAGTTATCTCTAAACCAGAGGGTGTATTTATAATGGACTGACATATAGCACTTTACATAGTCAATTATCATAGAATATATATGTATGTATATTTACAACAAGGAAAGCAAATTCTTAGAAGAGCCACCACCAATCTCGCATGTATATATGTCAAATGTAAATTAATTTCATAGCTCCAATCAAGGAAAATTTTAAAATTTGTGTTGTTTAAGAAAATATTTTAGTACATTTTTTTCAATTTAGATATATGTAAAAGTTTTTTAGTACATTTTTTTCAAAATTAAAAGTAACAAAGAAAATGAGCAACATCATTATAGTTAATAAAATAAGAAATAAAAATATTTCCCAGATTATAAAATTTTGTGAAGAATGTGTTGAAACACAAACATTAAACATTTGTTAAGCTAGTAATCAAAGGTAAACTAAATTTTAAGTTAACATACTTTATTGACATTATATTAACATTGAATTGAGTTTTAAGAATGCATGGATTAATGTGAAATAGATTTTTAGTCACCAAAACTAATGTTTCAGGTATTTGGTGTATGGTTAAAGTTCAAGAAGTAAAAAAAAAATATATATATATATATATATATATATATATATATATATATCGTAAACAAATCTAACTCAAGAAGTGTCGTGAAACAATTAAAACGGAGTTGTTTTTATTTTACTCCAAAATGTAATGAGTTCCTAGTGATAATTGAAAAAAAAAGATTGACATATACAATACATATGTGCGCACTTGCCTTTATTCTTAAATAGTGAAAGCCTTTTCGTTTAACTGTTCAAGTACATGAGTTTAGTGGAATGCTTATGCTCATATTGTATGAAATAAACTAAATTTGAGACAGTTAATATATGGAACGGACCATGTTATCTACCAAAAGAACTAAAACATCATTAGTTACAAAACAAATGCATTTTTAGTTGAGGTATTGTAGTATTTGATAAAACAAACCTTATTTATTTTGAAATACTAAGTGTCCTTTTTCCTTTTCTATTAACACAGTCATGTCAATTAGGTTACAATTGTCACATAATAAAAAATTTGACAAATTATTCACTATTGGCTAAGTTGGACATTACGCCGTTAGCGTTTTCAATGCCGTAAACAAAAAGGACAATCTTAAACTGTTTTTACAAAATATGTAGTTAACATCTAAAAAGGATAGAACCACTTTGAAGAAACATAACACACCAACAAACCAAAATAGATATTAAAACTAATACTTAAATTAAATAGCGGGTAATATTAAATTTTAAACTCTTTAATTACCTATTGACATCAATTTAAAAATACTATAATCAATATTTATTAAGAAAATTCTTAATAATATTGATTGAAAAATAACCTTGACTAACATTATTTAGAAAATTATTTTAATTGATATTGGTTGACAAATAATCTCGAGTAACATCAAATGAAAATAACTCCAATTAATCTAAATTAAATAAAAAGTGTTTAACATAAAAAAACGCTGAAAAAAAAACTTTGAAAAAAATATTCACAAATATTCTAAAAAAAAATTAGATTATGACACATATCTCAGTTAAAACAACAAAGTCGTTAAACTCACAAAACCTAATCAAAATCAAATGGAGAAGAGAATATGAAAAAAAAAATACATGAATTTAGAAATATGAAAATTTTCAATTTAGTATCTTTTAAATACAATTTAAAACTATCTAATTTAAATAACCTAATTACTTTTATATAATTATAAAATTTAAAATTCTTTATCCAAACACATACAATATTTCAAAAAATATATTAAAAATAAATTATTTTATTACAATTATCTATCTAAACACCATGCTAAACTGTAAACCTTTAATACATTTGATTCTTTATATTATGTAAACGAATATAAAATTAAAACTAACATAAGGCAAAATAATTAAGAAATCGCAGGTATAATAATGTTAATAGTTAATTGATTTACACAATACTTTATTTTAGAAAATAAATAAACATTTAAAAATAATATCAACGAAAAATAAGACAATTTTTTAAATGATTAAAATTGAATTTTAAATTTTTATAAGGAAACAAATATATATTAATCGTAATGAAAAAAATGAAAGAATTAAAAGTTTGTTCTAAATTTTAATAAAAATAACGAATAAAAAAATGATGCATTCTTCAGACCAAACGGGCATAGCCGCCGCATAGATCCTATAAATCCTCTGTAGTATTGTTATCCTTTCTTGCTCCTTCAGTTCCAACTGAAACTTCTGCAAAGCCTCGTCACTTTCCAATCACTGTAAGTTCATCTCTATCTCTCAATCTCTTCCACCCTATTCCTCACATTATTATTGTTACGATTTCTTTAATTAAGCATGAAAAGCTTCATGATTTTTTCTCCATTTTTTTGGGTGTTTATGCGGCATAATCCTTTAAAGGCTTCAAAGGTTATACCCCAAACATTGAACTTCAGGGGTTCTTTTGGTTTTGGTATTCATCTTTCTCATTTGTTAAAGTTTGTAATTTTGTTCCCGTTTCAATTATGTTCAACAATTGCTCAATCAACTGAGTGATTCCTTCTTTTTTCTTTCTGCAGATTCAATCCAACGGTAGTGATTGGACCTTGAAAATATGAAAGTAATAAACTTTTCTGGTAGCATAGCAAAACCCAGTTTTTTGATTGGCCAATCGGAAATGCCTATTCTAACATCTGGTCATTGTAAGCTGAGTGCTACCCTAGCTCTACGTTTATCACGAGATTGCATTAGAAGAATGGAGTTGATAACGAAACTTCAGTATTCTGTTGCTGATAGGACATTTAGTTCTGGTTCGGTGTATTCGCCGGAATCGGAGTCCGATAGAATGAATGGTCGGCGGGGAGGTTCCTCATCGATATATAGCCGTCCTAGTTTATCAGAAATGAAGAAAGAGAAGGCTGCACTAAGGTTAAAGGTTTATGAGTTCTTGAAGACAATTGGCATTGTTCCTGATGAGCTTGATGGTCTTGAACTTCCTGTGACTGTTGATGTTATGAAGGAGCGCATAGATTTTCTTCATAGTTTGGGGCTTACAATTGAAGACATCAACAATTATCCACTTGTTCTTGGCTGCAGCGTCAAGAAGAACATGATTCCTGTGCTTGACTATCTTGGTAAATTGGGAGTGAGGAAATCCTCCATTACGTTGTTCTTGCAGAGATACCCACAAGTTCTCCATGCTAGTGTTGTTGTGGATCTTATGCCGGTGGTTAATTATCTTAAGGGGATGGATATCAAGACTGAGGATATTCCTCGTGTTCTTGAGAGATACCCTGAAGTGCTTGGCTTCAAACTTGAGGGAACCATGAGCACATCGGTTGCTTATTTGATTGGAATTGGTGTAGGAAGAAGACAAATCGGAGGTGTCTTAAGTAAATATCCAGAGATTTTGGGTATGCTTGTTGGTAGAATCATTAAGCCTTTTGTGGAATATCTGGAAAGTTTGGGGATTCGAAGGTTAGCCATTGCCAGATTGATAGAGCAACGACCTTATATTCTTGGATTTGGGCTGGATGAGAAGGTGAAACCAAACGTTAAATCCCTTGAAGATTTTAGTGTTAGACGAACATCACTTCCTTCTATAATTGCTCAGTATCCTGACATCATTGGAACTGACTTAAATTCAAAGCTTTTCAATCAGAGAATTATACTCAATTCGGTGCTTGAATTGGATACAGAGGACTTTGCCCGAGTTGTTGAGAAGATGCCACAGGTAGTTAGCCTCATTAAGGGACCTATGCTGAAGCATGTTGATTTTCTTAAGGATTGTGGCTTTTCATTGCCTCATATAAGGAAGATGATTGTTGCATGTCCTCAATTACTCGCATTAAACATTGACATTATGAAACTTAGCTTTGATTACTTCCAAATGAAGATGAAAAGGCCTTTGGAAGATTTGGTTATATTCCCTGCATTCTTCACATATGCTTTGGAGTCAACTATAAAGCCTAGGCATGTGAGGGTTGCCAAGAAAGGGTTAAAGTGTTCTTTGTCATGGATGCTTAATTGTTCTAATGAGAAATTTGAGCAACGAATGGACTATGACACTATTGACATGGAAGAAATGGAAATGGAAATGGAATCATCATTTGACATGGATTCACTAACACAACCAAGGAGTGATGATGAGTCAGATTTTGACTATGAAGACAGTGACGAAGATGATGAGTAGAATGATTACGTTACTCAAATAACTAGGATAATTTTGCTATTCTGTTGGATGATCTTTATCTGAAAGTCACAATGCTGAACTATTGGAAAGGTAAATTATTATGCAAGTACATAGAAGTATTTTCAAGTGTTTTGTGTACTAATTTTTAGTATCTTTATGTGATATGGTATTGAATCTTGTATTCGAATGATTTTAGACTTTCCTCCTACTTATTTCTCTTTGTAGTTTGTACATGTTTACACTTTGAAAAAGGAAAAATTTATCAAAAGGACGAAGACCCTTTCATATTTTTGGCATGTGGTGATGCCATAAATCCTCAAATGAGTGAATTATCAGCATATTATTTAGAAACTGGTTACAGTAGAAATGATAAAGTGGTTCATAAATAAATAGAAGTTCTATTTAGTGTTTGGAACCATATCCTGAATTATTGTGGAGAGGAGGACCTTGTACTTAGTTTTCTAAGAAATTGATTCATTTTTTTATTGCAGGATTGTTAATTAATCTGCATGCGTTTCCTTCATGGTAGCAAGTGTATTTCGACTAGGAATAATAAAGGGATGAATATTTTTATTTTTTATTTTTCAAAATTTGATAATATAATTTAAAAGTATTTTTTAAAATATGAATAAATTGCACAATAAATTATAAGTTTTAAAACCAGATTAATCTTTTTGAAAGCAACTTCATTTTTTACAATTAGTACAAATAAATAAAGTTTTTATTTTTTAAATTGAAAAACTTGATTGAACCATGTTTTGAAAGTGAAACCAAATTAAATGAAATAATAAATTAAAAAGACCAAAAAGGTAATTAAGTAAAACATGAAAGAGTAAAACTAATTTAATTCTGTGTAACTATTAATTTAACACATCAATTTACATAAAAAAAAATTAACATGCCAATCACCTTTTAACAAATTTGTCGTCTTTCCAAAACTAAAACAAAATAAATCAAAAAATCCCTTAACGTTTGACATTTTTCGTGCTAAACTAATATATTTACAGCAGCTAGCAAGTTCAACATCAAGGTTTTTGAAACTTAAACTAAACCAGGCTGCCAAAATTTCAAGGGTCGATGCAATCTGCCTGGCTTAATGGTTCTGTAGACCTAGATATTGTATTATTATTTTTCAAAGCATTTTATTTTGTATTAGAATCTTTTGCTGCCATTGCTTAGAATGTGCATGCAATTCCTTTGGTTACATGTCCATGGTATCCACAATTTTTTAATTTGTTACATAGAGAATCTGCTCACATTTTACATGTTGTACCACCTCACCGAGTAATCCTTATACAGATTAGTATGGTTCTTCTTTCTGCCAATTGATTGAATCTTTTCTTTATTTCAGTTAACTGGGGAATAAGAAACTGAGTGATGGGATGGATCTTGCTACTTCAAATGTCATCATTAGTCTATGGTGTGTATGAGAATGTTAAGTGGTACAGCTTCACATTGCCCTTTTACTTTGCTTGTTCTATCATATGAAATCACTTCTGCTTAATGATGGTGCAGTAATTTCCATTATGTTCCCTTGTCAGTTCCATTATTCCACTCATAGCTTTGTGTTATTTATGTAGTGAGGCTTTGCTACCAAGTTCTAAGCTAGAATGCTCCCAAGTATTGTCTGGAAATTATTTTGTAGTGTGGCATAGCATTCTTATGGGTGAGAACACTACAGTGAGTGTTGCATGATCAGAGAGAGAGTAGTCTTCAGGCCATCTACCTTTTTCCACCTCTGGGGGGAAAAGAACTGCATTTTTTACATTAAAACCAATTGTTTCACTACCATCTGCCTCATCATCATGTTGCCCATTTTTGTCATCTCTTTGTTCTGATCCTGTTGGATTCCAGATTTGCTGCTGCAACAACATAAAATTAGACCATGATTTAGCCAACAAAGTTTTTGGTGAAGAATCAACAAGTCTAACTCTAAGAACATCTATATGACTTAAATAATGAGACAAAACTATGACAGGACCAAAAGTTTACTTCACTATATTTGTTTGTGAAAGCTGACAAGTTGGATCAATCATGCTTCATTACCAACTACACTTGCTATAAAGCTTAATCTGAATTACACACATGACAGAACTCCATACACACATGACAGAACTCCATACATATATGACAGAACTCCATACTTTACATAGTTTGTCAAATGACATGGCAGCAATAAAAATGATCGTAAGTATATCCTTGTGACCAATGCATTAGTACTTTCAATGCATTAGTATTTTCAATGCTCTAAGGAGAAAAAAACATGTAGATTTCAAGGAGAACTTATTGTAAGAAATTCAAATAATATATATCTAATTTAGTCTGAACTACATTACCAGATATCCTTTATAATCAATAACACCATTTCCATTTATCTCTGCTTGAACCCACAAGTCCTTCGTCTCTTCGACACTTAACCCATGACAATGACCAATTAAATTAAGCTGCAGAAAATGGAAAAGCTCAAAAAACTCTATTAAAATGAGGACTTCTCGTACAAGCACAAAGCACTATCTGAAATGTAGAAGTATTCATCTACTCATGTAATTATAATGGATATACCACTGCATACCTGTCTAAGTGCTGCACAGAAACTAGAATAGGTAATACAATCTTCATTGTCAGCCTTTAGAAAAACAAATGCATCTCTCTCTGTCAGTGAATCTCTTCGCAATACATACTGAAAAAGGTGAAGCTTATTGTCAGTGACAGAATTGTTTTACACAACTACATTAATAGCATGATGGTAGTTTGGTCTTGATTAAAGAACAACTTTCAATTAACACCTCCAGGCCACCATAAATTTAAATTCTAAATTCTTTACGGTAGGTCTACAGAAGGTCCAGAGGTAAAAGCAATGAAATAAGAACACAATGTAATATTTCTCAAAATCTATGTATTACTGTTTAGCACGAACACCTTAGCCCAAGTGAGTTGTGAACAACGCAAGATTATCCCTACCAAGTATAAACTTGATCCTTGCCCCAACCCCTTTCCCCTTTCCTATAGGTCTGCAATAAAATGATCCAAACAATTACCTTAAACATACTAAATAGTGCTTCAGTCCAACTTGTTTGAAGTAGTTTTTGATATTTGTCAGGGTTAAGAAGCCATATAAAATCAACAGCACATATGTTTCCAAGATGATTGTGGTGGCTAACCCACTGCATAGAGAAAAGGTAAAACAAATGTGGGTGATATAGAATGTTATCCAGCTGAAAATTCTGAAAGTAATGTTATTGGTTATGACCTTGTGAGCATCAGCATCGGTGTAATGATGTGCAACATCATATGATGATACAAACCCCTGAGACCTCAGGAACTTGTAAACATGTCCCCTTTTGCTTCCATTCCAGTCACTGGGAAATTAAAACCATCCTAAATTAAACTTTTAAAGTAATTATCCCTAATTAACAAAAAAATGAAGTGGGTATTTGATATTAGGATACATTCTTCTTCCTAATCACTAGTTAATACCACTTAATGATTTTAAGTAACTTTTTTGCTTTTCATCAAAGAATTGATTCTAGGACAATAGTCGATTCTAAATAAGTTGAATAACTTTATAGATTGTCTTATTTCAAAATCAATCTTAACAGAAATCAATTTTTTTCATTGATAATCCAAACACACTAAATTCAGAGTGATATGTTTACCCGCATAATATGATCGGCAAAGGCTTAAGTTGGTGCTCATTCTGATAAGATTCGATATATTGAAGTAACTTGTAGACCTGCACAAAAGCAAAATTTTGAAGTACAAAGTGAGATGCCAAAGGTAACAAAAAGTGGTGTTTAAATACCAAACTAAGTGCTCACATACTTGATGCAGTCGTACAAGGCAAAGACTCGGATCATGAGGAAACATTAGGTGAGTGTTGACAATCAGAATTTCGTGCCTAACATCACTGTTTTGACAATGTGAAAAGGGAAAAGCTAACTCAACGTGTAACAGTTGAGCTACTCGATCACTACAATCATTAAAGTGCAACTCTTTATAGTTAACAACTGTGAAATATTCCTTTTGCACTGCTATCAGAAGACCTGAACACTCAAAAGGGAGTCATGTGAACATTTGCGCTTGTGCACAAATTCAACAAGTTGCTAATAAAACCATGCGTATGGAACATTAAGTATGAAAACATCATCAGAATTTAGATCTATAAAGAACCTGTTTGAATAACTTCCATACAAACACTGATAATCAATTTTTGTTCAAGTTTTTGAAGGAATTAGGTGGGACAACTTCTACAAAAGTGAAATTTCTAAATTTTGAGAAACTTCCATTTTATTCTTGTACTTTCTTCTGCGAAAGTGTTTATGAAAGTTTATTCAAAAAAGTCCCAGAAGATTTCAACAATGTATTTTCCAATTGAGGAAGAATGTTGTTTACCATCACCACGATTGTTGGTCCTTGCAAGCTTGAAAGTAATATAACCAGTATCACCAAGTCTCTTGTCATACAAATCAACAAGCTCTTTGTTTCCAATCCAAAATTCCTGCACAAATCCAACATATCATCAGCAGCAGCACCACCCCACAAAAGCATTCCATGACAGAAGAAAAAAACAGTTTTCAGCCAGAAGATTTGAACTTGAGACCATATATACATATTTTATCATAACCTACAATGGTTAATTTTCTAATCAACATTTGTGTAATCTATAAAAACATTCTACCCTAGGCTTTTAAGCAAATTAAAGAAGATTCCAGATCCAATCTATTTCATTGATCATGCAAACCTGAAGACAGATAATGGAAGATCTCTCATACAACAACCAATCCAATATCCTTTGATTCCTGGACAACCAGCATGCTTTGAAGTCACTTTCACGGCAATTTTGATCCTGTTTTAAACCCACCAAAACACAGATCAGTGAAAACAAGCATCCAAATTTAGAGCACCCCATTTATGCAAGTGATGAATGCAAACATGTGAAACACATAACATAAAAGAAGAACCTCATGGTTGAGACGCTTGTATATTGGTGCAAGAATGTTAAAAGTGGTGCATGTAACGAAAGGTGGTTGGTTTTGGTTATCTTGCATTGAAGAGGCAATTGCGTAACTCCTGGTCCTTGAAATTCTTCCCATCTTCTCCCAACTCCTATGGTGACTTTTCTCAGTTCTTAGCTAAAGTACAAATCTAGCAAAGCAATGCTACTATCTATATATACCATAAGAAATATATTCGCACAATCTCTTTCATACCCCCACCAAGTGCCAACTTTAATAGGATGCTATGAACAGGAGCCATTCACATAAAGTGTCCTTTGAATAAAGAAAAGAAAAAAAAAATAAAAAAAAAAAATAAAATATATATATATATATATATTTTGCTTTCTCTGGGAGGTATAAAAAAGTTCAACATTTTTCTGTTGAAGTTGATAGTGATGCACGAATCCATGTTCTTTTACGTATCATTTCACATAAATTAATTTCACTCTTTACTTTTGACTTTGTTTAAGGGTGAATTTGACAGAAAGAAAAACAGATAAAGGAAACAAAAAGTAGATGAGAAAAGAAATGAAGAAAACATATGTGAAAAATAAAATAACACAATAAAAGTTTTTAGTAGAAAAGAAACAATTAAAAAATGATTCTTTTTTTATTTTTTTTATCCATAATGGTTAATTGTTAGTATTTGTTTCTCCACCTTCTTTTTAAACCCTCAAATTTAGTGAATATTAATGTCATCTTTGTAAGGGTCTGTAAAAATAAAGGGGCTATTGGGCCTTATTTGGAGACAACGAAGCCCGTAGAAACTAAAGACAACAAGCTTTAGGGGAGGGCTTTTATTAAGTGTGAGTTCATTTTAGCTAAAACTCTCTCTCTCTAAAAGCTGGGTTTTTTAAAAGCTGTGCCTTTTCTCTAAACCTTGCTCTATCTTCTCTCTACCTTTTCTCAAATTTTTACCGTTGCTTTTTCAAATAGGTGGTGCCCCTACGTTCCCGGAGTCGAGGGTTTCCAATCCATCCGATTAGTTTCGCGCCTTTCCGCTGATAAGGTAAATTTCTCATTCTCCGTACCCTAGGGTTTTACTCATGCAAAGGTTCTACCTTACAAGTAGTATTCTTTTCATTTTTCTTATCCTATCAAGCTCTAAAGACTGTGCTCTACACCAATTTGGTGACTTATAGGTACTGTTGAAATTATCTCTGTGCGGAGGTAATGTTAGGGCATTTTCTAGGAACTGTGCTGTGAGAACCAAAAGGTAAGGGGGGCTAGTTATTTTTGTTTGAAATTAATTTATGAGATATATGCATGTTGAATCCTGAATTGGTGTGTTGATTTAAACTGATATGTACCTGTTGAGTATAAATTGGCTTATGTTATGATGCTGAAAATTGTGCATGTAAAAATGTATTGCTTGTAAGCTGTTATGATGAGATTGATTGTTGAAATACAGATGGGTTTAGTGAAGATAAGAGGAATGGAGTTTTCTGCATATTTATTATATAAGTATGGTTACTGTAAGAAACTTCTTGTTTGAGAAATATAAAAAGGAAGAAGTGTTGTGAAGAGAATGAAGCAAAGGACGAAAGAAAAGAAGTTTTTGACAGTAGAGAGTGAAGACTAAATGAGTGAGATTCTTTCTTTCTTCATTAAGGTGTTATGGTTTGATATAAGAGGGAGGTTGATTTTCTGTGAGAGAATAAGAGGTTGAGGTATTAGGAAGAATGATTAGTCTCTGAAATAAGTGAGAGAATGAGAAAGGTTCTGCATGGGAAATATAAAGTGTATAGTGAGAAAATAGAAAGAAAGAGGGTAGAAGGGTGAAATATTAATTGAATTAGGATATGAATTTTGGATTGAGTAGAAGGTACGAAAGAGACTTTGTTTCAATTTATTATGTGGGGACCACTTTTTAAATTAGAAGAGTGAGATGATGGTATTGGGTTTTGTTTGGTCGTGCATTGATTGGTTTGATGATTCAAGTCACACTATTTCTTGCTTTTATGCCACTGTCTAGTTTTTCTTCTCCCTGGTAATTTTTTGGCGCAATACTTTTCTTTATTTGTTATTCCTTTCAAGTTTAATCCCAACTTTCTTTTACTTTTTTTTAAAATTAATTGTTCCGATACTTTTTAAACAATTATATGCTGTAAAGAAAGCTACTGCAAGGAGGGGTTTTGTTTTGCCTTATGTTAGGAGTTAAGAGATAATGGAAAGGGAGAGAGAAAGTAAAATTTAGTGATAGAATTAATGGGTGTGGGTCTCATAATTTTGGTTTAGTAAAATGGCAACACTTCTTTTAAATTGGTTGGTCACTATAAGGCTTGTAAAGAATCAGCTTTAAAATGGCCAAGTGGCAGCAGATAATTGGGCCAAGTTTTGATAATAGAATAATTTTTTTTTAAAACATTACCTTCAAAGTTTAGCCCTTTTTCTCTGCCACGACAGTTTTCCCCAAACAAGCACAACTTCTCCTTCTTTTCTTCTGTGCCTTACCTTCTAACCATCATAGCCCAAGATTTAACCGTTCGTTGGTTGAATAGGGAGCTTCTAAGCGATCTCGAAGCTGAAAGCAACGTTTCCACTGTTCAAATTTCCATTTCTTTCAACTGGTAAGAAAATCCCTCTTTCCATTCACCTTAGGGCTGTGAGCATGCAACCAAACTTACTACATGCAGCCCATTTTGTTTTCTTTACCAAATCTAGCTTCTATCGAGTTCTAAAGTTTGTTTTCCATCATCAATTGATGACCCATAGGTGGTCTAGCATTTTCGAGAGTGAAAGGGGCGTGCTTGGGGTCTCCTTGAGCTAAGAAGGGGGTTTTGTTACTGCACTGCTTGCATAGAGGTAAGGGAAGCTGGGCCTTTTTCTATTTTCAGTGAACTGTGTTGTGCATGAGTTGAAATGTTTGCTTAGAACCACCAAATGATATCTAGAGAATTCTGTTTTGTGTATTGTGGCTGTTTGCTTGTAGAATTGGGGAATTTGGGTGAGAAATTTGTTGTGGTATTGATTATACATCATACTTAGGGAATTGGTACTGTTTTGGGGGAGGAAGTAAGGTGGGGAATTTTAGAGTTAGGAGTCTTGAGCATATTTGAACTGTTGAGGTAGCTTAGGCAAGTTAAGACTATAAAATTGGTTAAAATGATGTTCTTGTTAGAATTATTGGTTAGTGTGTGTGTTGTGTGTGAGCTGTGTATATGAGCTTAATGAGAGAATAATTACTAAGTCTACCTATGTTAGTGTAGTCAATAGGACTAAAGTAGGGAGTAGTGTGTTGGATTATCTATAACCATTGTACCTAGCAGTCTAGGACAGTCCCTTGACATTCCATCTCCCTATTGTATCAACTCTTTATTATTATAAATAATAGAACATGAGAAGGGTCCATTAAGCCCTTTAGAAATATATTTCTCTGTTTTAATCTCAACATGGTATCAGAGCACGTTCTCTGATCCTCTACCGACTGCCTTTAGAAATATATAACGGTCGGCCGCCGGCGGCCCACTAAAAGTTTAGTCTTTCAGCCTTTGCGTTTCAGTGGGCAGTCCTACAATTGTCCAAGCCAAGTTCAATTTTAGACTGATCTCTTTCTCTGCCACAGGATTAGGCTTCTAGTGCCTGACGTAGCCTTTCTCCAACTACAGAAAGTTGTACTTCCAAAATGGGATTCAAACCCATGCATTTTCATACCAGTATCAGAAACTAGCACCCAGACTCAAAGAGACTAAAAGTCTCTTCTTTGAACAGGGTACCCAGAGAGGCCACTGCCTTCACTGTTTTCCACTGTGCATCGCCGCTTTCCGCCGCCGGCAACCGTCTGCCGCCAACCACCGTTTTCCGCTGGCAACCACCGTCCGTCGCCGGCCACTGTTGCAATTCCGACTGGTGACCAGCGGATCTGGACTGCCTCCTCGAGCGACGGCCAACCCCGTCAAAGTCACGACCAGACTCCTCTCAACGCACCTCCACGCGCCGCCTTTTTGCAGTTGAGCTCGGACGCGTGTTTGTCACGTGCCGCCTTCCCGGCGTCGGAATCACACTGCGACGCTGCTGGTCGTGTCGCCGGACCTTCCTCTCTCTGTTTTGACCCTCCATAGCAACCATTGCTGCCATCTTCGTTGTCTTCACAACATCTTTGTCTTCTCACTTCCGCTTCGCCGAATCTCGCTCTAGTTTCTTCGTTCTGGTTTGGTCCTTCTGGTTTCTGCATTTTGATGTCTAATTTCTGCATTTTGATGTCTGATTTCATCCGTTCCAAAGCAGAATCTGCATTCTGGTTTCTGTCACCACCAATGGGATCTTCTTCCTTTTCTTGTGTGGCACTGATTGGTCCTTCTTTCATCTACCGCTTGTGCCACCGTTGCAATCAGACACTACCTCCACAGTCAGTTGCCAGTTCTACCTCTTTCGCCTCCGTTTTTTTTTCTTCTCCAGAATAGTCAGTTGTCAGATCCTGACGCACACAGTTCATCACTCTGCATAACAGTTATTTCCTGCAGATTTGTTGCTGATCAAGATAGTTAAGTCCTTGCAGATTTGTTGTTAGCCATTGAAGGTTCCCCATCTATTAGTGATGGAAATCCAGTTTCTGCAGTTTGTTGCGGTTTGCCACTGCAGGCCTTAATCCGTTCTTGTAGTTTGATATTGTTTGCTGCTGCAGGACGTCATCCACTTTTAGTGGAAATCTCTTTGGTCGAAGTCATTTATGCGTGTTTATATTTAGCAACTATGATGCTTCCAATCCCAATCAAAAATTTCACTGTTTCCACCGTTCACAGTGAGGGGAAGTATGTTTCCAAGAAACTGCAAGCCAAGTATGGCAGTTCAAGCCACATAATTATGGTAGTCTGTTAAACCCCTGGCAAGTGTACCAGATCGTTATCAAGTAATATAATTGGTAAAACCAAATATCGTTCTCCCAAAGGACTCAAAGGCCTTATCTTTCGTGTAAATCAATATTGTAAGACTTGTAGAGAAAATTAACTTGTGGTTTAATGCAAAAACAAAAAGTAAACATGCAAATGCAATTGATTCAATTGGCAAGAAAAAGGTATGGAGGAATGAAGTTGTTGGGGTTTACAATTTCATCTTATCCACTCTCTTATATCTACTCTTCTTATTAAATTCACTTTATTATCTAATTGTTATGCAAACTTTCTTAGTCTACCCTAAACCCGATCCCTCGGTGAGAAGAGCCTACTACTAGTTACTGGCTTACTATCCCTAGTCTCCCCTAGTAACTAGCAGTGCAAGTACCACAGAAGCAAAATACAATTGATCGTCCTACCCCCTATCCCTAGGTGGTATTTGTTAATCAAGGAATTCCATATCAGTTCATGACTTCCTCGTACGTCCCCGTATCGACAAAGGCAAACATCTATATATCAAATGAGTTAAATAATAATAGCATAGAGCATAGATAAAGAACCCAACAATTGATAATAACAGCATATGCAAGCATATGAATAAAACAAGAATTTCAATATAAGAGAGTTTCAAAAGATTACATTGTTCCCCAACAACAAAGGGTTTAGTTCACCATTGACATGGTGAAACTAGATCAAATACAATGAAAGAATGGAAAAGCAAATCCTAGATTGATAAATTGGAGCCTAAGCATCCAAGAAATCTTCTCCAAGGAGGGTAGAACAGCTCTGGACGTCCTCTTCTGCCAAAAGAATAATATTTGAATCGCACTGGGGCTATATATAGGGCATAAAAGTAACAAAATTTAAGCCCAAGCCCAGCAAACAATCGCTCAGCGTCCAACTTTACCACTCAGCAGTTTCCCTCAAGCCGCACCACCGCTCAGCGGTCAGTTTCACCGCTGAGCGGTTTGCCTCTAATCGCTCTGGACACTCAGCGTCACCGCCTGGGCGCCAGACAGTGGCTTTCCCTCGAAAAATGGCGCTCAGCGGTGCATTTTGACGCTGAGCGGTGCATAGACTCTTCTTTTCTTCATTTTTCTTCTTCTTCCTTGAGTCTAAGACCTTCCTTCTTCAATTCCATTCTTAATTCTCATCAAAACCCTGCAAAACAAGCATAATATCTGTAGAAACAGCTTTTGACTCTCAAATGACTCAACTTAAGTGTTTTACTTGATTCTAAGCTCATTCTAAGCCATAAAGAGTGTATTTTGATATCAATTTAAGCATGAAAATAACGGTTTTTAGACCGTTATCATAGTCCCTGTAGTTTGTAACTTTCAACCACTACAGGCCCCATCACCCATCAGTCTCAGAGATGGCAGTCCCTGCAGTTTTGTCGCATTTAGCCGCTGTAGGCCCCATCCTTACTTGATTTGGGATTTTGTCCTTGCAGATTGTCATTGTCCACCACGCTCTTTGTCATCCACTTTTGAAGTTGAAGTTTCACAAACTACTATTAGTTGTTCGTTGACATGTGATAACACACTGCCTCACACTCTTGAAGAGAAATCATCTGTTTCAAAATCGAGTTTATCTATTCCAAGCTTGGTTCATACAATTTGTATGCTCCAGCTTGAGGGGGAGTGTTAGAATTATTGGTTAGTGTGTGAGTTGTGTGTGAGCTGTGTGTGAGCTGTGTGTATGAGCTTAATGGTAGAATAATTACTACGTCTACCTATGTTAGTGTAGTCAGTAGGACTAAAGTATGGAGTAGTGTGTTGGGTTATCTATAATCATTGTACCTAGCAGTCTAGGACAGTCCCTTGACCTTCTATCTCCCTATTGTATCAACTCTTTATTAATATAAATAGTAGAACATGAGAAGGGTCCATTAAGCCCTTTAGAAATATATTTCTCTGTTTTTATCTCAACAGTTGTAAATGGTAGAAGTGGAGTTGAGTCCTTAGGTTGAGGAAAACTAGTGTTTTGAGTGAGTTTAGAGGAAGTGAGAGAGTGTTTTTGAGTAACTGAGGTCTAGGATGTAAGTGGGCAGTGGGGACAATTTGATTGAGTCATTTGAGACTTGTTAAAAGTGCTAAATTTGCTAAAAGCACATTCTAAGTGGTAAATTCAATTTTAGACCTCTAGGTTGATGAAATCGGGTTTTTAAAGTGTCAAAAGTGGTTTGATACACCTAGTCTGGGATCTAGTGACCAAATGGATATTAGTTTTAACTCACAAACGTGTTTTCCCATCAATACAAATGTGTAAAGAACCCCTTTAGTCATTAGAATAGGGTCCAAGTGCATCAAAAGCCAATTTTCCTAGTTGCTGTCAACTGATATGGCGCCCCAGCGCCCCTAGTAGAGCCGTGGCGCCCCTGGATGCCGCATTGATTCACGCTGAGCGCCCTCCAGCACCCCACAGCGCCCCTGGGCGTATCAACATGCTGTTGTTTTTGTTTTTGATAGTTTTTGAAGTTCCGGATGTCCGTTTTGGACGTTCCTTAGGTCGTTTTGGGGGGTTTTGGACCCTTCCGGAGCTGTTAGTGATGGTTTCATAGCTGTTTTCCTTACCTAAATATGAGTATCCTTATGTCATGGATTGATTGATGTTGTTGGATTGAAAGAGTGTCTTGTATGTTTATATATATATGGCTTGATTTTGCAACATGATTGAGGGCATGTTGTATTGTGTGTGTATTATAGTTTGAAAGTATGGTATGTTGATGATTCAAAGAGGATTGTGATTTGATTAAGGTGATTTGAATAGTATTAAAGTAAGATCTCTAGGTGAGATATCATCTAATGTTTAGAATGAATGTAAGAGGCTTCTATATGGGGGGTTATCCTTAACACTCTAATGGTCTTTCATTCTCACTTAGAGAGGATTGACGAATGTGGTGAGAGTAGTAGGAGGTCCTAGTCATAGGCGCTAACACTGGAGGCCTATCGCGCGGTAACGGACTTACACTTGTGTGTGGTAGGGTGAAACCCATTGGCAATGGCCTTGCAAGGCAGTAGAGGCCACCACAAGTGTAGAACCCGCCCCAGATCTACATCCATTTTAAGTCCAGACGAGTCTAAGAGTCATAATTTGATGTGATACTTGATTTAGTTAATTGTATGGATGTAATTTCTATGTTGTTGATAAATGGTGACTTGCATGCTTATGTGAAAATGTTATTTATGAAATTAGATTCTTGAATTAACTCGTTTGTTTAAAGAAACCTAGCTTACCCTTACTTGTGTGTGTGTGTGTGTGTATGTGCTTGCCTTTTTCCTTTGCGATGATCATCTAACTTTGGATGTGAGCAGAAGCTGATGATGTACCCTTGGAGCAAGCATTGGAGAATGAAGAAGATACATCCCCTAGGTCTTAGTACTTCTGCTAGTTCCTATTTAGATAGCTACTTTATTTTGAAAGACTTCTAAATTTCATTTTTATGCACTTTTAGTTGTAAAACTGTAAAACTTTAAATTTCCAGCCTTATTTCGGATGACTGTATGCATCAATATTGTTATCTCATACTCTTAACTGCTTTTACATATTATAATAGCTAAATCCTATTATATTATGTTATATGATATTTTGGGATGTCACAGTCACGTGATGCAGAGACCTTGTATAAATAATTTTTAGTTTATGAGATGCTTTTATTAAAGGAATGAATCCTACTTGTTTTTTTTTAGTTTGAGAAAACCTTTTAAAGAATAGAAAAGTTGTAACTTAGTTTTGGAAATAGCAATGCTAAGATTAAATAGTATATTACGTTATATTATATATTACATAATATGCTTATTTCATAATTTTTTTTTTGTTGAACCTTTTATATTATATAATAATATAAACTTATACAGATTAGTATATATTAGATATATAATAGTATAGAAACATTAACAATGTTATTTAGTTAACTTAGTTTTGTTAATATTATATTATAATATATCAATATTAGAATTTTGTAAGTTTGACCTCTGATTAATTTATTGACTGGCATAAATTTAAATTATATACTATTATCATTATAATAGTAGTTTTATGTTTTGTTAGTAAATAAACATATAAATTAAGAGATGAAACAAATGAGGAATTATTATGTATGTAAAATAAATTATAAAAGTTGAATATTTTTATTTGTTGTGGTAATATTTTATCGTAGTAATTTTATATGTTTCTGTGGTGATTTATTTGTTGTAGTATTTTTATAAGACGTTGTATATGAAGTCGTAATATTTTTTTGTTGAAGTAAAACCTTGTGTTTGACGAGTTAATATCTACTACTGAGATTCAATTATGGAGTAGTTACTTTCATAACTTGTGATTGGTAAGTAATGTATATTGTTGAGACTATGTATATGTTTATTGGGGCAAAAAAAAGTATATGATTACAAAGTGATGAAAGTACTATTCAAGTTGTAAACTAAGTTCCATCTGTGTAGAATCCCATGGTGAGATTCTTAGTGTTTTAGAATGAAAGTAGGAGCTCAGTCTTGGGGGTCTTCCTGACGCTCCAGTGGCCTTTCTTCTCACGTAGAGAGGATTGGACCATGTGGTGAGGAGTACCAGGAGGTCTTAGTCCTGGAGGCTTCCAGTATGCTCCATGGCGCGGAACAGACTAACCCCGTGAGTGTGGCAGGGTGGGGGAGCCCAAGTATCAAAAGCCACCACGGGTGCATGGCCCGCCATAGCTCGACTCTCATTCTAAAGTTCGGACGAGTCAAGTCTAAAAGATAACATGCTAGGATTTGTGTCATATACTGCCTTGCTTGTATGTACTTACTTGAGTCGAATCCAATATGTATATGTTGCTATAATTGCATGCTTTTTATATAATTAGCTCACCCTTGCTTGCTTGTGTTTGTGCCATGTTTGCGTTTGTTTTCTTTTGCGATGATCATCCACTTGGATGGGAGTAGATGGCGAGGAGGTTTCTTTGGAAACTGCTTTGGAAGGAGATGGCGGTGCTGCTGCTTAGACTCACTAGACTTTATTCCCCTTGAACTTATGTTATTTGAAGAACTTTAGTGTGCTTAAAGCTTTAAATTTTCTACATTTTAAAGGGAGAAACTCTAGTACTCTAGTTTTAATTCTAGTACTATTCTAAGGATGATTGTAATCCTTTATTTACTGTCATTCTACTCTTGACTGTTTTTCAATATTATGCATGATGATGTTTTTATTATATATGTCTTTTCTATATAATTGGATGTCAGAATCTCAATATAATAACGTCTTCATTGGAGCCAAGAATTATCACAATGATTCTCAATAAGTTTTTTTTTAAAAAAAAAAACTTAATATTTTATTAAAATTTATACATCTCTCATTGCATTACAATTACAGAACTTTTATAGTCAAAATTATACCAGACATTCTAAATTTCATGAGTTGTTCTGTAAGTAATCTTTAATGTCTACCAGTTCTACTTTTAATTTCTACTAAATGTATCATTATATTCCACTCTAAGATCAGACTTTTTATTGCCTAGTTACGGAATTTATGTAACGTAACGAATTTTCCATTAGTGAGTTCATATAACATTTCTCCTATAAAATCTCTATCTTTTACGTTCAATATTATAAACATAACAATTTTAAAACTATAACCATTTTAGTTTATAAATATATTATTAAGCAAATATGAATGATATTAATTATAATCTTTTTGACAATCAAGAAAGTATCAATCAATGTGGATAATATATATATATATATAAACAATTTTTAAAAAAATAAAAAAAAGCTTAGTGTACTAAAATTTTTAACTCGTCAAGGACGAAGCAGACTAAAATGAGTTAGATTATTGGTCTATTTTGCTATCTGAGGATAAAAAAAGAGATTTTTTGTTTGTTTTACTACTCATGTAAATTCTAAAAACTATTCAAATGAACTATTTTACATGTTTACACTTTATTTATATAATGTATATGTAATTGAACTCTATGAGGTGAATCAATCATGACCGAATTTGGCTCTTCTATTAGTTATTTTTACAACATGATGGTGAAATAATTTAATTTTATGTTTAATATATTAATATTTTTGTGATCTTCTTAATTCATTCTCAAATTTTCCAAATCAAATTAACACTATATAATAATGTGTAAATGGACCAAAACTTCATTACAGGAAAATGTAGGTAGCTGGAACCAATTTGTTTGAATTAGGGAGAGAGTAAAAGAGGAAATAAATAACAAAAAAAAAAAGTGGACCATAATTAATTATGTGATCACTTGAATTAAGTTTTCCAGTCTTATAAAGTTTTATGAGTATCTCAAATAAAAGTCCAATTGGCAAGGCTTAGTTTAAATTATTTTTGTGTTGTCAACTTAATTAAATGGTCCAAACTTTAATTATACTCATAATTTATAAGTTAATTCTTTTTATGAAAAAGAATGTTTCACAAAATTAATTTCTAAATATTGTTCCAAATAATTATATGTAATTGTGAATAATTTGTGATTTATAGTAACTTTAAATTAGGATTTTTTTATGCAATTATCAATTTTCATATTTTAACTTATTTAAAATAATTTACTATATTGAAAGTTAGAATAACATTGTTAAAAATAAATTATTTTTATAATTCATTTTAAATTTTATATATATATATATATATATATATATATATATGGGTATGCTAACTTATGTAACCTCTTAAAGGATACCAAATTTTAATTAATAAAAATACCTTCATATATTATGGATTCTATGTTTTAATGTAACATCCCAAAAATATAGTCAAATACTATATAGATGAGTCATCACATACATGATAAAATAAAACAGTTATCCAGCTACACTACAAAGTATTAACCTTACAGTTATCCAAAAATAACCATAAAATTTAAACTTTATATACAACTAATTTACTACCAAAACTATGTACATTATTCTTATAACTAGTCTATGTTGTTGCATCATCTCCATTCAAGGCCTGCTCTAGAGAAACATCTTCTCCCTCTACTCACACCTATAGGATGATCATTGCAAAGAAAAGAATATGGCCACATACAAAACATAAACACAGAAATGTAGGGTAAGCTAGTGTAATTTAATGTTTCATTTGAGAATGCAATTCAACCAAGCACCTAAGATACACGTACAACATGTTTAAAACATACAAACATATATTGACCGACCACTTGACTTGACCATCCGGATTAGTATGAATATGTAGTTATGATCGTTCGTGCACTCGAATGTGGTGAAGTAACTGGCTCCCCCAGCTGCCACACGAGGTTAGCCCGTTATCACACACCTTAGGTCAAGATAAAACTCCTAGGCTAGGACCTCCTGCTATTCTCACGACATGCATCACCATTCTCTTCATGTGAATCGCTGACCATTAAAATGTCAAGATGAACGTCAAGACTGAGCTTCCCATATTCATACTTTTACCACGTTGAAAACCACCAATGAGATATTCCTCCTTGGAATTCTCTTCCACACCAAATTAGAAACATCATACATGATTTGAATATTAACACAATTTCTCATACATAGCAAATCATTGCAACTGAAATAAACAATCTGAGAAAAGTAATGAAAACAACGTTTGGGAGACCGAACTACATTTAGCAGTTAAAGGTCGAATGGTAAACCATCACAATGCATGAACAAGACCAAACAGTCAATATCAGGTAAGGCTAAATAAATGGCCGAAACACAATTAAGGAACGAACACTAGTGTAAAACCGAACACTAATACAAGACCGAACACTAGGGTAAGACTGAACGTTAGTGTAAGACCGAACACTAATACAACCGAATACTAGATTAAGACCAAATGCTAGTGTAAGACCGAACACTAATACAAGACCGAATACTAAAGTAAGACCGAACGTTAGTGTAATACCGAATACTAATACAAGACCGAATACTAAAGTAAGACTGAACGTTAGTGTAAGACCGAATACTAATAGAACTTAATACTAGATTAAGACCGAGCGGTTAACGGCTCACACTTCGCGGACTGCATAATTCTGCAGCAAAACTGTTGAATTATGAACTACATCTAACTTTACCAACTCTTGATATTTTTCCCATTTTACTCCTTTTGACACAATCTGAGTGACTTAAAGGCTCTAACAACTCCTAAATAACTTACCCAGACTATCCTCACAGACCAATTGAACCTTAAACCCCAAAATTTCAATTTTCACTACTTCACTTCCTCAAAACTCACTCTACATAACAGTACCAGATAATTTTGCAGAACAATTTAATCATGATCACAGGTTTTAACATTTCATACAGACAATACTGATCACACCATAATCCAATTTCATACACATGCAAAACCCCAAACAGCATTCAAGAAAATTCTAAGAATACCTATAGATCACTGATTAATGAGAGGAGTCCAACCATAGGACCAAAAATGAAGTCAAAAATGAGGAAAAGAAAATTGTTGAACACATGCAAACATAAATGTTCGTGCATGTGTCAGAAATTTCAGAAATTACCAAGAACAAGAGAACGAAACTTATCGGCTCTACCCACCAAACCAATCGATGAAACAGAAAGCTCTTGATGCCAAGATCACCTAGGTACCACTTGATCGTCGAACAGATGAGCCATCAGTGAGAATTTCTAGAGAGAATGGAGAGGAAGAGTAGAGAATAATGTTTTAGAGAGATAGAAAGTATTTAGATAATGAACCAAGTGTTTGAAATTTCTATTTATACTGTTGGCTTATTTTAACACAAAGTGCTCAGTCTCATTATTTTAATACATATATTTACTCTAACAGTCTATTTTTTGGGTTCTTACATTTAAGACTAAGGGTATTTGAATAATTTCTGATTTTTTTATTTTTTATTTTAAATTAAAAATAAAAATTATTAAACTACTCCTCTGTTTAAAATATGTCTTATTTTTATGAATAGAGATTTTATGTCAACTAAAATTTGATACACTTAAGAGGTTACTTAACTTAGAAAACCATATATATATATATATGTTAAAGGTGCACATTAGCAAAAACAGTGCCCAATATCAGATACTTCATTAGGCGCATGCACTTAAAGACAAGAAATGATTTTTTTGTCCAAGTGGTGCATTTAATGCAAGTCAAATGTTGCTTAGTGCAAGTTAAATGTTGCTAAATGTAGTTCACCAATGGATGGTAGAGCCTAGCCTTGGAAAATTGTACCTAGTCCTAATAACGAATTTCCTTTTAGACTTCATGGCATTGAGCTTGATTCGAGTGGTGCCCAACACATGTAATCCTTTAGAATTTATAAATTTAACCTTCTATATATTCTTTCATAAAGGAATTGAAATCAGCATAGTATCATACGACTTCAACACATTTCATAAAATAACTGAAGTCGTCACAACATCGTACGACTTCAGTACATTTTGTAAAATACAGAAGTCATCTCAAGTTATGACAGACGACTTCAACATTTTCACGAAAGTCATCCTGACTTAGTACGACTTCATTTCAATTAAAGTAAAATGGCCTCATCATGACATGACTTTTTCTTTATAACGTTGTGTCAACTTGACATGATTTATCCAATTTCCAAAATTTTAAAAGTTATCTCACTTTGGTAATTGCGCAATGAAATTATACCAAAATGGTAAAAAAAAATCCGAATTGAGAGATACTTAGTATTTTTAGTTATAATTACTCGATTTTTATTCATACATTTAAAATAGAAAAATTTAATATTATAGTTTTAATTAGTTAAGTTTGTCCACAATATTTAAGAAATAAACAATTTTATTATTTTCACTAACTTAGTGTCCACGTGTTTTAACATTTGTGATAAATCCATATATATAGGTATTTATGTAACATTAACGATTTATTATGGTCTAAACTTGAAATTTACATAAACTAGTTAGATACACGATTAATGTAAGATTCAGGAAAATATGGGTCTTAGAAATAAGGTAGTCTTGTGATTTTGGTATTTTTGTGTGCAAATTAGTGTTATTGAGTGTACACTTTTGTTAGAACATAATTATTATGTTATTTTATTTTTGGCTTAGGGACAAAAGGGGTCTTTTACCTTGTATTAATTAGGTGTAAGAAATTAAAATAGGAGGTGTAGAAAGGAAACATATGCAAACTAAATAATGTGGGAATTTAATAAAAAGATATTATATAAATCTTTTTGAAGATTTAGTTGTCGTTATTTTAAAAAGTAGTTGAAAGAAAATAGGAAATATAATCTTGAGATTAAAAGAGATATTATCATTAGAAAAGGATATTATTAGATATTGTTACATATTCTAAAAGATATTCTTGGATATTGTTATATAGTTAATTAAAAGATATATTTAGGTATTATTATATATAATTAGATATTATGGCTAGATAATAATAGTATATAGACTCATTATAATAAATTAGAATAAAAATATTAAGATAGAATATGTTATCTATGGATTTATCAAGATTAATTAAGTTAAAGATAAATTTATTTTATTTTATCTATATCTTTTATCTTAGTTGGTTGTTATTACTCCTCATGGGCCTTTATTATAAATAAAGTACCATATGTGTATATTTCACACAAGGAAAATTAATCCCACACATATATAGAAACTATGACCATTAGGAAAATAAAAAGAGACAGGGAGAGAGAAACGTTCTTAAAGAGAAGAAAATTATTAATTGTAGAAAATGTTAGTGCAAAGGGAGATTTTTTGTGATCCTTGAGGTGTAGATAAAGTCTTAGTATTGGAAAAGATAAGGGGAGCTTACATTCTTGATTTGTTACGTTCTTGATTTGTTATATTCTTGATTTCTTAGATTCATGATTGTTTATATTCTTGATTTTCTTGAGGGGTATGAGGAAGCTTACCTTGTTTGTTTGTTTGTTGTATGTTATATGTTCCTGATTATCTTGATTGATAATCCTTGTTTTAATACATGTGTACGTGATTACGAATTAAGATTACCAGTTGTTATTGTTGGGTAAACGTAAATATATGTATGATGTGTGTTTCTACATGGGATTAGTGGTTATGTGTAGGGTTAGGTTTGACTTGGGATGAAGGTTGGAACATGGGTGAGTGTTGGGTTGTACCAGAATGTGTGGTTGATGAGCATAAGAGTGGGGTATAGGTCTACTTGTTGTACCTAGTAAATCCTATTTTTATCTGTGGATAGGTATTGGTTGTTCGGGTATTGAACCTTCCTTGTGTGGGGGTGATTGTGGTTTCCTTTTCCTTATATGGCAGGAAGACATGTTCCTTAGTTGGATTGTCGGGCTACTTGAACTTATCTGTAGGGGAGGCTACAAATTAGGTTGTAGGACCGACTATAATCGGTGAGGTAGGGTACAATAGTGAGAATGATTCTTTCCACTATGGTGTTTATGGTATTGTGGATGCTCATGGTGGTGATCATGATGGGGTTAATTTTGATGGAGGTACACATGTTGATGATCATATTGATGATAAAACTTTAGGGGAATGTTATGTTGTTAGTCATAGTATTAAGTGATGTAGTTAGCATAGGTGTTGATGAACGGGTAGACTACGGTCTAGGTGTGTGATATTCGAGGATCCAGGATTGGGGATTGAGCCATTTAAAATGATTTATTTGTTATGTTTAGAGGATTAGGAATCATATTGTTGTTACTTCTAAGTATGGGGTGTTTGATTATGGTTGATATAATCAGTAGGTATGTATATTGTTGTATGCTTGATTATGGTTGATATAATTAGTATGTATGGTTATATGACTTGTTTCTATTAGCTCACCCTTACATGTTTATGGTTGTGGTTTCCACCTGCGATGATTGTTTTTATACGGGAGCATATGATCATGCAATTAGTTCTGATGTTGTAAAGCGTGACGAATGGATTGAGAGAGTTGGAGAATTTATGGTTGTTTGAATAAACTACTTTATATCGAGATTTATTTTATAATTGAATTGGAATTTTGGTTTAATTTTCTTGAATTGAAAAGACTTATTAAATTTGGATTTTGCAATGGTATTACGATTTCAAAAATTTTAAATTTTCACTCATAATTGTGGCATCCCAAAATTGGGGTGTTACATTTTGGTATCAGAGCCTGGTTTTCAAAAAAAAAAACCTTGGGGTCTTGGAGAGTGAGCTTGTCTATCTTTTGTTGAGTGATTGAAATGCATGTGTATGTGTATGATTGTGTGGATAACATGCGTATACATGAATGTGTGGATTGTTGTTGAGCCTCTTGTGAAAAAGTCCAATGTTTCTATTTGTGTAGGGTTTGGTAATATATGTGTAAATTATTAGAGAATTAATTTAGTTTATTATGAATTTTTGTAGCTTGTTATTTGCATGATGAAAATATATATAAAGTCTATCTTACTATCTATAGTTATAAATAGATTGTGCTTTTTATTTTATAAGATACATTGAGCATTTTGTTGTGATGCTCTTTCGATCTGTTCATAAATTGTTGTTGAAAATTGTGTAATTTTTTGGGAAAGTGTATGAAGTTTTTCCTAGTGTATGCTTCCGTATGAGTGCAATTTTCGGGGACGAAAATTCTTTTGAGGAGGGGTGAATGTAAGATCCAGGGAAAATATGGGTCTTAGAAATAAGGAAGTTTTGTGATTTTGGTGTAGAAATTAGTGTCAATGAGTGTACACTTTTGTTAGAACATAATTATTATGTTATTTTATTTTTGGCTTAGGGGAAAAAAAGGGTCTTTTACCTTGTAATAATTAGGTGTAAGAAGTTAAAATAGAGGAGTGTAGAAAGGAAAGACATGCAAATTAAATAATTTGGAAATTTAATAAAAGGATATTATATAAATATTTTTGAAGATTTAGTTGTTGTTATTTTAAAACGTAGTTGAAAGAAAATATTAGATATAATCTTGAGATTAAAAGAGATATTATTATTAGAAAAGGATATTCTTAGATATTGTTAGATATTCTACAAGATATTTTTGGATATTGTTATATAGTTATATAAAAGATATATTGAGGTATTATTATATAAAATTAGATATTATGACTAGATAATAATAATAATATATAGACTCATTATAATAAATTAGAATAAAAAAGTTAAGATAGAATATATTATCTATGGATTTATCAGGATTAATTAAGTTAAAGATAAATTTATTTTATCTTATTTATATTTTTTATCTTGGTTGTAATTACTCCTTATGGGCCTTTATTATAAATAAAGTACCCTATGTGTATATTTCATACAAAGAAAATTAATTCCACACATAGTTGTAACTATATTAGACACCTCCTATCTATATAGAAACTCTGGCCATTAGGAAAATAAAAAGAGAGAGGGAGAAAGAAACGTTCTTGGAGAGAAGAAAAGGATTAATTGTAGAAAATGTTAGTGCAAAGGGAGATTTGTTGTGATTCTTGGGGTGTAGATAAAGCCTTAGTATTGGCAAAGGTAATGGGAGTTTACATTCTTGATTTGTTACATTCTGGATTTGTTACATTCTTGATTTATTACGTTCTTGATTTCTTACATTCATGATTGTTTACATTCTTGATTTTCTTGAGGGTTATGAGGAAGCTTGCCTTGTTTGTTTCTTTGTTTGTTGTACGTTATATGTTCTTGATGATCTTGATTGGTAATCCTTTTTTAATGTCTATGTACGTGATTACGAATTATGTTTATTTGTTGTTATTGTTGGGTAAGCGTAAATATATGTGTGGTGGGTGTTTCTGCAAGGGATTAATGGTTATGTTTAGGGTTAGGTTTGACTTGGGATGGAGGTTGGAACATGGGTGAGTGTTGGGTTGTACCATAATGTGTGGTTGATGAACATAAGAGTGGGGGATAGGTCTACTTGTTGTACCTAGTAAATCCTGTTTTTATCTACGGGTAGGTATTGGTTGTTCGAGTATTAAACCTTCCTTGTGTGGGGCTGATGGTGGTTTCCTTGTCCTTGTGTGGCAGGAAGGCATGTTCCTTAGCTGGATTGTGCGACTACTCGAACTTATCTATAGGGGAGGGTACAAATTAGGTTGTAGGAGCGGCTACAGTCGGTGAGGTAGCGTACAAGAGTGAGACTGATTCTTTCCACTATGGTGTTTATGGTATTGTGGATGCTCATGGTGGTGATCATGATGGGGTTAATTTTGATGGAGGTACGCATGTTGATGATCATAGTGATGATGAAGCTTTAGGGGAATGTTATGTTGATAGTCATGGTATTAGGTGATGTAGTTAGCATAGGTGTTGATAAATGGATAGATTGTGGTCTAGGTGTGTGATGTTTGAGGATCGAGGATCGAGGATCAAGGATCAAGGATTGAGCCATTTAAAATGATTGATTTGTTATGTTTAGAGGATTAGGAATCCTATTGTTATTACTTCTATGTATGGGGTGTTTGATATGGTTGATATAATCAGTAGGTATGTATCTTGTTATGTGTTTGATTATGGCTTATATAATTAGTATGTATGTTTATATGACTTGTTTTTGTTAGCTCACCCTTGCATGTTGTTGTTGTGGTTTCCACATGCTGTGATTGTTTTTATACGGGAGCATATGATCATGCCGTTAGTTTGGATGTTGTAGAACGCGACGAGTGGATTGAGTGTTGGAGAATTTATGTTAATTTGAATAAACTAATTTATATGCAGTTTTATTTTATAATTGAATTTGAATTTTGCTTTACTTTTCTTGAATTGTAAAGACTTATTGAATTTGGATTCGGCAATGGTATTTTGATTTTAAAAATTTTAAATTTTCACTCGTAATTGTGGCATCCCAAAATTGGGGTGTTGTGTTACATTTAAAATCATGAAATTGAATTTGGATTCTGTACTAGTTTTTTGGTGTTGTCCATTTGTTGTGCTTTTTAAATATAGGGATGGACATTGATTTTGATTAATTAAAATATATTAAAAATATTTTTAATATACCAACATCAATGTATTTTCTTTGCTAAATAGAGGACAACAAAAAAAACACAATAAAGATTCTAGACTCCGTGAAATTGAGTGGTAAGTTAAAAGTTGAGTTATTTTTCAAATGTATAGATAAAAATTGAACAATTAAAGCTACAAAAATTATTATTACTTTTATTAAATATGAATAAAAACTACAAGAGATTAAATCTATGAAGACTACACTTTTCTATGTACAAAAAGGAAATGAAGATGACAGATTTAAAAGACTCTGGTTAGAATGTGATTCAACCTTGGTGTGTAAAGCTTTCTCTTATCAAGATGTTGTATCATGGTCTATTAGAGGTCATTCGAGGAAATGCATTAAGTTTTGTAGAGATGTTGAATTTAAGGTGTCACATATTTTTCGAGAATAAAAAAATCTTAAAGAAAACAAATCTTAATGATTTATTTGGTGGGATGGTGAAAGAAACCTAAAAGCAATCCATTTTTTAGGAGTTGTGTCCTACATTATATCTGAATTTCATTACATCTGAATTTAAGAATAAAAAAATAAATATTCGCTCGTGAGAAATTTTCTTTTATTGTATTTTTTTATTTTTTTGTCAATTCTAAGAATCGATATTAAAAACAAGATCTAAAAATTTCGAAATTGTATGAAATCTAAAAAAAATAAATCATTGTGCATATAAGTTAAAAAGTTTAGGTTTATCTTCTAAAGGGTGTTTAAATGGTATATGATTATACCAACTTCTATAAGTTTGGACTTTTATCATACTGTGTTTCTTTTTCCTCTGTATAAGGCTTTTTAGATAGTGTATAGCTTTATAGCTGGCTTATTTTTTGTTTATGGGTTTTGGTTGGATTCCCATGAGTTTTTTTCTTTTTGTTTTTAATAATATTTTTATGGAATAATAAATGATAGATGCCTTTGGGATATTAGTCGAACTAAGATGCCAAAAATTATATCGATACTTAAGTTTTATAAAAAAAGAAAGGAAGAAAAATATTAAGAGAAGTTTTAAACTTTCCAATGAGAAATCAAATCAGTAGTTTGTTTTTGAAAATTTTGAAAGAGTGAAACACATTTAATTTGTTCCGTAATTTAGAAATAAAAAACGACTTTGATCCTCCTGCACCCGACAAAAAAAACTTTCTATTTTTCCTATTTTTTGATTTTACATTTGGAAATAAAAAATATTTTCAGATTACATAATTTAAAAGTTTTTTTTCCTAGAACAGTAGCTTTCCTATCACTGAAAGTTAATACATATTTTTCATTTTATGATTTAAAAATAAAAATGATTTTCAGATTAATCTAGAAGTGTTTTTTTTTACAAAAAAAAAAAATATTGCTTCCCTATTATACAATCTTTAAATCGTTTGGTTTCTGGACTATATAATCTGAAAGTTATTTTTGACTTTCAAAATGAATAAAAAAATATATTCAGAATGCACAATTCAAAATTAAAAAAAAAAAAACAATAATGGAAAATTTATTATATGAAGGTGAAGGAAAAAACTCATGGAAGTGCAGGAAGAAATTGCCATCCTCCCCCGGGATGTAGATCTAAGGCCCAAGATGTTAGATAAGCTTGAAAAACTTATGGATGTTTTTCAGAAAAACACAAAACTCTTAGGTTAAGGAAAGGAAACTTTGACTTCATGCATCACAATAAAATAATGTTAATATGAATTTGGTGAATTGAAGCTTCCCCCAGCAAAAAGAAAAAAAGGGTTTGTGTCAAGAAATTTCTTTCTTATTAAACAAATTTTACAAGAGAAAAGAAAGAAAGAAAAATTACATAAATTTTTTGTAAAAATTAAAATTAGTATATATGTATAAGTAAATTATGTGTAACATTTCAACATAATTTTAAGTACTTTTATCTTATTATTTGTTGCATATTTAATATATGTTTATATTATGTAACTCAAATATATATATATAAAACAAAAGTTAAAATAAACTTATCATAAAAACTCTACATATTCTTCTGTAGTTTATTATACTATTATAAAATAATTTATCCATTGTGTCAAAATAGTACATTAAATTATAAGATATCAAAATATAAAGATATGATAATTACTCTATGAAACATATAAAAAGTAATTTTTTATATAGAGTTGGAGGTTCCTTACGGCCAATTTGATTAGAAAACTTTTATCAACTTTTATATGATACTTTTGTTTCCACTATTCAATATATTATTAAAATCTAACAGAATTACTTAAGATTAAAATCAATTATGTTAATTCTCAGACTTAATTATGCAGTTACAAAAGAGATTATTGAAAGGGCCGACAACATATTATGAACTTGCAGACACAAGATCTTAACGTTAACATGATCAAGTATTCTGAGTCTTTTGAATTTGAAGAAGCACAGAATGGGTGGGAGAAGCACTTGGTACTACTGTGGATGTTGCAGTGGTTGTTCCTTCTGCATGTGTCTCATTGCTTTTGCCCCACAAAAAGAAGTATAATCCCATTATGATAAAAACCATGCCACCCAACCTACACAAATATATTATCTTGAGATGCTGTTAGTGAGGTTGACCAAGTATATGATAATAGTAAGATTGAAAAAGTTTAAGGAGAGAAATATATGTTCATACGTTCCAACTCCCAATGGTTGTCCAAGAATGAGAGCTTCTGAAAAGGCCACAAAAATAAGAGACAGAGGATTGAACATTGGAGGATAACTAGGTCCTTTCATTCTTATTGCCCAAGATATTATGCAGAATGTAGCAGCAGTAGCCAGTGCTCCCTATATACATAACAAACAATACTGTTTTAGGATTTATTGAATATGAATTTTAGTAATTTTTTAACATCTTACCGAGTAGACTATAGTGATGAGTTGTAGATTCCACTCTAATCTCCAAGCAGCTTTACTGGAATCTAAGCAAACACCTACTGCTGCTGCTTGAATTGCCGCCAGAATGCATGCTAGCATTGTTCCCCAGTACTTCAATGGAAATACTTTAAGCAACTTCACCTTTTTAAATTGAAAATATGTAGAATCTCATCAAGAACCGGAAGACCCAGATGGAGAAACCACTAAAGATTGTGAAAGTGGTGATAAAGTTAGAGACTTTAAAACTATTGCACTACACGTGGCATGCTCTTAATGGATCACCAAAATAGGTTTTCTTGAAGGGAGACAGAAACAAAGGAACTTACTTGTGCAATAAACCAGGCTGTGTAGGAGAAGCAGCTGCAAACCAAAAAGATAGTACCATGTAGCATGTGGGTTTTGTGTGGTGCAGTTTGATGAGTACGATGAATATGGTGTCCAAGAAAAAATTCCTTCCCTTTGTAAACACTGCTAAGTGATGCTCCTCCAACACATAGAATTGACCCAACAGACTTAGCTTTACCAACCCATGTTTGCCACTTCAGTTTCTCCATTCTGCATTAACTCACTCATGCATTAATGCATGAAATATTTATTCATACTTACAAGTTCTTTATTTTTATAAACCTTAGTGTTTCCAAATACCTGAGTATGATAGAGGTAAAGAATGTGATTATAGGAACCAAGTTCAGAAAACTCATAGAGTACGCAGCAGAAGTATCTCGCAGACCATAATAAAACAATCCTTGAGCCATTGTCATCCTGCAATTTACCTTGTTATGTTACAAAACAATCTCAAGCAGAAAATAACAAGTAAATTTTAAATTATTAAAGATTCATCAAAATATTCTCAACTATTAGTATATATTGAAATTTTGTAATTTAATATTTTAAGATAAGCTCACCTTTTTCTTAGTTAAGAGCAATAGAACATCTATTTATGATAGAACTTCACAATGTTATTGTTGAGAGAAATCTAATATTACATGACATTGGAATATTTATTAAAAATGTATAATTATAAATCTTATTTAGGAAATTTATTTTTATAATCATTATTATATATCAAACACCTTTTAGTACAAACTAAATATAACACTTATAAATCTTATTTAGGGAAGTTATTTTGTCAATAATTAATTATAGACTAATTTATAAATAAATTTTCTTTAGCCAAAATCTTGATAGTTAATTTTTAGTGATTAATTGAGAAACTAATTTCTTTGGTAGTTAAAAGATTGGTAGCTAAATTTAAAGACCAATTTAGTGATCAATTATAATTATTTATTTATAATTATTATTATTTTAATAACCAATAATCTTTAGTTTTGTAAAATTAGTGTTAAAATTGATTATTATTTAGGAGTTTTTTTTTAGTGTATGTGCTTGTTTCTTCGTTTTTCAATTCAAAATTAATTCCTTAAAACATAGTAAATAAAAAGTATTAAAAATTTTAACTATTATCATTATGGTTTTTTTTTTAATGTCAAAATCAATTTGAGATGAAAGGAATAGTTTAAGAAAATACTAGAAATGGATACTTCTAATGATGGAAGAATGAAGACTAATTTTATATTAACATATTCTTTGTCAAACTAATTTATGATATATTTTAATGTGGCTTTCACTTAAAACTTTTTATTCATTACTTTCTTAATGAATCGATTAGGACCTTTTGAAGCATGCAATGATATGGTTGAACTGAGTCATATATTCTTTGTTTATTTTGGTCTTTCTATCTAAATTAACAACTACTATTTATGGCTTCTTCTTTATTGCTTGTTCACTAAGGAGTAAATTTGTTCAAAAGAGTAGGATGAACAATTTTGAAAGAAAACTCAAAGTAAGGTTATTTGTACAGTTTCACATTCAAAGGCCTCACTTATTTTCTTTTTCAAGTAAGGTTATTTTCTCTATGCCACCTACTTTTTCTTCTCAGCACACCCAAACCTATATACTGTCTTCAAAACTAAATCTAAATTATATCAAACTAGTTTATATTTCAAACTAGCTAATATTAATTTAAAAGTCATATTATTACTATCAACTTTCGTATATTATCATTCAAATCATTAAAGAACTTACGTACCCTGTTAGTGCATTGACGAAGAGCCAACACCAGACCTCACAGTTTAATTTCTTTGGTTTTCCTCTGCAACACCAATTCAAGAGAGAATATTAAAACTAAAAAGTGTTTGAGCCCAAAGATCAAATATATAATAATTGAAGAATCAAGCAATGAATGAAAACACACCAACATGAAAAAGTAGCATGTGTTGAATTTTCATGAAGATATCAAACACATTATGTTCAGTAAATACTCTTTATAAAATGTAAACAAGAATTACCATTAGCAGATTGAGAAAGAAGAATACCTTTCAAGGTAGAGTGCAAATGGAGCAACACAAACAGCAGCAACAAGGTGACGATAAACAATAAGTGCAGCAATGAAAGTTCCTTGAACCAATATAACCCTTGACAGCAACTGCATCCCAGTCATAAGAACTTGCACCAGAAACATGCTCAATACAACCTGGGATGAAGTGAACCATTCCTTCACAGTTTTCATGTTCTTTGCCTCCATTGTGTGTAAGGAGAAAGAAATAAACAAAGCAAAACTCTGTGTCTTTGTCTCTTAGCAGAAGAGGGACAAAAGCTTTAACACCATATATGCATGAAAGAAACTGCTTGTGTATATATGATAAATGATAGACAGTTTGTGGAAAAGTTCTAAAAGGAATATGGTGACAGATGCCATGCATTACCGAAAAACTCTTTTGCTGTCAAACTCTCTGTCACCTTGCCACTCCTTTCTCCAATTTTCTCACCGTTACCTGTTATGCTGTAACCCATACGTAATATAATAATATCAACAACAATACGTGTCTTTCTTGTAGTTGTTTTCGACATTGATGTTGCTGCCAGTTAAGCTTGCTTCTTTTGCCGATATATCCAATTTAAATTTTAAGATAACTTTGCCTTTACATGTTTTTATTATTTAGTAGTATATGGTATGAATGCAATAATGCTTTATTTTTTCTTTTTTTTTCAAATGAACCTCTCGGATATACCTCTTTATATAAATAAACAAATTAGTCTATAACTTTTCAAAATGAATAAAATTCTCAAATTATATATATATATATATATATATTGATAATTCTAACTATTTTCTTGTTTATGTGAAAATGGTTTTCCCTACTGTTAGACGTTGCCTGTAATCACTTTTACATAATGAATGAATCAGAATGCGGTCAAAAGATGAAAAGGGTTGAACATGTATTAATAAAATTCAAACATATTCTATGTCTGAGTCAACTGCGTTTTAAATAGGATCTAGCTTGTTCCAACTGAAGAAAAATAAAAACAAACAAACATGGGAGTTACGTGGAGTGTTTTTCTACAATTATCACCATTATTTGAGTATGAAGTTTATAATATGAATAAAGGATGAAGTTGAAGAAAGAGTATATAAAGGCAAGTGTTGGAACAAAAAATATAGAGCAAAAGAGTTGGTTACGCTACACATATAAATAATTAATTGGACTTTTCCTTTTTCTTATATTGAGGATTAGCATGATTTGGTGGTACATAGGAAAAAGCTAATGGAGTCTATGATTGAGTTGAGGATTGAGAATTTTTCTATATATACATATATATAAGAGTTTAAGTGTTGCCTCACGGATCGGTTAAAAGCAGAATCAAGATTGATTTCTGAATGGAGGTGTAGTGGAAGATCTTATTAAAGGACCTAACACAATAATTTTAAAGTTAAGGAGATTTTTATCAAATGGGACAATGGTTATTTGCTAAATTAGTCTTGTTTTTTCTCTCTCATTCATTCAATGAGATTCTTTACATGTATATATATAGATGCATTGAAACAATAATAGTTCAGGAAAATGGTGATAATGACACATATGAAAATAGTACACTAAGAGGCTTTTATTTCATTTGATTTTAGGAACAAGAATAATGCATTATGGGGAAAAAATTGTTACAATTTCAAGTGTGAGTGTAAGTTTATTGAATAAAAATGAAAAAGTAAAATATTATATAAAAATGAAATATTTATTAATCTATTGTTTTAAGATTTTGGATAAAGAATAATGTAAATCGTTTATGTAATTGAGTTTAAATGTTTGTGTCTCCTCGAAATCATTAGGATTGTGTCATTAGTATAAACATAAACATGTGTCATGACTATAAACATTTTTTAAAAAGTAATAAAGAATAATATTTTTCATAAATTAAAATTAATATATATACACGAGAATAAAATTTTAGAAAAAATCTTTTTAGTAGGTGATTACACTTCTTTAAACTAAACTTCATGATGGTGACAACCTCAATAATAGAATATGTCACTTGCAAAAACCTACATAATACAATACACTATCATAAGTTCTAGATTTTATTTAATACAAAACTAAATCAAATAAAAGAAAGGATGTGAATAAACTTTCTTTCTAAACATTTTTATTTTTTTAAGCACTTTTCTCTATCTTTAATAAAGATTAGGACTCATGAGATATATTATCTATATTATTGCATATTGAATTTAGTTTAGGAAATTTATGAAATTCAACCAAGTGAATCTTTACATTAATTATTTTATATCACTTATTTTAATAGCTTTTTATACATGCAATTAATTATATCTAACTAAATTATTTGAATTCTTATTCATAACTAGTCATAGTACACTTGCCAAAAAGATAACCATCATCAAACCTAACATCCTACAAACTCTCATCAATTTGACGACCATGTCTCTAAATTAATTTATCTAAATAACATCAAGAGATAAGTCTCTTCTATCCTTTACACCATCCAATTCCACCAATTCCAAGACATTGCTAGGATCAAAAACATATACTTCCATGAGACACACATGAAACACTTTGTGAAGGTTTATCATTACTATTTTTTTTTTTTTAAATATTGTCTTTGGTTTCTTCTGTTTTAATAATTTAAAAACAAAATTTCCACGTTAAATATTATAGTTACAAAAGATAATTCGTGAGATAATAATATTCAAGATGATTTTAAAATTACCAATTAAATTTTGTGGAATTTATTTTTACGTCATTTCCATTACTTATTTAAATGTAAATTTATAAAAATATAAATTTTAAATGTCTTTTTAACATTATTTAAAATTTTATAAAATAAAACTTTATAAATCATATTTAATTATTGTTTTATACTTATTTTTATTTAAATTAACTAAAAATTATTTTGGTCATTAACAATATTATTCAATTATACATTTTTTTAACATTGTTGCATGAATAAAATCTTTCACAAAATTTGCGATTCAACACTGATAATTTCAATCCAAAGAATCTCACAAACTTAACTTTCAATATGTTTTACCTTTTTCTTTCTTTTTTCTATCCTCCAATCCCAAAAATAAAAATAAAAATAAATCTGATAATGAGCACAAACACCTATATCGTCATTTTTGACATATATTCCTCCTTGGTTTCACCCTCCGCTTCCAACATTTCCCTATTCACCTTCAACTTTTCTAAAAATTTCTCTTTTAATCTTAATAAATATTTTTTTTAATTATCCTACAGCTCTTCTTAATTTAATATTTTATTATAATTTAATATATTTAAATATATTAAATCAAAATTTATATTATTATTTTATTTTTATTTTTATGATTTTTGTTTTTTTTATTTTCATTATTACTACTTTTACTTTAATTGTTATCATTTTATTTTTTAATATAACTACTACAATTAAAATATATTAAATAATATTAAATTTGTAAATTAAATTAAATAATTATTAAATTATAAATAAAAGACTAAATTTTAAAAACATTAGTCGGAATATGAAATCCGTTAATATATGTTAACGAATATCAAAATTCGATACCGCAAACTTTTCTAATATTTTATTTTTATTTAGAATTTAATAATTATTTAATTTAATTTAATATTTTAATATAATTATTTAAATTAAATTAAATTGTTAAATTTAAAAAAACTTATGAATTAGATTTTGAAATTTGTATAGATTTCTAAATCCCGTAAAGAAATACAGGATAATTTTAATAAAAAAATAGATAAAATTAAAAAATATTTATTAAGGTTAAAAGAATTTTTTTTTTTAAATTTGGAAGTGCAAAGGTAGAAAGTGAAATATCCTTCCTCCTTTCATGTAACTAGAATTCATCAAATCTCACCATCCTCCTCAATTCCAAAGCTGATAAAGATTAGTATTTGAGTTAATGGTGACTTAGCTCAAATATTGTTGAAAGTCTTAAATTTAAGATTTTGATTTTATAGTAAAAAATTAAAATAATACTGTTAACAGATATAAAATAGCACACTAATTTCTTAAAACATTATAAAGTGGACTGCAAAAAACTATGGATTTCGAGGGAGTAAGCCCCATTAAGCTAGTCAAGTCAAGAAGACCATATGGAGAATTTAGTGCACCACCTCACCTCATAATCAACATAGTCCTTATCGTGATTCCAGCTATATAAATGTTTCAAAACCTAACTTACATATCGATGTGGGACCAATTTTCAATAACACGAGTGTATTCCATTCCCCAAATCTCAAAAACGTCTGGTGTTGGAAATTAAAGATTAATTCATCGTGGAACAACACATGGCATAAGAGTACACACAAATTATTAATGAGGAAAAACCTTCTTAAGGATCCGATATACTCTCAAAAAAACCTATGACAATTAATCTAAGACACTCCTCTGAAGTGCATCAGCAATGAATTTCTCTTTAAATAATCAATGAACTCCTCCCATTAGCTGCACAATCAAAGTTAATCACCAATTAGCACCAAATCAACATTAAAGACACTTTCATTTCAGAACATTACTTTCAAATTCTACCTATTTACAATCTAAAATCTACACTATCAAAACTACTAATGAAAGGAATGTTATGTAGCTACCTTTATGCTGACTAATAGAATCTATCTATCTAAGCCATTAGCACTAAAATATCATAAAAGACACTATTCTAATTCAAATTCATAAAAATTAGTACTTCTCTACTATAAACTAAATATGATTTAAAAACTAAGAATTACTAGTCTAAAAACCCCTACAAAACATGCAAATGCTTTGGAAAAAATGTGACATTTTGAATGTTATCACACCCCCACACTTGAATCATTTGCACTCCTGGACAAAACTAAGACCCAAGCACTAATAACCAAACAGCATTTTCACGTCAAAACTCACTCACTACAACAATTCCTAATATGCACATATGCAAAGCAAACAGTGAAACAACAGTAAAAGTTGCAAGGCTTTAAGTCCAAAAATAGTGAAACAGTGAAACAACAGTGGTCTAGATGTGTGAACTCAAGTATGGTATAGCATTTGGCACAACACTTTCATCAACCAAATTTACTTTCCCTTCCGCTTTTCACTTTCATTTTTTTCATACATTTTCTGATTCTTTTGATTTTTTTTTTCAATTTCCAGCATTTATTTCTTTTTCTCTTGCTTTTGTTTGCTGTTACTGCCTTAGCTCATCATATTTCCACTTTGAAATACCTTGGCACCCCCACACTTGAGTCACACACCCTTACTTAAATTGGCTCACTTAGTAGTTATAATCAAAAGATGGCCTAAATCATGTTCAAAGTGTGTTCAAGCAATTAGCACCAAAAAGAGTATCCACAAGTTCTAGAGTGCAGAAATACACAAGTGAATCACTCAATTTAACAATTAAGGCTCAAATCTCTCTAGGTGTAGAATGTGTGGTGCACAAAGTGTCTAAGCATAATAACCTAATCATCAATGAAAGAAATGCACAAACCAGCTAGAAATATTTATACTCAAACCAGAATTATCACATCCATACACATCACAAAATTGACCATACTGAGTGAGTGAAAATGTAAAATTTGTAAAAGATACCTAAAACTATCTACACAAGTTCTATTGGACTAGAAATGACCAAGAATTTACTCAAAAATTGATTCCTAAGACAACTTCTAAAAATCACTACTCAAACCTCAAAATTGTCACTAGAATAGTAAAAATTTGCAAACTGCACTAAACTAGCTTAAGAAACTATAAAGAAACTATCCTAACAAGTTTAGAGAGTTAAAACCTAGCTAAGAAAAAACTCACACTACAAAAACTACCTAAAACTCAAAATATGACAACTTAGAACATAAAACTAGTAACTAGAATGGGCTAAAAGTGCTAAGAATGAAAAATGTATTAAACTACTAATTGAAACTGTAAAATAACTATCTAAGTTGAAAATAAGACTGATTTATTATATTCAATCATAAAAAATACATTTTGATACCCTCTATTTGTAATAATCTAATTCTCCTAAAAAGGAAAATAAGGAAACTAGGAAAATAAAATAAATAAAAGATTATATATCTATTTCCTCTAATTAGAAATATTCTAAAAATATTATCTCAAATTACAACACTCCTCCTCAAGCTGGATCATACAAGCTTGTATGAACCAAGCTTGGAATAGACAAACTCAATCAAAGATAATGTCAATAAACCAAATTGCACACACAAACAAGTGTAGCCCAAGAGACTCCTCATAATCATTTGGAGAATAATGGACAACAATGGACAACAAACTGCAGAGATTAGATTACCATCAATAGTGGCGAACAACAACAAAGCTTCAAGAATTTGATTTCCATGAGTAACATATGGGAGGCCTTCAAAGGCTAATTAGTCACAAACCTGTTGGGACTTAATCACCCTAAACAACAACAAATCTTCAGGGACTTCACTGCCCTGAGTAGCAACAAACCTTTAGGGACTTAACTGTCCTGAACAACAAGCCTTTAGGAAACATTTGTCCTGCAGAGGCTAACAGACTAGACTACTCCCAAAAAATGAATGAAGCTTGCGGCGAATAGTGAGAAGCAAAGAAGACACAGATTCTGTTAGAAGTGGACTTTAAGCCTAACTCAACCCCACAAAACCGACTTGTAAGGTGAGGTTTGCACCCACTTATATATTATAAATTGACCTTATCTCTAGTCGATGTGGGACTTCCAACACACCCCCTCACGACGAGGTATATACATCACGAGCGTGAGACTAAACATTAATAAGTGGTCCAATAACGGCCCGATAGCGGGTGAAACAATATGTCCAACAAACAATAAATATTGCTAGGATAGGCCCTAACCATAGCTCTGATACCAAGTTGAAAATAAGACTGATTTATTATACTCAATCATAAAAAATACATTCTAATACCCTCTATTTGTAATAATCTAATTCTCCTAAAATGGAAAATAAGGAAACTAGGAAAATAAAATAAAATAAAAGATTATATATCTATTTCCTCTAATTAGAAAGATTCTAAAGATATTATCTCAAATTACAACAATCTAGACAATTTTTAAAAGATAAAAGAAAGATAAATATCAAGTCACAATTTGAAAATAACAAGAAAAGCAAAATTTGACTATTGAGCACCTAAAATTGCAATAGAATAGGCTAAAACTGGAAAATATTAAAACTGCACTAATCTAATTATTGGGACTACTAAACCACTATCTAGACAGCTTTTGAATGTTAAAAGTAAGATAAAAAATCAAGTCAAATTTTGAAATTAACAAGAAAACTAAAATCTGAATATTTAGAACCTAAAACAGTATATACTAGAGTTAACTAAAAATTTAAATCTGCACTAGACCAGAACTTAACGTAAAAAGACTATTTAAACAAGTTTGTAATGAATAAAAGAAATTAAAAACAAGGTCATTTAGTTAGAATAGCAAGACTTTCAAAATTTGATTATAAAGACCTAGAATCAGCACTCAAAGCACTAAAAGTCCTCACATCAGTAACTACGAATCAAACCAAACCTGCAACTAATATCTACTTCTATGTCCAATAAAATGCAAAGAATATACCTAAGCACATCAAAAACAGTAAAAGAAAGGTAATGGAAGATTTGAATTCTACAAAAAAAAACACTTCAATAATAATATCAACATAATATCAAAATTATCTTTTAAAAAAAACAAAAGATATCCTGATGGACACTACTCATACAAGTTTAAAGCAGAAAAAGAGAATTAAAATCAGAGCTACAGACTAAATTAAACAAAGAAAAGGAAAAATGCATATGAAAATCATTCTATACGAAAAATCAGTAACAGGACAAATAACAGAAATTCTTAAAACTACTACATTTAACTCTACTCTATGATTTATAAAATGCAATATTTATATCTAAGCAAGTTTAAATCAATTAAAGAAAGCTAAGAAAAAGGTCAAATTCAAAAAACAACACCTAACTAAAATTTCTACTACTTAAACCTATGACAGCTTAATATAACAGAACAGATTTAAAGCTGAAACCGAAAACAGTGAATTAAAATCGTATTTAACTATTCCTACATGCTTAAAGTAACAATAACAACTACTAAGTGAAATTAATTACTAGAATTTAAAACTACTAGAATACTACCTTCGATTATCAAGCTAAACTGAACAACTAGTAAAGTAAAACTGAAAATTAAAACTATGTAAGGAATATAGAACCAGCATGGCTTTATGTAATTCTAATAGGTACCGGCAAAAATAGAAATTCAAGACTAAGTCAGAACTAAAAATCAAAATTAAAAGCTGGAAATAGTTAACCAATTGTTAGTGTAGACTGGTCACCAGAAGGGAATCTGGTTAGTAAGGTTAGTCAAAGTCAGCCGGAGACAGAAAAACAAATTACCTGACGAGTTTTGTCTTTAGCAAGTTCATACATAGCCCATTCTGTTGTCACCAATGTAGTATCAGATGTCTCAACAATTGTCTCCTAGAGTAGCATGGAAATTTCATGTTCACTCAGTTCTTTAGCTTCGGATACTAGGTAATCAAAAAAACAATTCAGTACCTGTCACATTCCAAACAATCAAATTATTAGGATAAATCTATCATAAGCTTTGAACACATTTCACGTTGTCCTCAAGATAAACCTACCTTTCCTGAATCCACTCTCTTCTTCTGCTCATTCATCAAGGCCTCATGACAACTTCTCTCCGGAAATACAAATTCCAAATTTTCTTCTCCACGCTCCTATTAGGAATCCACCTCAAGTATCAAAAGAAATCTCGCCAATCCACCTCAATGGCTCCCTCCATCATATCAAGCACTATAATCCTATATTAGTCCTCTCTTGATAATGTAACCCCTAGCTCCTCCACATAAATGGAGTCTACATTACTTCCCAGAGCCTGCAAATTTTCCATCCACAGTTTTGTTTAGATAAATTTAGGATAAACTTAAATGCAATAGAATTAAATGGGTTGTTTATTTGTTTAGGAGTTTTGTCTGTTTTGAAGTGCAAGGGTCACCAATTAATGTAGTGGTTATTAGATAATAATAGATAATAATTGTTTTAATGGTAGAGTTTATGGTTTGGAAACAAAAAACGAAGATGTAATTCTATAAATTGAGAGTGTCTAGTTCACTCAACGTAACAAAACAAGTAGCAATACAAGGAAGTGAAAAGCTTTTCACATAAAGGTTTAGTTTTGCTAACAAGTTTTAATGTTCAACTCTGAAAAAAAAAAGTCTATTTAATCTTTACTTAAGGAGATACTTACTTGCTTCAGTGCTAATATAAAAAGTTCAGATGCGAATATATTTCTAAAATTAACTACCAAACCAGAGAAGGTCTTCACATGTTCACTAAACTGGCTCAAAAAAATTTCCACCAATTTTTCTCTGTTGAGACAGACGCTGCCGCTTCTGAACATTGAAAAATAGACACTCAGCAACCAAATCGCACACACAAAAAAAAGGAAGTTCTATGATACAGATAAAAAAACATGAATTTCTCGTAACCAACCAACCTGTGCAGCGGCTTCCCAAACGTTGGCAAGAATATGTTTTTTGACCGCTTTGTGAAACTCATTGTAGTCGCTTGTGGAAACCATACATTTTATCAGAAGTCAGAATCGTCACATTTGAGAGAGTCACATACAAAATTTTCAAATAAAAGGAATGCACTTCAATGTTTATTTACTATTGATGAATATGATAGTACTGTGATGTGATTCATTTGAGATAAGTCAATGGTTCTTCTAGACACACACATTGTTTTTCCGCTCACAATCAATCAATTCATAATCCATTCAACTTGGCCATGATGATAATTATATTAGAATTATTAATTCCCTCAATTCAACAGTGACAAAAGCAACAGTGGTAATCCATACCTGAAAATATACTCTGCTAGATGTAGTAAATAAGAAACAACCACCTTTATTTCAATAAACATTTAATGGAAAATACTCTAGTACATCTTTCTGACCAGAACAAAACAAAACACAACACAAAACAGCAAACGCAATAAAGAGTCTTTTTTTCCATTGGTTTATTCTTCAGGTTCCCTTCAGAAGGCAGCAATAGCAAATGTAACTACTTGATGTATTGATTTCTTGGCCTGAGTTTCACCAGAAGGGGATGGAGTCTGTGAGTGGTAAGGCCCAATGTATCCACATTCTCCTCCTCCCCTTGTCCCAGCTCCCACTCAAATTGTTGAACAAATCTCCCAATTGCTGTGCAGGATATCAACATGGCCTGAAGGGACCCTGCACACACCCTCTTCCCAGCTCCAAAGGCCATGGTCTTGTATAAATCCAAGGGGTCATATTTTTCATCAACAAATCTCTCAGGCATCCACTCATGAGGATTTTCCCACTTGTTGCTGTCCATGTTGCATCCATATATATTTATTGCAATCTGTTAACACATGAGCCTGTCAATAATGGAAATCATATATACACACAGAGAAGAACAACAAGGATGGTGAATTCAGAAAATTAATAAATAGACCTGGCTTCCAGCAGGAATATGATATCCTCCCAATTCTGTATCTTCGTGAGCATATCTTATTGGCACGATTGGAGCTGGACTATACTTCCTTAATGTTTCATGGAATACAGCTCCCAAGTAAGGTAGCTTAGATAATTGTTCCTCTGTAACCTTTTCTTCTCCACATACATTTTGCAGCTCCGCATATAAACGTGCCTGCCATCACATAAACACACGCTACGATTACAGTTGTCCCAATCAATACATGGTTAGCCAGCCGGAGACAGAAAAACAAATTACCTGACGAGTTTTGTCTTTAGCAAGTTCATACATAGCCCATTCTGTTGTCACCAATGTAGTATCAGATGTTTCAACAATTGTCTCCCAGAGTAGCATGGAAATTTCATGTTTACTCAGTTCTTTAGCTTCGGATACTAGGTAGTCAAAAAAACAATTCAGTACCTGCCACATTCCAAAGAATCAAATTAGTAGGATAAATCTATCATAAGCTTTGAACACATTTCACGTTGTCCTCAAGATAAACCCACCTTTCCTGAATCCATTCTCTTCTTCTGCTCATTCATCAAGGCCTTCATGACAACTTCTCTCCGGAAATACAAATTCTGAATTTTCTTCTCCACACTGCTATTAGGAATCCACCTCAAGTATGGAAAGAAATCTCGCCAATCCACCTCAATGGCTCCCTCCATCATATCAAGAACTAGAATCTTATATAAGTCCTCTCTTGATAATGTAACCCTAAGCTCCTCCACATAAACGGACTCTATATTACTTCCCAGAGCCTGCAATTTTTCCATGCACAGTTTTAATGTTCAACTCTCAGAAAAAAAAAATGTCTATTTAAGCTTTATTTAAGGAGATACTTACTTGCTTCAGTGCTAATATAAAAAGTTCAGATGCGAATATATTTCTAAAATTAACTGCCAAATCAGAGAAGGTCTTCACATGTTCACTAAACTGGCTCAAAATATTTTCCACCAAGTTTTCTCTGTTGAGACGGTGCCGCTTCTGAACATTGAAAAATAGACACTCAGCAACCAAACCATGCAGACAAAAAAAGAGTTCTATTTACTCAAATACTGATAAAAAAAACCATGAATTTGTCGTAACCAACCAACCTGTGCAGCGGCTCCCAAAACGTTTCCAAGGATATGTTTTTTGACCGTTTTGTGAAACTCATTGTAGTCGCTTGTGGCAACCATACGTTTATCAGAAGTCAGAATCGTCAGTGCTTTTGATAGCTTCCTTGTTGAAATCGACGAAAACCTGGTCACCATGGCCTGAAACAACCATAACATTTTATAATCTAATTAGCCTTAAACAAGAATAAACAGATGGACTGTAGTAGTTACAAACAGTTCAAGACATGCCAACCAAAGTTACTTCAGTGGATCGACCATAAAACCAGTCATCGCCTTTACAACTGTTTGTGATTGTATTCTTCCAACCCTCCATAAAGGGATCGGTATAAATTCATCTAAAATAACAATATGGAAAAATAAATCATTTTGAAAGACCGATAGCCGAAAACCGAAAACGGTAAGTTTGTGAACATGTCAAATCATCCACTGCACAGGGAGGTGAATAAGAGAATCAGCTGATAAGGGTGTTGTAATTTGCAGGTAAAAGGGTCCAAGAAAAGATGACTTAATAGGGTATAGATTTAATTGAAGAAGGATGCATGCATGAAATGAAAAGAGCATAAATGTAAAAGAGTAGGAATGACACGGACCTCCTTGGCAAGATTGGTGGAGTTGAGAACAATGATAGAGGAAGAACCGGTTCTGATGGAATAGATAGGTCCATGTTTTTGAGCCATCCGTGCGAAGGTCTTGTAAGGTTTCTTCTCCTTCAACTGCAGTAGATTCCCTACGATGGGCAGTCCAGGAACAGCTGCAACATTCACCAGGTTCATATGCCATTCTTATTTTAATTCATATGAAAAACAGAATAGAATAAAATTAAATGTAAAGATGATACCTGGTACTTTGGGAAGTCCTGCATGTCTGCGAGTGAATCCTGGTATGAGGCGGAGCAGCAGGAAGAGAAATAGAAGAGATGAAGCAGTCACAGCAAGTAAAGCTGCAAAGGAGTGTGTCTGAAGAAGGTGCAAAAGGGAGAGAGAGCCCATGGTAGAAGAAGCAGCACAAGTACACTGTTCTCTGTTTTCTTTGTTAATGGAGTCCTTATCACAACCATGAATGAATCCTTTTATGGAGAAGGAGATGCGTCAAAATCTTGGAATTTGGAAGCTATGTCACAAGCACCTTTCCCTCTCAGATTCCTACCCTATCACATCACCTTCAGCATCAATTACAACAGGACAAAACAAAATCCACTAGTATACACATTTTCTGTCCCACAGATAATGTTACATAATTCATGTCAAATTCAAGTACCTCTTCGGAACTCAAGTACAGATAAAAATAGCTAATTTATATTCATTTATTGCATTAATTATTTCTATTTGAAATTGTTCTTTTTTATGAATTGAAACAAATATTTATAAAAAATTTATGAATCCAAGAGTCTACTTATTAATTAAAAATAAATATCTTTCTCTTAAATAAAAATAGCCATGATTTAAGCAAATTATTAACTTTGTGATAGTTTATCATCATCCTAATTCAAAGTCGTTTAATTTAATGCTTCTATGATTTGGAAAAGAAATTTAACACAGTCCAAGATGAATAATCAAAGAAGCCCAACGTCAACAGATCATTTGAAAAAGCATTTCTTTGTCAAGTGATAATCTATTTATAATTAATTATTTGATTGGTTAATTAAGATAACGTATTCGGTAATTACAACAGGACAAAAGAAAATGCAGTAGCCTGAACTTGTTTTGTTGGTGCAGCGAGTCAGAGGATTGGATTGGATGGATTATTGGTGCCTTCACGGATGTTAAAAGAATGTATTTTTTATATGCTGAGCATGCACACTCAAATCGATAAGCTTGTAAAGTAATGAAGGATATTCTGTAAGTAGGTGGTAAAGTTATTACAATTACAAGAAAAGATAATAAAAACAGTTCCACTCCAAGAACAATCACAATGAAAGGTGAAGAAGGTGGCGCCGACGGTGGAGGCCCAATGTTGCGTTGTCATTTAGACATTCACATCCAGATGGTGTGGGTGGGCCTAGGCTGCCATTGGGCTTTGAAATTGAAGTTGAAATTGGTTTTTGAATGTTTCACCTGTACCTCCCATCTCTCATTCTATACTTCTAAAAATTTATTTAATATTTTTAATTTTTTTTTCTTTCTTATTAAAGACATTCTCCACCCTTTAATAAATTTTAAAAACGATATAGAATTTAAAATTTGATTTATAAATTTTTTAAATTTTATTTTTAGATTTAAAATTTAATAATAATCTAATTTAATTTAAAATTTTAATATTATTTAATATATACTTATATTTTCATAATTATTAAAATATAATTTATATTATTATAATAGTTTTATTAAAAATAAAATATATAAAATATGATTTAATATATTTAAATATATTAAATTATATTGATTATTAAATTAAAATTAAATAATTATGAAATTTTAATTAAAAATTAAAATTTGTTTATCGAAATATCTGATAAACAATTTATTTAAAATTTTGGTTTTTAATTAAAATTTCATAATTATTTAATTTAATTAAAATTATAATGTTATTTAATATGTTTTTATGTTTTAATAATTATTAAAATATGAATTATATTATAATAATAATTACATTAAAAAAATAAAAATAAAATAATTAAAATAAAATAGTAATAATAAAAATAAAATAATTAAAATAAAATAGTAATAATAAAAATAAAAAATAATTATATAAAATTTGATTTAATATATTTAAATATATTAAATTATATTAAAATATTTAATTAAATTAAATAATTATTAAATTTTAAATAAAAACTAAAGTTTAAAAACTTTGTTTATTAAATATCAAAATCCGTTAAAATATGTTAACAGATTTCGATAAACAAATTTTTTTAAAATTTTGTATTTTATTTAAAATTTAATAATTATTTAATTTAATTTACAATTTTAATATTATTTAAAGTATTTTTAACAAAAAAAAATTACTTTTATTATTTTACTTTTATTTTTATTATTTTTATTTTTTTAATATAACTATTATAATAGTGTTATATTTTAATAATTATTAAGATATAAACATATATTAAATAATATTAAAATTTTAAATTAAATTAAATTATTATTAAATTTTAATTAAAAAACAAAATTTGAAAAATTTATGAATTGAATTACAAATTTCAATATCTATTAAAAATATGTAGAGTGACTTTAATAAAAAGAAAAAAATTAAAAAATAAAGATTAAAAATAAAATTTTAAAAAATATAGGATGAAAGATTGGAAATACATGGTGAAACACCCTTGGTTTTTAGTCCACGGTCTTCTGTACCTGCATTGCATAGAAAATAATACCAAATATACACATCAACTATTTTTTAAATTACATAAAATTATTAAACGTATAGAGTTTGGTGATCTACTTCTTAAATAACTGTATTCTACCATTTTCGTTGTCTTGTTGATTTGATTTGTTGAGAAGGGATGGTCCCAAATTTGGGAACTTAAATAATTTACACATTCGTGTCCTTATTATTTAAGATTTTCTTCTTTGTTTTGTTTTCATGCATGTGTAAGAAAAAACACTATCGTTAAAATGTTTAAGAAAAAATAGTAATAATCCAAAATGTCATCTGAAAGTAGTGTAACAAATTATGAATATAAAAGGATTATAAATGATTGATATTAAATTATAAATGTCATATATTTTTATAAAAGAGGGAACATAAAAATAGGTTTTGGTGAGAAACATATAAATACAAGGGAATTGAGAGGAAAAGCTGGAAGAGTGAGAATCAAATAAATAATAATGAAGGATAAGATTGAGATTATGGGTAAACAAGAAACAAAGTTGGTTGGATCATATTGATATAAAAATATATACCATGAAATGAAAGAAATGAGTAGATTGGAAAGTTCAAAGAAGAAATGAAAGAATTTTTTGAAAAAAAAAAAACAGATCTCGGAAGAATGACATTCTTTCTTGGTATATGAAAATCACAATAAAATATTTTTTTTATTAAAAAGATTTGCAAATGAAATTTCCAATAAGTTTAACATGGAAAAGAGCAAACTAGCTACATTTCCAATAAACCAAAAGGAGAACTTTTACAAGTCTGACTAATGCATTTAAGTACAACAAAACCTGACATCTTGCATCAAGCAACGTTATTAAGATACATTGTGAATAACAAAATAATAAATTACAATTCAGTTTAGTAAAATGGTTTAATTCCTTTTCAATTTTTGTGAGGAGCATCATGTTCCAAATCTAGAGTATTGAGCGGTGAAGAACTTGGCACTACTGTGGCTGTTGATTCTGCCCCAGCAATCAAATCAGAGATATTTGATACTTCTGCTGCTGCTGCCACAATTGGTTGTTGAGTGATGATGCCCTTTTTCTCATTACTTTTTCCCCACAAGAAGGAGTACAACCCAACTGTGATCAAAACCATGCCCAACAACCTGCATGTAGTAGATGTACGTCATTCTGTGTGCCATAATACAAAAGCTACAATATTGAATACAACACAAGTAGAAATATTCATACGTTCCAAAGGTGAGTGGCTGTCCAAGTACGAGTGCTTCTGAAAAGGCCACAAAAATAAGAGAGAGCGGATTGAACATTGAAGGATAAGTAGGACCTTTGATTGTTATTGCCCAAGATAGTATGCAGAATGTAGCAGCAGTAGCCAGTGCTCCAGAGTAGATTATGGTGACCAGTTGTAGATTCCACTCTAATCTCCAAGCAGCTTTACTACAATCTATGCAGACCCCTACCATTCCTGCTTGAATTGCTGCTATAGCGCATGATAGCATTGTTCCCCAATACCTCAGTGGAAATACTTTAAGCAATTGGACCTGTTTAATTAATTGAAGATAACAATTTCAGAAGGAAAATATATAGTGAGAGAGAGAGAATTGAAAATAAAGAATGAGATATATACTTGTAGAAGAAACCAAGCTGTGTATGAGAAGCAGCTGGTGATCAAAAGGAAAGTACCCCGAAGCATGTGAGTTGGGTGTGCTGCAACAGCAGTATGAGCATGATAACTATGATGAAAAAGATAAAATTGTTTGCCTTTGTAAAGACTGGTAAGTAATGCTCCACCAACACACAAAATTGCCCCTGCACACTTAATTCTACCAGTCCAAGTTTTCAGTCCCACTTTCTCCAATCTACATTCATCCATCTAACTCTGGTTATGCAATGAGAGTATATTGAACAACTAACACTTTGTATAATGATTTTATATATATAGGTTATAATTTATCAATGTTATAAGTATAATCTTGTTTATACCTGCAGATGACTGAGGTGAGGAATGTGCATATTGGAACCATGTTGAGAAAGTTAACAGAGTAAGTAGCTGAAGTATCTCTCAGCCCATAATAGAATAAGCCTTGAGCCAAAGTCATTCTGTAATTGGTGCCATAGAAAAGCATAATGATATGTATCTATATGCTATAGTTTTATATATAACATTGTAAGAAAAGCATTATAGTAAGTGAAGAAGAAGAATTCGTACCCAACCAATGCGTTAACGAAGAGCCAAAACCAAACTTTGGGAGTAAAAGTCACGCTGCGGTCTCTGCATTAACAGCCCAACTAAAATATTTGTATTACTACTTTTAATTGGTTTAAATCTTTTTCAAAACAATATAAATAAACATTTCATTATATAGGAGAATTGTATTTACCTATTCTCAAAAATATAAATTCATATTTTTTATGTTTTTAATAAAATAATACTCACATCTTTTCTAATTGTTAAACGGATATTTATTTCTCCCAATACCACTTTCTTTATATTTTAATAAAGTAAACTCCTCTTTATTATTTTATTTAAATATATCTTATTGATTGTAACAAATAAAAAGTTATAGAAATTAAAATGTCAAAATATAAACATTTTTTGTTAAAAGAGTTAGCTCTTCAATTATTATTATTATTATTATTATTATTATGTATTACAATTATCTTAAAAATTATATTTTCATGATAAATTGTATTTATTGAAATATAAAAAGTTATACTTTTTTTTTAAATAAAATATATTTTAAAATAAAATAATAAATAATTATAATATATATATATATATATATATATATATATGATTAAATTCATATAATTTTCAAAAAAAAATATTTAAGATTCGGTGAATATTGTACTTTTAAATCAAATAAAAGAGATGAATAAAATTTTATTAAAAATATAAGAAAGTTCATACCTATTTAGAATTTAGATAAAAGTGAGTATCACTGAAATTTATGGATGTTATTTTAAAACTACATATATATATATATATATATATATATATATATATATAGGAATTAGTATTATTTCGGAGAAGATAAGTTCATTTTTCTTTTATTTAATATTTGTTTATAAAACGCTTACTAAAAAATAATTAAATAATAATCAAATTTAGAGAAAAAAAATCCTATTAATTGTATTGACTAAGTTATATATACTTATAAATTAAAAATTATTGGAATCAAAACTAGTGTCTAGAATTAATTTTAAAAAAATTAAATTTTTTATGAATTAAAATATAAATTGATTTTTATATTCTAAATTAGTCTTCATTTTCAAACTACAGGCTAATTTATAATCATCAATAATAAAAAATAACTAAAATCTAAGTATTTAATGTTAAAAATAAGTTTAAATTTTAATTTAAAAATTAATTACAAAGTTAGAGCTAGATACAAATTTTTATTAATAATAAATATTATTTTTAATATCAATAATTTTTAATTAATTTATAACATGACGTCTAGTTAATATAATGATTAATTATTTTTTGTTTTTAAATTTGATTACTATTTAATGATTTAAAATGGTTAATATGAGAATGTCTCCCATCGTTCTTCTCTGTAGAAAGGAAAATTAAATGGAATGCATCATTCTGAAAAGAAAAATGGTTTTTTCGACACCCAATACAATAATTTGATAACAACTTTTAGGAGTAATATAAATCATTTAAAAAAAGTAAACTTTTATAGTTATAAAAAAGAAGAGAGATAGAAGATAAAATATTAATGAACGTAAAATGAGTATAAAAAATTTTGGAATGGAAAATAACTAAACCCTTTTAAAACCAAGTTATATTTTTGTTATGAAAAAGACAACTAGATTTAAAAAATTAGTTAGTTAAATAGCTTTCAAAAAGAGTGGTGACACCCTAGATCTTTAAAAAAAATAAAAAATTGAAAGAATGAAAAAGGAAATAATAGAAGAGAAAGAACTACATTTGGACGAGAGTAATTGAGAGAATTTGAAGATAATTTTTTTTTTGTTTATTTGAATAGATTTAGAAATAAATGATAGTAGATTTGGAAGTAAAATTTGTAAAAATTAGTGTAGGATTTAATTTATGTAATAAATTAAAAAAATTTATTTTTAAATTAACTTTCACTTACCTCTAAATTTATTTAAATAAACAAAGAACAACAAAAAAAATTTATCATTAAATTTTCTCAATTACTTCCTTCAAATTTACTGAAATGAACAAAACCTAATAAAAAAATATTCAGAAAAAGCAAACAAACAGGGGATTGTGTTTGCAGTTGTGTTTTACTTTAGAACTCTTGTATGTATACCAACTTCATTTTAAATTATATTTTCTACGTTAAAAAAAGGTTAGGCGAAAGAAAACAGTAATTAAAAGGAAGTTAATAAATATAGAAATAAGAGAAAAATAATAATAGAATGAAAAACATATATACCTCTCAAAGTAAAGAGCAAAAGGTGCAACACAAACTGCAGCAATAATATGGCGATATGCAATGAGTGAAAAGATGAAGGAACCCTGAACCAAAATGACCCTTGAAAGAAGCTGCATCCCTGTAACAAAACCTTGCACCATTATCATGCTCAATACAACCTTCCATGATGTCAAACAATCCTTCAAACCCCTCCTTTTCTTTTCTTCCATTGCTCTCTCCATCTCCCTCTGAGAAAAGCAACACACATCAAAGAAAAAGTGTTATATATCTTAGGAAATCCGTTCTGTCAGTGATCGTATGCTTTCGATTGGGACGTTTTTCGTGAGGTAATTTAAGGTTGGTGCCGTGTTAGAATTTCCAAAAGAGGAAGTGCCTATGTTAGAGAAAATTGCTTAGGAGAAAGTTCTGGTGTGAACAAACCATGATTAGTTAAGAATTGTGATGCAAACTAGCTAGAGTTGGTTTTTTCATGGACATCCTTAATATTATTTTTTTAATTTATTATTAATTAAAATGATGTATATAAACAATATAATTAAATGCAATAATTTTAGATTAACTTAAGTAAAAGTTTTTAAGAATTAAATGATTAAAATTAATAACAATTCAAATTCTAGATATTCAATTTTTTAAAAATTATAAAAATTCTCAATTCAAACACAAATTTAAACTTTATAGTAATTTTTAATGTTTGATTTCGCATAAAGTCCTTTAAACAAAGTTGAAACTTAATCATCAAATCGAATACACTGAATATATTTATTTTCTCCCTTATAATTAGGATGAAGTATTATTCTGAATCTATTTATAATAACGGTTAACTTAAAATATGATTTGATAGTTTTGTTATGAAGTTATAGAATGAATTTAATGCAGTAAAACTTTACTTTTTATATTATTCTATTTCTGAAGGCTTAAATACTATAGTTAAAGGATGATAATTTGACAGAATAATATAAATATATAATTTTTTGTTGAAAAAAAATACACTCTTTTGTGAAATCACGGTCCTCAAACCAAGTCAATATTAATAGTAGAAGAAATTATATTACTCATTTTAATAAATATTTAACTTAAAAAAATAAAATAAAAATTAAGAAGGTAATAAATGTGGTATTGCTAAAACTGAAGTTTCAGAAGTTGCAAAAAAAAAAATCTTATATTGATGAAGAACAAGTGAATGTTGGATAACCTATCAAACAACCATTTTAACAAGTTTTTAAGAAGGTAATGTGACAATTTCAAGAAGATCTTAAGTTAATAATATTAAGTGATTATGTAGTGTATCTATAAAAATTCATTTTATAAAGTTGAAAGAAATCTCGAAATGTTTTCAAGAGTCAGTTCTACATAATCGAATTTTTTTGTATTAAAGATGATATGGATTCTATAACATCTTATTCAAGACATCATGGTAAAAAATAGTGATGGTGAACACTTAGTATGCAGGCTTAATAAATTCATCAATGGTTTAAAATAAGTCCTTCACCAACTATGTTTAAAATTTCGTTTTATCTCTTTATTTGATTTAAAAAAAGAAAATCATGGACCAATAATGTATATAATAAAAGGCAAAACTAATGTTACATTGGTAAGTTTTCGAAATCTTTTGACCTATACTATGTTGAAGGAAATATCTATATGAAAAAGATAGTTCTATTTTAGTTTAATCATTCTCAAATAAGAAAAGAACCTATTTAATAAAATTTAACCGAAATAAGAATTACGAGAGTTAGTGATCACGGATGAATAGCTATTTTGAGATTAAATGAAAAAAATTGAATTTAATTAATTCAATTTATAGACTTTGGAACAATTAAAAGCAAATAATATCAATAGATAGGTATAAGATGAAAAATTATTCATTTAGTGTGGCTTTCATTGTGAAAAGTGAAACTATTATCCATAAAAACCAACTTAAAAGAGAAACAAATGAATTTATCAATCCATTAACAAACTATGCAACTTCTACCTCAAAATAAAATAAATAGATTATGTTGAGATCTATCCTTCACTAGATATCTCACGACTAACCAACAATCCATATGCACACATTCCATACGATCCCACGAAAGATATGAAATCAAGCAAAATAACTTACATTAATAGTTTAAAAATACTGCTTTTTTCTAATAGTAAGGTTTATACAAATTTTCAACTGGAAATATATATTAGAAACTATTTGAACAAATTTGTAAAAAGTTATGCATTTTCACATTTTATATATAATTATTTTGGTTGAAAACTTTTTTTTTTATGAACAAAAAACTATGATACACATGAACTGAGAAGGGCAGAGAGTGCTTACCTTAAATGTTTATTGAAGATGCTTTACATATGAAATGAAATTGGCAAAGTATTAGAAAATCTCTTCAACGTTGAACCTTTAAAAATGTAAGAACGAACTCTTCAACGATAAATCCAAAAATAATTAATCATGATTGAAGTTCATGTTATATACCTTGTTGCCCAGATGAAGAACATCGTTTTGACTAAAGAGAGACGAAGATAACAATCTACCATGTTCGTGGTATTTGATTTCTCAAATTCAAATGATAACAAAGTATCAGGTAAATAAAAGAGTTTTCCTTGATTTGTGTTCCAATCTGTTGAAGAAAACAAACTATTTTGTTAACAGATTCAACCAATTTTTGACACAACCCTTAAAACTCATTCTAAATATATTTAAATTAAATATACTTGATTTTCCCAGGAATTCAACTAATCATAAATTAATTATAATAAATTTATGATATACTTTAATGACTATTGATCCTTTCAACTCCAAGTTTGTTACAAAAGAATTGTAAGGATTATGTGATAAGAATAATTCTAAGAGGTGTGATATCTTCTTTCTACTTATATTTATTGTTTCAATAAATCTTATTCGATTTGATTTTTTTTTTTTTGCATGTATTTATTTATTAATAAATGTCATATAATTTTAACTTAGGATACAAGTTATGATTTATTCATTAATTAGAATCGAATTTATATAAAATCAAACTATAATTGATAACAGAAAAAATAGATCAAGTGAGGGAACGTTAATTTTTTCTAATTTTTCCATAACATATTTTTCTTCGAAGCAATAATCTTTTACTTGAATAGGGTCTATTTTCTCAATATTCATTCAATCCAATATCAATGTAGTCAATGTAATGAATATAAACTGTAATTATGACAATATTTGATTATGCATTTATTTTAACGTTTATTTTCGCCCATCATTAATACCAAAGATGTTTGTGTGTAATTTATTCTTAAACATAACCCCTCTATCACATAATACATAAAATTAAAAAAAATTAATATTTGAAAACTAAAAACTAGAATTATTAAGAGCAAAAGTAAAAAATAATAATTTCAAATATGTTATTCATGAAGCAAACTCCTTAATAATTACTCATTTTCTCATATCTTAAAACCCATTCTACTTCTTCTAATTCAAAACCAGAACAATATAAATAAATTCCTTAAAGTTTAATCATAAAATTAGTGTCATCAAAATGGGTTGAAACCCATAATCCAATTCGGCTCACCACGAATTTAAGTTGTTTTAGGTTAAAAAAAATGTGAAAATTTTGATAGGAACTAATTTGGGTGTTACTCCCTCCACTATCCCAAGTGCTCCTGCACCTCCCCACTATTTTCTTTTATTCCAAAAATACTCTAAATCTCTTTATTCTCAACAATCTTTCTCTTTCTCTCTCCACGTTAATGGAGCATTCATATGACTCAGATTTGAACTTGTGATATATTGCAAAATGTAAAATTCAGATTTTGTTCTAAATTTTTAGAAAAAATGTTTATATATGTGTGTGTTTTTTTTTACATTTAATATATATAATTTTTAACATTATATTATGTTTTAACTTACCACATGTTTGACTCAAATAATTTGAATAAAATATTTAATTTATTAGATAAATAATATAAAAATATTATTAAATATTTAAAATATAAAAGAAAAGTTATTTGTTAAAGATTTGTAATTTATTTAGTTCTTTCGTCACTATAAAATTAGTATATAATAATAATAATATATTATTATTTACTATTAATATTAATATGTTTATTATTTTGTATTTGCATATAACTTTTAAGTTTATAAAATGGAAGTGGTAGGGTATTTTTGGAATAAAAGAAAATAATGGGGAGGTGTAGAGTATTTTTGAAATAAAAGAAAATAGTGAGAAGGTGCAGGAGCACTTGGGGACTTGGGGTGGTGGAGGGAGCAACACCCAACCAATTTTGACCCAGCTCACTAAGAACCCGACTCACCCGGATTGAACCCGTGGTGAGCCGAGTTGGCTCACCAACCCACCTATTTTTTTTATTGAAATCAAATTAATTAAATTAATTATTAAAATGCTATTTTTTTATTGAAATCAAATTAATTATTCAAAACACACAACCTTTCCTTCGCAGTAGAGCTTTTCGTGTTGCGTTGTGTTGTTGACTATCTAACATCTGCTATATATTTTTGTTACGGTTATATGTAGTTTCTTGGTCAAACGGTTATGCTTGATAGCTTAAAATATATAACAATAGAGTTCTTTTGTTTCATTTTCTTTTATATCAATTGGTCCAATTATTATTATTTCGATTTGATCGATCAAAGTAACATATTATAAGAATCTCAGAAAAAGAGGGTGAAAAAAAGTTAAGTGAGCCAAAGAGACAACCCGTTTAACCTATTAACTTGTGATGGGTCAGATCGGGTTCAAATTTTTTCGGCTCGCTAATAAATGAGTTGGGTTGGGTTGACTCACTAAGTGGCCAACCCGTAGTGGTCGGGTTGGATTATCCGTTTTGATAGCTTTACATAAAATGGTAAGATGAATATTGTATATATATTACTTAAAAAAGTATTTCTGTGTTTCAAAAAACTAAGTTAATTTGTTTCTCGAACATTAATAGTAGGGTTATACAAACTTTTCAACTAGAAAAATAAAAATATATTAGAAAGTAGATGAACTTGTATATGGTAAAAAGTTATGCATTTTCCTATTTTAAACATAATTGTTTTGGTTGAAACCTTGTTTGTTCTGCGTATGTAAATAAAACAAAAGTCATCTAATACTATGATACCTTAACTGGACAAAGTACCATATATGATACATGAACTGAGAAGAGACAGAACGTACATACCTTTTTACGTTTGAAAGTGCATGGAAACTGAATAATCTGAAAAATTATATGGTAAGTGAGTAAGAAATAATGATAATAGTCAACGGGTATTCTTATTTTTATTATTTTATTTGTGAAATTCAAATCATAACAATAACACAACAAAGGAGTTTTTCTTAATTTGTGTTTGAATTAGTTGAAAAAATAAACTTACCCATTTAATTGATTCAATTAAGATTTGTTGCTCATTATTTTAGCACTGGTTGATAAACCCCTTCCTTAAAACTGTTTCTATATAAACTTAAATTAAAAGTGTTGATTTTCGCCTTTCACCAATTATAATTTTTATTTGTCCATTAAAAAAAATATCCATCAACGATCAAAAGTTATGATAAATTTATTCAAAATATAAAAGAAAATGAAAATTACAATCTTTATTCTATTATAGAAAAATTATAAATTTATCATATAACTCTATTTGCGATAAAAAAAAATAAAAATAGGGTATGATTATTTTTCTCTACATTAAAATATAATTTTGTATATTTCGGTAGATAAATATGTGTGTAATTTAATGAATTTCTATTGTGTGATATGCAACTGCTAATTTAATAGACATAAATACTACAGTAAAAATAAAAATATGTAAAATATAGGGTGTACGGTAAACAAATAAATTATAAAAAAAATACTCATTCAATTCTGATAAAAACAAATGTGTGATTGAATAAATAAATAAATAAATATATATATATATATATATATATATACACGGGCGTGTGTGTGTTTTTTTTTAAAGTAAGAAAGAGATAATGATAACATACTGGTATTCTTATTCGGTATTCTTATTTTTATTATTTTATTTGTGTAATTCAAAATGATAATAACACAACAAATGAGTTTTGCTTAATTTGTGCCTTAATTGGTGCTTAAATTGTTGAAAACACGAGCTATGCAGTTACATTAATTTAGCACTTGTTAACAAACCACTCTTTCTAAATATATTTAAATAAAAGTCGATGCTTTTTGCTTTTCATCGATTTTTCTTTATTTTTTAATTGAAAAAATTATCTATCAATCGATCAGAAATTATAATACATTTATTCAAAATATACAAAATTATGAAAATACAATTTATCATATGCAACTATTTTCTACATTAAAATACTAATTCTTATATTTCGGTAGATAAGTGTGTGCTTATTTCGTGAAATCATGTTATATGCATTTGGAGAAAAATTATCTTGGAAATAAAAAGTAAGTTTGGCTGATGTTTTGGGTATGAAGCTAAGGTCATTTAGTCGATTTCTATGTTGTGTTGTATGAGAGTGAGTGATATTTTGTGTGTGTAAATTTCTCAGATAGTATTTATAAAAGATAGTAGTATTAGGGTTAATTTTTAACCTGATTCACTTAAAACTCGGCTCACTCAAGTTGAATGCATGGTGAGTCAAGACTCACCAACCCACATAATTTAATTTAATTATTTATTATTTTATGTTTGGTTTAATGTCTTGGTAGGTTCCTATTTTTGTACAAAATCTTAAATAGGTCCCTTTCTTTTCGATGTCTCAATTAGGTTCTTATTTTGTGAAAATTGCATCAATTAGATCCTTACCGTTAAATTGAATCTAACAGCGTTAAAGTATACTTGACGTGGCACATTTTTAATTGACGAGGCTAAATGACGAGGATTTGGATTATTTTAAAATTAAAAAAAAAATGGGATCCTTCCTTATAGCGTCATCATCTTCCTCGATTTCATCTTCCCTAATTTCATCTTCAGCTATTTCATCTTCAAGAATTTAAGAATTTAAAAAAACAGCACAAGGATTTCAAGAGAGCAAGTAACACCTATGTCACAACACAATTTCAAAGAAAAGGTTTTCGACCGAACTAGAAAATTTAGGGTTTTGTTTTGATTTAAGATTTCGAATGATTTTTCATTAAGAGCCATTTGAATGGGTGGTCCCATTTCCATTAAGTTGGGCAGTATCTTCTGTTTTAGTTGCTCGAAATCTTCCTATCCCTTCTCAACTTCAGGAGCAACAATAGTTGTTGCCAGAGGAACAATGGAATCATTCTGTTGTGGTTGGGCGTTGAGAGGTCTGACCGAGGAGCATCGTTGAGTTAAATTAACAACAACGGATGAAACGTGAGGCCTCTCCAGAAATCGAAAGGAACCGGTTTGCGGAGCTTTCACGGAACAAAATACAAAATGTATAAAACTAGCAAAACAATGGATCTCCTCCGTAAGAGGGAAAGCCACCAGATCTGTAGCATCCAGCAGACTGCAACATCCAGATCTGAGAAGTCACCAGAAATTTTTACCAGTGCTCCAATCCTTCAGTTGTCTGTCACATCAATCACGAACTAAGACAGATTGACTGATGTGTATGCTTCTTGTTTTGACAGTCCACATCAACATATATGTGAAGATCCAAGGCGCGAGAAGAAGGAAGTGGACGGTGTTGTTGAGGAGGAAGAAGTTGTAGTAACGGCGAGAGCCATTGCAGAAGGAAATCTGAGCTGAAAAATTGGATAGAGAATTAATCGACGATTCATCTTCGCCAAGCCCAAACCTACAAACCACAATATCACAAAGTGCTCATCCTAAACCCCAATCACAATAAACCCTAGTTTATCTGCTTCATGATTTCTATGTGTGACAAAGATGGTAGTAGGGCAGAGGAGATGACTGCATGATTACCAATTTTTTTTTGAAAAAAATAAATAAAAAAGATATCATTCAATTCCACGTCATTTAAAATAATGTCATGTCATCTTAACAATTTGACACGTCATTAAAACATTAATATTAGCATGCCACCTCAATATTTGTTTAACGTCGTTAGACTCAATTTAACGGTAAGGGTCTAATTGTTACAATTTTCACAAAATAAGGACTCAATTGAGACATCAGAAAAGAAAGGGATTTATTTGAGATTCTGGACAAAAATAGGGACTTGTCGAGACATTAAACCTTTATGTTTTAATATTATCAGTTAACATTTTTTTTATTGTATCGTAGATGGAGATAAGAAGATGTTTCAAGAGAGTAAAATATTATAAATTTATGTATTCAAGACTTTAATCTTATAACTAGATAAGTGACACAAAAATTATCAATATTAGAAACTTGTTTGTTAGTTTTTTGCTTGCTTTTGGATTACATTTGGACTATATGGTATTTTTTTTTTTTAATTGTCTTTGGAGTTTAACATAATTTTAGAGTAAAATTTATTTATATTTGAATTACAAAAAAATTGTATTTTTTTATTTGAAAAAAACTGTAATTAAGTAAACAAGTGAGCCAACTTATTTAACCTACTAACCTGTGGTGGGTTGAGCCGGACCGGGCCAGGTGGCCTGTTTTCACAACACTAATACTTCGATGTCAAAGTCAACTTAACTTAAATAGATTGTAATAAATGTTATAATTAATGCACATAACCTACCTTCTTATCTCAAACATTTATTTATAGGTTTTGTAGTAGACTTTTGATTAAAGTTGGTCTAATTACAACCCAAATGTAAATAATTATACTTTAATCTTAAGTTAATTGATTTTAGGATTGATTTTCCTTGGACCTGTTAAGATCGATCAGTATGATGCAAGGTTGGACGTCTATTAAGTGATTGTAAGAACTTAGTGACTTGTTTTCCGGGTTGGTGTTTGAACATATGATCTGATGTATTTGGTGACCATCTAAGCTTGATGACCTATTTGTTGAGCTCGTGCTTGACCATATAAGCTAGTGCTTAGTCGTCTTGTCTACTTGGTGATTGTCCAAGCTCATTATCTCATCGTGTGGGTAGTTTGGTCGTTCATTCGGGCCCGTGATTTGTAGTCAGTTTGATGGTTGACCATTCAGGCTTATAGTTGACCTTCCAGGCTTATAGTTGACTTCCAGGTTATGACTGACCATACGATCATAGAATACACAAGTCATCTAAGACTCAGCATTATTTTTACATTTGTGAAGGGGTTTGACAAACCATTTGGTATTTGTGCTACCTACCCTTGTGACCATTTGTCTCAAATTATTACTATCAAGAAGAGGCGTATTGTCTTGATATTCATGCTTGCAAGAATGCGAAACATTGGGCCTCTCTAGATCATTGGATGCAAGTTGATCTAACGACTAAGGATGAAGAACGGGAAAGGTCCACGCTTCTGTAAATAGGGGTGGGTTTGGTCTATTATTTTCATCGTTTTTGCAACTTGCTAATAGCTCAACCGATCGCTTACAAGTTAGAGGTAATAATGTCTACTGATGAGTTCATATTTATGCCTACATTTATGTTTTAAAATTTAAAGTTTTGATGAGATTCTTGTGCTTAAATGATTGATTTAAAATGAATTTGTGACTATTAGATTTATTGGGTTTGGAAATTAAAGATGCTTAAAATGTGATTCTTAGTTGCATAAATTATTTTGGATGTTCTAATGTTTATTTGTACAGTTGAAGTTAAAATTTTATTTATTTAAAGCATGAAATTGAATGGTCAAAGCTGGTCCAATGTGGTCAACTTAGGGATCCTATGCAATTTTGAAAAGAAAGGGATGGCTAAAGTGCAATTAGAGGAAAGTTTTGGACTTCTGTGCAATTTTGAATAAAGTAAAAAGAGTTAAAATGTAATTTTGGGCAAGTTTAAATCTCTTAGACATTTTAAAAGATAATTCGGAGAAAATATATCTTAAGATATTTTATTTGATATTGTTAAATAATTACCTTATTTAACTATATTAATGAATATCAAAAGATAATATTTGCCAAATCTTTTTTAATCTAAAGAGATATTATCAAATATTCTCAAAAACTGATTAAACATGTTGAATATTTGGAAGATATTAAATATAAGATAAAATATTTCATCAACAGAAGATTCAGAATCCAAACCCAATCAAGCCTATATAAAGCCCAACCAAGGGAAACAGAAATCGTACTTCATTCATTCACTAAGACTCCTTGATTGAAAGTCATCATCTACCACTCTCTCACTTTTATTTTACCATGTGTTTCAGTCCATTCATGGAGGGCTAAGATTTTAGTGCTATTCCATTGTAATTTCATTATGGATTCTAAGGTTAAGTTGAATTAATGTATTTATTTCTTTTTATTATTGATTTGACTTATTCTTCTTCTTTGTCTTTCATCTCTCAATTATATTAAAAGAAATGATTTTGCATCATAAGGTGTTTGAATCTACATGCATATTGATCATATGAGTTCAATGGTTTCTAGGTTTAATTAAGAATTTACTCTAATTGAATTTAGGAACTTTCATATGATTAAATGAGTTTTTGTTAATAATTGAGAATGTACTTTGGTTGGTGGCAATAATTTCAACTATAATTAATTGAGAATTTACTTTGATTAACTAGCTTTTAATTTAGTTAGGAGATTTAAGAATATACATGATTAAACATAATAGGATTTGATTGAGAATGTACTTTGATTAAATTCATTGTGAATAATCTAGAAAGGTATTGCATTTGGTTAAGAATTTACTTTGATTGATTGTGAGGTCGCCCTCAAAGTAATTGAGAATGTAATTTAATTAATTTAAAACTCGAACAATAATCAATTGAACAATGATATGTTGATATCTGATGATGAATCTATCTTGGAAAAGTTGGGGGAATTAGCTTATTTCATTTTAATTGTTTCTAAGTTTCCTATTTTTTCTTCAAACATTAACTTCATTAGCATAGTTTCTCACTTTTATTCTAGAGCATTGCATAATATTCATAAGAGTCAAATATTGAAAAACAATTTTGTGTTCATTGGGAGACGACTTAGGGTTACTTTAACCCTATCAACTTTCTTGAATACAACTTGACAATACTAAAGTTACCTTGAAAAGTAGTATTAATTTGATAGCTTCAACGAGAACGTATCATATACCGTTGTCTTTCTTCGTCTGAGGAGTCTTCTAGTGGAAGCGATATGGGGTACACGGATGATGCATCATCTTCATCGGTGTCATTATTAGTGGCTTCTCCAGTTTAGAGATCAACCGAGCGGAGCTTGGGTTGGGTCGACAACAATGCTACAAGTATACATACAAAGAATAAAGTTGATTCTTCTGATAGTAAAGAGGACCCAATTGTTGAGATGGACGTCGATGTGTCTAGTGAGGGGGATGAGTTAAATCTCCTAGTCATTCCTAACTATGATTGGGCGTCCCATGATATTCGTGAGTATGTAACACACTTTCGCTAGGGACAATAATTTTTATCAATGGGCCGAGTGGTCTTACATCGTTGAAGCTGTTCTAAGTGCCAATGTGATTGCCTTGTGTGTCTACAAAGGAATGAACAGGTTTTCTATAGAAAAGAAGACTTTCATGTAGATTGTTACCAATGAGGAGCATTGGTAAATTTGAAGATAAATGATTTTGATGATGCTGCAAGAAGATAAACTTGAAGAAGCTGCTATAATTATAGACAATATGGCAAATTTTTTCTCATTAGTCTTCCAATATTTGAGCACATCAAAATCTTCATTGTCTTCATCATCATCTACTGCTGGTTCTTCTAAATAAGCATCTATCTCGTTCTTTCCAATGATAGATTTTGATTCATTTTGATATATTTTAAAATCCTACAATGAATTACATATTAATTATCAAAACAAGACTAGAAAAATTGTAAAAAAAAATGAACACTAGGTATAAAATGCTTACCGAAATAATCCTTGATCTCTTAAACTTTTTCCCTTCAGTATTGGATTGAGACATCAAGATGGATTCAGTAGGTGATTAGGAAAGAGAAACACTAGAGGTAGAAAAGTTTTTTACATATTCCTCAGAAATAACTGCAGTCCAAACATCAGAGGTTAGACAAATTCTATTAGGAATCCTAGACATTATTTGCTTAACTTTATCCTTCTGTTCAAGGTATTCCTTTTCCACATCTGAAACAGTAGTATTCCTACATTTCATGTCAACAGTAGGATTAATGTACTTTATCCATTCTCTAATTCCTTCATATTCAATAAAATTATAAGGAAGACTATGTTTGATTATGACTCTTGCAAGTAACTTCCGATGAATTTTTTGATTAATTTTTCGAGTCCCAAACTTTCCTTCTTGGTAAAGATCCACATCTAAGTTTGCAATACTTCTACATGCATTTACATGCCGACTTAAATGTGAAGTTCCATAATTGTTTTTAGTAACAGGGTGTTTCCCAACCTTGTAGTTATTGCCACAATACTTACATGCAACCTTTTCAATGCCATCCTCATCTTTTCCTATTTTTGTGAAAAAATTCCAAACATTTGAGACTTCTTTTTTATTAGTGATAGCACTCTCAGATGGACCAGGAGTTTCAAATGCAAGATCATCAACCAAAGTTAAGGGATTACTCTTAAGGTGGTCCATATTTAAAAACTATTGCACACAGCTGCATAGATAAATGAAAAATTAATGTAAGTCCTATAAAACTAAGAATAAATTTATAAATATATATAGCTCATCTTTTATCTAAACACACCAGGGCTTGAGAATGGGGCGATTAGTTAATCGATACATGTATAGAAATTACTTCAATGTTGGCGTGCTCATTCACATTCTTGACTTACTATACTTTGTTGTTAAAATCATGACACCAAAAACACTTCAAAGTGGTAAGGTAAATCTCATTCTTCACCTTGTAATCAATAGTCTTGCACATAAAATTCGACAATGCAATAAATAATGTAAAATCAGGATGCAACCAGCTTTATAACTAATTCTTTATGAATTATGTAATAAACTTCAATTCACAAGAATGAATATAGGCCTTCCAATAGACGTCTTGAATTTCAATGGTAACAGAAAATATGAGCCTTAATCTGTTCATTAATTTACAACAGAATTACAAATGTTCCACTGTTACAGGCAAGACATATCAAACAAATATTAGAGCTAAAAAAGGTTCCTTACAGTGTGATACACAATAACATGTGATACACAATAACAGAACCAAATAATCAAGCTAGTTACAAGTTAGTAAGGAGCAGAGCTACAAACCCTATTCTTTCATCTCAACCCCAAATCCAGTTCTGATTCACTCTTCTAGTTCTCAAAATTCTTTTTCCTAAATCTCAAAATCCTGTAAACCTCCCCTCCTCTCACAACCCACCTTCTCCCAAATTTTCTTTTCACAACCATAACCAGTAAATCCTATTTTGCTCTCCATCTTTCTATTCCTACTGCATTTTTATTTCTTTAATACTAGATTCTTCCACACTGATACATTTCTCGTCACTCCTTCTGCTCAACTCATCAACTCCAACGTAGAATATTTCAACTGGGTCACAACAATCTTTAGAACAAACATGAAAAGTATTTGAAAGAAGTTAACCTTGATTCTTCTTCGCCGCTTGTATCACCGCTGCAATCAAGTGTCGTTGACTCTACTTTGTGCTGTCGTTCACCGTATGTTGCCGTCCACCATGCCCCGTCGTCTGCCATCGACTTTGTACTGCCGTCTATTGTCGACCTACGGTTGCTTGATCAAAGAATAAGTCAATCTCGAAAAAGAATAGCTTGATGGGGCTACGGGGCTTTAGAGTATAAACTGGAATATTTTGGGATTAGGGCTGACCCGACCCTAATTAAATCTCAACCCATTTTCTAGGAGCTGTTGGGGCCAGGGGCTTTAGAAAAGCCCCCTCTAGCATGGGTCAAAAATAATGGGCTAATGGGAAAGGAGGCCAGGGTTGGCCTTGGGGCAAAAAAAAATGTTGACAGCTCTACTCAGGAGAGCATGAAGCAGATTTTTTCCAAGAATGCATCAAGGGAGAACCCTTCCCAGCATCAACCAAAGCCAGCTACTGAGCCGCCTCCTTGGTCAAATTAATTGAATGCATATGACAATCTGCAACAAGAATCGGTGTGAGTAATTTTTCTTTCCTTAACAAGTTCAACATTTATCATCATGCAAGACATCAATAATTGTTCCCAACTTCCATAATTTAAAACAAAATTAGGGAATTTGGCTCATGTGGGAGCTACCGGTTATTGTGCTTCTGTAAAAGTTGGGAGATGGTTGCTTCTGTATCCAAATTTCAAAATATAAGAGTTTCTCACCCTTAACAATCTTGTCATATTTTGCATGCTGATAGGTGCTAGATGAGTCATGGATTTCTCAGTCTGACAATTTATTGTTTAATAATATTATACACTTTGAAATGGTTTATAATTTCATGCTGAATTATCAATTTGTATAGCAATATTTATTTGCCAACTAAATCATGAAATTTTGTAGCAGAAAGAGAATGTCTAACAACTTTTCAAGACTGAAACATGTTTACATTCAGAATTTGTTATTTTTAGTTGTTATTGCTTTCCTAGTTTTAAGGAGTCAATTTGAGTTGATTTGTTATCCCTATTTTCATGGCTTATTTCTAGAACCATGTTATTAGTGGGAAGTTATTCTTAAGTTTTATAAATTGTAATATTTCTGTTTAAATAAGATTATCATATCTTCATCTGCCCTTCCTTAAGCAAATTCTGTTTTTATTAAAATATTCTAACAGATACTTTTCTTGATTAGATAACTAATAGGAACAGTGATAGCTTGATTAGATAAGTAATAGGAACAGTGATAGCTGAGAGAAGCAGAACAATATATTCATATTTAAATAGGTGATCCCGGCTCCATTTGAGTCCTAATAATGCACGGCCAGGCCAGGGTATTCTATTTAAGAATTCCAGCATGAACATGCTAATTACATAAACCAAAAGTTCTGAACTGTGCTTTAAACAATTGGAGATAATTATATTCACTAGCCATTTTCTGAACTTCCTTTCAGTATGTTGCCTCAGTAATAAGCCAAACCTGTGAAACATTCTTAAAATATCTTAACTTCATAATTGTTTCCGTTTCCCACTTAAAATGTTTTAGGGCATAATTGGAATGTAATTGTTACAAGTTTTGGCATTTTACATGTGTGGCCTAAAGTGGGTTAGAAAACAATTCTAATAACTCGTTTGGACATATATCCCTGGACTGACAAACCGAATTTCCTTTTGAACATGGAGCATATTAGTAAAAATGAAGGAATTTATATGATATTGAGATGAGAGCATCTGGATCATTGGTTGGGGATGGATTTAAGTTGGTATTGCTGCATTATGCACTAACGTGTGGACCCTATGACTATTACAGGGAAATCATGCATGTAATGTGGAAATCTCAAAAGTTCAAATATATCTATCTTTATGCCACTCTTTTTGTATTCACACTCACCCTACCATCTGCCATTGCCGTTTACTGGGCCTTTGGCGACCAACTCCTGGACCACTCCAATGTCTTCTCTCTTCTCCGTCGCTCTGGTTGGCATGACACAGGTGTCATCTTAGGTCCATAACATTTCTTCCCTTCCCTTAAAATATCCAACTTCTAAAGTTATTCATTCATGCAACATTTATATAACAATAGATGTTTAGTTTACAACCAACATCGTTTTAAATTAAGAAAAAAAAAAGTATTTGGGTAAATAGTCCAATCCATTCATATCTCATTTTTGTTTGTACCTAATCTTTGTCTCTTCTAAAGGCCTTTACTTTGCACTGTTAAAATCTATAAAATCATAAAGGTGGCCACATCGTAATACTAACATTCACGGTTTAGACTAGTGCTGGTCAAAATCTGAGTTTTAATAGGCTGCTATGTACACTCTATACAGAACTTTTAGCTAATTTATAGCAGTACGAAACAGTGTTTTCTTCCCTATAAAAAGGCTAAACCTTTTAAAAGAAAGCTTAAAACACATTGTATGATATAGTGTTAGAGGGTATAATTTGGCTCCATGATTGAACTTGGAAGAAGAGTTTTCCCATGTCACTGGCAGTATTATTAACCCCTACTCCACTTGTTCTATTAATTATTTGAGTTGAAAATTTATGAGACACGATGGGGTTGGTTCCATTTCTGTCATTCAGTTATATGCTAGAGTCATACTATACTATCCCCTATGCTATGCAAACCAATGTCCACATTTTAGCAATGAGATGGGCCATGGCTAACCTAACTCCCTCAAATGACCCTACATTGTATTTACATTACTGTTCCAAGCATAAATCAGCAACTCATTACAGTCAACAACAGTAACACTACTTTTTGCCTTATTATAATGCTTGGAAACTCATTCATAATAGATCAATGACGAAAAACTTGTATAACTATGTGAAATCAAACACAGTTAACATTTAACAATTTATCCATGTTGTGTTTTCGAATGCTGCTGAAAAATTGCCCTTCTTCATATCCCAAGCTGGACGTTAATGTATGTGATCAATGCATTTGTGGTGGTGTGGGTTCTAGTGGTGGGATTTGAATTTGGAGGGTGGGCTAGCATGGCAAACTTCATCAAACAAACGCCAGCTTCCAACCAAACACTGCATCATTTTAAACTCTATAAATGTTCTTTTGCATGATACATAGAGGGACACATCAGCATCTTCCCCCTTGTGTATTTTCTCTATATCTCGGTTCAATCTCCATACATATATACATATATATTATGTTAATGCTGATGTTCAATCTCCATACATATTTCTTCGCTTTTGAATCATTTTGGTTAATATATTTAGCTTATATAGGGATTGTTGTTTGGCAATTGGATTATGGCAACTCGAGTACAGCCTGCATATTTCTAATAATATCTTGGCTTTCGAATATAATAATTTTTTCCTCTTAAAATCTCCAGTATTATTATTAGATCATATATGTTTTTTTTCCTGGTGACTTAAGTTTGGTTGCATGGTGTTGCGTGTTTGACTAGTAGTCAAAATTGGAAGCACAAAAAAAAGGGAATCATGGGGTGTATGTATGTATAGTTTTGGTGGGCAATAATTGAGGATTTAGTAAAAGGCTTATTTGTACCTTTCACCTTTGGCTATATTCTCTGCATCTCAGCCATTACTTATCAAGCTCAATATTATCTTAAAAGTTTCAAGAGTCTTGTTTAGAAATATAGAATCTTAAGGAACAGTAAAATTGTCTTCCAATTGTGTGGCAATGACATGATTTTTCTTTTGTTTCCATTTTTTTTTCATATCATTGGATAGATATCAAAGGTTCTCATACTCATCAAATGGAATATATACACATGCACTGTAATAATGGTATAAATTTGATACACTGAACTAAATAAAAGTATATACTTTAAAATAATTATCCAATATAAGTTAGAAAATTTCAATACATAGAAGGAGTGTATAACTTTCTTATACAACTATATTCTAATAGTATTTCATTAAAGCATGCTATAAAAAAACATTTTTAGAGACACTGTACCAAGGAAACATGTTGCAGATACAATAACAAAACTTTAACAGAAGTTGCCATAGGTGTGGCAGCAACCATATTTTTGCAATGGATAAGTTGGGATATTTTCTTTTACCTCAGAGAAATTTCAGCCAAGAGGGGTAACATTTTGCAGTGTCTTAATCTTGTTTAAAGAGAAATGATGTTAAAATAACTTATAAAACTTTATATTAAATATATAAAGAGAAATGATGATGAAAGACACTCTCGCTAGAAGTAGGATATAGAGTTAGGTTTTGTCCCTCAATACTCACGATACTCCTCTCTCCTTGATCTCCCTTGTGCTTAACCTAAAAATAACGGAAAATCTCCTCTCACCACATTCCAAACTGGCCCAAAAAATGCTCCCCAATACTCGAGATATATTCAGTCTATTAACAGACCCAAACTTCCTCTCTTAGCCCTCATATCATTCCTAAAATAACCCTATTATTTAAGGATGAAGAACTATGCTTTAAAGGGTACTAAAAATACTCATAACGTAAAGTTTGTTCCTGCATAATATAGGACCAAAAGCCAAAATTTGTGTAACCCTCTTTCTCTATTACGAGCCCAAGGTAAACTATCCTTTCACCTATTGGTTTTTCATCACTCTTAATTAGCTTTCTCTTTCTCCAACCAATCTGACACATGCAAAGAAAGAGGAAATATCACTAAAACTACACTTATTCTTCTGTCAATAAAAATATACTGCACCAAACCATATTGATCTCACCATTTCACTCTCATCTCAAGGTCATGCCAAAAAAAAAAACAATTGAAATAAAAGCTAAAGGAATCAACTACAAACCTTTGCCCATAAACCATAAACCACCTGTGACCCCTACTCCTCACAATCCTATGAAGAAGGCCAAAAAAAAACTCCAAGCTAGGAAAGTTAACCCCATTCTTCTTCTCTCTAAATACATAAAAAGAAAAGAATAAAATCATACAACCAATCCTATTACATTCTGCCACCAATTTTGTGCACCAACCAAAATTAAAACTTAGAAAATTGTAAAATGGAATTAAGAAGATGTTCTTTGCAGGGTTTGAACCCCGAACAACATGGATTTACCCTTTAACCACTGCACCATTTCCTTTTCCCTAAAATATTACTACAACCATTAACATTTAACTTGTTTCTACAAAAAGATTCACATACTAGAGGTTGAAGTAATAATTAAGAAAAAGAAGTTTAAAAACAACACTGATGAAGTCAGGAATGTTCAAGCCATTAGAGAAACGGCTGGTGGCTCTTCCTGTTAGGTAGTCAATGCCATAAGGAGGAGCATCAGCTCCACCTGTAGTTGACAAATAATTGTTGTTGCCATTATCTACAAGCGAGTCCCCAAACACTAGACTATGATCAATATCTAAACATTGACATTAGACTATGATCAATTCCACCTTCAAACCAAAATATTTAGTACAAATTTCAATAACATTGTGTGGGACAGTGTGGATGCTTTTTCATCCTTTTGAAAGCTTTAGCTATTTATAAGTATGAAATGCTTCTTATTCTGTTGATATAGCCTTGGCATTGCCCATAAAACATCATCTTGAAGCTATATAAAGTAAATTCTTATTCATCATTACTCATTATTGTTAAATTTCTATTTGGGACTATCCTCTTATCCTACTCATATTTATCAAAATACAATTATCTCCTTAATTATAAATAAACCCACACGTTCTAGACCAACAAAACATATCCCAGTTCAAACATATAATCTAATTTATAACACCACAAAGCATGAAACCATTCTTCCAGGTCATAATAATGTCAAATACTAATACCCAACTACAATTCTTGTAATATTCATTATTTCAATTATCAAAAATCTTCTTTTTTTTTAAAACAAACTATCATTCCAATCCCAAGTACAACCAAGAACATAGAAGAAACGATCATAGTGCTATCATCCAAGCAATTAAAAGCTTTACGATGACTATCAACTCAAAAATGTTGGACCATTGAGTAAGTACAGTTAATTCCACAAAAATTGTCTCATAAACAAATGCTTTAACAATAAAAATACTGCACGTAAAGTACAAACCTGTTAACTCAAAGTGATATCATACTTCATGACCGGTTTTGTCACTAATCCTTTCAACAATAGAAATATACAACTCCTAAATAGAATATATATATATATATATATATATATATATATATATATATATGTTCCATCCTCATCTCCATTGAATTAATTAAATTACAGAAAATAAAAATAAAAGTGGAAGAAGCATGATACTATCAAGAACTCAATGCCAAAAAGACAAATTTTCTTCTCTCTAATGCTAAATAACAACGAAGAATTCTAATTGCATAAATTTCAAAATAGAGTACAAAATAAGGTAAGAATATTTTAGTAATTTAAAACAGAGAAGGAGTGGGGACAAGACAGATATGTACACACTAATTCTCATCCCAATAGTCAATTTAAAATCACATAAATTATGCATACTCCTACTCATACCCAGTCAATTTAAAGAAATATATATATAAAATATGCTTCACTTATACTTACGAGTAAATCAATTAGAAACAATAATTTGGACAGCAAAAGAGTGATAACATTCTAAAAGCATGGATAAAGACAAGAAATGTACCAAGTGAAAATACAATTAAAATAATAAATAGTCTTGGTGGCCCATGTACATCAATCATTCTTCATGAGATATAATTTGTGCAAAGAAAACAATTTGATGTAGGACTTTTATATCAGAACTTGGAACGGCATAATAGTATTTGCAAGAGATTTCAATCTCATTCTACAATCTAAAGCAAGCCAAACCGAGAATTCCAATAGCCACACGCAAAACATCAAGCGTTAGCAGGGAGTTAGACCAAGTTATTCCTTCTTTCTAATCTCAATTCCACCATGCATATATGAAGTATACAATTTGTTCATTCATCATCTAGCTCATCTTATTCAAGGTAGGTTATGCAATTTACAAAATTCATGAAGTATGACAGAAATTAAGCCAAGGAATGAGTCTATCTTACATCAACCATATGACCAGAGTACATATTATATATAAAACATTACAAGGTATTCATAGATGAGTTCCCCTACCTCAATTCCAGCAAGAAATCTTGACTACAAAGATTTATCTCCAGCACCAACTCATCTCCACAGTTACTAACAGCAAAGTAGACATACTCAAGACAATCTCTAGACCAGATTCTAGATTAGATGAAGAAAGCAATGAAAAGAGTCAAATTAGGAACAGCAGAACAGAGTTCACTTGTGATGGACAAAACTTAAGACAGTCAATCAGAACAAGCAAGAAACAAGGCAATGAATAAAGTGAGCACACAAACTGAACCTAACAATAGCTCTAGAAAAGCTTTTGAAAGCAAATAAAAACCAAACAAGCTGCTGAAATGTCTAAGAGAAACCCAGTCTCTAAAGCAATTTCCGATTTTGGTATTTCAAAATTATACACACTGGACTGCACTGACACAAATTGTTTTTAAAACTGTGCAATGACTATTTTTGTTGATTGTTCTCAATTTTTTTTTATTAATGGTCAAACCTGTTGCTACAGTCCAGATACAAAATTCCAGAAATCAGAATTTAGCACACAAAAATTATGCAGCAACTTGTGAAGGAAAATGGTCAAAACTCAATACTTTTGCATCAGCAAGTTTAGAGCATGAATGAAAACTGGTTTAAACAGCTTAAAGATGCAGACTCTATGAAATCACGAAAGAAGGCTAGCAATGATCTAAGTGCTAAAACCAAAATTAAAAAGAAAACTCAAATGACTCAACTAAGATAATGCAGATCGGCCAACTGCAACTATGGTGCAATGAGAGTTTTCCAATGATGTTACCAAGCTTTTTGCAGGAGCATTTCATTGCTTATATGGTATGCATCGAGTACTAGCTCTGTTTGAGCTTAAATCACAGATTCAAATAACCACATGCTTGCAAATGAACACAACAAAAATTAAACTACTGCTCAAGAATCTGAAACTGAAATTGGTGTCACAAATCATGCACTTGAGCTCTCATTGAGTTTGTCATGGCTCGCTTAATGTGCAGATAATGAACACTCTTCAGAATACACAGATGAAGCAGAAACACGATTTTAACCAGAAATTTTGACAATTAATCCAATGCACATGACTAAAGACAAAACAGAATATGATGCTCAAATAAAATGACTTAAGGAAAAAAAAATTGCACTGATAAAAACACTAACTCAAGACAAAGACTCAAACACAGAACGAGCAAACTTGGAGACCTAACATAGAAATGCAGATTCAAGGACGAACAAACAGATTGAATCTCATACAGACCTTTAATCAAACAGTTCAAAAGCAACAGCAAACATAATACTCAAGACAATGAAGGAAAAGTGATGACAACTCAGAAATTGAAGGAAACAACACAAAATACACGGAATCAAGAAAACAAAACTTAAAACAGAAACAATGAACGAAACATAAACGCGAGTCAAATGAAAACAAAAATAGAGATCGAGATACTTAGCTTTGAAGCGCGTGGAAGAACCGGAGCTCTGATGACCACATGATGAAAGACGCCTTGCCTTGAGGAGATGACGAACTGGACCTCCTAGAAGCTTCTCCGACAAACAAAGACGCAGCGGAATGTTGATAGTCGAAAGAGAAGTCGATCTCGAACCCTAATCGGACCAAAAGTGAGATCGAACTCACGGAAACCTAAATGAAGGGGAAAACTTAAAAGGAACCGATTAATCGGTGGAAACGAAAGATTAATCGGTGGAAAGGTGTTTCAATGATAGAAAAGTAGTTTTAATCGACTAAATTTGAAAGAAAATGGAAAATAAAGAAGAAACCCAAAGTTTAAGGTTCTGTGATGGTGAAGAAGCAAAGAAATGAAAGAAGAAGGAGATTCTGTGAATAAATATGGCTTACAGTGAGGAAAAATGGTCGGCAACGAAGGCGAGCTTTCGAGAGAGAAAACAATGCGTGTGGTGAATGGTGTGAATGAAGATTTGTTCCTCTGATGCGTAAGAAGAAATGTCATGTGACGAGACACGGGACACTGGCACGAGAAGCTGGTAGATGCGCTGACGAAGCCACGAAGACACTGACGTGGCTGAGGCTGAGCGGATTGGTGAACCAGCGTGGAGGATGAGAGAGAAAGCACCGTGGGAAAATGGAAAATGAAAATAGAAATTTGGAAGGTGACTAGAATGAGTAGGATGATAAAAAAATTCGTGAACACGGATATCTGCAGGTAAAATTCGTGACGGGTAGTTACTATTCGTAGATATTCGGATAGCAGATATTTTAATATCCGTTTCTAAACAGGTTGGGTACGAATAGTATACTATCTGATCTGCGGGTATTCGTTATCCGTAAAAAATAATAAAAAAAATTAATTTTATATTTTTTAATTAAATTTAATTAAAAATAAAATAAAATAATATTTTATTAGGTTAAATTTAATTAACATTAAATTTTAATTTATATTTAATTTAATTTATATTATATTATATATATCTTTTATAATTTTATTTAAATTTTATTTTAAAAGGTATAAAATATTTTTTTTGCGGGTATCCGCGGATATTTTTTAAACGGATATCCGGCGGGTAACGGGTCGGGTGGCGGGTACGTTTTTATCCGGCAGGTCGGATTGCGGGTAAGCACTATCTGTGTCCGACCCGACCCGTTGTCATCCCTAAGAGGGAGTCTTTGGACTCTTTAACCTCTGACTTTCAAGAGAGAATTAATTTATGATTCAGAAAATTCAATTCTCTTTCATCTCAAAAGAACCCATTACAACAGAGGAACTGGATATTTATAGTAACCATGCTCCTTGCAAGCTAAACTAAAATGTAAAAATACGAAAAAAAGAACTACGTCAGGGAGGATTCCATCAACCAGTTGTTGTGTTTGAGCATTTTGGGTTTGGATTAATTGTGTTCCTTTGTATTCTCTGTAAATACGTATCTAGATTATTCAGGTATTAGAGGAATTCTTGTAGCGATGTCAAGTTGTTCCTTCGAAAGTTTTTTCAAATGTATAGCACTACATAAATGATGCACATGTATTTTCCAGAAACTCATGAAAGTACATTCTAATATTTTGAGTTTGACATTTTTCTAATCTTCTATCTTAGAAAGAGTGTAATTGTATTGAAATTCTTTTTGTTGAGATTGTTGATAGGGGGAGCACAAGTTTAGCTTAACCCACAATCTCAATGATATTTGTGTTTTTGATGATGACAACACATAAATGAATAACACATGTGTATTCTGTGTTTACATTTTTTGTGCTTACATGTTATATGTTTTTGCTTACTGTGTTAAATCTGTATAAGCATATCTGGGAACATGATTGTGTTGTTCATTGCATATCATTGTGTTTAATATGTGATTTTATATGTGTATTCATGACATAAGTTTTTGGAAATGAAAAACCACAAGCACTTTGGTTGAACTTTAAAGTGTGGCAAAACAACATTTTTTAGTCGATTACGTTGTGGAGTAAATTGACTAAAACTCGTGTGATTGCACAAACTCTTTTCAAGTGTGCTATGAGATATTTTGAGATGAAAAGTTTTAGAAACTGTGTTAAGTGTTGTTGCTTAATCAATTACATGCGATTTGTATTCGACTAAGTTAGTTGTTGTTTTGAAAACTGTTAAATGCTTGACACAACTGACATAACGGTCATATTTTTAAATGTGTTGGCCAAGCATTTAATGCAAGTAGATTACATCAATTGTTCATTCAATTATTTGTTGTGATTGTTGTTAGATTGTTATAACTGCAAGATTTATTCGACTACATTAGTAGCTAAATCGATTAAAATGTGTTTGATTTGTGTAATACTATAAATTGACGCTGATTTGAATTCTGTAAGAACTTTTTGGAGAATTAACCTTTTCATATCTTTCAAAGAACGTTGTGTGATCTTACAGAGAAAAGAAAAGCTCCAAGAACAGAGATTGATCGTGGTGATCAAAGACTCGAAGGTTTCTTGAGAAGCAAGGCTTGCTGAGTATTGAACGTCTGATCAAACTGCACGAAGAGGTGTATTCTGTGCGATTAGGAATTTGCAATCTTTGAAGATTGGCTTGAATTCCCCACGGTGTTTGCAGGAAGAAGAACATTGTTCTTGACTTTGAGGGTGCCTCAAAGGGTTTGACAGCAGAAGAGGGTGTTCTTGCTGCGTGTTTGTATTGTTTACTACCTATATTAGATTAGATGGATAGAGAGGTGTTTTACACTTTTGATGTGAGGTCTCTGTAAAAACCTTGTTGTAAAAATCTTGATATTTATATTGCATTTGCTTCCCGTGGTTGGAAGGACACTAGATATAGACAGGTTAGCCGAACCAGTATAAAAATCAGCGTTTGAATTCACTGATCCCTACACTCTTTTATTAAGTCGATTAGGGCATTGACAACCTCTATTCAGATTTTAAGATAAGAAATTCTAAAAACAAGTAAATTTGTCCGATGGGAAAAATTATATTCTTAAATATGGATAGATTTAAAAGAATTTAGGCAAATGAGTAAGTTGTATTCTTAAATACTATTTTAGATTAAATATGCATAAGTTGTGTTTCAAACCATGAATTTTTCAATTATTTTAAAAAAGTGTGAACTTCTTATTAAGTGAGTTACTCCTCATGAATCTCATGAAGGTTGAGTCTAAAAATGACCAAAAATAATAAATGAAACAAAGATTGGAATTTAGTACTCAAGATATTTACCCTTAAATATTATGATCATATATGTAGGATAAATATGAAATTTAAACTTTTTTACTCATATTTGATAGCTAATTGAATTTGGATTTAATTAGTGAAAAATATGTTTACTTATTTTGAATTATATTTTTCAAGTAAAAAAAAGCTTGAAAGTTTTCAATTTTTAATTCACTTTCATAATAAGTTTTTTATTGAAACAATAGATAAATGTTTTTAACATATTTATAAAATTTATAAAAGATTGGAAAATTTATCCTTGTGAGTTAAGAATTCATTTCATGACCATCTAATATAATTGTTTGTTATGGTTAGACTGTATTGTTTAGCATTGACAAATGCAATTATAGTTGGATTGAATAAGTTCAAGTGTAACAAAGCATGAAATATTTATATTGGTACTTTATTAGTATTTGTGAAGACCTAAAACATGTTATTTTAGAAGTGGTAGTGAATTGAAAATAATGAGACTCTATTATTTTAATATTAAAAGACTCGTGTGATTTCGTATGATTGAATTGTTTATGTTAGATGATTTAGAATCATACTGTTATTACTACTATGTATGAGGTGTTTGATTATGGTTGATGTAACAAGTGTTAAGATAAACAGAAAAACAGTATTGTTTGTTAGTTACTTTCAAATGTTGTTCTATATAAGCTTGTAAACTCTATATTTGAAATACAATAAAATTTCAGGAGGTATTATTCATACCTGAGTGTTTTCTGTGTACTGGTGTTCGTTTGGTTAGGTGTGGCAGAGCTCCATCGTAGACAGTGGTGAAGATAGGAGGAGGAGGGTTGAAACCCTAGTAGAGGTGTCTGCGTTCTCGTTTTCTCTCTCTCTCTAAACGTCTCAAACTTTCTGTTTTCTCTCTCTGGCACATGTACATATTTTCTTTAAACTTCAGAAAAGGTTATTTTGTGATGCTTTGACGTTACTTCCCTTTCTGTGTTTTCGAATATGGTATCAAGAGCATAGGCTTTTTTCCTGGGGTGTACGTGTAGTGGGTGTTGTGTTGATATCTGGAGGTGTGTGAAACCAGAAGTGCAGAAAGAAGGGGTTCTTTGGCTGTGAACAGATCAAAGATTCATCAAGATCGGTACAAGAAGAGATGACTGGAGTCGGAGGAATTCAGGGGCCACTACCTATGTTTGATGGCAAGCAATTTGTTGACTGGAGGATCAAGATGTGGGTCGTGTTTGGTTTTCAAGATGTGTTGGAAGTCATTGAAGAAGGAGTGCCTGAGTTGAGTGAAAAGGCAACCCAAGAACAGAAGAAGGAGCACAAGATGCTAGAGAAACTGGACAGTAAAGCCAGATTTCTGATGTATTAGTGTGTGAGTCAAAAGATTTTCAACAAGATTTCAAATGCTGCCACAGCAAAGGAGATTTGGGGTATTTTGGTGAAAACTTATGGTGATGGAGGCAGAAATGCAAAGGTAAAACTGCAAGCTTTAAGAAGGCAGTTTGAAACTCTCATTATGGAGGAGAGTGAGACTGTAGCTGAGTATTTTGACAAAGTTCAAGAGTTGGTGAACAAGATGAGGGCATGTGGTGATAAAATGGCAGATGAATACATGGTGGACAAAATTCTAAGAACCTTAAACCCTAGATATGATTATGTGGTTGCTGCGATTGAAGAAACCCGAAGAAAGGAAGACATCGACAGTGAGGAGCTGCTGCATTCACTAGAGGCTCATGAGCTGCGTCTCAGTGAACGTAGACAGTGCCAGGAACAGGCTCTGCAGGCCAGATCTCAATGGAAAGTTTCAAGAAAGGGGGTAAAGGAGATAAGAAATGGAAAGACTCTCAGGACCAGCAAGGAGAAGAGTCTAGTGAGTCTGGAAAAGTCAAGAAACCAAAGAAGGGAGAAGGAGAATGGAAATTTGACAAGAAGAAGGTTAAGTGTTTTAACTGCCAGAAGTATGGCCACTATGCTAAGGAGTGCTGGGATGGAGAAGGGGCCAAAAATAAACCCAAGAAGAGGGCAAATCTGGCCCAGGAGGAAGAATCTGACTTAGAGGCAGTGATGTTAATGGCACAAATTGATGAAAAACCACCAGAAAGTACTGTTTGGTACCTTGATTCTGGGTGCTCCACTCACATGACTGGAAGAAAAGACTGGTTTGTAAAAATGAAGGAAGTTAAGCAGGGAAAAATCAGATTTGCTGATAACAGCAGTCTAGAGGCAGAGGGCTCTAGCAGAGTGGTGTTAAGAGGGGTAGATGGCAGAGAAGTTATCATAGAAGAGGTACTGTATGTAAAGAATGTGTTCAATGCAAGTAGACCCGTGGTAGTTTTCAAAGATTCTTACCTCAGAAATCTGCAGAAAAATTGGGAGTGGTATATTCAGATATTTGTTGCCCTATGCAAGTAGAAACACCTGGTGGCAGAAGGTATTTTCTACTATTCTTAGATGACTGGACCAGAAAATGTTGGGTCTATCTTTTAAAGAGAAAAGGGGAGGTGTTACAACAGTTTCAGAAATTTAAGAATATGGTAGAAAGGCAGAGTGAAAAAAGCTGAAGATACTGAGAACAGATGGAGGAGGAGAGTATATCTCCACAGCTTTCAGAGAATATTGTGAGAAGGAAGGGATTGTTCATGAAGTGACTCCTCCTTACACGCCTCAACACAATGGGGCAGCAGAGAGGAAAAATAGAACAATTCTGAACATGGTAAGGTGCATGTTGAAGAGTAAGGGGCTGCCTAGTTTCTTATGGGTGAGGCTGTGTTGACAGCCACTTATGTGTTGAATTTGTCTCCAACAAAGAGACTTAATGGAATCACACCAAAGGAGGCTTGGACAAGAGTGAAGCCAGATGTGAAGCATCTGAAAGTGTTTGGATCCCTATGCTACAAACATGTCCCAGAACAGTTGAGAAAGAAGCTGGATGATAGAGGAATTCCACTAATTCTGATTGGATATCATGTTACAGGTGGGTACAAGCTATATGACCCTGTAACAGGTACTGCTTCAATCAGCAGGGATGTAAAGATTGATGAAATTGAAGAATGGCAGTGGGAAGTTAAAGAAAAGGAAGTACCAACCATTGAATTGGAAAGTGAACCTGTAGCAGAGTTAGAAGCATGCAGGAGAGAGGAGAGTATTAGGAGGACGTCTCGGGTTACTCAATTGCCAACCCATTTGAGAGACTATGATCTAGCCTATGATGCAACCATTTCATCAGAAGGTAATTTTGTTCACTTTGCATTAATAGCAGAAGTTGAACCAGTTGATTTTGAGCAGGCAGTGAAGGATGAGAGGTGGTACAAGGCCATGAAGGAAGAAATTGGTTCAATTATAAAGAACCAGACCTGGGAGCTGACAGAGTTACCTTCTAACAAGAGACCCATAGCACTGAAGTGGATTTACAAGTCCAAGATAAATCCTCAAGGGGTGGTGACAAGATACAAGGCCAGGCTGGTGGCTAAAGGTTTTTTGCAGCAAGCTGGAATTGATTATGGGGAGGTGTTTGCACCTGTGGCCAGAATGGAGACAGTAAGGCTGGTGGTTTCAGTTGCTGTACAACACAACTGGACCTTACACCAATTAGATGTAAAGTCTGCATTTCTGAATGGAGACTTGGAGGAAGAAGTATATGTTGTTCAGCCTCAAGGTTTTGAAGTAAAGGGGCATCTAAACAAGGTGTACAGGTTGAGAAAGGCTTTGTATGGGCTTAAACAGGCTCCAAGGGCCTGGAATCAAATGATAGATGGTTTCATGAGAAGTGTTGGGTTTGAAAAATGTATCTCTGAGCATGGAGTGTATGTTCAGTGTTACCAGCAGAATGGAAGAGAGGAAATGATAATAGTTTGCCTTTATGTGGATGACCTGTTTGTTACTGGAAGCAGTGTGGAGAGAATTACTGATTTCAAAGACCATATGTTGCAGGAATTTGGAATGAGTGATTTGGGACAGCTAAGCTATTTCCTAGGGATTGAGTTCACTAGGACTGACAAAGGCATGGTGATACATCAGTCTAGGTATGCATTGGACATGTTAACCAAGTTTAACATGCTTCATTGCAATTCTGCTGCTACTCCAGCAGAAGTGGGATTGAAGCTGGAGAAAGATCCTGAGGAGGAGGCTGTTGATCCTACTTAGTATAAAAGAATGGTTGGAAGCCTAAGGTATTTGTGCAATACAAGACCTGATATTAGCTTCAGTGTGGGTTTGGTCAGTAGGTTCATGCAGAATCCCAGACTCTCTCTCATCTAAATGCTATAAAAAGGATTCTAAGGTATTTAAAAGGTACTACAGATTTTGGAATTGTACTGCCTAAAAATAACTTAGAAGGAAAGGTGTGTGTAACTGCTTATTCTGACTCGGATTGGTGTGGAGACAAGGGTGATAGGAAGAGTACAACTGGTTACGTATTTTTCCTGGAAGGAACACCAATTTCTTGGAGCTCTACAAAAGAACCAGTTGTAGCTCTGTCTTCATGTGGAGCAGAGTATATTGTAGCATGTGAAGCCACTTGTCAGGCAGCCTGGCTTGACTCGTTGATGAAGGAACTGAAGATAGGAGTTGAGGGGAAGGTCAGACTGCTTGTTGACAACAAGTCAACCATTAACCTGACCAAGCATCCTACAACACACGGTAGGAGCAAGCACATAGAGACACGATTTCACTTCATCAGAGAGCAGGTCAGCAAAGGGAAGCTAGAGGTGGTGTACTGCAGATCTGAATATCAGATTGCAGACATACTTACTAAAGCATTGAAAGGGGAACGCTTTCTAACACTTAGAAAGCAGATCGGAGTAAAAAAATTGGAGATCGGAGCAGATCCGAAGAAAGGGATAACGGAAATTTAGGGTTTTTCATCCAAGTGTGAAGATCAACTCAGAGGAAGAAGTTTTCACATGTTTATTCGGTGGAAAACTTGTTCACAGCAAAAGGAAGAGTTTTTACCGATTGTTAATCGGTGAAAGTGGCTGTGGTTCGCCGGAGGTGGATTTTTCACCATTCAATCGGTGGAAAAAGTGTGTTTCTTCATAAAATTTGTTTTCTTACTGTTTTTGTTTAGGAGGAGTGTTAAGATAAACAGAAAAACAATATTGTTTGTTAGTTACTTTCAAATGTTGTTCTATATAAGCTTGTAAACTCTATATTTGAAATACAATAAAATTTCAGGAGGTATTATTCATACTTGAGTGTTTTCTGTGTACTGGTGTTCATCTGGTTAGGTGTGGCAGAGCTCCATCGTAGACGGTGGTGAAGATAGGAGGAGGAGGGTTGAAACCCTCCTCACGTTTTCTCTCTCTCTCTAAACGTCTCAAACTTTCTGTTTTCTCTCTCTGGCACGTGTACATATTTTCTTTAAACTTCAGAAAAGGTTATTTTGTGATGCTTTGACGTTACTGCCCTTTCTGTGTTTTCGAATAGAAGTTACCAAGGAACCATGCATAGCACTGAATAGGGAGCCGCCGAATACACCAGCTACACCTAACATGTGAAATGGATGCATAAGAATATTATGCTCAGCCTGAAATACAATCATAAAATTGAAAGTACCAGAAATTCCTAGAGGCATACCATCCGAAAAGCTTCCTTGACCAATAGGATAGATCAAGAAAACAGCAGTAGCGGCTGCAACAGGAGCTGAATATGCAACAGCAATCCAAGGACGCATACCCAGACGAAAACTAAGTTCCCACTCACGACCCATGTAGCAAGCTACACCAAGTAAGAAGTGTAGAACAATTAGTTCATAAGGACTGCCGTTGTATAACCATTCATCAACAGAAGCTGCTTCCCATATTGGATAAAAATGCAAACCTATATCGTAATAAGAAGGTATGTATCTTTTTGTGTGTTTGACTATGGTTGGTATAATCAGAAGATATGTATTTTGTTATGTGTTTGGTTATGGTTGATATAATCAGTATGTATGTAAATTGTTGTTATGATTGTTTTATCGGTAGCTTACCCCATACATGTTCGTTTTTGTGTGTCTGTGAATGAAAATATCAGTGATGATTGTATAATGTATTATACAAGAGCAGATAGTGTTAGTAGAAAGAGAAGGAAGAAGATTTCATGTGAGAGTTTGTTGAAAGGAATGGAGAGTGGTCATCACATGGGATTAATGTTTTCTAGCTTAAGTTGAATGATATTTAGTTGAGTAGGAAGGAAGAGATGCAGGGATAATGAGAGTTTCGATTTTGATTGGTAAAAGAAGAGATAAAATGGAGTAGTATAAGTGAGAAGATAGTATGGTTTATGTTGAAGAAAAGAAGTTGGATGATATTGGAAAGTTGGTCTTGAGTATTTAATTGAAAGGGGTTCTTAGGATGCAGGGGATTCACATGGATTTTGCTTCTTGTAGTTTAGAATGGTTATAATGTTAAGTGACGATGAAACAATCGTGCGAAACGTTCCAGGGTTGCATGAGAGAGGATGTTGTGGTGTCTTTGCATGTTAAATTGGATTGAGTCCTACGAAGAGAAGATTTAAATGAAAAGTTTTCGGAATTGTGTTAGGAGAGGTTGTTAGTGATTAGATAAAATAATATAAATAATAGAAGTAAAAAGAGATGGAAAAGTTGAGAATAAGGGTGTGTGGGTTACGTGAGTAGTATATATGCATATATGTGGGGGAAAGGTCCCACTTAACAGGGAAAAAGAAATGAACTTGGGGTTGAACGTGAATTTTGCATGTAGCAGATGGGTCTTTGAAATTGAGGAATAAGGAAAATGTGAAAAGGGTATAAACATTTCATTTTTGCATATTCATTTTAATTTTGAGAAGACTTTAATGGTTTGGGTGCAGGGAGTAATATACTTAAGTAAATATAATATTAATATATTAATGTAGTATAGATATATAAGTATATATAAGAAGAAGGGAGTTACATAACTTAATATTATTATAATATAGATTTATATATATATATATATATATATATGGAAAGTGAATTTTGGCCTACAGGAGTTCAATGTATACATATGGCAAGAAAGTATATTTTATGTTGAAGGAATATTTTGTAAAAGATGTGGAGACTTATTCATAAAATTTACGGGAGGGAGAAACCTTAATGGTTGTATTTGGAAAAATCATTAAGTGGTGTGGGTCCCGCGGGTAATGAAGATAGGAAAGAAAAAGTAAATAAATAAAACATTAGGCATAGAAAGGTAGTAACGTGACAAGGAGAATTATTGTATTGTGTTTTAAAAGAGAGGAACCGTGTGGGTCCCACTTTATTTTCAATTGGAAGTAAAACTTCCTTTAGTAATGTGAAGGGTTCCTATACTCACTTTAAAAGTGAGTGACGCGAGTAATTTTTGGCAGAGAAGAAGTGTAGCTTCTTTTGTGATTAGGTGAGTTATTAAATAGATGAGTAGGTGTTACACATGATGAAATCATTTGATCATTTATTATTTAATTGAATTAAATAATTATCATGATGTAATAGAATTTTATGATTTATAAGTTAATGATGTGGAGGCTATGTAGGAAAGGTAATGAAAATTGTGTTATAAATCTTGTGATTTGTAAACTTATTGAGAATATGTACTGAATTAGGATGTGCATATATCGATGATTATTTTGGTTAATACATGTTATTGAGAATATGTATTGGATTGAGATGTGAATATATCGATGGTTGTTTGGGTTAATACATGATATTGAGAATGTTTATGGAATTGTGATGTGAGTGTGAAACTATGTTAATTCCTTGTACTGTTGTCAATCATGTGTGAGTTTTTCGTATTGCGTTACGATAAGGATGTTGAGTCTCGTATAGAGACAGAAATTAGAGTGTCACTTCCTTTTGCACAAGGAGGTGAATGTCTCACCCAAAAGGCTTGAAAAGTCGGGGAGATAGGTCTGAAGTTGTGATGGGGGACAACTCAAATCGTCCTGTTTTGCGTAACAGGTTGGGATGACAATGTTCAAGGAAACGACGTTGGTTTATGAATGGAGTGGTTGTGATATTATTTATGAGTGGAGATATGTTGCCATGACTAGTTATGGTTTGTGTTTCATGCTGTTTTACTATGTTATATGCTATGATGTTACTTCTGGTTGTTCACCCTTGCATGTTTATGGTTGTGGTTTCCACCTACGATGATCGTACTTGTACGAGAGTAGATGGTCTTGCAGATAAGACCGGATCGAAGTAGCTGACGAGAGTTTAAATCTTTTATTTCGGAATTGAGTATTTTGTATTTAAAAGTTTTCAAACTTTGTATTTTTGTGTAAAAGTGATATTCTAAAGATTTCAGGCGATGTTTATAATTATGTATAACTTTCGTATTTCAATAGAATAGAGTTTGATCATCTTTAAAGAATATTTTATGAAAATGTTATGTTTTAAAAAAAATTACACCATGACATCTCGAAAATCGGGGTGTTACACGTCGTGTTAATAACGCAAAGGTTGTAGGTTCGATATCTGCATGGGCCAAATTAAATTTTAATATTTGATTCAAATAATATAGACTTTATAAGTAAAAATTTATTTATATATTTAAATCATTTTTTAAGTTTGTAAAGGTAGCGAAAATAAACTTTCCATTATTTTTATTTTATTTTTATTATATATATATATATATATATATATATATATAAATATGATTCATTAATATTTAAAATATTTAATTATCCAAAACTATACATCATCTTCGTGTAAACCTAATCAACATTTGTAAGATGTTACATCTTAAGTATAACTGAACGAATTATATTAATAACCAAGAATGAGTTGAGTATTTGTATGAGTGAGTGTATAAAATTTATCCTTGTGAGTTAAGAGTTCATTTCATGTCCATCTAGTATAATTGTTTCTATGACTTGACTGTATTGTTTAGCATTGGCAAATGCAATTATAGTTGGATTGAATAAGTTCAAGTATAACAAAGCATGAAATATTTACATTGGTACTTTGTTAGTATTTGTGAAGACCTAAAAACTGCTATTTTAGAAGTGGTAGTGAATTAAAAATAATGTGACTCTATTATTTTAATATTAAAAGGCTCGAGTAATTTAGTATGATTCAATTATAGATGTTAAAGGATTTGGAATCATATTGTTATTACTACTGTATATGACATGTTTGATTATGATTGATATAATCAGAAGATATGTATCTTTTTGTGTGTTTGATTATGGTTAGTATAATTAGGAGATATGTATTCTGTTGTGTGTTTGATTATATATGGTTGATATAGTCAATATTTATGTATCTTGTTGTTATGATTGTTTTATCGGTAGCTTATCCCATACATGTTCGTTTCTGTGTGTTTGTGAATGAAATTATCGGCGATGATTGTATAATGTGTTATACAATAGCAGATAATGTTACACATGTTGTAGAGGCGTTATTGACTCAAGAAATGATGAGGAATAACCTTGGGATTCATTTAAAGCTATTTTTTCACTTATATTTGATAGATAATTGAATTTGGATTTAATTTGTAAAAAGTACATTTGCTATTTTTGAATTATATTTTTCAAGTAAAACAAAAGATTGAAAGTTTTAAATTTTGAATTCACTTTCATAATAAGTTTTTTACTTAAACAATAGATAAATGTTTTTAACATATTTATAAAGTTTATAAAAGATTGGAAAATTTATCTCTGTGGGTTAAGAATTCATTTCATGTCCATCTGGTATAATTGTTCGCTATGAGTAGACTGTACTTTTTACCATTGACAATTGCAATTATAGATGGATTGAATAACTTCAAGTGTAACAAAACAAGAGATATTTATATTTGTACTTTGTTTATATTTTTTAAGACCTAGAAAATGGTATTTTAGAAGTGGAATGGCTGCTTCAGAGCATCTTCACAACAGTCGAGTAATCAACTAGGTGTGAAGACTGTTGGGAAACAGGTAGGCTTCATTTTTACACCAAGAGGGGGGGGGGTGAATTGGTGATGTTTCAAAAATAAAATCTTTTCGCAATCTTTTATCAAAAGTATACACCTTTTTTATCTTTCTTGAAATGCAAGTAATAAAAAATTTTATGCAGCGGAAAAACGTAGTTAACTGCGTAACAGATATAGTCGACTGAAATAAAGAGTGCAGGGATAGAGAAAAGCAAACACTGGTTTTTATACTAGTTCGGCCAACAATGCCTACATCCAATGTCCTTCCAACCGAGGAAGCAAATGCACTATATAAGTTGCTGTTTTTACAACAAGGAATTTATGGAAGACCTCACGTCAAAAATATAAATTTCCTCTCTAACCCAAAACCAAAATATAGCTGCAATAACCCAAAACTAGACTTGTAGCAAGAATCCCCTCTTCTGCAATCTGAACCCACGTCGAACAATCCTCAACGTGTAACCCCTATATCACAACAGGTCAATTTCAGCACTCTTCACAGGAAGCCAAGCCTTCAAACAACGCAACAGTCTTCACAGGATGCCAAGCCTTCAATGATCAATCAAGAAGCACCTTCTTTGTGCAGTTTTTGATCACACAGTCAGCGCATAAACCTTCTCCCTTTGAATCTCTCTCAAGATAGATCACCACCGTCTTCTTGGAGAATTCTTGGAGCTGTTAACATAGAGAATTCAATCTGAAAAAAGAATGAAAATGTTAGATCATCAAAAGTCTCTGAACAAATCGTGTTCAGCCAATTTCTAGATTTCTACCAGTCAAATTGTTTCTCAGTCGAATAGCCTACTAATTCAGTCGACTGTATTAATATAGTTATAACAGACAGTCAACTTAATAGTTCTCAGTCAACGAAAATCAACACAAAAATAATACAGTTGACCAAGTCATCAAGGCTTAACTAACTTTTAAAAATATAGTCGTTGCAGCGTGTAAGAATAACAGAATTCCAAAACAGATCAATAATACAGTCGAATGTACTCTGGATAAAGTCGACTGACACATGAAAAACATTTTGAAATTCTTTTCAACTCAAAACATCACAGAGAACTGATTCTCAAAATCTGTACAAAGGTTTTAGAATCAATCAGTCAATGTATCGGATATTATTCAAACAGATTAAAAATAACTGGATTGATTCAAAATATCTAATTTCATTTCCTTGAAAAAGATATTACAATGAGGGGATCAGAACAAGGAAACCAAAATAAAAACACAACAAAAGATGGCTTTATATGCCAAACACAAAATGAAAACATAGACTATGACTCAAAACACTACAGGGTAAATAGAATTCTATTCTGATTCAGATGATTCTTCAATCTTTTTGTCAGCACTGTTTATACCACTATCCGTATCACCAACAGATGATTCTTAAAAAGCCTTTATCCTGAGTGCATAACCCATTTTCTTGTGGAGGTCAGATTGAGATTTTTGCATCAAGTTTAGTTTGTTTTCCAATCGATCAAATCTTCTATCTACATGGTCTTCAAATATGCTTAATGGATGAAATTTGTTTCCTGTGGCATCAATTTTTAGAGGATCCATTTCAAATGTAGATGAAATGTCATCAACCATTGTCCATTCATCTCTTAATTTGATGATCCCAACAGAGTCTAAGAAATGAATTTCCATAACATTACTCTTTTTGCAGTGAATGACCCTTTCATTTGTGATGTCTACTTTTTGCTTCTTCAATACTTTGCTGATAAGTACTCCATATGGTAGACATAATCCTTTGCTTTTAGTGAACTTCATCATGTGATCACGAATAACAAATGCCCAATTAGTTTGAATACCAGATGATAAGGCACATATTAGGTATATATCTTCATTTGTTAGTAAAGAGTGATCATCTTTTATTGGAAGCAGTATCCAGGTCATTACATATGCGCAGATGCACTCATCCATTAGAAGATTTTTGATGTTGAAGTCATCTGAGCACTTTGAAATAGCAGGTTTCCTTAGCATAGTATTGTATAATCCTTGGCTATCATAACCAACAATCCCATGATGTGAAGATAATCCTTCATTTCGAAGTCCAACAGCATTTTCCCAGATGGTATTGTTTATAACAATATCAACTCCTTTTACCCTTGATATCAAATTGTTTCCTTCTCTTCTGAGATTACAGTAGAATACTTTAACTAAATTTGGGTAACATTCACCTTATAATTCAACGAACTTCGTCAGGTTGTCTCTTGCGAGCCATTCTTGAAATTTAAAACCTTCATTCTTATAGAATGCAGTATTTATGCATTTGTGTCTCAAGACTTCTTTGAAACCCCATTTGCAAATATAGTTAGTCCTTTGATTATCATCACTGAACCATCCAAAAGGATCAACCTCTCTTCTTGCTGACATAGGTCGCTTTCCAGGTCTTGATGAAGAGGCAGCCATTTGAGCAAAGTAAGGGAAAGGTTTCACAAGAATCAGAATAAGGGTTTTGTTTATCACAGTGTATGTGAGTGCATCAGACTATCACATCCATTTATAGAAGGAAAACGCGCCAAAGATTATCATTAAAACCCAAGTTTAAATTCAAACGTTCAAAAACAGAGTTTTACATACAACATATAACTCAGTCGATTGAATTAATATTGGAGTCGACTATGACTCGAGAAAATCATTTTTCAAACAAATTCAATCAATAAAAAAATTTAGCATACAACACAAACAATCATACAACAACAACCAATCAATATAGGCATGATGCAACAGATAGATACAGTTTTACCAATTGTAGATACTCAAGATTTTTGATGTATTCCATAATTGATTTATCCTTGAGATCAATCTGCATCAGCTGTGTATCCTGCAAAACAACTAAATTTTGGTTGTTGGTACCCATTTGACTTTAGGTCCTTGATTGTTAATCCTTGTTACATGTTCCTTTGGTATCCAGACACATAATCCTTTAGGAACAACAACATTTCTGTAATAACAGTTTCTAACAGTATGACCAATACAATTGCAATAAAAACATGCATTTCTAGCAGGTTTACTTAAATCAGTGAATTTCCTAGCATTGGTTCTGTTAGATTGAGCTTTGTAACCAATTCCTTGTCTATTAATAGCTCTGCCAGATGAGTTTAAAACAACATCTAAATTGTCTCTTCCTTGAGTAAACTTAGCTAGCGTGCTAGTCAAGTAATTTATCTTTTCAATATGAGCAGGACAATTTTCACAAGCTTTTTCTACTGTAACAGTTTTAATTTCAACATCCTTAGCAGATAACAAATCTTCATTCAATTCTTTTTCTAATTTGTCATTTTCTGCAACAAGGTTATTAATTCTATTTTCAAAGTCTCTTCTTTCAGAGCTTAGTCGATTTACCTTATATTGCAGTCGCATAGCTTCAGCATGTTTGTTGAAGCACCTTCACCAAAAGTTTGAAAACAGGAAGTCATCCCCAGGTTTTATAGTCGAATAAGATAAAAACATAGTCGAGTAAATTTTCAAATATCTTATGAAAACCAGCTCTGATACCAATTGTTGGGAAACAGGTAGGCTTCGTTTTTACACCAAGAGGGGGGGGGGTGAATTGGTGATGTTTCAAAAAAAAAATCTTTTCGCAATCTTTTATCGATCTGTTTTGGGTGAATGGCTATTCTGAGATCAAACGAGAAAAATTGAATTTAATTAATGTAATTTATACGACTTTGGAACAATTAGAAAATTACAAAAACGAAGCCATTGATTTTGAACAACAAAGAGTTATTAATCAAGTTCGACAGCGGGTTTTACAACAAGCCTTACAAGGAGCTCTAGGAACTCTAAATAGTTGCTTGAACAATGAGTTACATTTACGTATTGTCAGTGCTAATATTGGCATGTTTGGGATGATGAAATAAAAAAAAAATAACTGATTAGGCTTTCTATTATAAAATAGAGTATAAGTATAAACCTTTTTTATCTTTCTTAAAATGCAAGTAATGAAAATTTTTATGCAGCGGAAAAACGTAGTTGACTGCTTAACAGATATAGTCCACTGAAATAAAGAGTGCAGGGATAGAGAAAAGCAAACACTGATTTTTATACTGGTTCGACCAACAATGCCTACATCCAGTGTCCTTCCAACCCAGGAAGCAAATGCACTATATAGGTTGCGGTTTTTACAACAAGGAATTTATAGAAGACCTCACGTCAAAGATATAAATCTCCTCTCTAACCCAAAACCAAAATATAGCTGCAATAACCCAAAACCAGACTTGCAGCAAGAATCCCCTCTTCTGCAATCTGAACCCACGTCGAACAATCCTCAACGTGTAACCCCTGTATCACAACAAGTCAATTCCAACACTCTTCACAGGATGCCAAGCCTTCAAAATACGCAGTAGTCTTCACAGGATGCCAAGCCTTCAATGATCAATCAAGAAGCACCTTCTTTGTGCAGTTTCTGATCACACAGTCAGCGCCTAAACCTTCTCCCTTTGAATCTCTCTCAAGATAGATCACCACCGTCTTCTTGGAGAATTCTTGGAGCTGTTAACACAAAGAATTCAATCTGAAACAAGAATGAAAATGTTAGATCATCAAAAGTCTCTGAACAAATCTTGTTCAACCAATTTATAGATTTCTGTCAGTCAGATTGTTTCTCATTCGAATAGCCTACTAATTCAGTCGACTCTATTAATACAGTTATAACAGACAGTCAACTTAGCAGTTCTCAGTCAACGAAAATCAACACACAATTAATACAATTGACCAAGTCATCAATGCTTAACTAACTTTTAAAAATATAGCCGTTGGAGCGTGTAAGCATAACAAAATTCCAAAACAGATCAATAATACAGTCGAATGTACTCTAGACAAAGTCGACTAACACATGGAAAAACATTTTGAAATTCTTTTCAACTCAAAACATCACAGAGAACTGATTCTCAAAATCTGTACAAAGGTTTTAGAATAGTCGAATCCATTAGAGATGTATTCGACTAGACTAGAACTTTGTCACACAATTATAAGTTTATAAAAGTGCTTGTGATTTTTCACTTTCCAGAATGTGCAGTAAAATATTTTTTATAAAACAGTTCACATTGCACATAATCATATAAGCATGTTCCACAAATATATCACACAATTAACATAGGAACATACATTATAGTACATCAAAACATGTTCATCAGATATAACAATCAGTTCAGAATAAGAACATGTAATACAACAACATATGTACTATTATTAAGCATAGTGTGGTCATCATCAAAAACTAGATTGATATAGAGTTTGTGTTGTCAACAATCTCAACAAAGACATAAATGAAGAGAACAGGCTCTAGTTGGAGTTCTCACGATAGTCAAACAGGAAGTATGTCTTAAGTGACACCGTTACACAATCCCTCTAATTCTATGTTACACTTAGACCCGGGTGTAGGGCCCCACTCATAATATGCATATTGTGTGTGTGTGAAGGGAGAATGCAATGCGTACCCAAACCCTCACCTACAAAACAACCAGAAAATTCTCCCAGGCAGATACAAACATGTCATTTATCCTCGGGTTCAGCATCCAATAATTATTTCAAATGTAAAGAACAAAAAAAATAACTCACATGCAATCATTCCAAATATCAAACATAAACGAGAGTATACAAATGCGAAAAGGAAAGGGACGAAAAACATACAAAAAAACCACATCAAATTCGCGTATATAATTAAATGGCCTGACTCTCACATGTCCTTAGTGAAGTCGCCATTTGTCGCAACCAGAAAAAGAAATTTTGGAGTCGCCACCAAAGTTTAATCTCGAAAACTATGGAAAAACCATAAAGAAAGACATGGTCTGCAAGTTTCGGGAGTCGGTTATGCATAGGGAAGGTATTAACACTTTACAACGCCTGCCGGAAGGCAATACCCTTAATTAAATACACGAAAGCGATGTGGTTTTCAAAATGTTTAACTACCCAAAAAAAAACATTATAAAGAAACAAAATATATTTTTTAGTTTTTTGGACCATACAAGGATTGACCTTGCTCTTACGTATTCTCATTCAAAATGAGAAATCAGGGTTACGTAGTTCTTTAGAAAATGTTTGAAAAGTTTGTTTAAAATAATTGTTTGGAAAAGTTGTTTAGAAATGATTATGGATAAGGGTCAGATGAGTTGGACTTTAGGGGCCTGATGAACTGGGCTTTGTGGGCCAGATGAAACTTGGTGTTGACGGCCAGACGAGTGATAACGGTTGAATTTACCGTTATCTGTGATGCAATTTTGATACTAAATAAACCCTTTTTGACTTATAAGCTTGCTTGAACTCTTGTTTTTAGTTTAGTTTTGTGAATAAGTGAGTAGAGGGTATACTTAATGATTTTATCACTAAATTCCCTTAATTTTGTAGGTTATTGGTATGATTTGGAAGAAGAGCAAAAGTATCGAGGAGTTGGAACTCAAGAGGGACAGATAAAGCACCAGAGAAAAAGGCTGAAGAAGGTCGTAGAACGCCTGGTTGCCCATTTAAGGGCCCTCAACGCAGGATGTGACGCATCATCGCTTGGGCGCCCCATTAAGGGCGTTGAGCGTCATCCTTCAAGTACCGCACCACGCCTGGGCGCCCTTTGAGGGGCCCTGAGCGCCACTTCTCTCGCAAGCTCGCTCGGTTGCCCTAAGTAGGGGCATTGAGCGCCAACGTTATTGGGCTTGGACTTTATTTTTGCTCTATTTAAGAACTTGCACGCCCTAGGTTTGGTCTCTCTTGATGGCTTGAGCCAGAAACACACATTTCGCCCCTTTGGAGGCAGATTTGGGGATGCGGGAGCTCTCCTCTTCAATTCCTGGGGTTTTTCTATCTCTTTTTTTTATTGTACACCTAGTTTCTTCATGACGATGGAGAACTAATCTTATTTGTTGTTGGAGAAGATGTAACCTCTACACTCTCATGTATTTGAATTTGTTCTGAATAATTTATGCTTCTTTCATTAATAGTTAGGGATTTTCTCCTGTGCTTAATATTTGTTATATTTTAATCATTCATGGCATGATTTTTGGTTTTCTTTGTTATTGGGAAATACCTAGAAACCTAGATTTGGAGAATTTCTCCCAACGGGACTATTGCCTAAACATAGGGATAAAACACTTGGTTGTCTTAAGCTTTTGTTCGTAATGCATAATTAATTATTAAAGATGCAATACATTGTGGTCTAGTAACTGAGGATAGGTTTCTTTCATAGAGACATCGGGTTCTAAGTAATTTAGAATGTGACATTAACAGTTAATAAAGAAGAAGAATTTTTATATACATGAGAGTGATTAGGTGAAATCTAAACCCCAACAACATAATCATCTCATATTATCAATATCATCCATTCACATTTGTGTTAAAGCCTCAATTGATCAAATTGCATTCATGTTTATTTTTGCTGAATTTGCATTTTAAACCAACAAAGTACTTTTTTAGTCTTAATTAGTTAAGTAATTACACGATTGTTTAGTGTCGTGAGTCTCTTGGGAAACGATACTTGGTCTTACCATTTATTATTACTTGATATGATTCGGTATACTTGTCAATCAGTTAACAAGATTTTGGCGTCGTTGCCGGGAACTCATGGTTTAAACTATACTTTTGTGTGATTCTTAACCAGTTAGACTTTATCTTTAATTTTTCTGTTTTTAATTTTTATTTTTGAGTTGATTATTATTTTTATTTATTTATGGTCTAATTGAGTGCTTTAGTGCAATGTTCTTTAGTGTCTACAGGATAAAATCCGAAAATCTGTACTAGGAGCACAATCAGAATCTTTCTTTTTAGGTCTAGAAGTAGAGAAGACTGCCAATAGTAGAGGAAGAAGGCAGATAATGAAGAGAAGCTAGTTCACTAGTGAGATACAAGAACATGTTATGGGTGATTAAAGCTATTTAGATTGAGGCTCCTTATTCAAGGGGAGTAAAGATGGTGACTAGGAAGCTTTGAAGTTATGTTGGTGTGATGAAAGAGAGAAAAGCACCAACATCAAAAATCTGGATCAAGCTTAATGATGTCAAGCTAATGACATTAAACAAGTGCTTACTGGGAGGCAACCCAATTTTTGACTTTTTCTTTTTAATTGATTATTTGTGTAGTTTAGATTTGATTTTGCTTTGCAGTAATGACAACATCGAATGATGGATGCTAGACAACATCTACTTAGGGATGCTAGGAGGACTCAGATGATAGCATCTACTGACTCCCTTGTTCGTTTTCCCTTTTACAGTAACCTTAGGTAAGAACTTCATATATCTCGCTCTCCCGCTCCTGCATTCACTCTTTGACTCCCAATAACTCGTTATCTCAGTGCCTCTCACTCACCACTAAGCTCGCTCGTCGCGGATTGAGCATTTGGTGATCTTCCTCGTGTAACTCTCTCTCTCTCTCACACCTTTGCCCTCTACGTCTAGGGTTTTCAAAGAAACAAAAATAAAAAGAAAAAAAAGAGAAGGGAGAAAAGAGAAATACAGAGAGAAGAGAAAAAAAATAGGAATGAGCCTATCCTTAATGACTTTGTCTCTCACTTTTTGCTTATGGGCTTCGTAGCTTAAGCCCAAAATCTAAATCTAATGCCAAAAAATATAAAACACAACAAATAACAAAAAGAAAAATAGTTTTGTTTTCAACACCGAAAAACACAACCATCACACCACACATGTCACTAAATGAAATTCCATTAACTGATTATATAACCATTTAATATCATTTTAACTTATTCTGTTTTGCTTATTTCCTAATTTTCTATTCTACTTATTTTAAATTTAATTCAATATCACATAGAACATATTCATTAAACTTTTACTCCACTACACTAAGCTAAAACTAATTAAACAACATAATACTCTTATTATTTTATCTAAAACACAAGATTGTCATTTAAACGAAAATTTCAAAGACCTCTACAAGGTCTTACAAGAAGTAGTTAGTGCTTCTGAATTATTTGATTTATGTTTTATAAAATTTAAGTTTTACTAAATTTTATAAAACTAATTTGTAAAATAAGACTGATAATTTTATATTTATTTGATGTGAACATACTTCTTTATGTTAAGACATATATTTTGAATGTGTGAGTAAATATCAACAATGATATAATGATAAAACAAAATAAATAAAATAATAAACTTAATAATAACAAATTTCATTATAATAAGTAACACAACTTATATTTTACCATGAAAACAATATTATTAAAAAAAAGTATCACTTTTTACATGTAGTAAAATAATAATAAGTTCACTAAAAAATCAGATGGTAATGATTCAATTGAAAAATATGTAAATTTGGAATTCTTAATGGACCAAAAATATTTGATAAATACTAAATTGAAAATATAAAAGTTTTGTTAGAAATTTAAAATTTAATTAAGCTTAAATTTTATTATATAAAAGATTGAATTATTAAAATGATGGGTAAAGCAGGCCCAAAACTGGGAACCCTAAGCCCAATAAGAAAGATGCAGAGAGTTGTGTTCATTGGCTTGTGCATGGGCGTAGGAAGAAGAATATTGAATGTGAAAACTCAATGTATTGTTGTAATTGTATTTGAATGTAGCTGGTTTGTTTGTTCACCATCATTTCTTATTCCTCAGATAAATACCAAAACCAAAGCACAAGAAAAATTCTATAAAGAAACGCAACTTTTCTCATACCTCACTCCAATGGCCACGCGAAAGCTGATTCGTGATTTCTTCCTTTATAAATGATCACTTCTTCCTTCCCCTCACCACCACCACCAGCACCAGGTTCCTTTCATGTTTGATTATTTATTTGTTTATTGCTGTTGTTTGTTGCTTGGATAGGGTTGGAATAGGAATAGAAGGTTACCTCTGGACTGGGAAGATAGGCGTAGATACAAAGTCTTCAATGACTTCTCGAACAAGATTAGAGGCGAAGCTGTTAGCTATTCCTCCCTCTGTCCTCTCTGAATTGAATTACACCGTGACACTTATAGTTGTTATGAGTTCAGTGAAGTCAAAGAGCTTACTAATTTTAAATCTCAATTTTAATATGATTTACCAAAAAAATGCTCTTAATTTTTATTAATAAATCATAGAAGATGCCAAAGTCCAAATAAATTCGGATCTACTCTTATTTCTCCTGTCAAAACTATAGCATCTATGTACTTTAAACAGCTTCGGTTACACTTGTACTTAATAGATAATGGGATTATTTATTATCCTTGTGCATGTATCTTCTAATCTGGTCCATTTAATTCCTTCGAAATGTTTGTTGGGACAATAGTGGTTATATGCAAGTCACTTTCCTGAAACTAAATGGAAACATAGGCTTGACCTTTGATATAATCCTTATATGTTTTGTTCGGTTGATTTTTTTTGAGGTTTTATTTTCTTTTATGGGTGTTACTGTCTTCATTATCAGTTTCTTGTCTTTGATGGTTGCAGAAACCAAGAATTCCAACAATCTGTCAAGGAGCTGAATGATAAAAGAAGAGCTAAAAGAAAGGTAAGTGTTGTATTTGGTGGCCGTGGCTTAGTATTTTTTGCATTACTGTTAATAGGCTGTGACATACCATCGTATGTCAAGGCTGGCTCAACTCTTTAATGGAGGTCTCATATGGTTAAATGGCTAATACAGAACAAAGCAGAAAACTGAGAAGTGTATAAACAAGTGGATGAGGTTTGGACGGAAGCTGAGACTGCGGCAAAGAAGGTATAATCAAAGGTCATACTCAGTTTCTCTACTCTTGGTTAGTAATGGAAATTAGTTATGATTAAAGGGGAAAGGAACTCGCTTCTGATACTCTGTAGTGGTATTAGAAAATGCTAAATAAACAACCGAGTTTTATATCAATGCATAATCAGACTATTGGATGTGTCATTTTGTAGAAATTCTATTGTGGACTTACACTGATCTTGATACAAATTTCACGGTCTAATTTATTTATTTTTGGTTAGGTAAAGAGATGCATGCCTTAGATTTCTATTAATGTCATTCTTCCATTGTTTTTTGTGCAGCTAATTGCAATTATTATGAACTTTGTTCCTGGGAACTTGGTATCCATATATCTGTTTTTAGTAAGCTAGCATGCTTCATGGAATTTAATTGTCCGTTTTGCAGGTTTCTTACAATGTTAAAGAGAAAATTTCAGCTGCAACTGGGAGGTCTGTTTATGATCTAAAACTCTGTTGTTGAAAGTGATTGACAATTGGCAGGTTATTGATACTGCTCTTGTTTAATCAAGTGGAGGGAACTTTTGGAAAAGCAAGATTCTTCCAGATCAATTGATTCTTCAACCAAACAGGGTGCTGATGTAAATGGAGAAAATAAGACATCCAGTATCCAAGCACGGTTTTTAAGTATAGTGACCCAGTGAAGACAAAGGGCCAGGAGGTATGCTCTACTCTGGACTCCTGAGGTTCTTAATTCTATTAAAACAATTGTGTTCCTAATGGTGGTTTGTTATACTATGATATATTGTGCAGCTTGTCTCACTTGCATTCTTAAGCATTAGTGTCCTATTTGATAATTCATGAATGTGCATGGAGAAAATGTTACATGTTTAACTTTCAAATCACATTTTTTGGCATGGTATTATATATATTTATTGATAGTATGTTTCAAGAGACAGATGCTGCAATTTCTTACAAGGAAATACGTCAGTGGGATCCATAGGTTCTTACGACTTTTGTTTCTATCTTAGTGTTAGCATTTTATTATTTTAATTGGCTAACATCTTTTCTTTTATTTGGTTACATGGACCAGTTATTTCTCATTACCAGAATTTCTTGTAGAAGTTTAGGAGGCAATAAAACCCGTGCTTAATGCTTACATTAAGGTTGGTTATAATTTGAACAGGAATGCTTAAAATGTGTTCTCTTTTATGTGCAATCAATTTCTCATTCCATTTTTGAATCAGGCATGGGTTCATGACCAATACTTAGGTATAATTCTATTTGCTATCTTATTCTAACAAGTGACACTTGGATGACTTATAAAGTTTACACTTTTACATTTCATTGTTTGCTCATCTCTGGTCACTTGTCTTTCTTTTAGAACAAATTCTCAACATCATCACCAGTTGTAAGTTGTAACTGAAATGGATATTTTCATGCAAAGTCTAGTGTAATCAAATAAAAAAAGGGAAAACCGGATGATGATTATGATAACTTGTGGCATTGGATGTATTGTTGGAGCAACAAAAATGTTATAGATCTTAGAAAGTTGGGTGACATATATATATATATATATATATATATATATATATATATATATATATAAACTAAAATGCTAGGTTTTCTGAGTTACTGACAAGAATCTTAATCAACAATGGAGGCAATATCTTCAAATATGTGTTAAGAAAGATAACAATGTGCCTGGTTGGATGTGTGGAGTTCATTAACACGAAATGATTGTTTGAAGATTTTGACTTCGTACACATGAAAAGGGCAGATGCAGTTTTTAGTTGAAGTCGGAGAAGTTGGCTACTGAAATGGAAGAAGTTGATCAATGATAAGTTGTTAAAAAGTGTCACTTGTTAAATACAAAACATGATAGGGATAAAGCACTTTTATCTAAGCTTTACTCTAAATCTACATTTTTGGCTGGGCTGTAATTATGATTTATGAATCAGACTTTGATTTTAATTATATGTTCGGGGAGATGTTGAAACATTAGAGAAATATTGCAGTCCTGAGCTGGTAGAACGCAAGAAAGCAGAGCGTCATGCTTACCAAAGTAATGGTATATTTTTTGATAACAAGGTGAGATTTGCAATTTTCTTAATCTTGTTGCTTTCTTTGTTCAATGACTTCTTTTTTTGAATGTGGCTGTTTGGGATAGAGAGGTACTGTAAAAAAAAAAAACTTCAATGATTTAAAGAAAAACAAATCATGTGTTTGTGGTGATTAATAAGTTCCTATTTTAAAGCAAATATTTTCTTTTGCCGCCGCATTGAAATTTGTTGAACCCCTTATTTACTGTTATGAAAGGCATGGACGAAGTAAAGTTGAATGATGTATGCAGGTATATTTTTCACATTTAATACTGTGTGGAAATGCTTGGTTTCAGAGTTGCACTGATGGCATTTACCTAAGAGAGATGCAACAGAAAGGCATCCAAGCCCTCATCTAGTTTTTGACTTGACTTCCTTTTTCAGGGATTTGTATAATTGAGCCTTTACATTCTATATTCTAAACTCTGATTTTTTTTTTCTTTCTTGGGGCTAAGTTAATTGTATCCCGGTGATTAAATCCAATAGTTTTTTTTTTTATATATTAACTAGAAAAATAATTTTGCACTTGAGTTCATTGATTTATGTTACATGAGCTGGGGCAACCGTTTTACTCTGCTCTCAACCCAGAAATTGTTAATATAGTGGAGACAAATTATTTGTTTATTTTAAAAAAAAAAATTATATTATCACTTTTCTTTGATTACTACACAATTTGGAAGTATGTCACAGAAAGTCCCTCCATTGATCTTGAATAATTCTAAAATATTCTATCATTCGTATTGCAGGTGAATTTATGGATTTGTAAATGACTATTGTTAGAATTCGTCGGATTTAAAAATTTAAAAGCAAAGCGAAATTACTTTTTACTTACCATTTTGAAACATGAGATGGAAACACGAGTTATATGCTTTTTATTGATGTAAATATATTTCAAGATTATGAAAGGACGCTGTGTTCGTAGGAGAAGTAGAGTAAAAGTAATATGAAAATAAAATTAAAACAAAGAAAAGAAAGAAGAAAACGTTTTTGGATTAGAGTAAATCATGCTTATAAATGTAATTAGTTATGTTATCGAACATAACATATTGCTATGATTGATTGAAAGTTATCTATCGGACAATATTTGAAATATTTTATTTCTTTTTTGAATTTTTTTGTTTTAATTTTATTTTAAATATGTTTTGCTTGTTTTAGTTTAATAAAATATATTTTAAAATATTAAGATATATTAAATTGTATTAAAATATTAAATTAAATTATACTAATTATCATATATTAAATAATAAATAAATAATAATAATAATAATAATAATAATAATAATAATAATAATAATAATAATAATAAAAATCATAACAAATCAATTCTGTTAGGGTTTCTTCTCATTATAAATATCTCTTTCATTTTCTGCTTTCCTATCACAGTAACTCTTTCCTTTTCTTCTTCTCTACTCCTTCTACTCTTCTTCCCTATTCCCAACTCATTCTCATGTCTTGGTTTAAATTACTTTCCTCAAAAATCCCAACCTCTCTTAAAATTTCTTCCGTAGGTGGGTTGTTAGCAACAACTGCGTATTATAACAGTTTTTATATCATAGAACCCGATTATAACGCCATTGTCTTTAATTCTTTCACTAAAGAAACCTTCTGCCTTACGCCAGGGTATCATTTTCTACTACCCTTCATTCACATAGCTAGGCTCGTTGAGGTAAGGACAACAGTGAATTTATTACGTTTTACCCTTGTTACTAAAGACTTGAAGCGGGTAGAAGTGGAATTGCATGCAGTGGCTCGACCACACTTTGATATCCTCGTCAACCCACATAAATACACAACTATAGATTATTGCGATAAACTGTTGCCGGCTCTGAGCATGTTTGAGTTTGGGAAAAATTTCAGTCTGTCTGAAATTCTTGCCGATAAAGAAAAGTTTTATGATGAGATCGGTAGCTATATTCGCAAGGAAACTGAAAAATTAGGTATTCACCTTGATAGAATAGAGATGGTTTCACTCAAATATCCGGAAGGATTTTTTATAAAATCCATGACAAAAGAGTTTTTTTATCAATTTAGTAAATTAAAATAGGGTTTTTCGGTTTTGTATGATGTTGGGCTGGAAGGTAATGTGATTACTGTCACTTAAGGTTTAATGCAGAGGAATATACTTGTTTTGCATTTTATGTTTTCATCCATATTTATTGTTTTTCGCAATGTTTACATACCTAAATATAAATAAAAATGTATCTCAGCCTATTCTAACTAAATAAAAGCTATTACTTGATTTCTAAAGGAGAGAGGAGGGGAATAGATAATCAATGAAATATATTTGAGATGTTATCTTGGGGCTTACAAAATTCATATGGATGACATGTATATAGATACATATTTTCTTTTCTGGAAGTCTAAGATTAATTGAATTAAGTTTCATTTTGTTAAATAGTATTCGGTTAAACAAATGAAAAGGTTTAGTGTTCGTTTTGGGCTATGAAAATTATATTTAGTTCAGACTTCAGTTTTTGGTGTATCTAGTCAAAGTGATCCCCACCCCCATAATTGCTTACATTTTTATTTGTATACCAAATACTTAGTCAATTTTCTCATTTTCAGAAAGTGTAATTTCTATACATGGATATGTTTGTGATAATTGAATGTACTGTTTTTGGGCTTTGGAATCATTGGAATGGATTTAGCAAGGTGTTTACAGCCATTTGGTGTACAAGTTATGGCTACAAAGCATAGCTGGGCTTCATATGCACAAGACGTTAGCAAATTACGCAGAAGTATTTTCCTTTCCAATTGTTGTGGACCATAACTTTTAATAAGCCTCATTTTTTCATCTATTTCATAACATGTTCTTTATTTTTTGTTGAAGATGATGAGGTGATCTTGTTGATGTGAAGGGTAGTCATGAAGATATATATGACTTTGCTAGGAAGGCTGACATTGTTGTTTGCTGCCTAATTAAACAATGAAACGGTGGTGCCTTGTGCAATCCTTTTTGATTCCCTATTTGCTTTTTTTATTAAAGTTTTTGAGATTGGTGGAAACCTATGGTACATATTAGAAAATAACTTATACTATTTTGCTTATAGTTTCTTGAATAAGACTTCACTTGTTTTTAACTTGATAACATGCAGACTTTATACTATAGTTAAAGTACATGTAATTACTTCTGTCAATAATAGAAATGAAATTATCAGTTTCTATGTTTACTGATATGGTGGATACTTAAGTTAAGATTGCTAGTTTAGTATTTTCTTGACAATTTTAATATTTAATCCGTCTTTTTTATAGTTGTTTTTACCCTACAAGTTAATAAAATTTATCAGAATTTTAATTCTTTAATTATTTATTTAGCACTTCGTAAAAATGCTTTACATGCTGACTTTAAAAAATAAAGTTGATAGATCTGATTATATATTATGTATTTTATATTTCAAAGAATGATTTAATAATTAAGTTATTGAAGACACATTATACAGATAATATTACGTTATAATTATATTGAAAATACTACAAAGGGACTGTGAAAGAAGCAAATACAAATAATACTTAAAATTAAAAATAGATATTTATAACATTAATCCGCCATAAGCTTGGACTTCATCAGGGGTTCTCGTTCGAATGAACAAGTTTCTGAAAGGTCATAATTGTAATCACATTAGTTTTTAAAGATTAAGAAAATGTTAAATAAGTTTTTGAAATGATTTTTTTTTCGTGATTGTCTATTAATGTTTTCACAATTTTGTTTCTTAATTTATTTTAAGCCAAATATTATTAACATCTTCTTCCAACTTTTCAGACAAAAGTGACTTTCTTGAATTTGGATATCTAAGTTGGAAAAATTATCCAAAACAAAAAACTATTTTCGGAACATTTTTTAAAATATCATGCATATGCTTTGTATATTTGTAAGAATTTTACTAATTTTATCAAACAAAGTTGATTTTTTTCTATTTACACAGAAAATAAAAACAAAAGTTACATATAACAACATATTATATTTGGTAATAACATGAAATTACATACATTACACAAACATAGTTTACATATAGGATACATTGTTATCAATCTCAGCATTACAAGTCTTTGTTATTTTGTACAATTTATGTCACACAAGAATAAGAACATGAGTGAATGACTCTTCACTGTGTGGCAAGCAATTTTTTGACAAGTATCTTATTGCTATACTATTTTTTGGAACACGCTTACCTTTTTTTAGCTTTATTTCTGGGTTGGATAGGAGCTTCTTTGGAGTTGAAGGAACACTTAAGAATTTACATACTAGAATTTTGAAGCACGGTAAACTTACTACGAATAAAATACCAAAAATGATCGGTGAAATAACAAGCCATCCTAATAAGTACAAAAGTTTGATAAACAAGGAATTTTAAAATTTGGGTAGTTCAAATTTAGGAAAGACATCAATCATGATACTGCAAAAAGAAAAATGATTCAAGCCAAGAATAACTTAGCCATCAGACTTCTTCAGGTGTTTACTTTGTTAAAAGATAAAAATTTAGCTCATGTTATTAGTCAAAATCATTTAACCTTGTTCATTCCTGAAACTAATACTTAAGAAAAAACAATAAAAATTATTTATCCTTGTAATTAATACTGTGCATGTGCATGTATGCTCCAGAATATCAAGGCTCACGAGAGCATGAAGCAGATTTTTTCCAAGAATGCATCAAGGAAAAACCCTTTCCAGCATCAACCAAAGCCAGCTACTGAGCCGCCTCCTTGGTCAAATTCATTGAATGCATATGACAATCTGCAACAAGAATCGGTGTGAGTAATTTTTCTTTCCTTAACAAGTTCAACATTTATCATTATGCAAGACATCAATAATTGTTCCCAACTTCCATAATTTAAAACAAAATTAGGGAATTTGGCTCATGTGGGAGCTACCTTGTGCTTCTGTAAAAGTTGGGAGATGGTTGCTTCTGTATCCAAATTTCAAAATATAAGAGTTTCTTACTCTTAACAATCTAGTCATATTTTGCATGCTGATAGGTGCTAGATGAGTCGTGGATTTCTCAGTCTGACAATTTATTGTTTAATAATATTATACATTTTGAAATGGTTTATAATTTCATATTTCAGCTGAATTGTCAATTTGTATAGCAATATTTATTTGCCAACTAAATCATGAAATTTTGTAGCAGAAAGAGAATGTTTAACAATATCAATTTTATTTTATTTACCTCTTTAAATATTTCTCAACACCATTTCACAAAATAATTTATTATTTAATATCTCAAAATAAAATAATTAAATTAAAACATCATTTTATTTATGCGGGTCTTACAACACGAATTTTAATCAATTTACTCCATAAAGTAATCGACTTAAACTTGTGCTCACCCTATCAACAATCTCAACATAAAGAATTTCAATACAATTACACTCTTTCCAAGATCGAACATTAGAAAAATGTCAAACTCAAAATATTAGAATGTACTTTCATCAGTTTCTGGAAAATACATGTGCATCATTTACGTAGTGCCTATACATTTGAAAAAACTTTCGAAGGAACAACTTGACATCACTACAAGAATTCCTCTAATATTTTCATAGTCAATGTGTCTTCCCTTTTGAATAATAGCCCCTTTCCTGAACTTGACTTTAAGTATTGGAGAATTTTGTCAACTGCTTGCATGTGTCTCTCTCTTGGATCATGCATAAATTGACTCACTACACTAACTGCATAAGCAATGTCTGGTCTTGTGTGTGATAGATAAATCAATTTTCCTACCAATCTCTGATATTGGACCTTTCCTACCGGAGCACTTTCCTCACTTCCAATTTTAGACTTTCATTCTAACAAACAACTACACTTGTGAAATTGAGTGAAGTGTGATTTAGGGTTTATGTAACCCTTGTGCTTGTGGCTTTGAGAACTTGGTGTTGACATAGAGCGAGAATAGTGTAATTGAGTGTTGTTGTTGTTGTTGCTGCTGAGTTAAAGCCTGTCATCCTTTGTGAAGATTCAAAGGAGATGGTCATCCTTCATAAAGCATTCGGAGGAAGTGTTCATCCCTTGTGGCTTTCAGAAGAAGTGAGTATCATCTTTTGGAGTAACAAGGTGTTTCTAAACCCTTAAACTTGTCTTTCTAAGTGATTGTAATAGTTTATTGGTTTTGTAATAGTGGATAATTAATCTCTATCTGGGATTAGAAACTGGACGTATGATCTTTGGGATTTGAACTAGTAGAAGATTACTTGTGCAAATCTCTTTTTCCTAAACTAGACATATGATTCATGGGATTTGAATCAGTATAAGATTACTTGTGCAAATCTTTCTTTTCCTACACTCTTTATTGTTGTTGATATTATTTGTTAAGTAAATTTTATAAAGAAAGAAAAAAAAAATTTTCAAAGCACAAGAAATCAATTCACCCCATTATCTTGATATTTATCTAAACACGCTAACCATTTTGTTGTACCGTTCTAACATAGAGGAAAAACTTTTTGATTAAAAAGAGAATAGTAATGTGGATCAAGATAAAGAAAACTATTTAGATCTTTTTCTTTTATATGAGTATATATTGTGTTGTGATTTTAATGAGGATTTATGGAAAAATTATTTGAATACGAGTATACAGAAGAGATTGATATATATTAACATGAATCCATAAGAGTGGGTTCTTTTGATGGATCTATGTAGTAAGCAGAAATTTTGAAAAATTATTTAAAACGAGAAAATAGAAATAGATAAGAAATAGCAAACAAAAATAGTCATACTAACAAAGGAAACAAAAGTTGCAGGATGTATTGAAATACTTTTGCTAAATTGACGATAAAGTTCATTTTATCATGCAATCAAGTATTGTATTTAAAAGATATAGGATCTGAAGTAAAGCAGAAAACTAGTTCCAATAAATTGAATTAAAAGAAATTTAATTTAAGAAAAAAAGAAATTAGAGTTTCAAATAATATAATCACATAATAATGAATGTATGGCCACTAACTAAGAGAAAAAGCTCTCCATTAAGGTGCATTCACATGGAAAGGCCGAACTCCTTTCTTGTCCATCAAGCTTAGCCAAAAATGTTGATCTCTTGGTCAACCACTCATCTTGGACGTGCAAAACATGGTCAACATTAAGCCTTGATCCTTTGTGACGTTTTTTGTCAAAATCCTATTCTACTTGGCCCAAAATACAAAGTCGAATTAAAGATACACTACTAGGCCCAAGGCCCAAATAAAACCCTACAGTACTAGGCCCAAAAACTTATTCAATGATGGCCCATGAAAATAAGAATTTGACTTTGACTTCACCTTCTTTATTTGGCCATGCTTCTCGTGATGGGACCTATAGTGAGATGATTGCATCATCCCCTCCTTCTTGAGAAGTATTTGACCTTAAATCTAGAGGCTTTTCTTCTTCTTCTTCTAAATCTCCTACAAAAGGGGTTAGATCACAAACATTGAATGTGACACTCACATCATACTCACTTGGTAATTCTAACCTACATGCATTATTGTTGACCCTTTGGAGTACCCTAAAAGGTCTATCACCACGAGAATTGAGTTTTGATCTCCTTTGTTTAGGTAATTTATCTTTGCTCAAATGGAACTAAACCTAATCTTTTACTTCAAAAACGACTTCCCTTTTGCCCTTGTTATTATATCCAGTGTATCTCTGGGTTTGTTGTTGTATATTGGACTTCACCTTTTCATGCAACTTCTTCACAAACTTGAACCTAGATACCCCTTCCTTATGAATGAATTCACTAGGATTTGGGAAATGTTTGAGGTCTAAGGGAGTGACTGGATTGAAGCCATACACAACCTTAAAGGGAGATATCTTGGTAGTCTTGTGAACCACCCTATTATATGCAAATTTAATGTGGAGAAGGTATTCATCCCAAGATTTGTGGTTGACCTTTAAGAATTGCTCTTAACATGGTGCCCAAGGTTCTATTGACAACCTCGGTTTGGCCATCTGTTTGCAAATGACTAGAGGTTGAAAAATGAAGCTTGGTTCCTAGCCTTGACGAAAGAGTTTTCCAAAAATGGTTTAGGAACTTAGTATCTCTCTTCGATACTATAGTTTTAGGAACACCATGTAGCTTAACCACATCTCTAAAGAAGTGTTTGACAATAAAACTAGCATCATCAACTTTGTGGCTTGGGATGAAATGAGCCATCTTGATAACACTACAAGAAAAATTGATGTTATCTATGGCCAAATTCCGTATATAACTCCAAAAATCTGTATGTAAAGTAGTGTTACACACGAATTACATACGGACAAAAAATCATATTTAAAATGGTTGTAAGTATTGTTACATATGGATTTTTTCGTATGTAATCACATATAGAAAAATTCATATGTAATTACATACAGAAAAATCCGTATGTAACTACCTAACAGAGTATCAATCAAAACTTGTATCAGTGGTAAACCTGGACATATATATAACATGATTGTCAGCTTTGAAGAAACAATTTGTTTTTTATAACAAACCTCTATAATAAATCTAATATAATACAACAAAGTCATTCTATCAAGAATCAGAAATCTCTTAAATATATCTTGATTGATTTTATCTGATCTAAAATTCTCACAATTTTTGGAAATCATAACTAAAAACTATATTGTTTTTCTGTTATCCTAAGAACCACAAAGGACCTACAAATTACAATATAAATTAAATCTATGTACATACACCTTTCAATGCTCTGAGCTATCCCCTGAATTTCCAATATTGGACGTTATGTAATGTACCAACGCCTTGAGTATGTAATGTACCAAAGCTTCATTGGAATGGTAAGTTGTTGAAGGGCTTCTATTATAGTAATGTTAGAGAATATTGGCTCAACCACATCAAGGTGATGCAATGACACAGTGGAGTCACTGGATGAACTGCAAAAGAAGCCTCAACAGGTTCCCATACACATCATACTGTTTCAACAAAAATAATGTGTTAGTTTTGCTATGTCACTGTTAACTAACTCATAAAAAGACAACCCTTAATAATTACATGCTTATAAAAAAAAATGTACTCCAATGAGTAGTGGTCCACATGGAAAGAACAAATTGAGTTCTCTGCTTATTAGGTTCTTCATGCCATGTTGAAATAAGAGAAACCAAGAAGGAATTTAATAAATTATGTGTTTTGGGCGCACACATGAGTATTCTTATTTATTGTGCAGAAAAGATACAATAATAGAAAACAAAATTAATATCTAATAATGCAAAATATTTAGCAAAATGTTTCCCTATCAAATCATATAATATCTTCCTATTTAGTGTTATCAAATCATATAACATAATAAAATCATATCTCTAAAAAGTATGCAAAATGTTAAATTATAATCATTGTATAATATGCTACCACGTATTGATTAACTAGAATTCACACTACAAAAATATACAATTTTACCGGAAATTATTTTTATCGAAAGTTATTTTTTTGGTTTCCGAGAATTTTAACCCCGGAAAGTATATTATCTAGAATTAGAAAAACCCTTAGAAAAACGGTGTAAAATCACTAAAAAAATTGCGTCAGTATTAATGGAGATTTTGTCAAAACCGTCGAAAATAACGGGTTTTGCCAAAACCACCGTGTACTATTTTTTCTTAAACTTTTGATTGTAATAAAATGGGATCAAGAATCATATAGACAATTAAATAATATTAACTAAAACTGAATATTATATATAAAATAAACTATATTATTTAACCTATTAATATGATATACAACTAATTGTTCATGTATTAAAAAAAGAAAGATATTCAATTCTAAATTAAAATACTACAAAGATGATTAAGATATAAACCAAAATTAAATATTATGAAACCAAAATTAAATGTAAACATTAAATATAAACCAAAATATTATTATATAAAGTGTAAACATTATAAATACAATTAATGTTTCCTAAAAATTAAAATAAACATGTTATGAATAATAATCATCACTTGTTCCTTGTCTTTCATCATTTGGTACTTCTTCATTGCTTCTTCATTTGATAAGCTTTCTTTTTCATTTACCTACATTATAAAATAATAATTAGCGAATAATATATTAAAAAATTATAAGACAAATTTAAGAATTATTGATGTTTCAAAAATGTTAAAATGTGATATAATAGGAACTACATAGCCAACTTAGGAAATTTGTCAACACTTTCAAAATTAATCCAAATTTATAAAAAAAAAATGAGAAGCCAAGGTTCCAATTTATAAAAATAAGAGACAAGTGCATTACATTTGTAAGGAGCTAATTATGACAATGTTAAGTCCATTGAATTATTCATATAAAACTTGTCAAATAAACCAAAGGAATATATTATGTTTACCTCATCTTCTCTTCTTAGCCTGCTAGATAATTGAGCAAACAAATGTTGAATCCTGGGAGGTTTTCTTATCATTTCTCTGGCTTGATCACAACCCTTTCACATACTGCCTGATAGAAAAACGTGAGATATAAGGTTTATCTTCACGCTAAAATTGTTCTATAGTTTTTGCAATCAAGTTTGGATTTTTAACAAGAGCTTGTGGTTGGGATTTTCAACAAGAACTTGTTCTATAGTCTTATGATAGTCATGAACATTTAAAGTGAAAAGGAACTTATAGGAACATGTTTTAAGCATTGCTTTGGATGCTGTCTGAGAATGAATCCGCATGTCAAAACCAAAATTCAACCAATTTAGTTTTCCTTCAAATTATTTACTATTTACAGCCTAATGCACATGTATGGGAAGAATTGGTTCCTGGAAATATTCACTTTATTTTTCAAAAGCTCTCAGAAAGCTGGCAGAAAAAGTTATTGTTTTTTCATAATAAGTTGAATCAAATTCCATCTTTTACATTCCAAGGAAATGCATGAAGAATAAAATATACTTCCTAGCTGGAAGCTAGGCAAGGAGCCAAAATGGACACAAAATTTGAATGATCCGATCATTCAAAATGAGAGCCATCAATAATTCAAGCTGGACTGAAAAACTTTATTTATGAATAAAGGCTTCCAAACTTGAAAACTGTAAGTCAACTGAATCTGTCTATTTTCTTTTAGTATGGATGGAAAATAAAATTTGATTGATTTGAAATAAGTAAGCAGCAGGGAAAAAGTATAGTACTTGCAAAGATCAAGGCGAGGCCAAGTGACTTCAGAACAATAAACCCTGTCAGGCCATGATAATGTATAGAGGATGGGCAACCGCATATCAGGCCACCCTAGTTGTGCAAGAAAAGATGAATCCTGGAATCAAGAAATAAGTTACTATTATATAAGATAAAAAATATTTAATGATCTTTTTCTCCTTTGCTACACACGAGTTTACTCCCCACCCATTTGCTAATTTAGCAATGGCCTGGGTGCTATGGTTATTCAAATATATGGATATTAAAACATGGTAACCAACGTAAAATAGAATATGGTATTGACCTGTGTTTCAATCTCGATATTATCATAGTCAGCTCCAAATAAGTAATGCGCTTCAATTACTTGGATAATGATAAAGATCAAGAAACAGAACTTTATGTAGACAAGTATCATCCCATTTTCTCTCAAGAGATAAGGAATCAACAAATTTCTATCATCCTAATCCCACCTGCACGGCCCCTTCTCATGACATCAAAAGGAAAAAAAGGTGCCTGTGAATGGCTACCTTGAGTCACAAGAACTCCATTCATGCTCCGAGCATCTGAAACTTAGACATCACAAGCCTTAGAATAACATATGTACCCTAGACAATTATCACCTAATGACATTGGTTAAACAATGAAAGGTCAATTAAGTTAGTAACATTCAAAAACCACATAATTAAAGTATGTATTAAGACATGTCACTCACCAGATTATGAAGTAGACTCTCTGGGAAGTTTGGAAGAAAACTAGACTCGGCATCATCATCCTTTATCTCCATGGAAGCATTAGTATTTCCATATGAAAAGGCAACAACATGAAAGCTAGCCGAACTTACTAGATCCGAACCATTATCTAAACAAACATAAAGGTGACATCCGACATCAGAATCCAATATAATTCTCAAAGGCAACAATATCATCCAACTAAAACAGTAATTGGAACACAGGAGAAGCCAAAGGTAAATTGAAGCCAGGTGAAAACATCCTTGCCTGTATTCTGACACAGGAACCGTAGCAAATTACATTCCATCCCTCAAATGTGACATTGTGGTTGCACAAAAAATAAAAACACTCAACAGTCTCAGGTGGAAGCATAAGCATCTATGGAAAAAAATGAATTATTGACATTTCATAGGTTGGATATTTCAGCGATACCTATCAGATTAAATATACAAGAATATCGATATTTGAGTAAAGCAAGTTGAAGTATGGTACTTCATAGCTTACAGTCCAATATGTCACAACACAAACTTTAAAAACCTCGGTTCTACAATAAAAAGTAGAAAGCTATGCATGCAAGCAAAAGTTCTAGTTAAAGCCCACAAATACCAAAAAGCTTTATCTTAAAGCTTGAGTTCTATGGAAAACCAAAACTTCAATCCAAGGTTTTCTAAGGACTGCCACCGACTTGCATTTGACTGACTTTTTCTGACTATAGCTTCTAACGAATGGGAATGAACCTTAGAAAGCAAAACTCTGCAATTTCTCTCCAGCAAAAGAACAGTGCCGGTGAGGAGGGTGGTGGTTGATGAATTACATTGTTGCGAGGGAGCTGTTCGAGGGTGTCTGTTGACGAGGTTTCTGTCGCGTCGTGACGACGGTGTTGTGGCGACCTGACGATAGTGTTGTGGCGGTGTGACGACAGTGTTGGCGTGGCTTCGGTGTTGTGGTGGTGTGACGACGGTGCTGTGGCGGCGTGACCACGACTTCCACTGTCGTAGGGTGAGGCCAGTGTAGGGGGTCTGTGACGAGGTAATGTCCTTCTTTGTGAATGAACTGTGTGGAAATGTATAATGAAACCCCCTAATTCATTTCCATTCCAAAAACCATAAGGTTAGGTTGAGAAGGAATTGGAATTGCAACAGGAAAGGGAGGAATAGAGTATTGGCAGCAGACGTGACCAAGCAAGGAATGCAAAATCCAAGGTATGTGCTCTGTCATTTTATTTTGCTGCAAAGGATACATTGAATTTGCATGATGTGATGTGCTCTTTCATGTTCTTATTTTGATTCTTGTTTCTTGAATTTGACGTTGTAAAATGATGTGAATGTCATTTTGAGTTTGAGGTTGCATGATGGACTTGGCCAGTTTCACTAGTCTTCACATGTTTGGTCCTCTAGGTAGAGGTGTCAAGGTGGGTCATGAGTTTGTGAAACCTTGGTTCATATAGTCTTTCGGTTTAGTCAGTAGGCATCAAGCTTCACAGGACACAATTGTTTGGATGGGAAGGGAGAGGCAACAAAGGGAAAATAAGAGCATCAGAATTGTAAATGGTACACTGGCCAGGTTAAGATATCAATAGGAATTACTAAGTATATTGATAGTTATAAATTCTTTTTAGACATAATTGCATAGATATGATAATAGCAAATGTGCAGAGAGAATAAAGTAAAGATTATAGATTAATAGCAAATGGTGCCTCTTCCTGGAAGAACCTTTGCTTTTATATTGTTTCCTAGGCCTCAAAACTCTGCCATCAGTATCAGCTGATGCAGATTCTAAACCTGATTGAAACTTCAAATCACAGTTAACAATACTTTGACTAGAAGATAGAAAAAATGACAAACAATTTGAACCTTTGGTAGAAAATCTAGTACAGCTTGTATCAAACCTTGAAGATAGTATCCTAGCTGCATTGTCCTCAAGATTTTCCTCTTCATCTTCTTGCAAATCATCAGATATTTTACAACTTGAAACCAAAGGTTCAACCTCCTTCAAAACCTTAGTTGTATCTAAAGCTGAAGTCTTACGTTTCCTATTCTTACTTCGTGACTTTGTCAAAGAAGAATCACCACCATCAATATTTACAAGAGAATGAGATGCACAATCCTTATTCTCCTTAAAATTTTGAACTGAATTTGAATCACTATTCCTATTTTCCTTATTAAATTCATCAAATTATTTCTTATGCTTAGTCTTGAAAGATTCAACCCCACTACCCAAATCATCATCACTACCTAACTTTGGCATAAGATGGACATAACCACTTCTACAATCGGGATGCTCCACCAAATTTAATGCTTGACCAGGCTCTGATTTTTTCTTCCGCATAAATACATATTTTCCTCTTGGGAATGTGAAAATCATCACCACAAACTCCAAATGAAACTTTGTTTGACACACTACTATTCACCATAAGCTGTTTGATAAAACTACAGCTATGCATTCTGATTCTACACTTTCTAGCAGCAGTAGGGCTGATTTTCTAGCTTCTTAATTGATTAATAGTGGTTTGTATGAGCTCTATGTTGGGTACAAAACTATTTCAGAAGGTTGTACAATACTGGTAACATCTTAGGGAGTGGATTGGAGCAAGGAAAGATGAACTTAGGAGTTGATTTCTGGTGCAGCAGCTTTGCGTTTCTGGTCTGCACATACAAATTTGTTTGATGCAAACTTCTCTTTCTTTACTTACAAACACAACCCATATCACACCAAACATTCTACTCTTATTTGCGGCAACCCTGGAGCAACTCCTCCATAATTCTCTTTACCGGTATCCCACTTTACATTTTACTTTCCCATCTTAAGTTACTTCCAACAATGAACTTAAACCCCATTTAAATCCAATCCAAGTTTAACGTATCCTCCTCTACCACAATGAATTAGTCAACAACATATGTGCACTACTCACCAACACTTTCCTTTGATCTTGAATGCTCCACTGAGTTCCTACCACATGGAAACAGTTGTTCCTTACCACATAACACTCTCTCTTATTACCAAAGATATGAGAACAAGTTAGGCACACAAAGCTCACAAAAATGAGTGTTCTATTTGTTGTTTAATGCACTCAGATTAGGCAAAGATATGGTAAACTTTCTTTACTTTTCTGTTTCTTTCATATATAACTTATGTATTTTCTATTTCATATACACTTCTAAGTCTAAATTATGTTACAGGCACAAGCTCTGGGACAGGCGGTCCATGTTGACGAGGTCTTTGCATAGACCCATGTTCGGAAGGGCACTAATGAATTCGTTGATGAAAGATCTCGCAAGACTCATGTAAGCAAATAACAATGCTAGTATTACTTATCCACATGATTATGTTATTGTATCCCTAACGTTGCTTGTAATGTTTCAAAAGGAAGAATTTTCTACGAGACTTTCACAGGTTAGATCCGAACATTGGTCAGCTCCTACACCGGATGATGCGAGTAATGGAGATGACGACATCCGTAGGACACAATGCTGGGTCGATGTCGTTGGTGGGAAGAAAAAGGGACGAGTGTACGGTGTAGGACAACTTGCTGCACACTATACAGCATCGAGAGGAGGTACACTGAAGCACAAACCTTCTTCTTCTACCACCCCTTCTGCTGACGAGGCCATCCAGCGCTTGACACAACTGCTAGAGCAACGTGAACAGGAAAACCGTGAATTGAAAGAAGAATGCAGTGACTTCAGAAACGAGTTTACAAACTTCAAGTCCCTGGTCATGAGAGCGCTGCCTCAAGCTTCAGACACTCCTTCCACCATCCCTCCGACCCAGCCACGACCCTCCCCGTCACCCGTCGTCCCTCAGCAGCCCAGATCAGTCCAGCCCACATTAGTCCAGCCTACATCAGTCCACCCATCTGCAGAGGATCAACATGATGATGAAGATGAAGCTGATGACTATGTAGAATTTTAGTTTTATTTTATTATTGATCATAGTTGTTAGAACATACTAATGTTAGTACATTTGAATTTTAGTACATCATGATTTTGGTACATTATCTTTTGCTCAGAATTGGATGATATTGTTTTATGTTTCATATTTAATATTGAACTTTACAGATGATGTTATATTTGTATTATTCATTATCAATGATATTGCATGATTTTGGGATGCACAATATGCAGGTCTGTTTGTGGTTTGAAACTGTTATGCAGGTCGGTCTGTGTTGTCAACCTTTTTTATGCAGGTATTTGTGGTTGGATAACAAATACAAATATGACTTTGTTTTTTTTCTGAATATTACCGAAGGCTTTACCGAAGGCTTATGTCCTTCGGAAATTACCGAAGGCTTTTGCCCCTCGGAAATTCCTGAGGGCTTATTCCCTTCGATACTTACCGAAGGCTACAGCCCCTCGGTAATTACCGAAGGCTTATACCCCTCGATAATTACCGAAGGCTTATGACCTCCGGTAATTACAGAGGGGCATGAGCCCTCGGTAAATGTTAGCGACAAGCATATTACCGACAGCTTTTGGACCGTCAAGAAGCCGTCGGTAATGACGAATTACCGACGGCTTTTGGTTGTTACCGAGGGATATTGACCGTCGGTAAAGCCCTTCTTTACTGTAGATGTCCTTGTTTTGTTCTGTTTTATTATGTGTTCTTCTTTTTGTGGCGTTATATTCGTTGGTTTAAAACCAGAAAAAAATTCTGGCAAAAAAACATCGAATTGATAAAACAGTTCGACGTTATATTTAGACATTACGTCAACCCTAACTTGTTCGAATAACTTTTGTGATTCTGAAAGAGTTGATACAAAAACAAAGAAAAAATTTAACAGATTGTTACGAGAAATTAAATGAATGGAAGTTGTAAAGTTTTGAAAGGATGCCAAATCCAAATGTATTAACCTCTTCTTTGTTTCTGTTGATCATTCCTTCAAGCTTTTCAACATGACAAAGAATCAAACCACAAAGAAATGAGTCGTTTTTGTCACCTTGAAAGATTTGATAGAAAAACAAAGAAAAAGTTAACACAGAATTCGAACATGTTGGGAGCCCTTAAAAACTCAAAGCCACAAGTACAAGGATGTTTTACCGGTTGGTTTAAAAGAAAAAATAAACACATAATTTATGGAAAAAAAATGTCAAATTCATAGAAGAATTCGACGTTCTGTGGTTGGTATAAAAGAAAAAGAAAAAATAATAAAAAAGGAATTAAAGAATAAAATGTCGATGCCAGTTTAAAACTGACGTTTTATTGGTTGATTTAAAAATAAAATAAAAGAATAACTACTAGCTGTAATATACAACGTCCATCTTTTGTTATTGTTGACGTCATATTATTTACATCAAAATTTAGTATTTATTTAATTTGTATTGGATGTCAATTGTTTCCTTAACTGAAGTTATGTGATTACTAAGGTTTCGTACGGCAACAACCATCATGTCTAACCCCAAATTGTGCGACGTTCTATATTGGTATAAACGTCTAACCATAAAATGGGTGATGTTCTGTTTGGTTTAAAAGAGAAAATAAATAAAGAATAAAAAACGGATTCATTCTTTGGCATATAAAACGTCGAATATTTAGCATGGTTGACGTCAAATGTGGGTAGGAGTAATATTGCTGGAAGCAAACCACTATTTCGTTATTTATTTATTTTAAATTGAACGTCAGTTGTTTCTTAATTTGATGTTAAGTGATTCTAAGGTCATTGTTTTACGTCGTTCTAGCCCTTGTTTGACGTTAGCACATTATAGATTACGTCTAAGTGGCTTTGTTTAACATTGATAAATATTAGACAGCGAACTGTTATAATAAAGGACGTGGAGCGATTGAATTTATTTATGATAATGCCACCGGTCATTTTTAACGTATATTTGGCGGTTTGACGTTGACCGCGTGACGTCATAGGCCGTTTTTGCACTAGTGTGACATGCTTTCCCATAAGCTAATTGAAAAGGAGATAGTCGCATAGCAGTTTTCATTACAATCCTGTATGCCCAAAGAGCATTATCTAGCTTTTGAGACCAATCCTTTTGTGATAAAGCAATCACCTTCTCAAGAATTTTTTTATCTCCCTATTAGACACTTCATCTTCCCATTTGTCTGTGGATGATAAGGTGCAGCCACCTTATGCCTCACTCCATAATGTTTAAGCACTTTCGCAAGCTGAACATTACAAAAATGGGATCCTCCATCACTAATAAGCAGCTCTAGGAACTCCAAACTGAGCAAAAAATTGCCTTTTCAGAAATTTAATAACCATACTGGCGTCATTTTTGGGACAAGCAATTGTTTCTACCCATTTACTCACATAATCTATCGCCACCAGAATATACTTATTGTTCAAAGACAGTGGAAAAGGACCAACAAAATCTATACCCCAGCAATCAAAGACTTCAACCTCAAGAATGGCTTGTAATGGCATTTCATGTCTTCTTGAGATGCTCCCAGTTCTTTGAAACTTATTACAGTTTCTAGCATGATTGTGAGAATTCTTAAACAAGGTAGGCCAATAAAATCCTGACTGAAGGACTTTTGCAGTTGTTCTGTCTCCATTAAAGTGCCCCCCATAAGGTGAATTATGACAATGCCAAAAAATTCTTGTTGCTTCTTCATTACTAACACAATGCCTTAAAAGGTTGTCAGCTCTAATTTTGAACAAGAAGGGATCATCCCAAATAAACTGTTTTGCATCATGTAAAAACTTCTTCTTCTGTTGCTAGTTAAAATCTTCTGGGATTACTCTTGCAACTTTAAAATTAGTCATGTCAGCAAACCATGACCTTTGTTGAGTACGCAAAAGTGTTTCATCTGAAAAGGTTTCCAAGATCTCTTTTCCTTTCTTGTAACTTCATCATTAACTAATCGGGATAAATGATTTGCAATTAAATTCTCACTGCCCTTCTTGTCACGTATTTCCACATCAAATTCCTACAACAAAAGTACCCATCTAATCAAGCGCAGTTTAGAATCTGGCTTGGTTAACAAATATTTGAGGGCCACATGATCCGTGTATATAATCAGCTTAGACCCAATGAGATAGGATCTAAATATCTCTAGGGCGTACACTATGGCAAGGAATTCTTTTTATGTGGTAGCATAATTCAATTGAGCCCTCATTTAAACCTTTGCTTGCATAGAAGATAGTATGAAAAACATTCTCTCTTCTTTGGCCAAGTACAACACCTATAGCATAATCATTGGCATCACATCACAGCTCAAAGTCTTGATTCCAGTTTGGAGCTATAATCACCGGAGCAAAAATCAGTTTCTTCTTCAAGATGTCAAAGGACTTTAAACATTCATCATTCATCTCAAACGGCGTGTCTTTGACAAGAAGATTGCTTAAGGGTTTGGCAATCTTGGAGAAATCTTTAATGAATCTTCTATAAAAAACAGCATGCCCCAAAAAGCTTCTAATTCTTTTCACATTTGTTGGTGGTGGAAGTTTTTCAATGACTTCCACTTTAGCTTTGTCAACCTCAATTCCCTTGGAAGAAACCTTGTGACCCAGAACAACACCTTTAGTTACCATGAAGACACATTTTTCCCAGTTGAGAATAAGGTTTGTCTGAATACATCTTTTGAGAACAATTTCCAAGTTAGACAAGCACGAATGGAAAGAATCACCAAATACCGAAAAATCATCCATGAAGACTTCAATGCATATTTATATCAAATCCGCAAAGATTGCCTGCATACATCTTTGAAATGTGGCTGGAGCATTGCATAATCCAAATGACATTTTTCTATAAGCAAATATACCTAATAGACAAGTAAACGTCGTCTTCTCCTAGTCCTTTGGTCTACAACAATTTGGTTATATTAAGAATAAAAATCCAGAAAGTAATAGAAATCTTGACCTGTCAATATCTCCAACATCTGATCCATGAAAGGAAGGGGAAAGTGATCAATCCTTGTGGCCTTATTCAACTTTCTATAGTCAATACACATCCCCCACCCAGTAACCGTCCTAGTAGGTATGAGCTCATTCTTCTCATTATAAATAACTTGTTACCAATGAGGAGCATTGGTACTTTGAAGATAAATTATTTTGATGATGCTACAAGAGATAAACTCAAAGAATCAAGTTATAAATGTTCTAGAAGCACTTTTGTAGTTTGCAAATGTATTAGGAAAGTTTTTAAACATGTAACTCTTTGAAATTTCGTATCCTTAAGATAGTTATGCATATAATCGATTATGAGAAAGAATATTCGATTATCTCAAGCATTCTTTGGAAAACCATTTTGCTCTAGAATAATCGATTATTTCTTTAAATAATCGATTATCACTGGTCCTGATGAGAACTGGCCAAAGTCTCTGGAATAATCGATTGTTCCTCAGAATAATCGATTATCACTTTTTGAAAAACCCTATAACGGACTTGAATAATCGATTATCATTGACAATAATCGATTATCTCTGGCAGTTGTAATGTGTCTATTCAAATTCAGATTAGGTGGCTATTTATAGTTGTCTTAAACCCTTAGAGGGTTAACTCTAAGCTTTTTGAGAATACAGTGTGATCTGAGGAAGTTCTAAAGAGCTAGTTCATTGCATTGCCTGGTCTCGTGAAAAGGAGAAGCTCTCACTTTGTGTGTCAAAGGTCGGAGTGGTTCTCTTTCAGTTGGCAAAGTTGTTCTCTTCCGGTTCGTTGGTCGAAGGAAGATCTTGACTGCACTGTTCCGATTCGTTGGTCGAAGGAAAGTGTTGGTTGCTCCCTTCCGGTTCGTTCGTCGAAGGAAGGTTTTATCATTACATTTACATTCACTTTATTCTAATTTGTTAAACTGATTTTAGTGAAAACGTTAATCGCTCTTTACAGTGATTAACAACTGGTCGTAGAATCTTCTGATTTGAACCAGTATAAAAATTTTATGTGTGAATTTTTCTACTCCTACACTCTTTAAATTTTCCACACATCAACTGTTCGATAAAATTTCTTTAAGGAAATTAATTTTCTAAAAACGGACCATCGTAACTTGATTTGTGACCATAACATGCTTTCTACTTATTTTATTCCGCTGCACGACTCTACGATACCGGTTGTCTAATACTGATAATTGGTATAAGAGCTTGCTTTGATATTCTTTCAAATTTTGCGAGAATGGTCGGTCATCAAACTCAAGTATATGCCGAAGGTGCTTCCATCAACAGACCACCACTTTTTACTGGTGATAATTATGCATTCTGGAAAGTCATAATGGAAATCTTTATGGGGTCTGTTGACAAAGGTATCTGGGAAGCTGTACAAAATGGTCCTTACATTCCAAAAGGTACTATTGATGGTGTAGAAGTAGAAAAACCATACTTTAGTTGGACTGTTGAGGAAAATAGAAGAGCCTAGTTTGACATTAAGGCTCGTAATATTATTTCATCTGTTGTTGTACTTGATGAATTCTATAGAATTTCAGTTTTTAAGACAACACAAGAGATGTGGGAGGTCCTCAGAGTCACACATGAGGGTACAAATGACGTGAAACAATTTCAGATGTTCCGAATGCAACCTGGAGAAACAATTTCAGATGTTCAAAAGTGTTTCACTCACATTGTGAACCACTTGACAGGATTGGGTAAGACCTTTGACAGTGATGAATTAAATGTAAAAATATTGAAATCATTGGACAGGTCTTGGCAACCAAAGGTGACTGCTATCTCGGAGTCTCAAAACCTCACTCAAATGTCAATGGCGATTCTCTTTGGAAAGCTTCGTAAGCACGATCTTGAGTTGAAAAGATTAACTACAGAAGAGGATCAAGGAAAAAGAAAGAAGCTTGCCTTCAAATCTGAAATTACTAAGGGAAAAAGTTCTAGAAAAATTGAAGATGATGATTCTAACGATGATGAGGAAAATATGAGCCTCATGATAAAAAAGTTTGCCAAATTTATGAGAGCAAAAGGAAAAGATAAGTACCTGGAGAAAGAAAAGAAAATCAAGGATCTCCATCTAGCGTCAAGTGCTATGGATGCAGAGAAAGAGGACATGTGAAGACTGACTGTCCTAAAAATAAGAAGAGTGAAGAAAAGAAGAACAGAAAGTTTCCAAGGAAGAAGAAAGCTTATATAGCTTGGGAAGAAAATGCTTCTAGCTCTTCAAGCTCAAGTGACTTAGATGAAAAAGAAAATCTTTGCTTAATGGTTGACTCAGAAAACGCTGGAAGTCAAGTAAATGATTCTAGCTTTGAGTCTAGTGAGTTAGATTTACAAAATTCATTCTTTGAATTAATGAATGAATCTGAAAAACTTGATGCTGCACATTTGAACAAAGAGCATAATGAATTGAAATTGAAATATGAAGGTTGACATATTTGAAAAACTTGATGTTGCACATAAAAACACGTTGACAATAAAAGACGTTTTATATGTTGAAGGTCTCAAACACAACCTCCTAAGCATAATTCAATTATGTGACAAAGGTCTCAAGGTAACTTTTGAAAGTGATAAATGCACTGTCTACTTTAAGAATTCTTCTGATATTTCTTTGCAAGGCATTAAGAATAATAACATTTATTTGATTGATACTGAAAGTGCATCTAGTCATAGCATAACATGTTTAGTTGCTAAAGAAGAAAATCCTTGGCTATGACATAAAAGAGCTGTACACATTCATATGCAACATTTGAACAAATTGATTTCAAAAGATCTTGTGATTGGTTTACCTAAATTGAAGTTTGAAAAAGATAAATTATGTTCTGCATGTCAAAAAGGAAAACAAACCAAATCTTCTTTTTCATCCAAAAGCATGATTTCTACATCAAAACTTTTAGAACTCTTGCATATGGACTTGTTTGGTCCATCTAGAATTAAAAGTTTTGGTGGAAACTACTATGCTCTTGTGATTGTTGATGATTACACTAGATTTACTTGGACATTCTTTTTAACCTTGAAAAGTGAAGCTTTTAAAGCATTCAAATCATTTGCAAAACGTGTTCAAAATGAAAAGAATTTGAAAATCAAAACATCGAGAAGTGATCACAGTGGTGAGTTTGAAAATGAATCATTTGAAAAATTTTGTGAAGAGCATGGAATTGCTCATAATTTTTCTACCCCTAGAACTCCCCAGCAAAATGGTGTTGTTGAAAGGAAAAATAGATCATTAGAAGAATTAGCTATGACTCTTTTGAATGAATCTAATGTGCCAAAATACTTTTGGGCTGATGCAGTTAGTAGTGCTTGTTATGTGCTAAATAGGATGCTTATTAGGCCTATTCTTTAATTAACCCACTATGAATTGTTTAATGGTAGAAAACTGAATGTGTCTCACTTAAAAATCTTTAGATGTAAATGCTTTGTTTTGAATAATGGTAAAGATAATCTAGGTAAATTTGATGCTAAATCTGATGAAGCAATCTTCTTAGGTTATTCTTTAACTAGCAAAGCATATAGCTTGTTCAATAGAAGAACCTTGATAATTCAAGAATCAATGCATGTTGTCTTTGATGAAATTGTAGACCTTGAGGTAAACCCTCTTGAGTCAAATAAAGCGATTGCAGGTGATGAGGACTATTTGAGGGAAGCTCTTGAAGAGATGTACATAAATGAAAACTATCCCCCAGAGACTAAAGTTGAACACCAAGGAGTTGATCCTAAGAGCTATCAATAACCAAGAGGACTTTCCTTGGACAACATCATTGGAGACATATCCAAAGGGGTAACTACTAGACACAATCTTAATAATTTTTGCTCAACTGTAGCTTTTTTGTCTTAGATAGAACCCAAGTGTTGGAAAACAGGTTGGCTTCGTTTCAACACCAAGAGGGGGGTGAATTGGTGTGGTTTCAAAATCATAGTCTTTTTTAAATCTTTTTCGCAAAGTGTAAACCTTTAAAAAATTTCTTGAATCACAGTTTTTGAGGAAACTCCTCAAAAGAAAGAATTATCTGGAGGAGAAGACTATTGAAGTACAAGGTGAGTGCAGTGTGATCTTGCAAAAGGCATTTTCCCCTAAGGTTAAAAATCCAGAGAGTTTCACCATTCCTTGCACTATTGGGAACCACAAAATAGGGAAATCCCTAATTGATTTAGGGTCCAGTATCAATTTGATGCCCTTAACTGTTCTCAAAAAGATTGGTGGTCTTGAAGTTAAGCCTGCAAGGATGACTCTTTTTATGGCAGATGGATCCACCAAAAGGCCCTATGGTGTGGTGAAAGATGTGATGGTTCAAACTGACAATCTTAGATTCCTGGTGGACTTTGTGGTGATGGAGATGAGGGAAGATTTGGAGATCCCTATTATTCTTGGAAGGCCATTCATGAAGACGGCCAAGGTGATCATCAATGTTGATGATGGAACAACAGCACTCAAATACCAAGAAGAGAAGGTGATTTTCAATGTCTTCAATGTTGAGCAGCAGATCCAAGTGAAGAAGAATAGTCCCAAAGCTGCATGTAAAAATGCACCAGGGACTAGTACAAAAGCTGCAAAGCTAGGCAAGAAAGGTAAAAAGTGTTTTCTGTCCAAAAGTTAAACAAAGAGTGCACTGCGTTTTGGGTTCCTTACTCTTCTTCACAGGTTCTCCATTTCCATTTAAGCCTTGTGTTTTCTGACCTTTCATACCATGAACATTACAAGCCATTAAAGACCTTTTGATCTACATGAAACCATAAGCTGAGCACTTTCACTTAGAGTCTTTTCAAAGTTAAGAATTGATGTTGACATGTCATGAGTGAGTGAAACAGGACACCCTTAAACACTTGAGTGAAAATGAGTGCAAACACATGTTTCTGTGATGCTGAAACTGATTTCTACTTTTCTGACTCAAAGTTTATTGCTGAATTTGACTAAATTAAGTTGTTTATAAAATGTTGTACTGCTGAAACTGATGTTCAAGGTTGAGAATTATGATTGGGCAGTTTCTGATTGAAGAAGTGGCTGAAAATGATTGAATTGGCAAGATTGAATGAAGTTGTGAATAGGTCCAGTGTTTCTGATTTTTGTTTAGGGTCTTTTCTTTTTAGGTTGAGTCTTTGTTTTCATTTTATTTTTCCCTGCCCAGGAGGGCAGTTCCTTAAGTGCGGAGGTGTGTTAACTCTCTATTTTTCCCCATTTTTCTATGTTAATATTCCTCTTTTAGGATAGTTTAGCTTTTAATTTTCTAGAATTAAGGTAGTTTAGAGTAATTAGGATAAAAATAGGTTGTAAATAGAAATAGTGTCAATTTTCTCTTTTTAGTTAAATAAAATAGGTTTTTAAATAAATATGATATTTTACTTTTTAGAAAAATATTCAGAAAAATAAATATTTTTTTAGGCTTTATTTTTCATTTTTTTCTTTTACCAGTTTTTTTTTTTTTGTTATGATGTTTGCAGGAATTAATAAAAATGGCTGGTGCATATCTGAAGAATAATGTTTGGGCCATGTCACGAATTGGGCTAGAAGAGAAATTATTTGGGCTGCTCCAATGGAAATAGCTGAATTAGGCATGGTGCAGAGTTGGGTGGTTGGTGCTACTACTGTTCTACACTGCTACTGCTAATTGAAATACTGATTGGGCCACTGTTTAGGGATAGGCTGAAGCTGTGCGTTTTGAGCAAAACTTAATGAAAGGCAGATTGGGAAAGCAATTGGGATTTTCTCCCAAATTCTCTAAACCCAGCACCTAGGGTTCTTCCAACAGAGTGAAGAAGCGTCGCAACAATTTTGGACGCGAGCTCCAAGGCCCAACGGAAGCAGGCCTAGAAACTAATCGGCCAGGAGGATGATCGGTCCGATGAGTTGTGCTGAGCTGGATTGTCGGTTGAAAAACGAAGCGGAGTTAGTTGGAAAAGCGTCGAGAAGCTTCGAAGTCAGTTTTTGGTTCCTTCCTCCTTTCCCCCTTTTTTCCTCTTTTCTGTTTTTGTTTTCTCCTATATAAAAGAGTTTTTTAAAATAGAAACGTACGTGCACTGGGTGATAAACGGTGTACTTAGACTAGGTTTCCAAATTCTTTCTTTAGTTTTAGATTTTATTGCTTTCGTAGAAGTAGATACACTCTCTACTTTACTGGGGATTCTTGGATCACGTCCATTGGGTGACAGGCAGTGGATATCTGGGAAACTCTGGTATTTTGTATTTTGATTTCATCTTGCAATACAAATTTTATGTTTCAAATTGTTGATTGTCATTATTTTCTCTTCTACGATTTCAATTTTTCAGCGCCTTTACTTTATTAATTATGCGTTTTAGTTTTATTACATTACCAATTTACAATTCCTGAATTTAGTTTGGTTTTGTTTGAAGTTCTTGCATCTGTTTCTAGTTTTCATTTTTTTTTTCATATTCATTTTACATTCTAAAATTGATCATTGTTCATTACTTACTTAGCTATGTTTCTTTTTACTTTTGTTGCACGTTGTAGTATAGTATAGTCTAGGTTTTGATCTTTGGTAATATGTTTTAGAGGATTATAGAGTAAGGTAAAGAACAGTTAGGCATTTGGAATTAATTTGGAACATTAAAGGAAACTATGCACATTACAGGTATTTGAATCAGATACCTTAGGACCCGAAATAGGGCCTAATTTTCCAAGATGTCTTCTTGAGACATGGTAAACTTTAAGGATTCAAATTAATTTTGTTGCCAATAATGTGCTTGATCTTATTCTATTTTCCAATCTGTCCAATTATAGATGATTAGATTTATACTTTTTATGTGTGCTTTCAGTTGTTGTGTATCCATTTCCAGTAAAAGTTTTCATTTCTTATATTTTGATCTGTTTTGATAGTAGTAGATGATTTGTTTACTGATTTAGTTGATATGTGATTATGTTAGGTGTCAATTTTGTTTTTGGGTGTTTTAAGATTCTACAAATTTCCATGTACAGTTACTGTTTTAATTTCTTTCTTAGCATTCATTCTCATATTAGTTCTTATCGCTTATTCACTTAGTTAATTACCAAATTAGGATTTCCTTCATACTAATTGAAATTTAGATTGTGAATTTTGTTTTAGTTTCTTTTTAGTTTTTAAGATTCTTTTAATTACATTAGTTTGGTCTTACTAGTATAGATTACACCAGTTACAGTAGTATAGAAAAGATATGGTGCATTGTTTCTTTCTACTTTTCTATTAGTTTTACTTAGATTTTAATTCTTTTAGTTCTCTTTTTAGATTTAAGTTCATTTTTCTTTCCCCACCTAGTTTTAGTTTTTAAATAATGAGGTTTTAATTCTACAATTCTATACTTAATAAGTACCAAGTCCTTGGATTAGACCCTAGGTTGCCCCTATACTACATTAGTGGGGAATTTAGGTTTGTTGAGATTTTAGGCGAAAAAAATCCTTTCAACAATGTGTAGAAGGAAAAGATGACACCAAGATAAAAGATGTGTCATGAACTTATTGGGTCAGGCTAGTGACGTTAAAGAAGTACTCCCTGGGAGGCAACCCAGTTTTCTAAACCTTTCTCTTTTCTTGTTTTGATTGTACTCTGCTTGAATGAATTGAACTGCTTTGATTCAATTGTGCTGTGTTTTATGATGAGTATTGTTTTATGATGCTCTATTGTTTGGATTGATGTTGAGATGATGCATGATGTGATAATATACAGGTGTGGCTCACAGTGTATGAAACAGTTGCTTGAGGAAAAAATTGATTGAGATACTGAGTAGGGTGTTTTTCTGAATTCAGGGACTTGAGAGTTTACCTGTGTGAGAATTGGGCTTCAGAGTTTTCTTGTGAATAATTGCTATTACTTTGGAAGCATGAATGATTTTGCCCAAATTTTTTGTGACATTGTAATAGCAGAGTGAAAGAGACACATACACCTCACTATAAACCTTTGAGTGCTTGAGTGATACACTTGTGAGTGCTTGAGTGAAACACTTTCCTTGGTGAGGAGTAGTTCTTTGAATTTCTGATTACATCTCTGCTTGGTTGATTGATCAATCATAAGGATAGCATATGCTGAAAGTGTATGAGCATCACATTGATTTTGATGGAATAAAGGCATTTGAACATCTTGACTGAGATCTTTATGCTGAGTTGATAAAAGTGATTTCTTGTCTTAGAAGGAAAAGTTTTTTTTTTGAAAAATGTTGAGTCACTGTAGTGATTGTTCTAAAAAGCTGAGTTACATTCCGTTTTGGTTGAGGACAAGCAAAGTTCTAAGTTTGGAGTTGTGATAACGGTTAAAAATACCATTATCTGTGATGTAATTCTGACACTAAATGCTCCCTTTCCTGATTAGAAACTTGCTTGGAATCATGATTTTCTGTTAAGTTGTGTGAATAAGAGAGTTGAGGCTGAATTTGATGATTTTATGACTAATTCCCTTTGTTTTGGCAGAGAATGAGATAATATGAAAAGCAGAGATGAAGTGTCAAGTAGAAGGAACTCAGAAAGGACAGGAAAAGCACCAGAAGGAGAGACAACACGAAGCTTAGGTGCCTTGTATGGAGGCTCACGCATTGAAATCCGACGTCCACCATTAGGGCGCCCCTTCTAAGCGCTTGAGCGCCGGGCCCCGAAGCTTGGGTGCCCCTTTTGAAGGCTCAAGCCCTACATGGCAGTCGTCCACCGCCCGGGCACCCCTTCTGGGCACTTGAGCGTCGGGCCCCGAAGTTTGGCCTTTTGAAGGCTAAAGGCCTACATGACAGTCGTCCACTGCCTGGGCGCCCTAAGTGGGGCACTTGAACGTCGTGTGTCACGGATCAAGCCCACTTTTTTGCTTTGTTTTGACTCTATTGGACCGGGCCCTATTTCTACTTTGTTCTGACTCTATTTAAAGGATTCAGGCACTCTAGGTTATGTATCTTTGGCAGAGAGGACCACAGCAACACACTTTTTCACCCTCAGAAGGCGGATTTGGATGCGGGAGCTTCCTTCCCCAATTTTTAGGGTTTTTCTATCTCATTCTTCTCCATTGTTCATCTAGGTTCTCCATGTCTATGGGGAACTAAACTCTATTTGTTATTGGGGGATGATGTAACCTTGTGAACTTTCATGTATTTGAATTGATTCATAATAATATATGTTTTTTCATTAATTGTTAGAGTAATTCATCTGTTTCAACGCTTGCTGTATTTAATTCATTCATTAGCATGATTTATGAATTGCATGAGTGCCGAGAGGTTCCTTACAATTCAGGTTCTTGTTGAATTACTCCAAGGAGTAATATTTCTCAAAGATGAGGGTATGAGTCTTGGTCGTCTTAAAACTCTTGATCCTCATAATTAATCACTAGGAATGCTAGGAATTGCATGAACTAGGGTTAAGGATAGACCTATTCACCGAGGGATCGGGTTTAGGTGATTTAGTGAGTGACGTTAACATTAATGCATAAAGAAGAATTCTTACATACATGAGAGGGAACTTGGTGAAATATAACCCCAACAACATACTCGTCTCATATTAATCAACATCCGTTCATTATTTTGCTACTCTGATATTGATCCAATTGCATTCATATTTAATTTTCTGTTTTTGCATCTGAAACCAATGATCTCATTTTCTTTAAGTCTTAATTAATAGAGTTATCACATGACTGTCTAGTGCCGAGAGTCTTCTAGGATACGATACTTCGTCTTACCAATTTATATTACTTGTGTGATTCGGTACACTTGTCGATCCATCTAGGCAATAGTCCCTTTGGGTGAAATTCTCCAGATCCTGGTTCCTAGGTATTTCCCAATAACAAAGAAATTCATACATCATGCTATGAGTGATCAAAACATAACAAGCACTAAGCAGAGGATAAAATCACTAACATTTAATGAAAGAAGCATAAAATAATTCAAATCATATTCAAATACATGAAAGTTTAGAGGTTACATCTTCCCCAAAAACAAATGAGTTTAGTTATCCATTGTCATGGTGAACCTAGGTGTACAATGGAATGAAAGTGAGATGGAAACCCTAAAAAGTGAAGAGGAAAGCTCTTGCATCCAATTCTGCCTCCAAAGGGTCGAAAAGAGTGTCTTTACGCTTCAGCTACCAAAAGATACAAACAATAACGCATGCAAGTCCTTAAATATATCAAAGAATGGCCCATAAGCCTAAGCGTCCCTACTAAGGGCAAGCAGGCGTGACTGCGACACAGGTGTCCCTCAGCGCCCTAGTTGAGGGTAACCAGGCGTTCTGCGATACGTGGAGCTGGCGCTCAGCGCCCTTTGGAAGGGCAACCAGGCGTGACTGCGCGATTCCCTATGCTGAGGGCCCCAAAAAAGGGCAACCAGGTGTCTTGCGGCCTTTTATAACCTTCTCTTCTGGTGCTTTTTTTGTCCTTCCTAAGTTCCAACTCCTCGATATTTTACTACTCTTTCAAATCATTCCAATAACCTACAAAATCAAGAGAATTAATGATAAAAATCATCAGATATAACTTCAACTCTCTTATTCATAAAAATAAACTAAAAACAAAAGTTTAAACAAATTTCAAAACCAAAAAAAGTTAATTTAATATCAAAATTGCATCACAGATAACGATAAAATCAATCGTTATCAATATCACAATTAAAAGTGCAATAAGAATAAATCAACAATATCAAAGACAAATAAATAAACCAAAATACAGTTCGGTGATAAGAAAAGGGAAGGAAATATAATATAATATATTGTAATATAATATAAAATAAACTAATTAAATATAATCATAATATATTATTATATTAATGTAAAGTACATAACGCATTTATAGCAACGTACATAGTTGTTGATGGTTCAAACTTTTAACGCATTAAAAGGTCTAGACAAGTAAAATATAAAAAGAACTCGCACTAACAATAATTTACCTATTTGTGTTTACATAGATGCTTAAGTACAACATCTCCCAAGCCTATTTACAAATACATAACCTTTAAAAAATTATAAATTGACTATCACAGGGCAACATATTTTCTGCCCTTCGTCATCGGCTGCCTGGGACAACACCCAGAGAACAGTTGAGACGACATCATTGGCTATCACAGGCGGGAGGACACAAAGGGAGAAGATGGCGATAAAGACGGTGGAGAAGTAGAAGGTTTTGATGGAGAAACAGAAATTGAAATAAGTTTGAACTGAATCGTAGTTATGATGGAGAAAAAGTTGAATCGAGTTTCTAAGATAAGTTAAGAAAATTGAGATAAGAGTGGTGGTTGAACTACACGAATTACTCTGCACCTTTCTTTCTTTCTTACTTTTTGGAATCGTTGCTTGAGGATTCGAGTGGTTTGAAGGAGCTCTCGTCTTGTTCTATTGCATGCCATTGCTTACAGAACATTTATTTCTTTACCCTTTGATCTTTTATATGTTGCATTATGACCTCTGCGAAATTTGTGTGTAATTTTCTTTCAATCGATTAAATGTTGCTGCAAGCTTTTGGATCATGATAGATGAGAAACTCTTATATTTAAATGTTGTAATCCGGGTATTTAGATGAGGATAATATTTTGTATAGTCTCACTGCTAAATTTTCAGTAATGTGTTTGGACCACTAGCATTTCCAGAACAATGAATATGGAAGATTTAGGATCATATTTTGAGGGAGTCATGATGAACACTGTGTAACCGCAATGTGTTGCTGCTGCCACATTGGTGATATAGGACCACGTTGTTAGTGCATTGGTCTGAGTTAGACTTCACTCAGTCGTTGACAAACTATTTCAGATTAAATGAATGTTTATAGATGCAATCTGTAATTGTGGTGGTACAATAAATAAGCTCATTCTTCGACTAATAGCATGAGCTAGAACAAACTCATCAAAAAGTGCCTCCTGGAACGTGAAACATAATATAAGACTTGTCTTAGATCCAAATATGGTGATAAAGAAAGGTATAAAGTAACTTTAGAGGATATACAAAATCTGCTTGCAGGGTTTTCATTAATTCTTTTCTTTCTCAAACCAGTAGAAAAGATTAAAAAGTTTTCTTAATCGACGAGACCATCATCATCATAAACAAATTTTTAAAAACTTTAGTTATTTCATTTAATTCTCTAAATTAAACTAATTATTTGCTATTATATATTTTAGTTCCTGGCTTTATATTCAAACATACTTTTTTTTATTGATGTATAAATTGACATATTGAATTTTCAAGGACTTATGTAAAGTTTATTCAGTGAAACTAATGTGGATTTTTTTCATTGATAACACAGATTACTTTTTTAATTTCACGAGCATACTGTTTATTATATTTAACTATATAGCACGGTTTTTAAATATGTTCAGAATTCGATTTCTGAGAAACCAAATTTTGAATATGTTTCAAAATGTTTTTATAAAAATTAAAGTTTGAAATTCGTATGCCAGGAAAACGAATTTTGAGAAGGTTTTTAAGTTGCTGACATTCACTTTTACTTTTTAAATTAAAAATGTTCCCCACTTTTTCTCTTCTCTCTTTTTTGTTGTTGACCTAGGAGTCGCATTCCCCTTTCTTTCTTCCTCTTTTCTTCTTGTTGTGTTAAGTTATTCTTCTTCTCTGCACTCCATCACCCTCCCAGGTATTATTACATATTTAATTAGATTTGCAAGTTTAGATTTTGCATAGTTCTATATAAAAATATTGGTTTGGTTTGTGATGTGAGAAAAATAATGATGCATTGATCTGGAAAAGCATGAAAGAAAGGGAAAAACAGTGAAGCTTATTTTTAGGCATTGCTTTTCAATGGGTTTGGAAAACCATGGAAGGTTTCAATGGTTATGGGTTTGGAAAACCATGGAAGGTTTCAATGGTTTTTGAAACCGGCCGTGAACAATTTTTTTTTTTTAATTATTGAAAAGCATGAATCACTTGAATGGGTTTGGAAAACCATTGAAGGATTGAATGGTTTTTAAAACCTAGTGAACAATTTTAATATTTTTTTAATTATTGAAAACCATATAGATTAGGAAAACCCTTTTCTCGGTGAACAATCTTTTATGAATCAATTGAATGGGTTTGAAAAATCATTGATGGATTGAATAGTTTTTGAAACCCGATGAACAATTTTATTTATTTTTTAATTATTGGGAACGTTTAGAAAACCATTGAAGGTTTCAATGGTTTTGGAATCCGGTAAACAAATTTTTTTATTTAAATTATTGAAAACCATGAAGTAATTGAATGATTTTTTTTTAATTTTTATTAATTTATGATGTTTATTTATTTATGTTGTTGTGTATAAGATCCTACCAATATTTTCTCTCTCAAGGAAGATTGTATTTGTAATATTGTAATATTCTAAAAAGGTCTAATATTCTAAAAGGGAAAACAAGGAAACAATATATTTTGCAAAATAAATTATTAGATTCTACAAAAAAATTTGTCCAATTAGGAAAATCCTCTAGATATTATCTCTAATTAAAAAGATTTTATAGATATTTCTTCTAATTACAACAAATTTCTATTAATTTTATTTAAATTTTTTAAAAAAATTGTATTAATTTTATTTCAAATGTTTATTTTAAAATTGTACTAATTTTATTTGAAATATTTATTATATATTTTGTTTTTTTTAAGATTATTGTGTTTATGTAGATATGGCTAGAACGTGAGGTGCATCATTTTATCGAGGAGAAAGTTCTTCTCAAGGGGAAAGGAGGAGACCTACCGCATCAGCTCGAAGAAGACAAGGAGAAGTCGATACATGTTTGCTCATCCACTATGCACGACATGTTGCACATACGTTGTGGTCGGGCAAGGCTAGTACAATATTTGAATTTAAATTGGTAATGAGTTGTTTAAATAAATTTTATATTAGTAGTTTTTGTGTAGGATCGAGGGGAGATTAGGTAGATCTCTAATGGCAAGAAGTTAAATAGATTTGGAGCCTGTCACGTGGCAATTGAAGAAATTGTGTTGAATTCTAGATTATTGCCTCTTTATGGAATTTTGTACAACTACGCAGACAAGGGTTTATTGTTGGCGTTTGCTGAGAGATGGCATTCAAAGACAAACATTTTCCATTTGCCAGTGGGTGAGATGAGCGTTACATTGGATGACGTATCGTCACTCCTTCACTTGTCTATAGAGGGAGATTTTTGTAGAGGACTTGGAATGAGAAGAATCTCGGTTTGTTCTCGTGAACCTTTTGGGTGTGAACGGCGGGAGGGCGGGAAATGAGATGATAGAAGCGCGTGGACCAAAAGTGAGACTTAGCTGGTTAAGAAGTGTTTATACTAAGTGTTGTGAGCAGCAACGATGGGACTTTTCCGCACGAGCCTTCTTGTTGCATCTAGTTGGAGGAAATATTTTTTCAAATAAGAGTGACACATCTATTTATGTTAAATACTTGATATTGTTTAGAGAGTTGGATTGGTGTGGCAGATATGCTTGGGGCGTTGCTTCACTTGCCCACTTGTATGAGGTGCTCGGAGATGTCATCCTTGCTACGACAAGACAGATGACTGGATATATGACTCTTTTACAGGTAAACATATATTTTATAGTTAGATTTCTTTTAATTTTTGTTTGTTGAGCAAAGAGTAATTAATTTTCTTTTGTAGAGTTGGATTTATGAGCACTTCCCTAGTTTGGGAAGGAGGCGTGTGATGTCATCTTATGTTGAAGACAGACGTCGTGCAACACGATGGGAGACTGGGAGACATGTTTCCAGCCTAGTAGAGGCGAGAGCACATTTAGATAAAATAACATATGATGAGGTGATTTGGTCCCCATACGACTCTCATCGGGGTACTCGTCTAGTTTTAGTGATTGTTTTATTTTCTGGATGGATTAGAGTTGCTGACATGGTTCAAACTTTTCTTCCCGGTTTTGTGTACAAATTGAAAACACAACCAATTATTGATGGCCAGCAGGCCCGGCAAAACCAACAATATTTCAAAAGACTTTTTTGGACCTTCAAACTTTGTGTTGATGGATTCCCGTATTGCAAATCGTTGGTGCAAGTGGATGGAACATTCCTGTACGGAAGATATAGGGGGACTCTTCTGGTGGTTGTGGCACAAGATGGGAGAAACAACATACTCCTCATTGCTTTTGCTATAGTTGAGGGTGAAACAGCAGACGCTTGGTTGTTTTTCCTAAAAAACCTTAGGAGACATGTCACACCTCAACAAAACTTGTGCTTAATTTCGGATCGCCACAACTCTATAAGTGCAGCATTCAACAGACCGACCAGTGGGTGGACAAAAGGACAATGTGTGCATGTCTATTGCATTCGACACATTGCACAAAATTTCACCAGAAGATTCAGGGATACAAGTTTGAAGAAGGACCTTGTCAACATGGGTAATTACTTCATTTTTAAAAATTTTAACCAATTAAATTTCGTCTTTATTATTCTTCATTATCTGTAATCATTACTATTTTCTTAAATATTTTTGCAACATACGCAATGACTGAGCCGCGATGTAACTATTACTACAATATCATTAGGGAAAACAATCTCGAAGCAGCAGCTTGGATTGATCAAATTCCAAGACAACAATTCACACTTGCGTATGATGAAGGCAAGAGATGGGGTCATCTAACAACAAATCTAGCCGAAGCAATTAACTCAGTCCTGAAGAAGACAAGAAATTTACCAATCTCCTCCATAGTATTGGCCACATACACAAGATGCAACGCCTTTTTCACAGAAAGAGGGAAACAAATAACTGCAATGATAAATGTTGGTCATGTCTATTCTGAAAATGCCACGAAGGTCCTACAGGATGGTGATTTGAAATCAAACACCCACATGGTTGTTGAATTTGATAGAAATACAACAAGATTCAGAGTCAAGGAGATGGTAAACCCAAGAGAAATACGACCTGCAGGAAAATTTGTTGTCAGATTAGATGAATGATGGTGTGATTGTGGCAAGTTTCAAAAGATTCATCTATCGTGTTCACATGTCTTAGCAGCTTGCAAACATGCTCATCACGAATTCAACATTTACATCAGTCCCTACTATAGGTTGGATGTCATCATGAAAGTATATAATAATTTGTTTGGGGAGCTACGACATGAAGAATATTGGCCACCATACCAAGGCATAGAAATTTGGCCTCATCCACCCACAAAAAGGAATGCAAAGGGTTGACCAAAACCATCCAGAATAAGGACTGAAATGGATATCAGGGAACGACCACACCCACGAAATTGCTCATACTGTCAAACCCCAGGCCACACAAGAAATCATTGTCCTCAGAATCCTCGCATTAGAGGATCCACATCCCATCATTAAATTCATTGAATAAAACTTTTACTTGTCTTAAAAAAATCATTTTCCTTCTTCATTTCAATTAAGTAAAAATTAAATAATAAATTATCTCTGAAATCGATTATGGATCACTACTAAAAAAAGTCAAAATTTAGTTTTGTGATAACCAAATTCATTCCTATCCTCTCGTAAAATTCACTCAAATTTCAATATACCAAAAAACAAATTACAATATACATTTTCACATAAATATAGCAAAAATAAACTTAAAATTCGTAATCCTAGAAACCGAATTCTAAAATAATTTTCAAAAAAAATTCAAAACCTACGTTCAAAAATATAAGGTGAGAATTCGATTGCCTGGAATCCACACTCCAATTTATATTTCAAAAAACGTTTTACAAAATAAAACTCAAAAATCGGTTTTTTGTAAATCGAATTTTAATCTATCATTTATAAAAAAAAAATATAGGTCAGAATTCGGTTTTCCAGATACCGAATTCTAACTTAAACTTGTGTAAAAAAAAGCATAACAAAGTCAGATTTTGGTTTTCGAAAAACCGAATTCTAAACTAAGCAAAAATAAAATAAAATTGATAATTGGGTTTCAAAAACCATTCAATCCTTCAATGGTCAATGGTTTTCCAAACCCATTCAACCCATTCATGATTTTCAATAATTAAAAAAAATTGTTCACGGGACTTTCCAAATCTATATGGTTTTCAATAATTAAAAAAAATTAAAATTTTTCACTAGGTTTCAAAAACCATTCAATTCTTCAATGGTTTTCCAAACCCAATCAGAAAGGGTTTTCCAAATCTATACGATTTTCAATAATTATAATAAAAATATAAAAGTGTTCAATGGGTTTCAAAAACCATTGAAACCTTCCATGGTTTTCCAAACCCATTCAAGGCAATTGTTAAAAATAAGCTTCACGGATTAAAGAGAAAAAGTGGAGAAAAATTGGGGAAAAAGTTTTTAACTTAAAAAGAAGAAGTGAATGTCAGTAACTTGAAAATCTTCTCAGAATTCGTTTTCCTGGCATACAAATTTCAAATTTTAATTTTTATAAAAACATTTTGAAACATATTCAAAATTCGGTTTCTCAGAAACCGAATTCTGAACATATTTAAAAATCGTGCTATATAAGTAAATATAATAATCAGTATGCTATATGTGAAATTAAAAAGTAATTTGTGTTATTAATGAAAAAAAATCTCAAGAATAGACCTATTCACATTAGTTGATTTTTTTTCATTAATAACACAGATTACTTTTTTAATTTCACATATAGCATACTGATTATTATATTTACTTATATAGCACGGTTTTTAAATACGTTTAGAATTCGGTTTCTGGGAAACCAAATTTTGAATATGTTTCAAAATGTTTTTATACTAATTAAAATTTGAAATTCTTATGCCAAGAAAACGAATTCTAAGAAGATTTTTAAGTTACTGACATTCACTTCTACTTTTTTAAGTTAAAAACTTTTTTCCTACTTTTTCTCTTTAACCTGTGAAGCTTATTTTTAACCATTGCCTTTGAATGGGTTTGGAAAACCATGGAAGGTTTCAATGGTTTTTGAAACCCATTGAACACTTTTAATTTTTTTTATAATTATTGAAAATAGCATAGATTTGGAAAACCCTTTCTGAATGGGTTTGGAAAACCCTTTCTAAATGGGTTTGGAAAACCATTGAAGGATTGAATGGTTTTTGAAACCCGGTGAAAAATTTTAATTTTTTTTTAATTATTGAAAACCATATAGATTTGGAAAACCCCGTGAACAATTTTTTTTAATTATTGAAAATCATGAATGAGTTGAATGGGTTTGGAAAACCATTGAAGGATTAAATTTTTTTTTAAACTCGGTTATCAATTTTATTTTATTTTTGCTTAGTTTAGAATTCGGTTTTTCGAAAACCAAAATCTGACTTTGTTATGCTTTTTTCTTACACAAGCTTAAATTAGAATTCGGTATTTGGAAAATCGAATTCTAACCTATATTTTTTTTTATAAATGATAGATTGAAATTCGATTTACAGAAAACCGACTTTTGAGTTTTATTTTGTAAAACTTTTTTTGAAATATAAATTGGAGTGTGGATTCCAGGCAATCGAATTCTCACCTTATATTTTTGAATGTAGGTTTTGTAATTTTTTTTAAAATTACAACCACCAGAAGAGTCCCCCTATATCATCCGTACAGGAATGTTCCGCCACTTGCACCAACGGTTTGCAATATGGGAATCCATTAACACAAAGTTTGAAGGTCCAGAAAAGTCTTTTGAAATATTTTTGGTTTTGCCGGGCCTCTTGACCATCAATAATTGGTTGTGTTTTCAATTTGTACACAAAACCGGGAAGAAAAGTTTGAACCATGTCAGCAACTCTAATCCATCCAAAAAATAAAACAATCACTAAAAGTGGACGAGTACCCCGATGAGAGTCGTATGGGGACCAAATCACCTCATCATATGTTATTTTATCTAAATGTGATCTCGCCTCTACTAGCTTGGAAACATGTCTCCCAGTCTCCCATCGTGTTGCACGACGTATGTCTTCAACATAAGATAACATCACACACCTCATTCCCATACTAAGGAAGTGCTCATAAATCCAACTCTGCAAAAGAAAATTAATTACTCTTTGCTCAACAAACAAAAATTAAAAGAAATCTAACTATAAAATATATGTTTACATGTAAAAGAGTCATATATCCAGCCATCTGTCTTATCGTAGCAAGGCTGACATCTTCGAGCACCTCATACAAGTGGGCAAGTACAGCAACGCCCTAAGCATATCTGCCACACCTATCCAACTCTCTAAACAACATCAAGTATTTAACATAAATAGATGTGCCACTCTTATTTAAAAAAATACTGCATCCAACTAGTGCAACAAGAAGGCTCGTGCGGTAAAGTCCTACCGTTGCTACTCACAACACTCAGTATAAACACTTCTTAACCAACTAAGTCTCACTTTTGGTCCACACGCATCTGTCATCTCAGTTCCCCCCCTCCCACCGTCCACACCCAAAAGGTCCACGAGAACAGACCGAGCTTCTTCCCATTCCAATTCCTCCAGTGCACAAAATTCTCCCTCTATAGAGAAGTGAAGGAGTGACGATATGTCATCCAATGTAACGCTCATCTCACCCACTGGCAAATGGAAAGTGTTTGTCTTTGAATGCCATCTCTAAGCAAACGCCAACAATAAACCCTTGTCAGCATAGTTGTACGAAATTCCACAAAGAGGCAATAATCCATAATTCAACACAATTTCTTCAATTGCCACGTGACATGCTCCAAATCTATTTAATTTCTTGCCATTGGAGATCAACCTAATCTCCCCTCGATCTTACACAAAAACTATTAATATAAAATTTATTTAAACAACTCATTACCATTTTGAATTCAAATATTGTACTAACCTCGCCCTGCCACAACGCATGTGCAACATGTCGTGCATAGTGGATGAGCAAACATGTATCGCGTGGACCTCCGGGAAATCCACAAACTTCCTCTTCACCAACATTTTCATTCTCCCCTTCTTGAAAATAATGTTGTTCAATAACATTATGTTCCTCCTCATTAATATCGGCTTCTCCTTGTCTTCTTCGAGCTGATGCGGTAGGTCTCCTCCTTTCCCCTTGAGAAGAACTTTCTCCTCAATAAGATGATGCACCTTGTGTTCTAGCCATATCTACATAAACACAATAATCTTAAAAACAACAAAATTTAAAATAAATATTTCAAATAAAATTAGTACAATTTTAAAATAAACATTTGAAATAAAATTAATACAAATTTTTAAAAAAATTAAATAAAATTAATAGAAATTTGTTGTAATTAGAAGAAATATCTATAAAATCTTTTTAATTAGAGATAATATTTATAGGATTTTCCTAATTGGACAAAATATTTTGTATATTGTTTCCAATTTTCCTTTTCACAAAATTAAATTTAAAAAAAAATAATTAATTCACTATCTTTTTCATATACAACAAAACAAGTTTTCTTTTCATAAACTTCATAAACTTCAAAAACAACAGCATAAATAAATAAACATCATAAATTAATAAAAATTAAAAAAAAATCATTCAATTACTTCATGGTTTTCAATAGTTTAAATAAAAAAAATTGTTTACCGGGTTCCAAAACCATTTTCTTCAACGGTTTTCTAAAAGTTTCCAATAATTAAAAATAAAATAAAATTGTTCACTGGGTTTCAAAAACCATTCAATCCTTCAATGGTTTTTCAAACCCATTCAATTGATTCATAAAAGATTGTTCACCGAGAAAGGGTTTTCTTAATCTATATGGTTTTCAATAATTAAAAAAATATTAAAATTGTTCACGGGTTTTCAAAAACCATTCAATTCTTTAATGTTTTCCAAACCCATTCAAATGATTTATGCTTCTTAATTATTAAAAAAAAGAAATTGTTCACGACCGGTTTCAAAAACCATTGAAACCTTCCATGGTTATAACCATTGAAACCTTCCATGGTTTTCCAAACCCATAACCATTGAAACCTTCCATGGTTTTCCAAACCCATTGAACGACAATGCCTAAAAATAAGCTTTACTGTTTTTCCCTTTCTTTCATGCTTTTTCAGATCAATGCATCATTATTTTGCTCACATCACAAACCAAACCAATATTTATTAATGACTATGCAAAATCTAAACTTGCAAATCTAATCAAATATGTAATAATACCTAGGACAGTGATGGAGTGCAGAGAAGAAGAATAACTTAACACAGAAGAAGAAAAGGGAAAGAAAGAAAGGGGGATGCAACTACTAGGTCAACAACAGAAAAGAGAGAAGAGAAAAAGTGGAGAAAAAGTGGGGAACGTTTTTAACTTAAAAAGTAAAAGTGAATGTCAGTAACTTAAAAACCTTCTCAGAATTCGTTTTCCTGGCATACAAATTTCAAATTTTTAATTTGTATAAAAACATTTTGAAACATATTCAAAATTCGGTTTTCCAGAAACCGAATTCTGAACGGATTTAAAAACCGTGCTATATAGGTAAATATAATAAATAGTATGCTATATGTGAAATTAAAAAAGTAATTTGTGTTATCAATGAAAAACAATCTCACAAACACTCACTATCAATGAGTTTTGGCTAAAAGTTATATTAGAGGCAAGCATGAGGTAACCTATATTTAATTAACCTCTGTATATATTATAACATTTCTCTGCCATTTATTGTTTTACTTTCTATGGCAAGACATTTCATTTTGTGATCTTTTGGTTTTTTTCTTTGTATCATAGATGTAAAACAGATTTATCAACCATTGAAATAACGCATGGACCGACAAAAAGTTGATGCAACAATCCCTTGATGAATATAAATTGGTTGTCCTCCAATTAGAGGAAAGGTTTTTTTTATCTACTCCAGGAGGCAGCACCGCCGTGTGGAAAGAGGCAGCATCGTCGCCAATGCCGTCGAAGGAGGAAGTAAGGGCATTGTTGTTATTGTGGTGGTTTCTACTATCGTAGTGGCAACGCCAGGGCCTGTTCGGTGGGGAAACTTGTGCATCCTTCCATCGTCGACGGTGGAAGTGGTAGCATTGTCGATTGAGATGGATTTGGTTTTGTTTCTGCGAATGAACCCAACTAAAGGGTCATGAGACGAACTCCAACTATGATTGAGATGGACGTTCAGTGAATGAACCCTAATTTTTAAAAACAATTCAATTCAATTAACTTTTCACAATTCTTTTAATTTTAAAAAAATAAAAATCCACTCAAACTATCTAACAACTTGCCAAGTCACTTAAAACAACCAATGTCATGTTACGTCAACGTGATTCTAACGTTGTTGGTCCAATTTAACGGGATTTAATTGTTGCATTTTTCATAAAATAAGAACCCAAATAAGTCGTAAAAAATAAAAAATAAAAGATCAAGTTGAGATTTCAACCCCAAATAAAGATCTCACGAATGATTAAACCTAAAACAAAATAAAATCAATGAACCCTTATTTTTTTTTATTTATCCAAAAAATAAATTACTAACAAATATGTATACTCTAATGGATATTATTTGTTTATTTCCATCATCATAAAATAATGATTAGGGATGACAAAAAAGGTCGGCCAACCTGCTAACCCAACTAAAAAAGGTAGGTTGGGACAACATTTTCAACTTAAGAGCCTAAACCAACCAGGTCCACCAAGTTTGACACCCAACAGTCCAGTCCGCGGGTTAGTCAAACTAGCCCATCAACTGACTTCATTAAAAAAATTGGAACTTACGCCGTGATAGTTCGTATTAACACAACCCAACAGCACGATCGAAGTCCGATACAGCTCAACCAAGACTGAACACAACTTGGTTATTATCTCATACAACTTGTCCAAAGTTTGATATAGCTCGACCAAGGTCTTATATAGCTTCGCCAAGGTCTGATACAACTCAGTTGAGGTCTAATATAATTCAGCCAATATCTAAAATAGCCTGGACGAAAGCTCTCTTAGTCCGAACGACAACCCTTTCAACTCAGATGATAAAAAATAAATAAGTGGGCCAAATCACTAGCTCGGTTGACGGGAAGGACGGCCTGGGCAATCTAGTGTGTTGTTGGGACAAAGAGCTCAAACCAATTGACCCCCTAAGCCTAACAATCCAACCTTGCGAGTTAGTTGGGTCAGTCTGCTAACCCTAGCTTCATTGAAAAAACTTGAAACTCGCACTTCGACACTTCATATTAACATAGTCTGATAATCCATCTGAAATTAGATATAATTTGACCAAAATTAGATACAACTAGATTGAAATTTAACACAATCTTTTCAAGATTTGATACAATTCAATCAATATCCGATATAATCAAAATCTAATATAACTATACCAAAATATGAAACTTGCCTAACAAAAACACTTTCTATCTGGATGATTGCTCTTTCAATCCAAAAAAAAAGGATAATGATACTTAGACAACATTTTTTAACAACATTTGAACATCATCTACGTGTCATTTTGTGATTGGTCCAAAATACTCCACAATCAATAATAATAATCATAAACATCACCATAGACCAATCACAAAATGATACGTAAATGATGTTCAAATATTGTCAAAAAAATGTTATCTAACTATCATTATAAAAAAAAATGAGATGGCCAAACTGACCCGCGAAACCTGATCCCTTTTATCATCTACTTAAAAAATAAAAGGTTTAAACCCTCATTTGGTCCTCATTTTTGTGTGCCAATCTCAATTGAGTCATCGTTTTTTTTTTTGTCTCAATCAGGTCCTATTATTTGTAAAAATGAGGCAATTAAGTCATCTCCGTTAAGTAATGACTAACGCCGTGAAACTGTGATGACGTAATCTAGAGAAAATTAGCTGATTTATAAGGATTTAAATACGTGGATATTAGTATTTAAAATTAAGCTTTTGATGTGGAATTAGATATTTTTATTTAAGTTTTTTAATTGAAATTGAAATACTTCATGGGAATTAGGGATTTGAGAATTTGGGAATCGCGGTCCAAGGCGTCGTCGCCATCGCTGTTCACCGTCGGAGGCATCGTCGGCATGGTGTGCAATTCTTCGAATTTGAATGAAGAAGATCAGATGAGCTGTCAGAATTTTCCCATCAACCCCCTAGGCAATACACATTTCCTTATTCATCTTACGGGTAACATGAACTTGTTTTAAGGATATGGTCATTTTTTTTTGCATTTCTTTCATTTTTCTGTCATTTTCTCTGATGTCCATTATATCTACTGAGAAATATTCTGGATCCTGCAGGCAGAGGATCTTAAGCACTTCCTGCAAAAGTTTCTTCACCACCGCAAGTGCCACTTTCTCGCCTGGCTTATTTAATGTCTATGGAGTTCAACAATTTTCAGCTTACTACCCATTTGCTGGAGCTTCTGATGCAGTAGGGTTGATCCATAATATTTATCCCTTTTATGGTCAATATGCACAGAGTATTCAGGCTCATGGTTTTGGGGTTCAATACCCTTAAATGGCAGTAGCAAGTGTCCCTAATGGTCCTTGGGGATAAAAGTTATCTTAGTTTTGTTGTGGTTCTCCGGCCTTGTCTGCGCTCTCTTCCTTGAGGCACGCGGCGTTCGCTCCACCGTCTTCGATACCGCCAATCTCAATCTCTTCTCTCCTTAATCCTAATTCACTTCACCATTTGTTATGCCAAAGCTAAAGGACTTTGTTTTAGGGTATTCACGGTCTTGGAGGAAGATTGGGAACCAAAGTCGTCGATTCACGGTCTTGCAGTGACCGGACTCGCTCAAGAGGGATTGACGGAGGAGAAACGAGAGAGTTTCTCTCTCACGTGTGAAGAGAAGAAGAAGAAGGGAGGAAATAATTACATTTGGTGCCATGTCAAATGTTTATCTGTGACTTTTTATTTAAATATCAAATTCCACGTAATATAATATTTATACATATGTGCACTACGTCAGTCAGCCTCTGTTAATACCGTGAGTGATAACTTAACGGACAGGGCTTAATTGGCTTATTTTTACAAGTTTTTGAATCCGATTGAGACAAAAAAAAAGAACGATCACCTAATTGAGATTGACACACAAATACGAGAACTAAACGAGGGTTTAAACCAAAATAAAATTTAAAAAGGCCTACGCACAAGTGAAGAGAGTAGTTTTCCAAAGACCCAAATTCAACTCTCATCGGCCTGCACAGCCGCTATACACAAGAACAAAGCATTTTTCTCATCCTATAAACCCCAAACTCTTTTCTTTCTATAACACTGTCTCTACTCATTTCCATGCTTCACATTGGCTCTTTTATCACATATCAGGTAACCCCCACCTTCCATTCAGGCCTTTATGGCATCTGTTTGTTAAATCACTCGACTTTCGTGGTAAAATGTTTGTGCGGTTTTAGTGAGAAATGCAGATTTAGTTACTACGCTTAAGAATGTTGGTGGGTTTTTCTTGATCGGCAGAATATGAGCTAAAGTTTTGTTCTTTTTACGGATTCTGGGTGTATTTTTCTGCATTGTGTGCTGGGCTTAGCTTTTTGTCCTCACGGTTCAGTAACCATTTTCTGAAAACTGGATATTTTAGATGTGATTTAACTAAATGACTGATAGATAGGTAAACACCTCAGGATTTGTGTATTTCCCCTGTGGTTCTGCTTTTTTAATTGCATAATTGTTCGTGAATGTCAGATTGCCGGGTCTATGTGAGTGTCCCTGTAAAGGGATTTAGCAGTCGTAAATCATGTTTTGAAAATAATTTGAATAAGTTGGTTGAAATAATTTGCTATTATTTATTCTTTTTGGACTTTTAAGTACTTGCAAAGTCTTTTAATGTCCACGTCCCTTTGAAGCAGCTGGTTTCATATGATTAATAATGTTTTGTTCTCTTGTTGGAGATGACGTTAATTTGTTGGATTTGTGTTTTCGTGCTTGTTAAAATATATGAAAGAGATTTTTCAGCTACGAAGAATTCAGAGAAGTATGGAGGTCTATTGAATATTATTTTGTATATTTATTCTTGACTACTTTCATACTTTGATATTAATTTAATCTTAAATGATACCTACCCTTTATATGATAAATTCTGTTCAAACGTGAAAATTTGGGACTTTATGACTACTTTAACTCGATAATAATCATGTGGACATTCTCAATCGTCTAAACTTTATTCTGTAATCAAGCTGTTGATGACTAGAACGTACTGTTTCTCTATGTCACGTTTAACATTTAAATACAAGATCCCAAGAATAAGAAATCAGTTAAGTCTAGTCTATAAGTGATTTTTAAGGTATTGATGCTTGTTTTCTTATGTAGATTTAGGGCCCCTTCTGCCATACTGAACACATTGAAGATGGCGACAGCATCATTCTCTAGTTTGCAATTTTCAATGTCAAGATCATGCATTCCTTCATCACAGAAGATTGCAGATGCAAGTGCTGCTGTGGTTCTTGGTGGCAAGTCCAAGATTGGATCATGGAATAAACTTGCAAGTGCATGTAATGTTGCATCAGTGCAACCTTTCCAGCGGGGCTTCACTTCATCGTCCATAAACTCTGTCATAAGTGTCACAAAAGCTACATCTGAGTCTAGTGCAGAAAGTGCTGTCTCAGGATTGCCAATTAATCTGAAAGGTATCATTCAGTTTCTCTGATGCTCTTTGTTAATATTAATTTTTATTTACACGTCTCGATGATGTTTAACTAGAGTCTAGGCAACATGTTAAATTTCTGATTTTTAACCTGCTCATTCCATATTTACTACAATTATTTCAAGGTATACTGAACCCCTGATTAATGTAAAGCATAACCTGTTTCCTCGCAGCCACTCAAGAGATGGTGGTTATTTGGCTGTAAAAAGCTATTGAAAGTTGGCCTTTTTAACTGAGGCCAATTTATATAATAGTTTGATACGTGAATAGCATCTAATATTCAGATTTATCAGTTTTTTGTTGATAGTTTCAAGAAAAGTGAGTTTTCTTATGGAATTTTGTAATTTTAGGGATTATCTTTTATATATATGTATGGATTTTGCTGTCATGACGTATGAAAGTTATTATAGCTTTACTGAAAATAGCAATATATGCATAGGTAAAAGGGCTTTTATTGCTGGTGTTGCTGATGACAATGGATACGGATGGGCAATTGCAAAATCTCTTGCTGCAGCAGGAGCTGAAATTCTCGTCGGCACATGGGTTCCTGTAAGTTATTTGTTTTCTTTCGGATAAAAAGGTTGTTACTTATTAGTTGTTATACAAATTCACTAGGTTCTGTCTGCTGACTTTTGGAACAATACCTCCTCCCCTCTTGTGCATATGTTTTGATACATTCATTAACTGTAAATAATTTCTACAGGCTCTGAATATTTTTGAGTCCAGCCTACGGCGTGGAAAGTTTGACGGGTCACGCATGTATGACTTTCAATACTGTTACTGATTTTGTCTGTTAGACTATGCAATGCTCTGCTAATACAAAACTATGTTTTCCAGATTACCAGATGGATCAATGATGGAGATTACCAAAGTTTATCCATTGGATGCAGTTTTTGACAATCCTGATGAAGTGCCAGAAGATGTAAAAAAGAAAGGCCTAGGTTTTTTTTTTCTTGTTTTTCATGTCAGAATTTATATCCTCATGCTTTGTTTTTTTTTTTTGGAAATTTTTATAGATAAAAACAAACAAGCGATACGCAGGATCCAGTAAATGGACCGTTCAGGTATACACTAAATTTTACATGGTTAAAATGGTCTTACGGTTCCTATCTTGGACAAATTGTTGAATGATATACTTTTGGGGAAAAAACTGGAATTTAGGGCTGAAAATTATGATTGCTTATTGTTATGTTTCAGACTGATTTCAGTAGACTTTTGTAGCCTTTCCTAATCTGGTGTCACATACTGTAGCGTGTTTGACATCTTTAGTCAAGAAGAACACGCCTCTCTCTCCCCCACCAAATAGAAGCTTAAAGTCCTTTTTTCTTTGTTTTCATCTCTATGACAAAAAATGCTAAACTAAGAATGTATTTTGATTTACCCTTACACATTTTGGTTGTTTTTCTTCTTTCCTCTCTTATAAATGTGAACAAGTGATTTTCTTATACATCTAGTATTTCAAAACTAGAGTTTGACATGTTTCATATAAGATTATTACTTTTGAATCAATATATTTCATGCCTTGTGTGACTTTTATGTACAAATAGAAGTTATGACGACCATGTCACCCTTTATTTTTGTGTACGAATTTTGCATAGGTCATTCAACTACTATTCTTACATCATATCCTCTGGATATCGTATTACAAAATGTCTTAAGCTAAAGCTACAGCACTTTTATATTCTACATTAAGGAGACGATTCTGTACCGATGTCTTTTCATTTGGCTAGTTAAGCATATGATATTTTTCTTCTGGGGAGTTGAAGAACCCTGGCATTCAATGAAATATTTAAGCCTAGTGGTATTTTTGGATAATATTGTGAACTGTGCCTCAAGCTGTCCTGATTCCTGTCTGACATAATTTGTGAGCTTTGATATATCGATTGTTTATTGCTATACTTTTCAGGAAGTTGCTGAATCTGTTAAGGAAGACTTTGGCAGCATAGATATCCTTGTGCACTCACTTGCCAACGGACCAGAGGTACAATAGATACGTTAATAAGATTTAAAGTACCTTTATGTATTTGGCATCTGGCTTTAGTAAGAAGTTAACTTTGATATAGGTGACAAAACCATTGTTGGAGACATCTCGGAATGGATATCTTGCTGCAATATCTGCGTCTAGTTACTCCTATGTCTCTTTACTAAAGCATTTTCTTCCAATTCTGAACCCAGGTATGTGTCCTATCTTACACGTCTTGCATTGGATTATTTCCTACTTTTACCTATATCATTTTATCTTTTACTTTTATGAATTGATTTTAGGTGGCTCTTCAATCTCTCTGACATACATTGCTTCTGAAAGGATCATTCCTGGGTATGTTGATTATGCAATAGAAAGTACATATCATTCTTGGATTCATAATTTTAGACTGGCAATATTCATGATCTAAATACTGATACAGATATGGTGGTGGTATGAGTTCTGCAAAAGCTGCACTAGAGAGTGATACCCGAGTAAGCTTCCTCCCCCCAAAATTCTCCATTTCATGGACTGACTCAGATGTGCTTTGTTGCTTCTTCTTCTTCTCCTCTCTCTTTATTTACATCATATTTCATACCTTTTCAGGTTCTTGCTTTTGAAGCAGGAAGAAAGCGCAAAATTAGAGTCAATACTATATCTGCTGGTAACCTCTCTCTTTTCCAATTTCGGGAATCTTCATTCTGTCTTGCTAAGATTTCATAACGGGGAAGACTTTGGTGGGTACTGATGTGTGCCTTGCTTGGTCTGTGACATTTTGCACTAGTGGGCATAGTCCTAAAAGTTTGTTCTTTTATGCCATGCGGATGCAAGAATCTATCAATTACATTGGTTGGGTATCTTAAATTTGTTAAACAAATGCCAGACGATCTCTTTTGTTATGTATTGGTAATTAAAAATGAACTATTCATTTGGGCACATATGTTTTTGGACTCGGTTTGAATTTCCACACCATGATTTTACTATCTGTTACATTCAATGCTGGCTCTAGTCAACTGTGTCCTTAACTGCCACCAAACTGATACCAAATAGTTGAGTGGTATTTTATATAATTAACACGAATTAAGTCTTCTCTTCAATAGAGTAACCTTCTAGTTCCATTTAGATTACGTGTTTTTTGCTATTTCATGGTTCTCTCACCCACTGCTGATAATTCCATCTGTGAAGTTAACAAATTTCCTTCAATGTTTGTTTACATGTTCACTGAATTTAGTTTTTGTGATTAACATGTTGACACTGTATTTTTGTCCCTAGGTCCACTGAGAAGTCGGGCTGCAAAGGCTATTGGATTCATTGATATGATGATTGATTATTCATTAGCCAATGCACCTCTACAGAAAGAACTATCGGCAGGTAACAGTCATCAAAATGATTCTTTGTAATGTAAAGCTTCCAGTTTCAATCTGTGATCATTTGCACAACTGAGTTGAATTTTGTGTTGTTACAGAGGAGGTGGGCAACGCAGCTGCCTTCTTAGCATCACCTTTGGCTTCTGCTATCACTGGTACTGTTCTATATGTTGACAATGGTCTGAATGCTATGGGTGTTGGAGTTGACAGTCCAATATTTAAAGATCTTGACATTCCCAAAGACCAGCATTAAGTGGCAGCTACCCCACAAAAGCTAGTGTCACCGGAATTAGCATAGCATTGGCGATATTTTTTATTTTTATTTTTTCAATCAGACAGTAGGATTCAGAGTTGAGCATTTGCTTTGCGATTTGTAGGCATATTTTTGGAGTTTTTCCCTTACGGCTTTCAAACCTTTCTTTTGGCACTATGCCAAAAAATGCAGGTCATATGAATATGAATGTAAGAATCATTCTGTGGTCTAAGTTCACGAGAATTGAAATATAAACTTGCAATAAAAATGTATTCTTGTGTGACGTCTATCCTGTGGATAAAACCTTGTGAATTGTGACATGACAGAGAGTGCCTTAGCTAGCCATTGCTCTTGCACATGGCCATGCTAGGCATGAAAAGTCGCATGCACCTTAATACCATAATACAAGCTCGTATATTTTTCGAAGTTGGTATTTTCATATATTGATTGTTTCTAGGATCAAATAGGGGGGTTTTAGAAACTGATATTACAAGTTAAGTGTGGACGGTAAGGTAGAACTGGGTTGATAAATTGATAATACAAAATTACAATCATGGATTGACAGAAGTTTAACTGTCAAATTAAACTTGTGGAAGGAGTGTTTCCTTTGTCGAGGTGGCCTCTAAAAATGATCATTGGAAGCTTTTAATGGAAACTTTAGCCTGGGGTCTCCGTGAACATATACAAACATACACTCAGAGCCAGGGTTCAAAACCTTCTGCCATTGAGGAAGTTCATCGGTGTCTTTTTCTTCTGTTGAAGAGAGACCCCATAAAGAGCGTGTGAGGTCCTTAACCACCAACTTAAGATCTGAAATTGGCTTCGAAGAAGTATTCTTGATTATGACCCTGTGACGGTAGTATGTTGCACCTCCAATAGTCCATGAGCTACTTATTGAGTGAAGAAATTGCACCGGGACACCTGCAACACAACCTTGTCATTCTTTAGCCAGTGATAGCAAAAATAAAATTTGGAAAGCAACGATCATTAGATTTAGATACCTTCTGATGTTTTAGATGCCGTTTCTTTTCCTGTATATGTGCCTACCAAGCCAACACATGTTAGTTAGCGGTGTAATGACAGCCAGAGCAGAAGTTTTCTAAATTAAAACAAGGTTTAGACTCTTTTTTCAACTTTGCTAGTTTAGTTTACTGTATGCATATTGGGAAACCAAAGCCAGAAATAATGTCAATTATGTTACATAATGTAAAAGCTAAAACTATTAGCTTATTAGTAAACATGAAAAATCACAAATGAACGTAGAACCAAACAAGTTCTATAGACTATAGTACCACTCGCTGCTTTTTTGTTGGGACACTTGTGATTCATCTTAGTTGTAACCTGTGACATGTAGGAGAAAAGTGACGAGGGTTCATAGTGTACGAGGAAGACAACAGAGCATATTAGTTTAGAATAGCGATTATCCTCACATCTGGACGTGAAACTAAACAAGTTCTAACCTGGTGTCTTCTGGACATTGTAACCATCATTCTTTTGCAAGCAGGCACGCGAAAAATAATCTGCTTTGGCTTGGTATTGCTTTAGTGTATCAGCGTAAGGACCAGCTTTCCCTTCGAGTAATATATGCAAATTAGGTAAGTTGATGAAATGATACTCTATATATAGTTATGTAAAGATCATATTATAATAAATTATCTTTTATACTTTCAGAACGTGAAATTGATTTAAATTAAGGGGCTAGAAAGTTTCTCTTTTAGTCTCTGAACTGTGTGGCCGAGCTGACTATGATGGACGGGAGAACCGGATGGATGGAATGGACAGGATGTTAGGATGGTTGGATTAGATGTGATGCACGGGGCTGACGGGATGGGCAGGTTGGCCAAGATGGATAAGTTGGTTGGGATAGACGAGCTGACGGATGGTCGGGATAAACCACTTTACCTGATATGGTCGAGCTAACTGTGATGGACAAGATGGTTAGGATGAGCTGGATGGGCTGACTGAGATGGATGGGATGGACCAGCTAACGAGATGGAGGGGTTGGCTGGGAGGGGACTAGTAGGATGGTCGTGCTGACGGGATGACCAATATGGACCAGATGACTAAGATGAATGTTGTGACGGAGTTGACATGATGGTCAGGTTGGACCAGATGGACAGATTGGTGTGATGGTTGAGTTTGCCAGAATGGTCGGGTTGGCTGGGCTAACAGGATTGTTTGGTTGGACTGGTGCTACAAGATTACCGAAATGGACCAAACTGATGGACTAATGAGATAATGGACGAGATGGTTGGTCTTGTAAAACTGGTCGGATTGACAGGATGACCACAATGACCGATTGGACGAACTTACAAATATTAAATTTATTTATTCAAATATATTATATTTTAAATTTATTATTATTCAAAAAAATAAATTAAAAAAAACGAAAAAAAAGAGAGCCTTAAAAGAGGCACGAGTAGTAATGAGACTAGTTAAAAATACAAATGATACACAAAACCATCTCAAGGGTGTTTGATCTTGCACCTCCAATACTTTCACCTCCAATTTCTTAAAATACCTTTAATTAATAAAGTAATTATCCAGTAATTATTTATTTAACACCTCCATTTCCTTACACTCCATCTCCCTGCACCCCATTCCATTTTCTTTATCTTCACTAAATGTATTCCAATGTACAGTGAGGAGTGCAGGGTCTTTACTTTTTACTTTTCTATTTTGGTGTCAAATCTTCTTCTTCTCGTGTATTTTGCATTTTAGTAGCTCTTTCCCTCCCCTTTACAACTTATATACAGTGAGTGATAACAAAACAAGGCTGTTGAGAATTGGAGATGGTGCTTCGAGAAAGACAGGAATGGCGTTTGGAGGTGATGAAAAAAGAAAAATACAGGTATGAAGATATATACATCGGATATGAAAATCCGAAAGGGAAGATTCGGATCTGGATACCCGATGCAGTCTCTGTCGGATGTCGACAGTCGATGGGGAAAATTCTTTTTTTTTTTCGGTTTTTTGTCGCATTTGGAATGTGATGCATATATTTTTAAATTTATACTTCATACCTCCAGATCCGACGGTGCTATGCATTGTTTTGCTTTTCAATTTCTGTGTATTTTTTTGCAGTGTGTTTTAAAGAAATGATTAGTGAAAATGGTCCAAAGTTGATAGAGAATTATATATGTTATGAGGTTGCAATGATAATTTGGGACAGAGAAAGATGGATGGAGGGAATGGAGTGTGCATATGAGTGAAGAATGTGGGGTGTTGTTTATGTAGGAAGGGTAGAAGAAGAAAATATAATGAGAAGAAGTTGTGAAAATGTAACATATTTGGGAGGTGGGGTAGGCGTAGCAGTCTTCAACTTTAGGTTGATGGCCAGCAGAACTTGTGAGAAGATAAGAAAAGAGAAAAGAGAATTGTACAACTAAAGACCAAGCCAACCCATTACAGTGCACACCAATTGTTTGAAACTTTTCCTTTCTCTCTGTAATTTGCAAAGAACCTAAACCCGCAACTCTTGACTCATACACTCTTAACTCAAAATAGAAAAGTAAAATGTAAAGACCCTCTCCTCACTGCACTCCTCACTGTACATTGGAATACATTCAGTGAAGATAAAAATAATGGAATGGGGTGCAGGGAGATGCAGTGTAAGGAAATGGAGGTGCTAAATAAATAATTACTGGATAATTACTTTATTAATTAAGGATATTTTAAGAAATTGGAGGATGAAAGTATTGGAGGTGCATATCAAACACCCCATCTCAATAAGATGTTTCAAGGTTTAAAATGGGTCAATTTTGGAAAATCCATAATAGTAAACTTTCTTAATATTATAAACAATTACAGCAGTGGTGAAGATATTTTAGTCTTTTCAGTTAGTGTGGGGTTGCATTTAGTAATGATGGGTAGAGGAAGCAAAATCTGAAAACAAAGGCCCAGAATTCCAAACCTAGGAGCTAGGTTTGTTTGGGTTCTTCATACGAAAACCCTTTAAAACCGTCAAAACACACTCGTCGTCACTCCTCATCGCAGCTTGATTAAGGTATTATCTAAGAAACCCTAAATCATTCATTTCTTTTCTCTGCAATTTGGTAAAGAAGGTGAACATGATGAAAAAAGGATGAGTGATCGTCAAACATTACATTACGTGTTTGATATGATCAGATTCTCCATCGCTACGTTCTTTCTGATTCACCTTCATTCACCGTTCACCCGCCTCTTTTAGTTTTATTTACATCTTTATTTTATTTAATGTAATATTTCCGCGCAAAAAGAACGAATAAGAACCTGTGTTGTTGCAGAAGCGAGTCGGGATTTGGGAATGGGCTTGGTGTGGGCCACGGCGGAGGATTTGAGCCGCAACAGAGCTCGAGTGCTGTCGCTTTATAGGCAAATTCTACGGAGCCTGAATTCGCCGGCGCTGCCGTTGAGTTTTGCGGCGAGGCTCGCGAAGAAGGCGGAGGTGCGAGCAATGTTCTGGGTGGGTTCCGATGAACGCTCTCTGCACAACATTGCTGACCTAATCGACGCCGCAGAGTACTCTCTTTCCTTTCTAAGAAAAGGCCAACTACCTCCTCGTCACATTAACTAAACAATACTAACATGTTTTTTGATTTATAATGTAGATGCATTTTAGTGTAATATATCTCTAATTGTATGATTGCATAAATGTTCTCTGTAAATTGATAATTTTTGGAGCAATGATTCATAGTTTTCTACTGTTGTGTCGTTGAACTGGATTTTGAAATTTGCTTGGTGTGAAATTTACGGTCCTTAGACTAGGTTCTTTGTTGCAACTTGAGAATAAGAGATAACCCAACTCCAAAAGTCGATCTTTTAAGGGATGAAGATTGTTCGTTACTGTATTTGTTTTCATTTCTTTTTGTGTTTTCATTTGTATGACATCTCTTTATATTGGTCTGTTTAATGTAAATATCTAAGCCACATTTCCTAGAATGCAATGGATCATGCATAGAATAATAGAGTAAATTTCAAGGATCAAGGAATATCAGTGTTATCCTTTTCGGATGGGTCACCTCCAATTAATCTAACAAGATCCACCACAGCTTATGTTAATCTCTTTTACACAATATCGGTGGGGAAGAATGAGAATAAAGTCCTAAAATTATTAGGAAGAAATAAATAAGATGTGAGTAATATAAGTATATCTTAAATAATTATGTTATGCATTTATGTAAAATTTCAGCTTTATGAAATAATTAAAAGATGTAAAAGATTTCTTTTGAATTCTTATATTGGATGATGTATTTGGAAAAAAATATATAAGATTTGGTTTAAATTCTTATATTGGAGGGTGTATGTGGAGACGAAGGACATAGAAGATAGTCTACCTATTTCACACAAGTTAATTTTCAGGAGTAATAACATTGATGATCGAAATTCTTTTTCCCATCAATATATAATTAAGAAAAAACTAACTCAATTCCAACTCATCTTAAAAATACAAGATGTGATGAGACAACAATAAAAACAAGAATTATATAGGTAACAATAACTTACTCATTTTGTTATGCCAAATTAAAAGCAAATATGTATAAATATAAAACATTTTAAATTTAACCCATTTTAATTTTATTCCAGGATTAAATTTAACTAACATTTATGTTTAATCTTCTTATAAATGAAAATATGTTTAGACACCAATTTTAATGAATAAAAATGTTTAGATACCAATTTTTTAATTAGAGACTAATTTTTTAGTAATAAATTTAGAAACCAATTCATAATATAAAAAAACTTTTTTAGTTACCAATTATTTTTAGTTTATAAATTAGTATTTAAATTTGTTACTTTTTAATCACTAAAATTTGTTATTATTTAAAAAATTTGTTTTTCTTTTTACATCATCATTCCATAAGTAAAATAATATTATTATCCTTTATAATACTTACTTTCTAAATTAATTTCATCTTGTGTTGGATGGTTTAAAAGTATAAAATTTGGATATGGAAATTAATGGATAGTATTATGTACAAGGTCACAATTTTCATTTATGTATATGTTGGAGTATTTAATGAATTACACATGATGCTGTTGCGAGGTGATATGAATTCGACACCATGTTCCTTTGTCGGGAGTTATTATTCTTGAGGTAAAGGAGAATTATTTGACTTTATTTTTCTTACATAGAGACTCTAAGTATATTATTACGAAAAAATGGTTATCATAAAACACTTATATTTGTTGCATGGATTTTTTTTTTTCTTCATTGGTCAATTTAAGTATATACGGTAGAAAGTACGTTAACCGTAAACGTGAAACAGAACAAAAAAATAAAATAAAAAGCATAGAAAAAGCCAGTCAACTTTTTTGCTACTTTTCACATGTATTATTATATTGAAAGGAAATAAAATGAAATAAATAAATAAATAAATTTTATTTACAATTGAAGTCATACAATGGTTAAGGAATTTAATGATTCCACAATATAATAACTACATTAGCATGTTTGAAAAATTATATAATAAAGAGTCGTGACAAAATGAAACCGCATATTGAAACCTGAATTTGACAAGGTTCTATAATTCTATCCAATCACTTAAGTATATCAATTATTTTGACTAATGCACCAATCAGACACCATAAAATAAAAGCAGGTGGGTTCTGCTTCTTTGATTTTTTTGTTCATAACTAGATTTTTCAATACTTATTATTATTAATTATTTATTTTTATATTCCTTGGACATTGTAATTTATTTTATTATTATTATTATTAAGATAATAAACTTAAATCTACCTTAATTTTATAAATTATTAATTTAATAAACTGTAATTTGTCTATGTATATTATAGTCTGATCATAATTTAAGTTAATGTGAAATTATCATAAGGTCATCCATGGACACCTCATGTTAAAATTTAAGAAAAAAGAGAAGTTTAATAATAAGTGACATGTCCAAATTTTAATAGATATTTATAATTTTGATATCATATTAAATTAATGACTTTAAACATACATCAATATAAGTCAATAAGAGAGTTATATCTTTATATTTATAAAATAGTAAGTATAAGTTTTAGAAGTGTCTTTATTAAAGAAATATCATATATATATATATATATATATATATATATATATATTTATAGGTTTTATGGATTCTATGTCAAATAGGGAATATATCTATTAAAGACATGCTATTAAAACTTATTTAATGACTATTTAAAGGATATATTAAAATTGTCAAGATTTTAGTAATGGATTCTTGTTGGGTCATGCTATCTGACATATTTGAACTAGGTATGTACATAAGTCCTTTTAGTCTCAAAAGTTTGATTAAGTCTTAGTAATGCTCTTGATTGTCGTTGTCGTCAAGCTATGCCAACTTGTAAACTTTTTAGGTGGATTGACCATTCAATCGAGCTTGTAGGTGGATTAGTTGTTCAACTGAGCTTGTTTCGTCATTCAACGAAGTTTGTAGGTGGATTGACCATTCAACCAAACACTTATATCATTTAGCCATTGGGTCGCACTCTTATATCATTTGACCATTTAATGGAGCTTGTAAGTAGACTGGTCATTCGGTCAAGCTCATATATCATTTGGCCATTGGAGTGAGCTTGCATGTAAATTGATCATTCAACCATACTTGTTTGTAAATTGGTTATTCAACCGAACTCGTTCGAAAGCCACTATGTAAGAATAACCTTTCCATCTTATGTTGTTGACTTTAAGCAAGCTTTATGCTAGATAATCAGCTTGGGCAGGTTCAATTAGGTGTTGCCAACTTTAAGCAACTTTTGTTAGGTGATGCTGGTTTGGGTAGATCCCTGGTGTTCATTTTTGGTCGAATTGATGATGACTTTTTAACTTGTTTGTATATTATATCTCTTTATTGTTACTTGTTCTCATTCTCATGTTTTTTGTCATTCTCATCCTAATTCTTTCTCAAACTTGTTTTCACGTTTTTTGTCATCTCTTGAAATTGTCTACTATAAAAGGAAATGAACGTGACCGAGGTGAAGATTGGTCGGTCTGACCTATGTTCAAAGACTGGCCAAAAGCTAATGAGCAAAAACATGTGTCAATTGAAATGGATAAAAGAAAAATTTTCAAATGAATCTTCAAGTGAAAGCAGTCAAGGTGAAGATTGAGATGGATGGCCTTACCGGCTTGTGTGCGGAGGTCGGCCAAAAACTTGATAAGTTTGATTCAGAATTCCAACAAGCAAAGGAAGAAAGTGACTTTGACATCAAAAAGACCGACGAGTGTTGAAATTTTTAGGAGGAGGTGATCCAGGTATTGTAATGTCAATTTGCTCTTATTTTTGTGTTCGGATATTGGAATGTCAAGTTCTTCTTATTTTTGTACTTAGATGTTGGGATGTCGAGTTTCTCTTGTTTTTGTACTCGAATATTGGAATGTTAAGTTCCTCTATTCCCAATCTAGTACTTTATTTGATTGACTTGGTGACTTGCCTCGCTTTGAGGCTTTTTGTGCCTTACATGGAGATCTTTTCTCAGTATAAACAAGTAACTTGAGTGCCAACTCCGTTATTTTTTTCATGTTATAATATAGTAACTTAAGTATCAATTTTGTGTCTTTTCTCATGTTACAATCTAATAACTTGAATGTGAATTCGATAGTCTTTTCTCATATTACAATTATTTTCATTTTATATAATATAACTTTATTTTATTTATAATTAATCCTAGGTTTTTTATTGAAAAAAAATTATAAAAATAAAAACATCTAAATTATCGTATTTTCTTAAACCTAAATAAAATTTTCAGTTTAAAAAAGATAGTTAGAAGGTCAAAAGTTCATTATTTTTGCCAAGAGACAACCTATCTCTGATTTGGATGTATTAGGCCCATGTGATCAGAATATTAGAATGTGTTCTTAGTGGGGATTCATGTTTCTTTAGAAAAATATCTATAAGTATTTGATGAAAAAGAAAGAACTGTGTTTATGAAATAAAAGTTTTAGAGATATTTTAATTTTTATTTTTTTTATTTTTTTTTAAGTTTTAAAACTGATTTTTTTTGTTATGCTTTCTTCAAATTTTTTCATTAAAACTTTTGAATGTACATTTTAATAAAAATATTATATACTATTAAACTTTACAAATAAATAAAAGTAAAATTCTCCAAAAATTCAACAATCATATAAAAGAAAATTAAATTAAAGTTCAAGTTTCTTTTTTTTGAGGAAAAAACTCATGTTAATAACTTTTTTTTTCTTTTAGATTACAGGTTAATAACTTCAGTGAATTAAAGTTAACTAATGTAATTGATTACTTTTTCTAATATATGTCAAGTGAAAAAAAAAGCTAATCTTTTTAATGATTATTCTACATTAATAGTTAAAAGTTTTTAGTGCGCTGTTATTATATAAAAATTTTATTAAAAAAATAAAAAGTGAAAAAAGAAAAGAAAAATATGGAGAAATCATACTAAAATTAATTGCATTTATAGAAAAAAAAACCATTTATGAAAAAAAAACATGATTTCGTGCACCAAAGTCATTTTATATTTTAAATTCCATATAGAAAAAGACATTTAATTTTTACAAATTTTTGCTTTGAAGGATTTATATTAATTCTTTTTACCTATCCCAACTAGTTTTTTTTTTATAGTTTGAACTGATTCATCATTCTCTTTAATATTAAAATTTTTTAGGGGTCGCAAAACAGGCCAATTGGGTCTATTTAAGCCCGACCCAACAAATGATTCTAGTTGGGTTGGCCTGCAAATTTAAAACGGATTAAAAGGGCTTCTATCTGGTCGTTTCAAATCTTGATCAAATTTTGATCGAGTTGCATCATACCTCGGTCTAACTACATTTGATCTTGGCTAAGTTATATAAGACCTCAGTCAAACTATATCAAACTTGAACTTGTCTGTCAGGCTGTGTTAATATGAAATGTCATAGCACAAGTTTCAATTTTTTTTAATGAAGTTGAACTGGTAGGTTAGCTTGACTAACTCGCATGACAGGTCTGTCAAACTGTTAGGCTTGATGAATCGAGTTAATTTGTACTTCCCGGATGAAAATATTATCCCAACCTGCTTATTTAACCAGAAAGACAGACTAACCCGTCAAACTTAATTTTTTTTATCATCTTAGGATATTTTCTCTCATCCAACTAGGGATGGCAACAGGTCGAGTCAGGCATTGATAGTGCCTACCCGCAACCCGATCCGACAAAAAAAAATTCACCTGCTACCCACTTAAAAAATATGTGCGGATATTTTAAAACCCGCGAATACCCGCAAATATTTAAAAAAATATATTTTTTATAAATTATCAAAATAAAATTTAAATAGAATTACAAAAAATATATAAAATTAAATTAAATATACATTAAAATTTAATTTTTCTTTTGGTTGAATTGTTCCGAGGGTCGGTCGTCCTTCTTTGCTTTGTTCTCTTTTAATCTTCAATCCTCCTCGAGAATGTCATCCACTACGATGGATTGTTGACCTGCAGAAGACACTCGGACGCTCAAGTCAGATATGTTTCATTAAGAGGTTTTATATTTTATTAAGATAGAAGATGATGATTGTACCCAGACATCAACTATATATATAAGGCCTGTGGGAGACAAGCCTTGATTAACCATTAGTGCAAGTATATTTTTAGGCAATCAAACCCAATAATCAATAATCAATACCGTATATTTTGTAAAGGCTTGATTAACCATTAGTGCAAGTATATTTTTAGGCAATCAAACCCAATAATCAATAATCAATACCGTATATTTTGTAAAGCATCACTGATCTATTAATACATGTTAATTGTCCATAAATGATAATTAATTCCGATCGGTATACTTCATATAGTACAATTTTAATTAAATTTAACCTTGTAAAATATAAATTAATGTTAATTTTAATTAAATTTAACTTAATAAAATATAGATTAAATTTTTATTTATTTTTTGCGGGTAGAGGATATCCGCAGGTACAGATAGTAGAATACCCGCACCCGACCCGTTTATAAGCGGGTATTAAAATACCTGTTATCCGCGAGTTTCGGATAGTAAATATCCGTAAGTATCAACTATCCATGACGGATTTTATCCGCGAATATCCACGGGCGCGGATTTTTTTTGCCATCCTACGTCAACATATCTAACTTAAAAATTATTTTTAATTACTCCACAAAAATAAGTTTATTTAAATATAAAAATAGTATAAAATGTGTTTACATCGTATATAAGATAATCTCAATATACTTTATCAAGTGTTTTTTATAAGATTCATTTGCATTCTGATAGCTGCTATTCTATTTTTTTTTCTATGCATATCATATGTAACAAGACATATGTTACTTATTGAAATTATTTTAACAGTAATTTTACTCTCAGTAAATATATTACTTTTACAAGTTACTAATTACAAAACATCATGCAGTTTATTTACTCAAAGACACACTTAAAAAAGAAAACGTTAAAAAATATTCTGTATTCTACAATCAATAAATTATAAATATTGATTATGGACTACACCAATCAGAAATTGTAAAATAATAAGCATACGGTGTTCTGCATGTTTATTTGATCCACAATTATATTTCTAAATTATCATTCTGCAGCACACATATCAGTGAACAATATTCAGTATACACGTGTTGAAACTTGCTTGATCTAACATTTGTATCTAAATTATTATGATTATGTTTTCATTTGCATATAGGTTACGGAAATGATATGGTTGAGCCAGAAAAGCAAAACCGAGTGGACCAGCAATTTTGAGCTACCAATTCTTCACCTCATATATCTGCAATGTCATATCAGACCCCACATAGCAGGTTGTGCTGCTTCCATCATTTTCCTCTTCAAAATGATTTACATCACATAATTTCAATTACTTAATATCTTTTCAACTTGACTCCAATTCATAGTCTAATCATATTTGTTTTCTTCTGTTCTGGTTTATTAACCTTTGACACCTAATTCAACTATCTTTCCTTTATCCGTTGCATTACTACCACAATTATTAGCTCTGCCTGAAACCACAATTATTGGAACATCCTTTGTTCTATGCATTCAATGGCTTCTTCCTTATGCAACATCTTCCTCTTACTTTGTTTGCTCAATGTTCTGGCCTCCATAGTACCATATCCAGTTCCAGTTCATTCAGCTGGTGATGCTCCAATTAATGTGACAAAGCACTTTTCCTTCTACAATTTCAGCTTCAGCAACAACCCCAGACTAGTCCATGATGTGAAGCTTCTTGGCAGTGCTAAGTTCTCAGATGAAAAGGGTTCTCTTCAAATCCCAGATGAGTCACAATACGCAGACATAAGACACCAAGCTGGTAGAGGCATCTATTCCTTCCCAATTCGCCTGCTAGATCCAACCACCAAGACCCCAGCTTCCTTTCAAACAACTTTCTCTTTTCAACTCAACAATTCCACTGTATCTGAGCAAGCTGCATATGGGGGTAGTGGCCTCACTTTCATCATTGTCCCTGATGAGTTCACTGTGGGAAGGCCCGGGCCATGGCTTGGCATGCTCAATGATGCTTGTGAAAATGACTACAAGGCAGTGGCCGTGGAGTTTGACACAAGAAAGAACCCAGAGTTTGGAGATCCTAATGACAACCATGTTGGCATCAACTTAGGTACCATAGTATCTACCAAAGTTATCAATGTTTCTGATGTTGGAGTTTCCCTTAATGATGGTTTTGTTCACCGCGCTTGGATAACCTACGATGGTCCTCAGAGGAGAATGGACATTCGTCTTGGAAGGGCCAATGAAGAGGATTATCCTTCCACACCTATCTTCTCAGAATCTTTGGATCTCTCTCCTTATCTTAATGAGTACATGTTTGTGGGGTTCTCAGCTTCCACTGGTAACCATACACAAATCCACAACATACTCTCTTGGAACTTCACTTCTGTAAGCCAAGCTTTTCTGCGCTTCCCTTCATCTGAAACCTGCCAGGGTAAGATCTTACTTGAGAATAGTACAGCAGCACCAACTACTGAGAAGTCTTCTAAGAATGAGCCACCAAGAAGCTTTTTGATTTTTATGGCTTCTGTGGCATTGGCTCTGGCTCTTTTCCTTGGCTTTTACTTCATCAGCAGGCACAGGAGAAATGCTTCCAAGATAAAGACTTCGGTGGAGACAGAGATTCACTTGCCAAGGCCTCCAAACAAACCACGCCGCTTCACATTTTCTCAACTTTCATCTTCAACTCGGTCATTCAGTGAGATAGAGTTGCTTGGCAGTGATTCTAGAGGAGAATACTACAGAGGAAAGCTTTCTAATGGAAGCCAGGTGGCTGTGAAAAGGTTCTCAACTCAGTTTCTCCACACACATGGATCAGACAAGAAGCGTTTGCTGAAGGAAATCAAAGTCATTGGCCATGTTCGCCACCCGAATTTGCTTCCTGTCAGAGGGTGGTGTCAAGACAACCATGAAATCATGGTGGTCTATGACTTTGTTCCCAATGGCAGCCTAGACAAATGGTTATTTGGCGCTGGTGTTCTTCCTTGGACTAGGAGATTCAAAGTTATTAAGGATGTAGCTGATGGCTTGAGCTTCCTCCACACTAAGCAACTAGCCCACAAGAACTTGAAATGCAGCAGTGTGTTTCTAGATGTTAACTTCAGAGCTGTTTTGGGTGATTTTGGGTTTGTGCTGTTGGGGGCAGAATCAAAACAGTTTGAGTCAGCAGTGTGCCATGGTGCAGACGTGTTTGAGTTTGGTGTCCTTGTGTTGGAAGTGATAGCTGGAAGGGTAAGGGATGAGAAAGAGGAGGGAAATCCAGAAGAGAGGAACCTATTGGATTATGCTTGGAACTTGCATCAGATTGATGAGAAAGTTAAGCTGGTGGATAGAAGGATGGGATCATTGATCAACTTGGAGCAGGCAATTCGTGTTCTCGAAATTGGGTTGCTTTGCACCTTAAATGAGAACAAAGGAAGACCCTCAATGGAGCAAGTGGTGGAGTTTTTTCTGAACATGGATAAGCCCATTCCTGAACTGCCAAGAACTCGCCCTGTTTCCTTGTTCCCCTATAATAGCGCCAATACAGGACTTTGCAATACATATTCTTGCACTTTTTAGGCAAGTCATGATGTTGGTGAATGATTATGTGGGAGATGTAAGAATAAATGTTGAAGGGATCATTCTTAAGCCTGCAACAATGGATTGGATTGATTTTCCAAATGCTGCAAGTGCTTAAAGTTTGTGTGTTTGTGACATGCTACATAAATAGTGTTGTATTTAGCCTGGGGTATTCAATTTCAGCATGCTTTGGCATTTCTCTGCAAGATTCAAAGCTCGAGGTTAGGAGGATTTGTGGCTCCGTTTAGAGTCCATCTAGCTACATGGCAAGTGAAAGATGGTTGATAATGGTAAAAAGGGAAAACATAATCAATACTATTTTTATGAAGAAATGTTAAATTGTATGAATCAAAGCTCAAGTGTACCCCCTTTCAATGCATTTTGTTTTACCCCGTCCAGTTCTTTAGCCCCAAGGCCATTAATCTGATTATTTCTGTTTTTGGTTTGTGCATGAAATTATGATTGGGCTATTGTGTTTTTATGTCAAGGTAACACTGAAAAAGGCAGTGAGAATAATTCTTCTTAGCCTTTTAGTGATGTCTGTCTATCATTTTTGTACAAAGTACTAGCAATAAAGGGCCTAAAATTCAAATCACAATGCATCGAAAATATATTAATTTTGGTGGGTGGTTTGTTGTTCCATATAGCATGTAAATCGCATGTAATGTAGTTTATAATATGTTTTTTTTTTCCAGTTATGGGATTAAGGTTAATTGTTTATTGAGTTACATGTGTCTTGAAAGTCTGAATCACTTCGTCATTCTTCCTAGTAAGCCGTTTGGTCAAATTTGGAGGTTACCTGCAGAAGGTATTTTAATATTTTGATGTCAAAGTCAATTAAGGTTTGACAACTCTAACAATTAACGCGTATTAAATACAATCACCTACTTATTCATCTTAAACCTGTATTTATAGATTTCAGAATGGGATTTGGATCAGCAATAACCTAGTTACGACCCAATTGATTATAATTGTGCTTTGTCTTAAATTGATCTGTGTTAGACCTGATTCTTTGCTGGTTGACTGTTGGACCTTATCTCATATGATAGGTCAAAGTACAACCATGAGGTCATACAATACATCTTTGTTGATATAATGATGATTTTATTTAGCTTTTTTGTAGTCATATCTATAATATCTTGTTGGTGAAGGAGTAGAAATTATGAAGGTGCAATGAAAATGGCTAAAGTAGCGAAACAAATTGAAAATTTTAGAGATTAGTGAATCGTCTTGCAATGATAGAAATTGGAGATGATTCCTCTAAAAATGATGTTTACACCAATTCAAGATGTTATGAAATAAGCTTGTATAGGGGTGGGACTGCCAATAGTCAATACAATAATTATATAAACATTAGTCAACTATTGTAAATGTAAACTTAAGAGGAAATAGAAAATAACACTAACCTCTAGTCATTTAACCTCCAATTATTGTTACGATTGCAAGTCTTCTATTAAATGTTCTTGTACGGTTTCAAGTCCTCATTCTCACCAACTTTGATGGTGTAGTATATTTTAAAAGAGAATAGATTTGATGGCACAAGGCACAAAACATTTGTGATGTTTTATATCCTCTATCCATCACATAGTTACAAAATTGTGGGAACATACCAAACTTTCCACAAAACTGCTCTGATAATCATTTTCAAAATAAACCATATTTTTGGACAATAGCTTTGAACGTGAATATCTCATATTATACTCGTATTCCTATAAAATACGAGTTGCACATGGGCAATTACCAACATTCTTTTACTTGGTCCATTTATCTCATTATGAACTAGAACAAGAAACTAAATATATGAATCATGGTGATAGGTCCTCTGAATTTAATTATTATCTCCCATATATCACAATATATTAAGTCTCTCATCAAAGACCCTTAACTATAGTGAATAAACCATATGTCTATTCTAGTCTAAATTAAATGAAATTTCTTAAAGTAAACAAATATGTGCACAACAAATGAGAAAATTTTAATGATTTTCACGACATGGAACCAAGTCTCATTTGCACTACATGATGCTTAAATTTTTTTTGTGACACGCCTTTAGTAAAAGGGTCGACAATCATCAACTTAACACTAACGTGTTCAATGATCACTTTCTTTTCTTTAACATGCTTTCTTATAGTTAGATATTTAATGCCAATAATGTATTTATTTCAACTTCTACTTCTATTATTCTTAGCCATAAATATCGCAACAAAGTTATCACAGTATAACTTCAATGGCCTAGCAATTGAGTCCACAACTCTAAGTCCAAATAAAAACTCTTCAACCAAACATTATGCGAGGTAGCCTCAAAACAAGAAACAAAATCAACCTCTATAGTGAAAGTAACAATCAAGGTCTGCTTGTTGCTACTCCAAGATACAACTCCACAAGTTAGCATAAAAAAATAATCAGATGTATATTTTCTGGTATCAATGCAACCAACAAAATTTGAATCAAAGTAGCCTATCACCTCCAAATTATTAGTTTGTTTATATATGAGCATGAGATCCTTTGTTCCTTGATTACTCTAATATCTTCCCTAAAATTCCAATTGCGGATGCAATATCAAGTGCAAACTTGAGTATACATCATACTTCTGACAGTTAAAGCATATGAAATATTTTTCATATGATCCCTTTCAAGATTAATTTTTGCGCTAACCTAATTCAAGCTTATCACCCTTCACAATAGGAGCTACACTCGATGAATAATTTTTCATATTAAACCTCTCTAAATAACCTTGATGATATAGGTCTCTTGAGACAAACACTAAATACTTTAAGATCTTTCTCTATGGATCTTAATGTCTATGAAATAAGATGCCTCGCCTATATATTTCATATCAAAGTTCTTTGAGAGAAACTATTTCACCTCATATAACATTCCATTATCATTATTTGCAAGAAAAATGCCATCCACATATAGAACAAGAAAGCAATGTTTGCTCTTATTAACCTTCTGGTATATTCATTGATCCATGATGTTTTCTTCAAAACCAATTGAAGAAATAACTTCATGAAATTTTAAATAGCATTAATGCGAAGCTTGTTTTAAATCATAGATGGATTTACTAAGCTTACAAACTAAACGCTTCTCATCACTAGAGAAGAATCCTTTAAGTTGTTTCATGTAAAACTTTTCCTCTAAGACAATATTAAGGAAGGCCATTTTCATATCCATATGATGTAACTAAATATTAAAATGAGGTACTAATGCCATGATTACTCATAAAGAATCTTTTCGAGATACAAGAGATAAAGTCTCCTTGTAATTGATCCCTTTGAGTGAACCGTTTGACAACAAGTCTTGTTTTATGTCTCTCAATGTTACCTTGTTGAACTTTTCTTAGTTTTAAAGACCCATATGCATCCAATGGACATTACACCATTAGATAACTCAACAAGATCCCATAATTGATTAGATGCCATTGAGTCCATCTCATATTTCATAGCATTATACAACAAATTCAAGTTATTAGAACTCATGTCTTATGAGAACGTTTTAGGATCATTTTTGGCTCCAACGTTATAATCTGATTCTTGTAGATAAACCTCATAAACATTAGAAGTTCTTGATCTTTTGATTCGTGTAGATATTCTTAGTGTTGTTTCACTACCTTGATGAGAAACTTGTTGTTTAATTGGTTTTCCAACATTTATTTTTTGTTCCTCATTAACTTGATCTGCATTATCATCTTCAACAACTTGTGGAACTCGAATAATTGGTTGTCTAATATGCTCTTGAACTCGAGGAGCATTGTTGACCTACTTGTTTTAATCCCAACAAGTGCACAAGATCAGTTGTAGTACAATAAGTGTTGTATCCATAACGATTTATGTGAATATCCAAGTAATCTAAACGTGTATGATTTGCTATAATTGTTTCAATGGTGATGTTGTGAATTGTTGAAATGTGGCTGTAAAGAGAGGGGGGTGAATAGAGTCTGAAAATAAATTCAAAAACTACGTGTACAAATATACAAAGACATGCGAACTAACTATTCAAAGTAAAAGTGTAAGGAAAGAGAAAATGGACACGAGATTTATATGGGTTCACCTCCATATGAGGCCATGTTTACACTCTTAAGCAATCTGCTTAAGAAATTTCACTAATCAACACCTTTGACTATAAATAAGTATCACCCTACACGAGTACAAACTTCTCTAGGCTACACCAAGTATCGACCTCTCAAGGTATCATGTCTCAATCTCCTTATGGGAACAATAACTCTCAATTACAATGAATAATTAGAAAACACTATCACAAGAGTGTACAATATTACTCACAGGTTATAGCTTCAGAAAGTGAACGATATATTGTTTGCTCTCAACCCAATTCATTAAACATTAATGACATATAGTTTCTCAACACTTTTATCTTTTTCAATTTTCTTTGTTAATCTTTTTGTAAGTCTTTACATCCTCTATATAGTTGCTATATTGATAGTTGTTGAGAATTCAAATTATAATTTTTATCACAATCTTCTTGATATATGAAATGACTTGATCAATTTTTTAATTTGATTTTTTTAGCTTAAATCTTCAACGTCATTCTTCAAGGCTTCAATTATAAATTTATTGATGTTCTTCAAGTTCACAATTGTTATGTTAAGGAAACTTTGTGCAATATGTTTCTACATTTGAATTGTAAGAGTAATACTATTTTACATTCAATTAAAGAATTTGTTCTCAATCATTTTCTAATACTCATTTCATTTGAATGTTTGATTAAAAAACTTTCTTTTGTTTATAATGTTATTATCATAAGATAACTTTCTTGAATGTTATAGCTAATTATTTTTTCAAATACTTAGATCAATGTATCAATTCATATGATTATCTAGAAAATAAAGCATTTCACTCTTTTATTAAACCATCTAATACCTTAGTCGTCGAATGATTTGTTATTTAGGAACCAAAACTATAACACCCTGTACATATAGCAATCTTGTGTTTGGTCATAATGACGAGTGAGAAAGAATGTTGTATTTAGTGTGGTATTTACACCTAATTTAGGAAAATTTTTGGAAAATGAAATACTTGGGTAAGAAGATGCATTATATTTAAAATGTTTGAAGATAGAAGGAAATTTTGGTGCAGGCTAAGGTGTGTGGTTGGAGGGGTAGGTAGGATCTTGACGTGGCTGAAGGCTGGCGGCGGTGCGTTAGTAGTATGAGATGGGTGCAGTTCTTGCATGTGAGGTTTGTTGCAATTGTGTCGGTACTTTTTAGAGTATTGGTCCAAAACCTACACGCTGAACCTTGCAGGCTTTGCAGTTTTACAGCAGTGTTTGCAGGGTTTGCGGCTGGAGGTACTTTAATGCGTGCTTTGGGCTTTTACGTGGCTGGAAAGCGGCTTTATTAAGGTTTTATTTCATGGATGGTCTTTTTGGAGAAGTATAACTTCTTTTCAGGTTTTATAATTTTTGGGGTTGGTTTCAGGATCATTAGGATTAGGGAAACTATCTTCCTCTCAATCTTTCAAATCTATGAACAGCTATATTTGTCCATCTTTAATAACACGTGTAATATTCTCTTATCATAATCATTTTCTCAATACCATGTTGAAATGACACACATTTGTTTGTATTAAAAATAAATCTTGAGGTTTTTATACATGTATATTGATTGATATTGATTTATTATCTTATTTGTCTAATTAAATTTTGGTGGAAATGGATTTGCATTTATTGATGACGTGAGTATGAGAAATTGTTTTTATTTTGAATAAATTAAAAATGATTAGTCATGATTTATCTAATTGTAGGCCGTTACAATAAGATGTTAATGGTACTTATGATGGGAAGCAAATAGTGGTGGAATCTTTGGTAGAGCCTTTAGTACAACATACTATTCAGTCACTACTAGAGCTAATGGTGGTTAATCATGATAATATTTGTTTTGTGAATGAATTTCTCTTGTTAAGAATCTAGATGTTAGTACTAGTGGTATGCCAATCGAGTCTGATTTCTTAGTTGATATGTTTTTTTGGAGAATGTCACTCGCATTAGTTTATCGAGTTTTTGTCGTGTGCTAGTTATAGTTCTAAAATTTTCAACAAGTACATTGGTTCAATTATAGTATAACAAGATCGTATCCATATGGATTTTGTTTGATAAAGCAATAACTTATGATCTATTCAAGTTTGTCAATAAAACAATGATAAAAGTTTGGTTTAAAAACATCATGGATCATTCCTATTCAAGTGTATTTTTGACTAGTGATTTAAAAACAACTTTTATTAAATAATGAAAATAAGTGATGATGATTAAGATGTTGAGATTGAACTTGGTTACTCTTCCTCCATTGCACTGTCTTTAACTTACTATAAATTATGTTTTTTTTTTATTTTAGTGTTCTAAAGTTCTCTTTAAGGTAATTCTAAACCCTTCATTACCATTTAGAATATAAGGTTATCAGACCCAATGTGATTCCTCACCCTTTTTATAACTTCTCTACTTCTCATTCTGTAATTAAAGGCAAAATGGGTTGTTTTACTAAGATTCACATCAAGTTCATACAAGATAAGTGTCTAAATGATATGTAATTATAAGTAAACTTAATACACAATTTACCACAATACATTCACCACATAACAACTCTAAAATAGTTCTTAATTCTTTGATGTCTAAGGAAATTCGTTTTATAGAAGAATTGAAATTAGTTTCTAAATGAGATGTTTGATGAGAGAAAAGATTCTAATACTGAAGAACATGATGAGTCAGTTTAAACTACAAGAAAACTTGATACTTAAAAGAATAAAAAAAGTAATACCAAATCCTCCAAAAAAAATTTAAAGGCTTTTTCATGTTTTTACTTAGTATATTCAAAATATATATTTTTTGCCTATGTGTAATATAATTTTATCAGAAATTGGGTGTGGTTCTTATGTTTTTCTTTTCTTTTTCTTTGATAAAATTTTCATGTCATGATAGTAATATCTAGCATAAACATATTTAATACTTGTGTAATTAATTGGTTTATATTAAAAAGTAAAAATATATTATAGATTAAATTTAAATTTTTTATAGGTTTTATTATGTAGTATTTTGCCTTTTGGTAGTTATGTAGTTAGAGTAATTAGTTTTCAATCTCCACAAAGAATTACTATTAAGATACTTCTATATTTTTAAATAAGGGTTAAATATGGTTTTAGTTCATTCACAAAGAATTACTATTAAGATACTTCTATATTTTTAAATAAGGGTTAAATATGATTTTAGTTCATAAACTTTGTCGTGAAATTGAAATTCATCTTTCTCACCAACTTTAATACATTTTTATTTTGAAACTTTAAAAATGAATTAATATAATCATTTCAATCCAATCACACTATTTTCTTTTTTGGCTTGTTAAATAACTCAAATGTTAACTTCAAACATATTTAACACAAAAAATGTAACATCCCAAAAATATAGTAAATTACTATATTAAAAGAGTCATCACATGAAGGATAAGATAGAACAGTTAAATAAAATATAAAGTTTAACTTACAGTTATCCAATATAACCTTAAATTTAAACTTTATATACAAACAGGATAAAACAAAATATCTACAAACTAGACTATACTAACTAAGCCACCGGGTCATCCCCATCAAGCGCATGCTTCACACCCACATGATGATCATTGCAAAGGAAAGAACACCAACACATACAAAACACAAACAACAAACAACATGGTAAGCTAGATATAAAAGAATTCATACAATTATATAACATATCTCATTCACATAATTATTCAAGCAAGATAAACTAGTTAAGACATCATAACATGTTATGACCTAGACTTGACCGTCCGGACTTAGAATGAATACTGAACTATGAGGGACTGTGCACTTGTGGTGGCCTCTACTGCTTTGCAAAGCCATTGCCATGGGTTTCACCCTACCACGCACACAAGGTTAGTCTGTTATCACGCAATAGACCTCCAAGTAGCGTCTACACTAAGACCTCCTATTACTCTCACCACATGAATCAATTCTGTCTATGTGGGAATGAAACATCATTAGAGTGTTAGGATAACTCCCAATACTGAGCTCCCTGTATTCATTCTAAACATACTTATATCTCACTGAGAGATTCCACATTGAAACTTACCACATCACTTTGAAATCATACTTTATTCCCATTTGAATTTACAACTCCATCCTTTAATACTCATATGACTCAATATACATTCATACAACATCCAAAATAGTCCCCCACATCATTTAAATCACGCAAGAATAATTAAGAAAAGAGTAAACTAAACCTGGACCATTCGCTCGGTGCATACTCTCGCAAAGCGAATCCAGAGGTTTCTCGCATAGAGACCCAATCTCGCTATGCGAATAAACTTCCAGTGGTACCAGACCTCAACCCCGCGCATAACGCCCCAATTCGCTATTCGAAAGTCCAGACAGTGGTCCAGACCCCCCAAACATTAGCAAAACGCATCCGTTCGCTATTCGAATAAATTTGGCAGTGATCCCAAACCACAACCAGGCGCTCAGTGCATTACCTCGCTGTGCGAATTATTAGACAGAGAGGCAACCCCCACAACCATTCACACATCGTACCTTCTTGTTGTGCGAATGCTCAGACAGAGAGCAACTCGCCACGACTACTCGCTGTGAGAATCTATTCGCTCAGCGAGTCTGCATAATTCCGCAGCATCAATTCTGCAGAATTATGCAACCCACCCCAAGTTTACCAATTCTAACTATTTTTCCCAACTTCTAGCGTTCCTAGATTGTATTATATACTTAATTATACTTGAACAATTGTTTCTAAACCTCCCTTCCATCATTTTAAAGTGTTTATGGACCAATTCCTACATCAAAACATAAAATTCTTCAACTTAGGGACCCAAATTACATTCTACCACTTTTGTCACTATTTTCAGCAACTTAAGGACTCAAGCAAGTCCTAATTGACCTATTTAACCTATTCCAACACACCAACTCAGCACCCAACTCCTAAATCAAAATTTCACTACCCCACTTCCTTAAAACTAACTTAAATAAGTATAAATCTCTTACATTTTTAACTAATCACTCTCATAACAGATTCCCAACATTTCAAGTAATCAATAACACATCAAACACCATTTAATTCAATTCATTTACACATTTCATCAATATCACAATCCCACAGTCAAATCTTCACACAATACAGTTTACTCAAAAACTTAAGTTTAGTTCAATTAGCACCATAAATACAAAATCATCATACTTACATGCCAACCCACTAATTAAAGCAATAATCTAGCTTTCTTTACCTTAGAAAATCTGAACAGCTCTAAGAAACCCCAAATTGAAGCTTGTATCGCAAGGAAGCTCTACAAAAACCTACAACTCACCGATTGGTTATAGGAAACCAACCTTAGAACCTAAATTGAGTTAGGAATTGAAGAGAAAAGCTACTAGGTACATGCAAACAAAATTTGTTGCATGATCACGGTTCAAGAAATTGAGAAGAAAAAGGGAAACAAACTCACCGGTTCAAAACAGGAAATTGGTCGGTAGGAATTGTAGCCCTTGACGCCAGCATCGTCTAGGCACTCCCTGATCGTCGAACAGATAACCCAATAGTGAGAAAGTGTAGAAAGAAGTCAGAGAAAACGAAAGAAAATGAGTTTAGAGAGATAGACAGTGTTTTAGATAATGAGACGAGCTTTATAAAATTCTATTTGTACTATAAAATTATTTTAAAATAAAATATTCGGTCTCATTATTTTAATACATGTATATACTCTAATATTCTATTTTCTAGGTCATTACAAAAAAAAATAATGTACTTAGATTAAAATGAATATATTAATTCATTTTAAAAAGTTTGAGAAAATTTAAATGAAGGTATAAATTCCAATTTTACATCAAAGTTTAGAGACTAAAAATATACTTAACCCTTTATATGTTATTTACAATAAAAATAAAAAATAAATTACACTCAAAAGTTGTTTTATCTGAATTTATCAAACTCCAACACACTCTTTATTGATTTCAACAAATGAAACTAAAAAGAAATTTACAAGACAAACATGAAGAGGACATTGTTATATCATCATCTGCTACTGATAGAACAAACTTGATCCATGACAGGTTCCTTAGCCTTGTATATATATTCTCCCTATTCATCTTTCACAGCAAACATGACCAAAACAAAGAGTAATGGATAGCTTATTGTTGTGAGCACCCAATTCACTACCAACTGGGACATCAAACACACATTGTGTTCATCTACTTGCCATGCAACAGCAATCCCTGCACTCTGTATTCCTTTAAACAAACCACTGTACCTGTATACATATTTGCATAACTCATTTACTACCTCTTTTCATTCACCAATTGCTAGAAACTAAGGAATATAGAAGATTAAGCACTATTAAGGAAAATATTATATATATATATATTATATACCAACTCAACTCTCAAGCTATTAATATCAATTCAAAATCTCAAAATTTTAAGTTAAAAATAATGTCCTTATGTGAATTAAACTCAAATTATATATATAGATATATATTATTTTTTTATACTAAAAAACCCATCAGTTGATAACCGGATTCAGAACCTCAGCCTAATAATTTGACTAAAATAGTGTATATTAATGATGATAATCAATCCATGAACTAGCTCCTAGAGTTTATTTAAATGTCAAAAAAAGTTCTAGAAAGCATATTTGGTAAGTCTATAATTGCATTTGTTATGAAACACTATTATCGGATATGTGAATGTTCAGTTATCAGAAGCTGTGTTTAGAGATTTAGCATGATAGGAGTAAAATATGTAAAGGGATTACACTAAAATACTCTTGTATTAAACGATGTTAATAACTTTATTAACACAATATTTCATGGGAATTACGTTATTAATCTACTCGTAGACACTACTATAATTAGTCTGAATTAATTTACCTGCTGAGGATCTCAGAATCATCAGCCAGGGCTCCAATAACCCAATAGACCAAGCTCTGGAACATGGCATCTAGCAATCCAAAACTAAAGTACAAGACAAAAGGTCCAGCAAATCCTGTGTGCTTAAAATCCAACTTTTCTGGCAAAACATTGGAGTTGTACCTAAGCTGATTAGCAAGTGCACCACCCCAAATTGCAGTCCCAAGAACACCAACCACCACAACTCCCAGCAACCCCCTCACCCTTCTCCTCTCAAAGCTGAAATCCAGCAGATAACCAATCCCAACAGAACCGAGCATCTGAGCCCCCCAATAGAACACACTGTTGAACCCTCTAGTCCTCAAATTAAACAGTGCTCCATTAACATCATTGAACTGATAAGGGTAAAAGAAGTTGCTGGACCAAGCTGCGGGAACCATAAGAAGCACCTTCCAATTGGAAAACAACTTGCGAACCTCCACACACTCGGTCGACACATTGGAGTACACCATGCTGGTGCACCTACTCCCATCATCACGAACCACCTTGCATGCAGGCAAGATGGCCAACGACAAGAGGGTCCCCACTGACATAAAGCACATGAAACCTATGTAGGTTCCATCATTCACAGAAGCAGCCTTACTACGATGGTAGTTCAAGATGAAAGGAATCAAACCACCAATTACTCCACCCATGTTGAAGATGCTCCAGAAAATAGATATGTAAGTGCCTTTCATCGGTGACAGTTGTGATAATCAGTATCTTCAGAATATTAGTCAAAAAATCAATATAAAACTTTTTGCTTTTTGTTTCGTATCTAGTAACATAAAAATGTTTGCTAACATTTTCCTAAGATAGACGACAGATTCTCCTATTTATAGATCTGATGTAATGAAACTAGCATCTTAAGGAATGTTTGAATCATCCTTTGAAGCACTTCACGCAAACATTCTCACTTTTCAAGGCAGTAAACACAAAAGCAGCTTTATGTAGGCTTTCATATCATATCAAGAAGTAGATTTTTTAAGTCTAATCAAATCCTACAAAATTAATTTGTAAAATAAAGTTTCCAGAGATTTATAAAGTTTCCATTCACATATAATTTATACCATAAAGCTAAGATTTCTTTCTACCTTTTCTATTGGTTGGAGGGTAAGATGTCATGATTGCACCTTGTGCTGCCCACAAGAGGCCTGCTCCTACACCAAGGAGAGCACCGGAAAGAATGGCAAAGGCTTGGTAGTGGTGATGGTTGTAGTAGAGTAAGGAGGATGTGTAGAGGACGTAGGTGGAACATCCTGCGAGAAGGGTAAGGTGAGGTCCTAGGATGTTGTAGATGGCGCCGCCAAGGATGCCAAACAAGGAAAAAGTGGTGTAGAGGGCAGTGAGGGAGTTGTTGGAGGCAGTGTGGTTCAGTTGGCCTCCACCACCCATTCCTGAGAGGGCGTTGAACATGCCGGGGCAGCAAAAGCAGACAACACCAATGAGGATCACTTGAACTAGTGGCGAATTGTACCTTAAAAAGGGTAATCGTGAACTTTTAGAGGTTTCAGATTGTTGGACTTGGTTGCTTGATTCTTCATCTCCATTGGAAACCATTAAGAAATGGAGTTGAATTTGGTGCCTTAGTGTGTGGTGTTATGTGTAAATGTGTGAGAAAGATAATGGAGTTTTAGACACATGCTGATATATATACAAAGGAAATAGAGTATATACGGTGTAACTAAACAATGTAATAACACTCTAAAATTATGTACGTTATTCTATTCCTACTCATTTCAATGTTTTATTAAAGGCTTCTATTACAACTAAGACGAGAATTAACAGAATATAGAAGAACATAAAGTAATGTCAGAAACTTGATAAAATAAATCAACATCAGTACCTTATTCCCTTCTCTAAAAGCATTCCATTGCATGCACAACATACGGATTCGCTTATCTTCCTTACAAAGTCTGCAAAAGGAATCAAAAACTCGATATCTGTCACGGAATCTAATTCTGTAACAGTAAGATTGTAACCTCAATTAATAGCCAACCCAAATGTTGAAGAATATAACCAATAACTCTACTTTGGAAAATTTGATTGACCATCCCTCTAACCTACAGAAGAATGTGTACCGCATCTGGTATATATGATTCCCACTTTTTTCTGCATTTCCTAACTTCACATATTTATCCAATGAAATGAGAACAGATTATCATCTATCTGTGAAAATTTTCTTCTTACTAATTAAATATAAGATAAAAAATAGAATTGATTGCAAGAAGAGTATTGGTATACTTTATAATATACCTTTTCAAAGTCTTGTTTCACTCTGTATAACAGTCTTATTTTTTATTCATATGGTAAAAGTTATTTAAATATATGCCATCTAAATATAAATATAGTAATATTATTTGAATGTGATGTTGGTAACATAATAGCTAAACTTAAATATGAACATTAATTTAATGATTTTTTCAGTCTGTAATAGAATGCCTAACACATATACACTTAGAAATTTTAGGTGAATCTTATATTGGATAAAAGTGAACAGTAAATAAATAAAAAAAAATCATAAATATATTCTCAAATTATTTAAAAAGATAAAATATGGTTTTGTTTCTCTAAAAAAAATTTAAATTTGGTTTTCCTTTATGAAAAAAATTACCCTAATATTTTCTTTTAATTCAGAAATTGGTTTTAGTCTTCAAAATTACTATAGTAAAGATTTGATGACAATGATAAATAGTTGTAAAACATGTCTGTGGACAAAAGTATAATACTTTTAAATAGGATAAAAAAAATGGAAGATTAAACTTGAACTTTGGAAAAATTAAAAAGAAAAAAACAATTGCTGTGCAATCTGCTCATCCTCTCAGCACCATTGCTGTGCAATCTTTAGAACCCAATTGTTCGAAGAAATACCCTTGACATAAAAATGCTATCTTTCGCAATAACCATACCTGTTGTTCCAGTAATCACCATTAACAAATGGAAGCAGAGACATCTGCAAAGGCTAAGGCAAAGGGTGTCAGCTTCCATTCACCACGACAGCCTCAGAGTCCTCGAATGGGACAAGCTTTGCGATGTAGTCTCTTCCTTCGCCACCACTTCTTTGGGCCGTCAAGCCCTCAAGGTCCCTTTTCAGCCTTTTCTCCTATGTTTAATTGGTTGGAGTTCAAGACCAAGTGTTCATTTAATTTCTTATGCCTCTTGAGCTTTTTGCAAGTTTGATATTGAATGAATTTGGTTTTGATTAGAATTGATTTTAGAGGGAAGAAGCAAGGTAATAGAAAAAGCTCAATATACGATCTCTGATTAAACACAAAAGCTACTTAAAGTTACTTCAACTCAAAATCAATTTTTGATTCATTACCAATTCTTCAACATGGGACTGATTTTGTGAACATTTACTTAAAATTGATATTTCATCGTGATTTTGAATGACTCAACATGAAACCAAACATGTAAAGTTGGGATAGAACTCATTTTGGTAAAATAGATTATGCATGTGAAATGTGTGTTTCAATTAACCTCAAGAATGTATTTAACGTTGAAATGTGAGCACGGTGTAAAAAAAATAATTGCTGGTGTAAAACTAATAGGTTATCTAAACTAAATAATGAAATTACAAATTTTTCCTATTTTATTCCAAATTTTCCCATTCAATTACATTCCACTTTCCGTTAGATATGTAAACATGTCTTATTCTATATTATGATGTCGCGTGTTCGTGTGACAGGACCAGCTATGGTCTCTGAATCAAACTTTCGAAGAAAGTCTTGCCCTTCTCGAGGAAACCGATGCTGCTGTTGAAATGCACAAGCATGGCACTCTCAGATTGCACTTGGGGCACCTTGATGCTATGCTGGTCAGTAACCAATGTGTATAAATTGGTTCCTTTTATAGTAATTATATTAGTATTTGCAATTAAACACAAAACAGTTCTTCATCTTTCTGTTTTCTTTTCTGCCAAGTTGCTAATCAAGGTTCCTGTAGGTCAAAACCGCCATTCAACATGCCCGGAGAAGTACACCAGTGAGTGGCAATGAGGCACGGGCCATTGTCACTCTTCTGCAGTGTGCTGAAATCTTGCAGGGTGATCTCAAGGCTGCAATTAAGGAAGACAAAGATTGGCATGGTCGTTTCATGCCTCTTACAGAACTGGTAAATGGAGATTTTGAACGTGTCGTTCATGTATAATTAATGTTTCTGGCTTTTTTCACCCACCTAAACATGCTTGCAGATATTGGAATTTGTCATCAATCGGTCCTTAATTAAAGTGATAGAGCAAGTTGTTGATGAAGATGGATCTATTAAGGACTCTGCGGTTTGTTTCATGTCTTCTTCAAGTTTCCCCTTTTCTAATTCTGCATATTGTGACAGTGGTTAGCCACTCATTTTATTTAGTTTAAGATGGCATAGATTATCTTAAATTTTTTTAGCATTCTTTAGTAAACATTTCCAGTGAAGAGAATACTTTAGCTATGCATCTTTCTTTTCTTGTCATACAGCTGACTGTCAGTTTTACATTGTTCACTTTATGCAAAAGAATTTGTAACATAAACACATATTCTTCTTAGAGTCCAGCCCTTAAACATTCGCGGCAACAAGTGCAAGTGATTGAGAGAAAGGTAACTCTTGTTTATTTTTACTATTTTTATTACTGTTGGTTCTGTACATACTGGCTCCACCAAAAATGTATATAGTTTAATAGTTTTTAGTTGAGATTTAGATTTGAATGTTTGACAAAGAAATTATTCAACAGAAAGATTTATTCATGGCTATGTCAGGTATTTAGATAAAAATAGAATAGAAAAAAATATTAGCACTCTGTTATAGGTAAACTTACACTAATGGTCTATGTGGATGACATGATTATTGTAGGAGTTGATGAAACAATAATTGGCTTTAATGGAAAATTTGGTGGCCTAGTTTGAAATGAAAGATCAAGTAAAACTTCAGTATTTCCTAGGAGTAGAGGTTACTTATTCAAAAAATGGAATTCTCATCTCCCAAAAGAGAATTTGTACTTGATCTCCTCAAAGAAATAGGTAAGTTGGGATGTTAAACCTCAAAAGATGAAATATTAATTATGCAATTAGTGTGGTAAACTAATTTATGCATGGTCCAAGAGAAAGACACACGCAAACAGTTAACAAAATTCTTCATTACTTGAAGTTAAACCCAAGAAAGGGAATACTCTTTAGGAAAAGACAACACTTTAACCTGAAGATAATTACTGATGCAGACTATGTAGGTTCTCTTACTGGCAAAAAAATCAACCTCTAGGTGTTGTAGGTTTCTAGGAGAAAGTTTGGTGACACGGGGATGCAAAAAAATAGGACAGGGTATCCTGTTCTAGTGTAGAAGCTGAATTTGGAACCCATGCTCAAGGTATGTATGAAGTACTCTAGATGAAAATCATATTAGATAACCTTAATATAAATGTTGACATACCTATGCAATTGTGCTATGATAACAATTCAGCCATGAACATTGCTCACGACCAAGTACAACATTATAGGACAAAAAATATTGGAATTGATAAGCACTTCATCAACAAAGATAATCTTGACAGAGGTATGATGGTGACAACCCATGTCCCTATAGGGCTAGACTGTAGTTAGAAAACATCTTTGCTATAGGACTCTGATAGGATATAATATGGTAGGTTATAATGGGTAATAGGTGCAGGACAGAGAAAACAATTTAGGAATTAATTGTTGTTGGGTAGTTAGAAGAAGGCTGCCTTTATAAGAAGGCAAGGGGGGTCTGGTAGAGGGGAGTTTTTGATATTAGTTGTATTGACAGGAGCTTGTTCTTGTGGAGGGAGAGTGCTCCCTTGAGAGTTGGGTGCTGTATATTTGTATTCTTGTTCATCAGAATAATATTCAGTACTGTTGTTGTCTAGTATTGTATGTGGGTGTGTGCTGTTTTGATAGAAAGATATACTTCTTGACCAGAGAAGTCTATCAATTTGGTCTAACCTCCTGGATATCCTTAGGAGAGGAGTGACGGATCAAGAGGGGATCAAGAAGGGATCAAGAAGGGATCAAGAAAAGGATGAAGCATGGAAGGAAGAGACAATACCTTGGAGAGGAGGGCCAACGAATAGAAAATGGGGATGGAAAAATGGAGAAGAGATATCCAAGAATTAAAAGAAATGTTGCAGGAAATCAAGATTCACATAAAGGGCTCAGAAAGAAGTGAGAAAGCGATCATGGAAGGAAAGAAAGATGGTTCAGAGGAAGAGCTGGAGGAAGACAGGGCAAAGGGCAGCGGAAGTGGAGGAAGCAGGTAGAATTGCCTACTTTTGAGGGGATTGATCCAGAGGGATGGATATCCAAAGCAGAGAAATTTTTTAAGATCCAAAACGTGGCAGCAAGGGAAAAATTAAGATTGGCCTACATTAGCATGGGGGTAGGCGCAAGCTATTGGCTCAGGGTCTGGAAAAATAAAACCAAGAACCCTTCTTGGAAAGAGTTGAAAAAGGCATTGATACGGAGGTTCGGAGGAAGAGATAGAGGTTATGTTTTTGAGAAGTTAGCCCAAACTGCAGAAGTCACAGAAGTTGCTGCTGAGAAAGTTGCAGGAGTTGCTGCTGTAAGGGTGGATGACGTGACAAATGTTGGTAGGGAAAATACATCAGGTTAAGACCATGATGAGAAGGTTGTTACTCTTGCTTCTCCTAGTAAAGTTGCTAAAGCTGTTGTTTCTGGGAAGGAAAGAGAAGGAAATATTAGTGCATAAGACAAAAATTGTGATGGAGACATTGTTGGTATTGCTGTCCAGGAAGTGGCAAAAGTTGTTGTTTCTAGGGGAGATAGTGGGGTAGGTTGTGAGGTGTATGTCACAACAGTGAAGAAGGGTGAAGACAGAGGAAAGAAAAAAGAATATGGTGGGAACATGGTGACTATTATGGTTGGAAATAAAGTAGAAGATGCAGGTGTTTTGAGTGGGGAAAAGATATGGTTGTCACATACATATAAAACACCAGAAGACCAATGGCGGGGATATTTCTTTGCAGGGCTGCAATTTAACATTTAGAGGAAACAGTTAGCTCAACATGATGAGGATGAAGAAATTGGATGGTCAAATCAACAAGTTCTTTCCTTTTTAGCTTCTAGGATGAACAAATCTGAGCAAGGATAGGGCTTATCCAGTGCTGCTGCTATTAAAATACAAAAAACGTTTTGGGGTTGGAAGAAGAGAAAAGAATTCTTGATCATTCATCAGAAAATAGTTAAAATCCAGGCCCACGTAAGTGGTCACCAGGTCAGAAGGCAGTATAGAACAATCATATATGGTCCATGGGAATTCTGGAAAAGAAGCAACTCTCAAAGGAGTCAACAATTCTTTCATATAAACCACCACCCAAGCCTCCAGACCTGAATTGGAGGGCAGCAGCCAGTGGGTTCCCTTCCTATGATGAAGATGAGCCATGGGAAGCATTACCGCACTAACCCTGAGGACAAGGTTGTTTTGCAGCAGGGTGTAATGATAGGATATAATATGGTAGGTTATAATCTGTAATAGGAGCAGGACAGAGAAAACAATTTAGGAATTAATTGTTGTTGGGTAGTTAGAAGTGGGCTGCCTTTATAAGAAGACAAGGGGGGTCTGGTAGAGGGGAGTTTTTGATATTGGTTGTATTGACGGGAGCTTGTTCCTGTAGAGGGAGAGTGCTCCCTTGAGAGTTGGGTGCTGTACATTTGTATTCTTGTTCATCAGAATAATATTCAGTACTGTTGTTGTCCAGTATTCTCTGTGGGTGTGTGCTGTTTTGATAGAAAGATAGACTTCTTGACCAAAGAAGTCTATCAAACTCGCCCAGGCAGATTTTAATATCGTGTAGATAAGTCTGAAATTATCTATATTCATTTATCAACTTTAGGGGGAGTGTGGTAAATACGGGATCAGTAGGATAAAAATATTCTAATATCTCTGTATAATAATATGAAAAAATATTCCTAGAATCTGCACATTCATTCCAACAAATTTTATTTCTTTTTTTAAGAAAATGTGATTGTTGCATATAGAGTTGAGAATGTAACTAGCTGGATTGTATTAATAAAATATTTTTTCATTCCCTCCTACTATTCAAGTGTTTTTGAAAATTTCCTTACATGATCCAAACATGGTTTCAAGTCGACATTCAAGTCCTTAGAACTAACAATGGTAAGGAGTACCTCCATAATGCTCTCTGTTAGAGATATAAATGTAAACATTCAGTTACTCAGCTGGAAGTTAGTAAGTTATTTGTTTTTCTGTCTGGGGATAAAGAAACCAGATCTCACGTGTTATGAATTAAAGAACCATACTCCTGTTTCATAGTTGGAACCCAATTTGGATTATTCATTGCCTTTTAACACTACAAGGCTGATTAAAAACACAGAAGGATGAATTCTAGGATTATGAAGACTGGATTTAGATCGTGTTTGCATAGAGTAACTCTTAGGAGGCTTAGGTAGAGACTTAGATTCTGATTCATTAGGTAGGGTATCAAAATTTTAGGTGAGAGAAAACAGAGGTTAGCAGGAAGAGAATGGATTATAATTTTATTGAATGAGAAAGAAGATACAAGCTGAGCATATATAGGCTCAACAAGAGGCTGCAACAGTAACTAACTAATCATAGCACTAAAATAGATATCTAACTAGCATCCAGTTAAATAACTGAATGTTTATATTTATATCTCTAATGGTCTCAAAGATAAAGAACTAACAGTCCACTCAAGGAAAAAGAAAACCAAAACTGAGGCAGAAATGTGCACCCTTCTGAGGCAAAACCTAGATTCTGATTAATATTCAGAACCTAAAAATATTCACTAGGTAACACATTTTCTTGGTTCTCCTTCAAATTTAGTAGATGTTATTTCCAATGTTGATGAATTGGACATATTGATGAGTTCATAAATGGAAATCAATAAAATGAGCAAGAGTAAGCAATTCCAAGAAAAATAACATGACAAAATACTCTTACTCCCAAAAATAATTTTTATTTTTTTATTTATTTTTATTTCTGATTTTTTATATATTGGGTTCGTAATTAAGAGATGCTTTTATTTTATTTTCTTGGTGTAATTAGTAGTTTGTATAATATATGTTTAGTGGGCTAATCCAAGCAAGTGCAAAATTTCGGCCAAAGAAGAGAGGGGTGTACTTGGAGGTTCATGGGTGTAAAGAGAAGGCAAGGAAACCCTGACTACTTGGAGCAATAATGACTACTTGGATCAAAGAAAGAATAACTCAAGCATCACACATACCTCTAATTTTCGGTGCAATCAAAGGGGAATTTGAATTTCTAAAATTCAAATTTCCCTCCATACATTTTCCTCCAAGGATTATTAGTTTAGGATTTGCACATACATTTAGATTTGATTTGAAAGATAGCTTCTCCTATAAGTACCCATGTTTCTTCTCTTGTAAAACACTTTTATATTGAATTGAGAGAGAATTCTCGGCAATGAGCGCAAAGGAAGTTCTTTGAGCTTATCCTGATTCTTAGGAGTCAAGTGGTGATTCTTCACATGGAGCTGGTCTTGCAGAAGCATGAAGTCCTTTTCCTCTTCTACAAGTGGTGCTCCATTCTCCATCTCTTAAGTGTTCTCATCTTTTCTTTGTTTTCTCATTTCCATTTCCACCATTATCTTGTTCATTTTTGTCGTGTTGAAACTCTTTTGTTCTTGCTCTACTCATAGATGCAAACTTTCACATGAACATAATTCTATGGATTAAATTCGTGTTTAGTGGTGGATATCTTTGAGTTTCTTTGCTTTTCTTAAATCCTTAAACAAGGTTAAAGAAATCAAGTTCTCATGCCATTTCTAGCTAATTCATAAGTAGATTTATATCACTTACATATTGCCTTAAGGAAAGGGGTGAGATCATGGAGCCAACACCCAATTGAAAATCGTGAGTATTTTAAGAGGTTGTCACAAAAATGTAGGGTTTTTTGTCACCACCTTGGATTGCACCTATACAACTATGGAATTATATGTGAAAAATTGGAGTTGAGGAGAGTCCACCCCTGGACAAGGGATAATACCAAAGACTGGTTCAGAGACTTGTCAATCTAACATACACTCATATTGTCATTGGTCAGTCTATTAGCACAGTAAGATGATACATGAATGGCCCAATGAGGAACACATGAGAGGGGTAAACCGGTTCTGACAATACCTTAATAAAGCACTAGGAAGAGGGCTCATATCAAGAACTCGACTACTAATGTAGAAAAATTTTCTGATACAAATTGGGCTGGTTTGGTGACTGACAGAAAGTCAACTAGTGGGTACTGCTCATTTGTTTGGTAGTATGAAATATAGTGGAAAAGATTAGGAGAAATCTCCCTTCTGTTTTTAGAATACACATAGGGTAGTTTATTTATAATGTAAGATGTGGGCTAATGCCCTTAATACAGAATGGGCTGAGCCCAATAAACATAAACACACAACTTAACATCTAACACTCCCCCTCAAGCTGGAGCATATAAATCATATGTTCCAAGCTCGTTACAAAGATAGTCAATTCTAGGTCCTCGTAAGGACTCAGTGAATATGTCTGCCAACTGATTACTTGAGTTAACGAACTCAGTCTTGATATCTCCGAATATGATTTTTTCTCTAATAAAATGACAATCAACTTCAATGTGCTTGGTTCTCTCATGGAAGACAGGGTTAGATCTATTATGAAGAGCAGCTTGATTATCACATATAAGTGTCATGTGAGTGACATCTCCAAATTTCAATTCACTAAGTAATTGTTTAAGCCACACAAGCTCGCAAGTAGCTGATGCCATAACTCTATATTCTGCTTCTGCACTGGACCTTGCCACAACACTTTGCTTCTTACTTTTCCAAGATATCAGGTTGCCACCAATAGAGACACAATATCCAGAAGTAGACCTCCTATCAGAAGGGGAACCAACCCAATCAGCATCTGAATAGCAAACTATTTTTGTATCGTTGTTAGGACCATATAACAAACATTTTCCAGGTGATCCTTTAATATACTTCAGTATGCGAACAACTGCATCCCAATGGTCTTCACATGGGGAGTTTAGGAATTGACTCACCACGCTAACTGCGAAGGAAATGTCAGGATGCGTAACAGTAAGATAGTTTAATTTACCAACTAATCTTCTGTACCGTTCAGGATCTGAGAAAGGCTCTCCTGATTTGGTAGGAGTTTGATGTTAGGATCCATAGGTGTCTCAACAGATTTAGAGTTCATTAACCCTGTTTCCTCCAAGATGTCTAACGCATACTTCCTCTGAGATATGACAATACCAGTATTGGATTGTGCTACTTCAATACCCAAAAAGTACCGGAGTTTGCCAAGATCTTTGGTTTGAAAATGGTGACAAAGGTGTTGTTTCATCTGAGAGATGCCAAGATAATCGCTTCCTGTGAGAACAATGTCATCGACATACACTATTAAGTAGATACATCCAGCACTTGAGTGGCTATAGAACACTGAATGATCCGCTTCACTGCGAGACATACCAAATTGTTGAACAACACAGCTGAATTTACCAAACCAGGCCCGAGGAGACTATTTTAGGCCATATAAGGATTTGCGAAGACGACATACCAATCCAGATGACTCCCGCTGAGCAACAAAGCCGGGCAGTTGCTCCATATAAATTTCTTCATGCAAATCACCATTAAGGAAAGCATTTTTGTCATCAAGTTGGTAAAGAGGCCATTGTCGAAGAGCGGCCATGGCAATGAATAGGCGAACAAAGGTCTGGTGAAGAATGCCATGAGAAGCCATAAAATGTTTAAATGGTTGAGAAAGGCATTCACGGCCATTATCACTGCGTAAAGTTCGAATAGAAACCCCAAACTGTGTTTTTATTTCATTGAAAAATGATTGGAAAATAGAAAAAAACTCAGAACTATTCTTCATAAAAAACAACCAAGTACATCTGGAATAGTCATCAATAAAGGTAACAAAATACTGAAATCCTAAAGTGGACTTAACACAACTAGGTCCCCAAATATCAGAATGAACCAATGAAAAGGGGGACGACGCTCGTTGTGAAACACTACGAGGAAAGAAACTACGAGTATGCTTTCCTAACTGACAAGACTCACACGACAAACTTGATAACTTCGTCAAACTCGGAACAAGTTGCTGTAGTTTGGCAAGACTGGGATGACTTAACTGAGCATGAAGAAGGGATGGTGACTCCATGATTACGCCAACATGTGAAGAAGGGGGAGAAGATATAGGCCATGAGACTCACATCTTGTGCTAATCATGTGTTTCGAACTCCGGTACTGCAAACAAACAAAATCTTTGGTAAATGAAATAACATAATTAATGGAACGAGTTAGATGACTTATGGACAATAAGTTGAAGGGAGACCCAGGGACATAAAGTACATGATCAATGGATATGGACGGAAAAATATGAAAGTACCAATACCATGAGATGAGACTCTAGACCCATCAGCCATTATTACTAAGGGTAAATTATCCGGACATGACAAGGAAGAAAACAAGGACTTGTTACCAGTTATATGATCGGTGGCGCCTGAGTCAGACCAACAAAAGGTGTACCTGTGCGTGCAACAGATGCAGATGTAGTGGAACTAGAGTGCTGACAGTCCTCATACCATCTGAGAAATTCGTTGAAGACTGCAGGGTTGTCTACAGTATTTGATGAAGTAGGATGGTCTGCAGACGGTGATCGGGGAGGTGGATCAGAATTAGCCATTGCTATAGGTCGAGGAGGACGTCCATGAAGCGCATAACATCTATCAATTCTGTGGCCTAGCTTGCCATAGTGGTCACATTTTGGTTGTCCTTTACCTGGCTTGCGAGACCGACTTCTATCATCACGTTGGACAACCATAACTGAGGAATTATCAGTATGAGGAGATGTCTCAATGACTGGTTTGCTCGGAATACGCAAAAGAGCAGAGCAAGTAGAAGTAAAGTTGGGTATGACAGGAGAACCCAAAATTTGATGACGGACATGGGAGGAATCATCAGAGAGTCTGTACAATGCCAACAACATGAAGAACTTTGATCGTTGTTCCAGTTCTTCAGCAGGAGTGGAAGCAGGAGGCAATAGCTCATTAAAATCATGAAGGAGGGCATGAACTTTACCCAATATTCTGCCATGGGACCAGGACTGCGTGAACCAATAACAATGAATAGGTCCTGACAAACACCATAAAGACGTTGGGTGTCATTTGTGTATAATAGCTTTGCTTGTGCCCATACTTCTGAACATGTTTCATATGATCGAAACATTTGTTTCATTGAGGAGTGAATGGTGGACTTTATGACGATGCATAATTGGGCATCAATTTTCATCCAGCGGGAAGTGTCATTTGTGGTAGCCCTAGTCACATTTTTAGTAAGGTGATATACATACCCCTGACTCTTCTATCAAAGTTTGATGCCGAACGCCCATGTTGCATAATTCGTGCCATCTAACTTGTCAATGGACAAGTGTACATTCACATGCTGCCATTAGCACTGCAAAAGGTTTTGTGGATCTTGATAGAATAAAACATGTGGAAATTGATTAGGAGAACGTTGAATTCAGATTTGGAGTTAATACTGATATAATATTGTTGAAAATTAAGGAAAGAAACCAGAATCAAGGTATGTTTTGTATATGGAAATCAATCAAGATTAATACAGTCTGATTTATGCTGTTAATGCTTGATGTAATTAGAATGTCTTCCCTTCTTTAAAGCTACAGCAGTTATATGAATAATTATTTTCCTGATTTTTAGGCCAAATTAGTGCAGAGAATTATACCTCACCATTGAACCAGTTCTGTATCAGTGAAATATATTCTCTTCTCCACATTATTGTTATTTTGCAATGAATTCTTTCACACACTTAATATGTAAGATGGTGTATTAGTATATCTATATTGTCAGACATGCAATATATGTATGTTTATTTTACTTTATAAGAGTTCATTTTATACATTCCATTAAGATTATTTAATTCCTATGTTCAGGTAAAACAGCTAATAGAGAACATAATCAGGAGCGAAAGGAGTGAAACCTCAATTCTTGTAAGATTCACTTGACTCTACATGTATTTCTTTTCCGTATAATTGTTTCTTTCTGTGTTGATTTTGTAACAAATCAAACAGGAAGTGAATAATGTAGATGGCAGGTGGTGCATAAAAGTTGATTCTAGACAAAAGACAAGTTTTAAGGGTCTATTATTGTCCAGGTGCACAAAATTTTATCAACATAACTTTGATCATTTATTGTTCATGAAATAGTGTTTGTCAATAAAGCTAGTATGTACTCGTAAATTCCATTCCTTAAGATAGTATTTGTTGGCAGTGGATCGGGAATTGGAAGTACTATAGAGCCACTTTCTGTTGTGCCTTTAAATGATGAGTTGCAGCGAGCAAGAAGTTCGGTGGAAAAGGCTGAAGCAGATGTGCTTTTGACATTAACCAAAAAGGTTATGAATGTCATTATAAAGATTTTAATGGTCACGTTCTTTTTTTCTCATATGATGTCTCCTTAATTTGTGTACAGATGCAGTTGGACGTTGATGATATTGAAAAGATATTGAACAGTTTGGTTCAACTAGATGTGGTAAATACCTAGTGATGTTTTTAAAGTGAAGTGGATCACCACTTTTCATTTTCTCTCTTTATAGTACACCATATGTTAGAAATATGATTTGATTAAATTAAATAGGGAGATATGATATAATTTGATGGGAAATATCTTACCACATATTTTCCATTATTAGATATTGATTTTTGTTTATTATTATTGTACTTAATTATAAATAAGAAAACTCGTGTATAAACAACACAAGGAATTTGTTGGAAGTTCCACATCGACTAGAAATAAGGCCAAATTATAATATATAAGTGAGGTGCAAACCTTACCCTACAAGCCGGTTTTGTGGGGTTGAGTTAGGCTTAAAGTCCACTTCTAACATGGTATCAGAGTCATCATTAAAAAGCCTATCCTAGCGATATTGTTGGGCATATTGTTCCACCCGCTATCGGACCACCCATTAATGTCTAAGTCCCACGCTTGAGATGTATATACCTCGGCGTGAGGGGGGGGAGGGGTGTTGGATGTCCCACATCGACTAGAGATAAGGCCAATTAAGTGTATATAAGTGGGTGCAAACCTCACCCTATAAGCTGGTTTTGTGGGGTTGAGTTAGGCTTAAAAGCCCACTTTCTAATATGTTGGACGTCCCACATCAACTAGAGATAAGGCCAATTAAGTGTATATAAGTGGGTGCAAACCTCACCCTACAAGCCGGTTTTGTGGGGTTGAGTTAGGCTTCCATCCGTTGTTGGACCGCTATTGGACCACCCAATTTCTACTATCACGCACGAGATGTCTATACCTCGGCGTGAAGGGGGTGTGTTGGAAGTTCCACATCGACTAGAGATAAGGCCAAATATAATATATAAGTGAGGTGCAAACCTCACCCTACAAGCCGGTTTTGTGGGGTTGAGTTAGGCTTAAAGTCCACTTCTAATAGAATTCAATATATTTCCTATTGGTTTGTTTCTTCTTGCTGGAAGTCCCCACATTGATTAAAAATAAGGCAGATTCACAGTTATAAATGAGTGTAAATCTCATCTTACATGTTGGTTTTGTGAGGCTGAGTTAGACTTAAAATCCACTTCTTAACATGGTCCCATAAGCCAAGGTCCCAGGATCAGAATTTAAATCTGATACCATGTTAAGAAGTAGACTTTAAGCCTAAGTTAATGTCTAGTCACCCATTAATATCTAGTTTTATGCACGAGATGTATATTCCTCAGTGTGAGGGGGGTGTATTGGAAGTCCCACATCGACTAGAGATAAGGCAGATTTACAATATATAAGTGAGTGCAAACCTCACTTTATAAGCCGATTATAAGATTGAGTTAGGTGACATTGCATTAGAGCAATACCATCTTCCTTTGCTTCATTTGTTACTAATCCTTTCAACATAATATCAAAAGCCTAAAGTGAAAGGAACTAAAATCCGAGTTTTCCCTATGGGTCCAACACTCATGAGTAAATTTTTAGAAATTGTGTATGTTTTCCAGTTTCTGTTTTTTTCCCTACCATCACTATTCATACTAGATACACTATTCACCGCCACCAGCTCTAGGATCCAATTTCCTATGAAACTAACTATGTACATAGACAAACACAACACAACCAAAAACAATACTTACGAGACTAGACAACATCTATGCAATTTTTTAAGCTTCAATTTTTTATACTAGGCTTAGTTTCCACATATGCTTTTAGGATTCCATGATATTTTGCAACAAAAAGAGTGTGCTGTTTGACATCAAAAACTTAATTTCTAACACATAACAAGTAGAGATATCTTCTCTCCCAAAGTAAGTATTTCCAAGGTCCTCCCAAATTTCTTGAACGCTGAAGTCAAACATTTAGTTTCAATTGATCTATGTAGTCATGAATCCACATACCAATTTTATGATGTAACTCATCATTGTACCAAATGTGAAAATTTGGATTATCCTACAATACAACCTCCCCTTCAATATGGTTAGGCTTCCCTATTTCCTTCAATGGGTGTTGTATTATGTTGTAATTAGAGGAAACATCAATAGGATCTTCTTAATTAGAGAAAATCTCTATAGAATCTTCCTAATTAGAGAAAATAGGTGTATGATCTTCTACATTATTTTTTAGTATATTGTTTCCTTATTTCCCTTTTTTAGAATATTAGATTGCTACAAATAGAGGTAAAGATAATGTAATTGACATGAATGAAAATAATAAAATCATTCTCTTTTTCAAGTTATTATTAGGATTTGGTTATCTTTAGGCAAGTGCCGAAGGTCGACACATCTTAACAAAGAAATTATAGTGGATGAGGATCTGGTTGTCGTGCCAATTTTTTTTTCTATTACAAAATAGATAAAAGGCAACAAATAAAAAAATAGGTAATGTGAGGAGTGCTAATTTGAAATTGTAGTGGATGAGGAGTGCTAAAACTGAGGCAAAATGTCTAAACAGGGGTAGATTTGGAAATGCAACCTTAGGACAGCCTCGGTGATCCAAGAAACTGCAAGAATGGCAGCTGGATGTGTCGAGAAGCAGTGGCATTGGGCACAACAAGAAATGTGTGCACATGCATGGCTCCTCCAATGCAGCGTGAATTAGTTATTGTTAGGATATAAGGAGAAAGGGGAGATAGTTAAGATAATTGGAATAAATTAATGAGTTAGTTATTTAGTTAGAGGGATTAGTTTGATGCAAACGCAGGAAGAAGGATGGGAAAGATTTGAGATTTGTTGTTATTATAAATTGAGCATTGGCTCTTTGTGAAGGAGGAACCCCTGGAGGAGAGTTCCTCTCCAATTCATTGTTCTTCTCATCTTATTAAATAAAAGAACCATTTTTTCTTTCTTATTTCAATTCATGTATTCTAACAAAATCACTGAAGTTGATAAGCAATTGATTCAGCCAGTATAAGATTTGGCAGGTAAATGCATATGTTGCTTTTGAACAAATTTTGTGTTTGTTCTGATCACTTTTTATTGCATCTGACATTAAGAGGTCCAATGGAATTGTCTATACTTATGATTGCCCTTAAAATTATCTTTTGACATCATATAAAATATAAACCACAATAATAGTGTTAGTGTAAGTGTAAACTTAGGATTTAGTGCCCCCATGGCTACCCCACTTAATTGCTTACAAACTAAAGAGCTTGCTTTGGTAGGTATATTTGATGACATGATAATCTTTCTGATTGTGCGAAAAGATAGTCAGTAATGTGGATCCTATTATGCAGATTAATGCTCGTGCTACTTATGGACTTTCATTTGGAGGGTCACGTCCCCATATATTTTTGCCAGACAGGAGTGGCTCTTCTACTACAGATGCCTTTTCAAGAAGGAATGAAAATTCCTATGGACCATTGCCCAAAAAAAGGGAATGGAAGTTGTATCTTTTAAAAGCTTATCATCCTCTTTTGCTCCATAGGCATAGGGAGAATTTGCGGAAGACCAAAAAGGACGTCAATCTTGCTACTTCAGTTAAGTCAAAGATGCCACATGTTGAGTTTAAAGAAAAGGGGGTGGGGGACTTGAGAGGAGATAAACACTACATACTAATTTATACTCTCTTGATAGACTTAGTGAAGACTACTATCTCCCTAGGATTATATGTGATGCAACTAACGCCTATGAACACTAAACGTGTTTAAACATGTGATACATGAAACATATATTTCGTTAGTGCTTTATTGGGGGATGCATTTAAGAAAATGTATTTTGAAAAACAGAAAACCACTGTTTTGTTCATATTAATTTGTGTCCCCTTTTTTTTCGTTTTATTGGTGAATGGATGGGAGAGTGGTTTCTATTCCTTGGTCGAAAATCTTTGATGAAAAGGCATTCGTGTTGATTGTCTGTAATACTGCATGCTTTTCGATCTAGGTAGGCTTAATAAACAAGGTCTCCTGATTGTTGCTTATATTGATCAATTACTTCCATTTACCTCTTATTTTCTTCCCATGAGAAAATTTCAAGACAAAATTGGACAAAAAGAATACATCATAAAGAGGAGAAATGTAACTTGGGGTTTTAGGAAATTGCCTTAGGGTTCTTCCACTGAAACCAATGTATATCATATTTTATTTTATTTTTCTGGATATTTGATATGCTGTTTGAAACTTTGAATGTTTTTATTTTATGTACTTATCATGCATTTGGTGATTACTCATGATAAAGTACTTCTGCTAGTCAGGATGGCACAGACAATGCCCTACCAGTAGCAGTTGATTTTTTGGTGTCTAAGAAAACTCGTGTTATAGTTATAACTGGTCCTAATACTGGTGGTAAAACCATATGTTTGAAGACTGTAGGATTGGCTGCTATGATGGCAAAATCAGGTATGTTCATTTAATTTAAATTATTGAGAGCCTATTGATATTTAACCTTTGGTTTCTTGACATGGTTTGGTTTTCTTTGTTGGACATTGTTAAATATAATGAAAATTATATATTGGAATTAATCCCTTGTGTTAAATACACACATAGGGTTCTCTATTTATGATAGAAGAAATATGGGCTAAGCCCATACAAAGGAATATGTAAGAATAAAAATAAAATAAAATAAGAACAATGTTTCCCTAATAAACATATAGGGACTATGTTTCCCTAATTAACATAAACACAATATAAACTAAATATAATATCTCTAACACTCCCCCTCAAGCTGGAGCATACAGATTGTATGTACCAAGCTTGTTACTAATATAATCCATATAGACTTAAAATATCTTCTTCTACACTCGAGAGATACCAAATTGCTAATGATTTGCAAGACGACATAGAAGACAAAATACCAACCCAGAAGACTCCCCCTGAGCAACAAATCTGGGAGGTTGCTCCATGTAAATCTCTTCTTGCAAATCGCCCTTGAAGAATGCCACCAGTGGATAAAGAGGTAATTGTTGGAGAGCCACCACGGCTATAAATAAACTAACAACAAACCATCTTTTCCATGAAAAAAACATATATGGACGGGTCAAACGCAATGGTGAAAAGAGAGGTCAGAAGAGACAGCAGCGGAAGAAGCCATGGATAAACAGGAGAGAGAAACTGGCCGAGACGATCGCCAGCGACATTGGCAGGTGACGGTGGTCGGAGATGGTGACCTGAGACGGTGGCCGGAGACAGTGGCCGGAGACGGTGACCGGAGACGGCGCCGGTGGCCGGCGCCGGCGGACGGCCGATGACGGTGGCGGCTAGTGGCGAGCGGCAACGGGCAGTGGCGAATAGCAACACTGGACAAATGCGAGACATAAACTAGAGATTGCCTATTGAAGTATAAAGGCACAGGTTGAAAAAGAAACTTTTAGGGGGGGCCGCCGGTGGCGGCGGCCACCGGCGGCAACAAAGACAAAATAGAAAAGGATCAGAAAACCTGCTATGATACCATATTAAATATAATGAAAATTATATATTGGAATTAATCCCTTGTGTTAAATACACACATAGGGTTCTCTATTTATGATAGAAGAAATATGGGCTAAGCCCAAATACAAAGGAATATGTAAGAATAAAAATAAAATAAAATAAGAACAATGTTTCCCTAATAAACATATAGGGACTATGTTTCCCTAATTAACATAAACACAATATAAACTAAATATAATATCTCTAACAGACATGAATATCCTATGACATCTTCCTCAAACCTGGACATGATAATTTGGAGGGGGAGTGAATCATTTGATTTGTGATCTAATTTCAATTAATTCACTGTCTTCTCATCCATGAAATATACATCATACTAACAACCTCTTATATTTTAAAAGGAATAAGTTAACTAGTTGTGTACTAGGTGTATTTCAAGAAATTTGTAGTTAGAGCTTGCTAACATATTGCTTCTAAAAGAATAAGTGTATGCTAGCAAACTCTATACGCCCACCTGGTTTTTAGGAGTATTCTTGATATAAACTCATGACCTACTATTCACCAAAGCAACTTTACCATTGCAATAGGAAGCAGATGCTAACAAAGATGTTGTTGAGTTTAATGTTCGCAACATGGGAATGGCTAATATTTATTCCCAAGGTTGAGGGGGAGTATTAGAAATCAACCCCTAATAAATTATAGGAGAATCTCTATTGTAGTTCTTGAGAAAGAGAGAAAAGAAACAGAAAAAGGTTGTCTTTCAACTCATCTCAGTCTCAGATCTAGTCGTCAGTGTCTCAAAATTGGACTACCTACGGAGGGTTCTGATCGGTGGAAAGTTCTGACTAACAAGAAGTTGAGTGAAGTGTCACCAAGTAAAAAGTTGTCAGGACATCACCTCTTAGAGACAAGGCTCTAATAGGAAGTTCGGTATTTTGTGGTACTTAAGTCTCACATTGAGTAGTATGAAATGTTTGGTAAAATATTTAAGTGTTTGGTTATTCATGAATACTCTATGTAGGATTAATTAGTGAAATCATATATTTGAATCAAATAAGTGTTCTGCTTGTGCTGTTTAAATATTTGAATTTTATGCTCAGAATCTGCAATGTTGCAGGTCTCTATGTTCTTGCTTCAGAATCTGCGAAAATTCCTTGGTTTGATTCTGTTTTTGCTGACATTGGTGATGAGCAGTCCTTATCACAATCTTTGTCTACGTTCTCTGGCCATTTAAAGCAGATAAGTGTAAGTAATAATGTTTTAATTGTGTATAACTTAAATGCTGAAGACCCTTTCGTTTTGTTATTCAATTTCTGTTATTGCTTATATATTTCATACCTCTATGCATAATAACAGAGTTATGATTAAATTGATTGACTTAAAAACATTTCAGTTTAGTGTTATCAGTAAATTTTGAATGTTGATATTTTCAGGTTATGGTAACGAGTGACAATTTTCCTATATTATTTTCAAAATTTAAAAGAAAATCTTATTTTGCCTTCTAATTTTATCTTGCAGCATATTAAATTACAGGCAACGAGCCAATCGCTAGTGCTACTTGATGAGGCATGTATTTTTTGAGTTTAATTAACAGTTTGAACTGGTAATGTCATATAAGTATGTGATGGATAGTACTTTGTTTGCAATTGTTAGGTTGGTGCAGGAACAAACCCTCTTGAAGGAGCAGCGCTAGGAATGTCATTGTTGGAATCTTTTGCTCATGATGGTTGTTTGTTAACTATGGCAACGACTCATCATGGTGAATTGAAAACACTAAAATACAGGTAGTCATTACAAATGAGAACAGCTTTAAAATATTGATTTTGGATATACTACATAGAATATTCTTCACCTGTAAAATAGAGAAAGATAAACAAAGAAATAGAATCAAAATTATTGGAAACAAATTTTAGTCTAATTGGGATGTACCCATCTTTTCAAGGGTGCAAATACCTAAATTTGTTTCATTGCCATTGCAACTTTACCCAACCAACAAGAAATTTCACATCACTAAAGCAATTAAGGTCAATAATAATGAAATTCTTTTATTGTTTTTAAATGATTGGCACCATTATAATACTACTATTGTTGAAAATAAAGAATTATTTTATTGATAATCATCACACCAATTACATTCCCATAATCTCTATCTAGAATAATCAAAACCTTTAATAAAGGAAATAAAAATGTGCTGAATTGAATATGAAGATTTTTTAAGATATGTTTTCCTAATTACTATGGTGATTTTAAAAATATTTTCTCTCCTAATAGTCTTCTAGTTACAACAATATCCTTCAAGTTGGTAGATGAATATTAATCATTTCCAACTTGCCTAAAAGATCCTAGAATTTGCTCAGAAGAAGCCCTTTACTAAAAATGTTTGTTATTTGCAATCTACAGGAACATTATTTGTAACTACTAGGCCCCTGTCAAGATTATCTTTGATGAAATGTCTATCAATTTCAATATATTTGGTCCTATCATATTGAACTGAACTATAGACAATGTCATGGTTGACTTGTTATTCATAATAAAATTACATAGGATGTCAATCCTTATTTTAAGGTAATCAAATATGATCTTCATCTGAAATCTTTCACACAAACCTTGAGCAAGGGCTTGAAGTTTAGCTTTTGCATTAGAACAATATACTTTATCTTGCATTGGAAGATGAATCCCTTATTTTGAATACGCAACCTATATTCCAAGGAAATATTTAGATTTTCCTAGGTCTTTCATATCAAATTAGGCTGCCAATTTCTCCTTTAAAGCCAGTTTCTATGTTTCATTATCTTTTGCAATTATCATGTCATCAACATAGACCAATAGTAGTGTAAGTTTACCTATAATGGAGTGCTTTGTGAATACAGTATGAACTCCTTGGTTTTGTTTATATCATAAGGAAACCATTGTTTTTTGTGAATCTCCCAAATCGTGCTCTTGGAGTTGTTCAAGATCATGTAAGGCATTGTTTAGGAGGCACACTTTATTCCTTCCATTGTAAGCTTCAGATTTGGGAGAGATTCCCTAGTCTTTTATGATGAAGTCATATTTGGGAATTTTCCCATGTTTTTTATGTTCCTTGTTGGCTTATGACATATATTTTGTTTCGAACCTTGGATTCCAACAGATATAACACACTTTATGTAATGCACTCTGCTTCTTAGCAATTAGAATGGTCTTCCTCATGGCAAGTTCTTGATATACTCAATAAGAGAAAAAAGTTATTCAATAATTCAAATCTTTTGTAAGCTTTTTTGTGTAGAGATAAGACTATTGCTCGGGTGTGGGATATATAAAACATCCTTTAATACAATAGACGATTCTAAAGTTATATTCTTGGATCCATATATACATACACTATCACCATTTGTAACTATAATAAGTTGTTATCTAGTCATTTTGACATATTATACGTACACTATCACCATTTTGACTATAATAAGTTGTGATTAGTTGTTCTTAAATCAAGAATCCAAACACCCTAAATCAAAGGGTCAATAGTATTGAATATAATCTTACCTTTCATGAGTAGGGTATATGATATAAAGGACTTAGTCATTGATTCAACATTTTTTTCTCGAGTGGTTAATTTCCTCTTTAGAAGCTTTTGTACCAAACATTGAAAAATACAAGACAAAGAGATAATAAAAATTCAACCCTTATCGATTTGATTACTAACAAAAAAAAATTGTTTTTCAAAAGATTCAAATTAGGATCAAAAAGATGTCACCACCCCCTTGGTGTTCAAGAAGTCACAATTGCCTTATCTATGGCGGCGGTGAGTGAGGCACACCACTAACCTTAAAAATTGTTAGAAGTGGAATTTAAACCTAACTGAACCCTATAAAACCGGCTTGTAAGGTGAGGTTTATTCCCACTTATATACTATAAACTTGCTTTATCTCTAGTCGATATAGGATATTCAACACACCTCGTCATACCGAGGTATATACATCTTGAGTGTGAGACTAGACATTAATGGTTAGTCCGATAGCGGCCTGAGAGTGGGTGGTATTATAGGTCCAACAAACAACAAATCCCACTAGGATAAGCTCAAACTCATGACTCTGATACCATGAAGTGAACTTGAAGCCTAACTGAACCCAACAAAACTAGCATATAAGGTAAGGTTTGCACCCATTTATATACTATAAACTTGCCTTATCTCTAGTCGATGTGGGATCTCCAACAACATTGATGGTGAACAACGGCAATGATGGTTGTTAACAAGGGAGAGGAAACAAAGCTCCCAAGATTGAGAGCTCTAATACCAACTTGAGTTTTGTAAGAAAGTAAAGAATTATTCTATTGATAACCATAACAATAATTACACTCTCACCATCTCTATTTGTAATAAACAAAACCTTTAAAAAAGGAAATAAAAATATATTAAAATGAATAATAAGAATATTCTAAAGTTTTTTTTTCCTAAGTTCTATGAAGACATTGAGAATATTTTTTAAACTAATGATCTGCTAATTACAGGAATAATTCACTGATAATTCTGAACTTCTATACAAATGGAACAGATTTAATTTAAATCCATTGTTCGGATGTTTGTTTTCTATGCATCTTTTCTTCAATGCATTTAAAATATATGATCCTTTTACTTGTATTCTCATGAAAAGTACAAAATCGTGATCTCTAGTTCTGCTTTGACATTTGACTTTTATTCATGAGCAGTGATGAAGCCTTTGAAAATGCATGTATGGAGTTTGATGAAGTGAATTTGAAGCCAACTTACAAGATTCTGTGGGGTGTTCCAGGTAAGCACTCTTTGACTCATGCATAATCACATTTGTTTATGCCTTTCACTTGTTTTCTAATATCCTGTTGTATGTTTGGATTCATCTCCTTTGAGTGTATTTTTGTGTTATGATCCTCTGTCAGAAAAGAAAAGAATTGGACCAAACATACACCGAATATTCCTTGTATTATTCTCCAGTATGCCACAAACTCTGTCAGAACAAAAGGATATGCTATGTTTGGATTGATCTCCTTTGTGTGTATGTTTGTGTTACTTTTCCCTTTTTTTTCTTCTAACTCTCTAGAAAGGAATGTCTTCCAACATCTCATCAACCTCCAGAATAGATTCTCCCTTTTCTTACAACATTGTTTGTATTGAGAAGATGGACAGCTCTAACTATTCCAGTTGGGTATTCGACACCAGGTTATGGTTAAGTGGGTTGAGCTACAAATCTCATCTTACTATCACTACTGAATTCATTCCTACATAAAATCGTGAATTGCTTTTGTTGCGTGGAGCATGAGTTGCTTTTGCATTCAACAACCCCACTTTGTTGGGGGTATAAGGACAAGATGTTTATGAACACTATAAAGGTCTTAGCAGACAAATACTCATGTACATTACCACTTTGTTGATTTCATTAAAAAATGATTGATAAGTAGAAAATAATTTTGAACGATCTTTTATTAAATATAATCACATGCAACGGAAAAATCATCTATAGAAGTAACAATATCTTGACCTTAATATAGAATCAATCTAATAAATTCCAATATCCACCGTTACTATATTTAGAAGATTCTAGCAGGATGAAATAAAGCATGAAGTGGTCATCAATTAAAACATGAGTGGTTCTTACAGTTCAGAATGACTTACATCTGGTTCAGAGATTCAACTGATGGTTTCTAGACTAAAGTTTTAATTGATTACGAATCAAATGATGACCACTTCGTAATACTCAGGATGGTTTGCACCAAGTACAGCACTTCAATGGTCAGTTTACTAATAATTTGGAAGGCTGGACCCTACCAGCGGATGGACCAGTTTCTGGTTTAACCAATTCATTCGGTTCTTTAGCTATGTTTACAGTATATTACGGGAGAAGCATTGTTTTAAATTTTATGTTCTAAACAGGAAATTGCATATTTCATGGACCATTTGAAATGTGGTCAGATGTAGTAGACGCTTAATGTGTATAACTCGAAAAGAGATTTTCATTGTAGGGCGCTCAAATGCAATAAATATAGCTGAGAGGTTGGGACTGCCATCTGTTGTTGTAGATACTGCTCGTAACTTATATGGTTCTGCTAGTGCAGAGATAGATGAGGTATGAGTACTCTGAGATATATCTTAATTATATTTATTATTTGGTAATGATTGTGTATGATATTCTAAGAACGTGATGTTTATTTATATTATTGTTTTAAATTCAAGTAATGAATTGCCTCCATATATTTACCACATTATTAATTCTAATTTTTTACCAGGAAATTTCTCAATTTTTAAGACATTCAAATATATTGAATTTGAATTAATCTCACTTCAAATTGTTTCATTTTTAAAATGTTTTGTTTGCATAACGCAATTCAATTTCATGAATATTAATTCTCTTGTTTGAATAGAGTATTTCAAGTACCACCAAATACAAAAAATTATTTAAACATCAAATAATTGTTAAAAATTAAAATATATCAAAATTGATTATCTTTTGCAGTCAATTTTGGTTGATGTTATTTTTCGGTCAAACTTCATCAAGATTTATTTGTCAATATTGTTTTCAGTTTATGTCGAATACTATTTAGGCTGACATTAGTCAAAACTATTTTTACAAAGTTGATGGTTGGGGTTTTTTATCAACTTTTTTTATCAACGTTGACTGAAAAATTTCTCCAATCAACATTGGTAAAAAGGCAATCCTAATTAATGTTTGCTGAAAGTTTTCTAGTTAACATTAGGAAAAAAAAAATAACAAATTATTGATAGAAAAATAACATCTTTGTTGTTAAAAAAATCACTGCAAACATCAACAAAAAAAATAATCACAATAGACATATGTTAAGAAGTAGACTTTTTCTTGATTAATATTAGCCAATAACATATGTTAAGAAGTGAACTTTAAGCCTAATTTAACCGTATAAAATCGGCTTGTAAAGTGAGGTTTACAACACACACCCCTCATGTCAAGATATATACATCTCAAGCGTGGGACTAGACATTAATGGATGGTCGGCGGCTCGATAGAGGTGAAACAATAGACCCAACAAACAACATATTTGCTAAGATAGGCTTTAACTCATAGTTCTGATGTCATGTTAAAAAGTGGACTTTAAGACTAACTTAATTTTACAAAACTGGTTTGTAAGGTGAGTTTTACATCCAGATATATATTATGAAATCACCTTATCTGTAGCCAAGATAGGATTTCTTACCTAGACAACGTATTTTACCATAAAGCATTTCAAATTCTTTAAAAAAATGAATTACCCTATTAAATTCCCTATTCAAACACACTATTAATGTATTGCAAATATTATAGTTGTTCTAACATAGTTTATTTTTCATGTAGGTAATAACTGATATGGAAAGGTTGAAACAAAATTACCAAGAGCTGATGGATGAAGCGCGGAATTATCTGATGTGAGACTCTTTGCTTTAAAAAAGATTAAATTCATTGCATGCTTTATCCCTGTATTAGTATTTCATGCAATATTTAAAAGAGAGGTCATTTCCTGATTATAACATGGGCACTTATTTCTCCATCTAACAATGGAGTAAGCTCATTCAGTTGTTAATGCATTCAAGGAAAAATGGATCATGCAATCATATTTACATCTTGCTTTAGTTGTCGACTATTCTTTTTTCTTTAGTTATTATCAGAATTTTCAATACTTGTAATAAGGCTTCCATCTCTCTGTTTAAATAATTTGAGAGAATTTGTTAGACTGATCACCTGTAGATTTTGTTAACCTGGGTTCTCTTCTATGCAATGGATGGAAATGTTGGTTAACGCTGAAGGATTCATTTATTTGAGCATTGAACCAACCATATATTTAGTAACAGTTATTGTTAGTAATTAGTAATATATGCACGAGTCTGTGCTATATATTAGTATTACTATCCATTCAAAAAAAATTATTACGGAAATATAATCCTAGTAAACTTATTCAGATTCTTTAGTAGGGTCTAATCAGATTGCAAAAATGAGGAAAGTGAGGCTATCATCTTCCCATTACTTGTATTATGACTAATTGTGCACAAACAATTTAAAATCGACTTAATTTTCTTTACTGTTTCATTTCATGCCACTGGGTATGCAGTTCTTTGCCTTAGCTTATGATAATTAATTCTTGAAAATAATTATTAACATAATCATGAACAAGATCCATCATAAGTTGTTCCTGATAATTATTAACAAGACCCATCTTTTACGTTGGACTTGGAGGATATGTAAGTTTTTAATTGGGAATTTTTTTAGTTTTTTCTTTTTGTTTGTAATTGTAGGCACTCCAGAGGACTTTACAATAGTCTATTGAACACCAGAAGGAAGATTATGAAACATAGTACTGATATACGATCAAAGAAGATGAGAGATGTATCCGAGGCTGCGGCAATGGCAAGATCCATCCTTCACAAGAAAGTGAGGGAGTTGGATGTATCAGCTAAGCAACCTCCACAGAACATTAAAACTATTAGTAGCTCTCATTTATCAGCAACCAACAAAAGCCAAACTGCAGCAAATAACAGAGAATCTGCTGTTGCTGAAAGAAATACATCTGCCGTAAAAGTTTTTAGTGAATCATCATCAGGTTCAGGTATGTGCAAAGATAATGAAACATGAGGGGTATAGAAGGAAACCTAACTGCAATGAGTTAATATATTTAATTTCTTGCATCTGAATTAAGAGTACTGCTCTAGTTTATTTTTACCTGCTGATAGCACACGCTAAAGTTATGCTGTCTAGTCTTAGAGTGAGGATTAGAATGATAGAAATATTGATGCAAATGTCATTCACCTTATTGATCTTGCAGATAAATCTAAGCCTCCCAAGGTTGGTGATATTGTTCATATCTCTTCCCTAGGGAAAAAAGTCACGGTTTTAGAAGTGGATTCATCCAAAGGAGAAATTGTAGTTCAAGCTGGAATCATGAAGTTGAAGCTGAAACTAACTGACATTCAGAGATCATAGAAGTAGGGAAACCATGACCAATGTCATAAATGAGTAAGTCTTTTCTGTTTGCATAGGATCATATGGTGTGTCTTTTTCTAACTGCATAGTAATAATAATAACCCTGCACCACAGGAAAGTCCATATATTAATAGAAATTATGCAGCATCAAGTTTCGAGAATTAAAAGTTGATTTTTTATAATTTTTTATTTTAGAAGTCAGTGCATTTTATTCTGCAACTAAGTATAGATGGGCCTTGGGCCTTACGCCATCCCTTGATTAGAGGTGGGTAAGGAGACCAGTCTGGCCCACTTAAGACCCGGTGAATCCCATGTTTTAAATGAACCAGATAAGTTGGATCTTTGAAAGCCTTCATTTTTTCTGTATTGGATCCCCATGAAAGCCCCTTGATAAACAGACTAGTCCATGGACTCAATGATAATCCAAAAAAATGAAAAATATATCAATTTAAAAGAAATTTGAATATTTTTTCTTTCTTTGTTAGGATAAAATATATATCAAACTAATATCTACTACATTAAAATCTATTTAGTCAAACTAAACTCAACAAAATTCCCTTTTTTATATATCAAGTCCACGGGTTTATCAGACCGAGCCTGTAAACTGATTATAATTATGCTGATTTCCAAAAAAGTGTTTGTTATCTGTAAAGTCTGCAAACTTAAGTATGGGTTCACAAATTTGGATCTATATAGCCACCCTTTTCTGTGATGAACCAGCAATCCCGAATGCTTTTGCTATTAACCGAAGAAACATGAATAGTTTTGTATTGCATCTCTAGTATGGTACCTCACATGAGAATCCTTTACACAAGTGCATCCATCTTGTACTAAATGTTAACTTTTAACTTATTTGAAGAATATATATGTTAGAAGAGAACACTTGGTCATAGACTTTGACACCATTTCATGAGCCAACTATGTCCAAAAGATCTGATAGGTGAAGACATCCAAACGGTTTTATTATTTTTATTTTTCATATCTAACAACCCTTACCCTCTAGAAGTCCAAAATATATGTTTAACTTATTTCTATGCCCTTGAAAAGGGAAAATGTGCATTGAAAGTGCTATCATACGATGTGGCACTAGAGGAAAGAAAGGTGGGGGGATTTTCAATATCAGAAACTTCAGTTCCTAGATTTAGCCTGATGTGTCAAAAAATACAGTTTTGCAATGTCATCAGCAGTACAAATAGTTGGCGTGCTAATTATGCAAGGTACATTTTTCTTGATAATGCATACAAAATTCTATTGACGGATCTGCAATTTAAGCAACTTAAAACTGTTGGCAAATGCTAATCGAGAAGCATTACCCTGTTATGGTTTTGTCTCCTTGTCAGAATGTGAAAAAAAGAAGAAAACAAGCTATTCAGTTAAAGAAAGTTGTGAACATCACATGGTGCTTGCTTAGTGGAAAGAACAGTGACAGGTATTCATAGAAAACAAAAAGGTTCACGGTATTCTACCCTTTGTTTGTTTTCACTTTATATTGAAATGAGCCTCTTAGTTTGTTAGGTACAATTTATTTTAGGTACTGCTGATCGTGTTATCTATAGAAATGAACCCCTTTGTTTGTATTGTTTATTTTAGGCCTTTTTTGACACTGATGGAGATGGAATGTCCCTACTCTCTTGAAGAAGATTCTACCGGATTCCAATTATGTGATTGGATTCCTTTAACTGAAAAAACACCTTCCACACCCTCCTTACAAAATCAATTTCTGAAAGGGGATCATGGTGTGACTGTAGAAACACTTTTTATCTGCTATATAGTACAATGGAGATAACCAAGTCAGAATCTAGAATCTTGTACAAATCATCTCGATTCCCCAACTACTAGCCCCACCCTTGTGACTTAGAAAGATTGAGTGTGGTAAAAACACAAGGTTGATGTACAAAACTAGTTTTCTTTTTTCTAACAGTTTTGTGTAGGGTGTTTGGTTCTGCATCAAAATGTATGAAATGCAGTTTTTTTCATAAGCAACCTAGTGAAGTTTCTTTGTGTTCTTTTTAAGAAATAGAAGTGATTTTACCTTCTCAAATGCATGTCCAAACACATGTAATTATTGTAGTTTATTGCCCCCATCTACTGATTTAGTTTTAATTTCTTTTTGTGGTACTGTCAGGGAATAAACGGAGTAATTTTGTTGCTATTGCAAGTTGCAACTAGGCATGAGATACAGTAGCTTACTGGATCCGAGGTTTAAAAATATTTTCTTAAGAAAATGGCCAAGTTGGAAAACAATTACGTACTTGACTTTATCATAAAATAAAGTTGATCAAATTAAAAATGCAAAAGATTTTGAATTCAAAACTTCCACCAAGTTGGTGGAACTTCATTCATCAAGCACTAATGGGTAGCTGAAAGGAAATCACCAACTAAGAAGGAGAAATTGACATACTATGCTTCTGTTCATGCAACTGCTAATGCCATATGTTGCTTGGTATTTACGATTTTGTGGTTATAAAGCTTCAAATTTTACTGTCATTTTTCATTTGGGTATATAAGATTGTAATCAGAATTTTTGTTTCCACAAAGCTCAAGACTCTTTCGTTTGAGTTGTGTTTTAGTTTGTAACAGAGTCACGACAATACCTTTTTCCACAAGACAATTAATTAGTGGAATTAACTTTATGTTTTGAATTTGCATTGTGTTTTGACTTGGCTTCCTAAAAAATATTGCACATAACGAAGTATTCCAGCTTTACATCACACGCCACTAATGGAATCTGCTTTTGTACTAGTCCTTGTACTTTCTGCCATTGTTTATTTCTGCTGCATCATACACCACTACTGTTAACTTGCACAGATTCAATTAAATTTTCAAGCTGTTACCTATAGACCATAATTTTGAAAAATTTACATGAGGCAATAGACATGCTGAAACGTTTGTTGATTATTCTAAATTATACAACATTACCTGCAACAGTAGCAAGCATCAACTTCCCACAATAGGTAGTGGCATATAAATATATACATTCATTAAAATAACTAAATGCTTTGCCATTCACTATAGCGTACTTTCTCTCTGATTTAGTCTTATATATTCCTTGAATTACTGGTATGAAAAACTGTTTTAGTCTTACATGTTCCTTGAATTACTGGTATGAAAAACTAGAGTGGTACTCAAGTTAAAATGTACTTGTGCTAGAAAAAGAAAACACATTAATTTTGCACAAGTTTAAGATTTTAGATGAATTGGACAATTCATAGAAGAGATTAAAATATTATCTTTAAATTCAAATTTAAAAAAAAAATTAAATCAATCTGTTTGTGTATTGTTTATTTTACTCATTTATATTTAATATAAAACTTCTATTGATTTTTTTGCAATGAACAATTGTTGATGAATATACTCTTTTTATGTGTAAAGATTAATTCTTCACAACGAACCATTGTTGATGAATATACTCTTTCTATGTATAAAGAGCTAACAACAATGATCAACACTAAGAAATTGAGTTACATAATTTTCCATAAATGTGGAATACAAATTGGATTATTTTTCGTTAGGGCATTATATAGGGATATCGTTAACAATTTTTTTTTTAATTATTGCAAAGGTATTTTCCAATTTAAGTATAATTTATTTAAAAAAAAAAACCAATTAGATATGAATAAAAAAAATGAAAGAGTTAAAAAAATTCAAATTAAGAGAGAAATAACGGGAATGAATTATTTTAGCATTCACAGAATATTTTCTTGGCATCTTCGTCTCTGTTGAATTTCTTTTTACCATCAAAAGAAAAAAAAAATGTATTCATTATTTTCTATGCAAACTTTTTAAAATACTAAAAAATGTTTTTTATTTTTTTATTAATAAGCTTTTGTAATGGTTACTGATAGATATTCTTTTTAGTCGACAGTGATATCTCACATAAGATTTCTAAAAAAACAAAAAAAAAAAATACTGAACCTAAACGGAATATTGTTATTTGCGTTTTTGGTGGTGTGCACCTCACAAAACAGAAAAGAAAAAAAAACAAAACATCTTCTTTTCCGGTACCAATTACATCTAATAACATCACAAGTCACAAATAAAAACCTATATTTACTCCATAAGCGTAAGTCACTCAACCCCTTCCAAAAAAATTTGCCCTTCTTATATATTATATTATGAAATTGTTTAATTTTAATTTAGGGAATCTCAAGATTATCATAGATTTTAACAATGTCTCTGATTTAATAAATATATTTTAAGTGTAATTCAATCCATCAAACCAAATAAAATTTACACTCTCTTTTACTTATATATATTACAAATTTACTTTATTATATATAAAATATCACGTTTAACCATCTCCAACACTATTCAATTAAACATTTATAAGAGTTCTCGGATCAAGTTTACATGTTGAGTTGAACTTGAATGTTCAATATTTTGTAGCATCAAATATTTTGCAGAAGTTGCATTGTTACACATATCTTACTACCCTACAAGCTAACCCAATTACAGAATCAACCAAAGTTTAATTAACCATGTACTACCAGCCTATAACCACAAACAGAAAAATCAACCTACTTTAATTAACATCTAATTATCCCTTCCAATTTCAACATCAACATGGTGTTTGTTCAATTGAAAAACTTCAGCAATGTCAGTGTCAGCAATCCCAGCACATCCACACTCAAATGTAACATCCAAGAAGTAAAGCATGAAAACAAGAGCAAAGGAAGTGCAGAACACTGGAATTGGTCCAAAGAGCCACATGAACAGAGGGAATGAGAAGTAGAAGGCACGCAAGCCAAGTGACCAGAAGTAGCTGCCTCTGTTCACAGTGGTCGCAACGTACTCAGCTGTCAGCATTTGGTGCCTCACATTTGGAGTCACTTTCTTGAAGGGCACGTTGATAAGGATACTTGCATGGCTATAGTACCTTATGGACTGAACATTCAGCAGAAATGCCAACAAGAAACATACCAATATGGAAAAGAACTTTATGGACAAACCAAGGTCACTCCTGTCCCCAAAAACCTCAGACACCACCGTTTTCTTCTCATGTCCACCGCTCATCAACACTGCAATGAGGGAACTCAACATTATAGCTGTGGAAGCCAAAAGGGTCGATGCCATTATGTTATTCCTCAATGATTGCACTGCTAGAACCCCATTCTTCGATACATCCTTCACACAGTATCATCCAAAATCAATGAATTTTAAGGAAAAATTATTGATTTTTACAGTAATTACTTTAAAAATTATAGCAAAAGACTTTTTATCCATGACCTATACCTCAAATAAGAAGAAGCAGGTTTGTGTAAAAACAAGTTCTAAGATATGCAATGAGTAATGCGTTCCCAAAACATGCAGTGAGATTCAAGGTATACGTGTTTGACCCAGAAACATAATTTTTGAAATTACACAAAACCGAAGAATCAAAATCGAAACTTTTGAACACCCATCTGCACATACCTCCATCATGGCCTGGACCCAAATACGGCGATTGATTGCATTAACACCAATGACTGTTTTGGTGGGGTGTTTGATGACTCGGTAGAAGAGCCAGAAATGATAGACCAACATCAAAAGTAGACCACCAGGGACTAGTATGAAATCCAGATCCTTCTTTTCCATTCAATGGCAATGTGTTAATGAATCGATTAACAAAGCAAAGGGAAATGGCACAGTAGAGATAGAACAGAAAATGGATTTGGAGGTTGAATCTGATATGGTTGTGAGGAAGATGAAAAAGTGATTATGGAAGATTGGAGGAAGGGAAGGGTATTGCCGTGAATGTATGGAAAGAAAATAATGAAATTTGGTATATATAGAACTATCAAACACATGGAGGAGTTATATGTCATGCACACCCACGCACCCAATCAAACACACATGCCATTCCATTTTCACTCCCTATTTTCTAAACTCATCAAGTTTATATATATATATATATATATATATAATATATTTATATATATTATATATATTTATTGAATGTTAATGATACGTTATTGAATTGTTTTGTGAAAAAATTCTATTTAACAACTTTTTTTTTTTTACAATGCATACGTAATAGTTTATAATTTGTTTGTTTTAAATATTTTTTAAAATAAATTCAAACAGATGAAAGAAATAATGACATCTATCTTATTAGAAAAAAATTATTAAAATGTGTTGTTAAAATATCATCGTTCTTGATTTGTATTTGTTCTTCCCCTTTTTATGGTAACGTAAAAGCTTGTTGTTGTGACGATGGTGTCTGCTACACAGGAATGTCATAGCCAACCCACTAACTTTGCCCACAAACATTCACATTACAAAACACTAATCTTATTAATCACTCTTTATATTCTCTAAAATTTTCTGTTTAAGAACATTAATGCTATTTATAGTCTTCAAAATCAAATCTTACTCTTTACTTAATAATTCTCTTAAAAATGCTTACAACTCAGTTTCACTTTAATTACTACTTTTCACTTAAAACGATCACTAAATAATCATTTGTCAGTGATTTAAGTTATTATTTATTACATTTCTTTCCATTTTTTTAACGTATTTCATGTGTTATCATATTTTGTCTTATATATTTAGAGAAAAAATTATTGTATTCTTAACGAATCCTTCCCTCTTTTTTATCCATACGTCACTCTTTTTTAGATGACCTCTGACGTTTAACTAAAGAAATCGATAAAAAAAAGGTAACTTTTATAATTTTTAATAAATTGTTTTATTTCTCTAACAATATCTTTATCATTTTCACATTGTTTTAAATTAAAAAATGAAAACTCTACTTAAAAATAGTCTATTATTCATGCATGTACTTTTTAAAAAAAAAACTACGAATATTTTAAAATCCCTATAGATACTTATAAATTTAGAAAATTTATATTTTATACTTTTTAAATAAAATTTAAATAAAATTAAAAAAAAATATAAAATTTAATATAAATAAAATAAAATAAAATAAAAATAAAAATTTAATTTTAATCAATTTTATATAATAAAATATAAATTAAATTATTATTTTTATTTTTTATAAGTAATGAGTATTGGATGGGATAGTATAATATTTATATCTTGTTTATAAACTTATATATATATATATATATATATATATATATATATAAAAGTAATATAAGTTTACATTTGTGATAATATTATTTATTTTTCATACTTATCTTATTCTATTTTAATAACATTGTTTCTCTAAAAGTAATGTAGTCTCCTATAGAATTGCTATCATCTCTAAAAGCACTATGTGCATACAAAAGACTAATTAATGGAGTGAGTTTGAAGTTACTTTTGGAATTTGGATTTTGACTTTTGAATTTCTTCATTTAACGGCAAGATAGGGTTTATGCTTAATCCAAATCCATATATGTTCCCATGAATAATTTATTTTTAATTAATTGAGTGGTGGAGCTATTTAATTTGGTTACGTCTAATTTCTATTTTGTTAATGTGCTTTTATATGCCAATAATGCCTTTCACATTGCATAACTCGTGTCATTTTAGTTACATTTTCTAATTTTTTTTTTCAAATTATTTAATAAACACATTTTATTAAAAAAAGAAAGTTATCTTATCATACAAAATATATAATAAACATGGTTAGAATCAATGACATGTGAATTATTAATATTTAAAATTCAGTTGGAGATCTCACGTTAATTAAAAATAAAATAAATTTATAATAAATGAGAGGAAATTGATTTGAACTCTTTAAAAAATGTAAAATTATTATTTGAGAAAGACTGGAATTTATCTTCAAAATCATAATGTACAATTTTTATCAAATGTCATAATAAATATATTTTTATCAATATATATTACCTTCATGAACAAATAAAATGACAGAATTGTTTATCAACGAAGAAGATACGAAGTTCACGATAAGAAGACACCGCGTAGAGAATTTTGCTGAAGTAATGATTTTATATTCTTAAAATTATAATTGATGTGAAAATTATAATTGAAAAATTAATTTTAGGCCTATTTACAAATACTTTTTCAGTTACTTTTTAATATTTTCCGAACACATTTTAAATTTTAAATTAAATAAATAAATGAAACGGATAAAGAGAGATAACTTTTCAAGAAATAAAACATATTAAGAAATGATTTTTATAATTTTCAAAAAATTCAGGAATATACATTCTATACTTTCATTATTTTTGGAAATGCAGAAAGACTTGTAAAACAAACGCCTTCATACATAAACTTACAGTTTTTGTACTTCTTTAATTTTTTATTTATGATTCTAATTTTTTTATTTTAATTTTTTTAACTAATTAAATTACTTTTTAATAAACTTTGAACGAATATGTTAAATTTAAGATTCAATTGGATAAAAAAGAAATAGGTTATATAGGAAAATAATAATTTAACTAAAATTTTAGACATTTTTAATGTGAAGATTAAAATTTCGAAAAAATAACACTAAAACTGTATATCATAAATTAAAGAAAAAATTATAATTTACCTCAATTTGAATAATTTAAATGTAGATTTGTATTAGTAAGGAAGTATATATTTTCTAATATTTATATGAAAATTACTATTATATATATATATATATATATATATATATTATAATTAAAATAGGTATTATTGATGGGTCAAAGTTCACCGGAACTATTAAAAATTCGTCGATAATGAATTTTTTATAGTAGATTTTTGATGGGTTAAAATTGTCGAAAATAATATCAATGATAAATTTATTGGTGAAATTTTAAATTTTTCAATAATTACAGAAAAATCCTTTAATATTATAAAAAAGAAAAGAAAATCCGTGAGTAAGTGTTATTTTAAGAAAATAAATTTAGCTATTGTATTTCTAGATTCAAACATGGAGCTTTTGCTACATGAGTTGTCCTCGTCAATGTCCTTTAAGATAACATCGAGAAAGACAAATAAAATCTTATATAATTAAATCATTCTTTATTTATAATAATTATGTAATTTAATATTTTAATTTCATGGTTTTAAATGAATATATTATTTTAAATAAATTAAGAAAAGTGAGAGTGATTTTATTAAAGATAAGAAAATTTGGGCTTCATAAATATATTGTTTCCTGCTTCTTTTTGGTCGCTTCAAATCTTAATGAAATCGTAAAAAGAAGAGATTAATCATGATAATCCTTATAGGTCACACATATTCCATGAATGAAGAAAATGAATAAATTAATTTACATTGAATCTCACTTCTCCTATCTATTTTTCTAAGAACAAAGATTAAATAGTGTGAATATTATTTAAGATTATTTCACCAAAGATAATAACCTATTCTAAATTATATCATTAAATAAAATGTGTTTTAGGTTAGGTTACCCATGTCCCTATTTATTGAACTTGAGATACTATGAGGGACAAAATTCAACTATTATTAAGACTATAATTATTTTAAAGTATGGATCAAAGACTTAGAAGCTTAACTTAAAAAAAAGGCTTTTACTTCCTCCACCCTCACAATTTCTTCTCGCACCTCCTCAAATTTTCAAATATACTATTTCATTTGTCTTCATTAACTTAGGATCTTAGATCTACCACTCTCACTCTCTGTATGATTTAGAAACTTTCCAAAAGAAGCTTTCTCGAATAGAATTTTTAAAATAAACTTTCTTCAACGCATATAATACTTTTCAAAATGATTTTTCCATAACAACTGCATGAAACCACATAAAATATGACCCAAAAGAAACTTTTCGAAATGAGATTTTCTTTGTATTTTCTCTTTTCTTCTTCCTCACTGATGTGAGGTGCAGTGATGAAGATTTTGGTTATTGTAAGGTTGCAGTTAGTAATGTAGGGATGCATGAAGCAATAGCCTGCAATAAAATGTCTGGTAAGTGTTGAACACGTTTTTTATTTAGGCACTGCCTTTTTTAATACGTAATTACTTTTTTATTTTTGCAAAGTTTATTCCAATAATATTCTTAGATACTATTTTGGCTTTATTCAATATTTTAAAATTTTGTTATTGAAATAATTAATTTAGTGCATAGATTAGTTAAACGTGTGGATTGATAATTGAACCGCATTAACTGATTTATTTTAAACATATAAAACTTAAATTAAAAGATATCGTTTAATAAATCAATTTTGGTACATTTACATTCAACACAAACATTAATTTAGGAGTAAAAACCAACCCAATTATTTGTGTATACATTTAATATATATTCTAATGCTCTTATATTTTATGTTTATTATAGTGTTATATTTTTGTACTTTTATATTTTACTTATTTAGAAAAAAATGTTTTTTTAAATAATTTGTTATGTATTTTATAAAATTAGGAATTTAATTTAGTTGTTATTTGTATTTATAATTTGTAATTTTATATTTGTTTATTTATTTAAAAATTTATGATTTTCTAATTTTATATTACATTTATTTTGTTATGTTTTGTGTTTTTATAATTTGTAATATTATATTTTTTTATTTATTTAAATATTTTTTATTATGTAATTTTATTTTAGATTTATTTTGTAATATAAATTATATATTTTTCTATTTTTTAAAAAACTTACGAATTTAATTTCTTTTTTTTTGTATTTTATTTTTAAAATTTGAATTTTATATTTGTTTATTTATTCAAGTAATGTTGATTATTTAATTTTTTATTACATATATTTTATAATTATTTTTTTATATCTTGACAAATTTAAATGTTCAAATATTTTAATAATAAGATATTTTTATTTACTAAGTTTATATTATATTTAGTTAATTATATATTATTTAAAATATTATAAAATTGAAATACTGTAAAATTGAAATTTTGTATTACTTTTGAATTTTTTTAAATATAAGTATTTAATATATTTGGTTGAAAAATGTGACTAGAACTAGAAATGCGTCTACTTATCGTGGTGAGAGTTTATCATAGAGTGAAAGAAAAATATGACCCACAATATCAGCTCGTAAAACATGTATAAAAGAAACTAATGTTGATGTTGTGGAGGAGGATGTTGAGCAAGGGGATGTTCCTCAACAACAAGATGAAAAAGATGGATTTCTAGGAGGTCCACACGACACCACGCTGCTTTTCATCACAGGGTGAAAGGAGAAGATGATCTACGACATCAGCTCGTAAAACACGCTCAAAAGAAACTAATGATGTTAAGCAAGAGGATGTTGCTCAACTACAAGATGTAGAAGGTGGATTCCCAGGAAGTCTACAGGACACCTTGCTCCTTACACATTGTACGCAACATATTACATTTGCCATATGACAAGATCGAGTTAGTGCACAACCTGATGTGATCATAGATAGGGCAAAGGATAAAGAGAATAAAAGGATGACAAGAAGCATGACTAAAGGAAATCATCTTATTTATTGGCTCCTTTATACCTTTGTACCTTTAGTTTTCTCCACCTAAGGTCTCCTTTGTACATACACCTATAGTGCTATATAAGTAACCTAAGGTCTCCTTTGTACATATACCTTCAAATTTGAATATAAAGAGTGTTTTGCATTCAATTGCATTACTTATTTGAGATAGAATTTTGTCTCTTAATCTAATTTTGAGTCTTATCTTGTGAAGAACAAGTGGTGATCCTCCTTGGCATTTATCTTGGATCCTTTCAAGTGGCATGCCTTCCAATTCATAAGTTTCCTCTCCTTTCTCTCTTACATTTTTAGTCTTTTAATTTCATTTTTTAATTGTTCTTGTTTAATTTTTAGACTTATTTTTATCTAGGCATATTGTTTCATACCACAACCTAACTATTAATTCGTACTTGGTTATATATATATTGTGTAGAATAGAGGGAAGATCAAGGTGAGCCATGAAAAAAAAAAGTGAAAAAAATTGGATTATATCATAAGGCCATATTGAGCCTTTAATCATGATGTTTGGGTTGAGTTTCTTAGTGAACTTATCATACGATAACGCTGATCATGGATTGATTCTAGCGCTTGTGGAGAGGTGGCAGTTTGAGACTAATACTTTCCATCTCATAGTAGGTAAGTTGACCATCACATTAGATAACGTGAACAATTTGTTGCACCTACCCATTATAGGTAAATTTTGCGAGATTAAGCCGTTAAAATTTGAGAAGACTCGTTCTCTTAATATGGATCTCTTGGGCGCCGACCACTCAAAGGCTACAACTAATAAAACACGAACACGCGATCCTGAACTTAGGTTGAGCTGGCTCAAGGTTGTGTATGAGGGGTGTTGTGAGCAAGAACTCTGGGAGTGCAGGGCTCGTTCATACTAGTTGCATATGGTTGAATGCATCATTTTTGCAAATAAGATTGACAATCTCATTCGAGTCTCGTATCTGCTTTGAGACTTTAATGCTTGTGCGAGATATGTTTGGGGCATCACGACACTTGCACATACGTATGAGCAACTCGAGGATACTAGCAGTAGAAAATAATACTAAAATTTATTATTTAGAATTGATTTAAAATACATTCTCATATCCTCTATTTGTAACAATCTAATTCTCCTAAAATGGGAAATAGAGAAACTAGGAAAACAAAATAAAATAAAAGATTGTATATCTTATTTTCTCTAATTAGGAAGATTCTAAAGATATCTTCTCTAATTACAACACTCCCCCACAAGTTGGTAATTGAATATCAATCATTCCCAACTTGCCTACAAGAACTTGAAATCTACCCGGAGGAAGCCCTTTTGTAAAAATATCTGCTATTTAAAGTTCTGTAGGAACATGAGTTGTAATCACAAAGCCTCTGTCAAGATTATCTTTGATGAAATGTCTGTCAATCTCAATGTGTTTGGTTCTATCATGATGTACTGGATTATGGGCTATGCTCATGGCAGACTTATTGTCACAGTGTAGTTGCACCGGGTTCTCCACTTTGACTTTAAGATCATCCAAAATGATTTTCATCTAGAGTCCTTCACACATTCCTTGAGCAAGAGCTCGAAATTTAGCTTCTGCACTAGAACGAGAAACTCTATCTTGCTTTTTGCTTCTCCATGTTACTAGACTATCTCTAAGAAACACATAATACCCAGAAGTAGATTTCCTATCAGTAATAGAACCTACATAGTCAGCATCAGTATATATCTTCATAGTCAATGTGTCTTCCCTTTTGAATAATAGCCCCTTTCCTGGACTTGACTTCAAGTATTGGAGAATTTTGTCAACTGCTTGGATGTGTCTCTCTCTTGGATCATGCATAAATTGACTCACAACACTAACTGCATAAGCAATGTCTGGTCTTGTGTGTGATAGATAAATCAATTTTCCTACCAATCTCTGATATTGGGCTTTCTCTATAGGAGCACTTTCTTCACATCCCATTTTGTGATTCTGTTCTATAAGAACTCTTGAGGTTCTACATCCCAACTTTCCTGTTTCTTTGAGGAGATCAAATATATATTTCCTTTGGGAGATGAAAATTCCTTTCTTGGAGTAGGCAACCTCTATTCCAAGAAAATATTTGAGTTTTCCTAGGTCTTTCATTTCAAATTGAGCTGCCAATTTATCTTTTAATGCCATTTTCTCTGTTTCATCATCTCCTACAATAATCATATCATCCACATAGACAAGTAATAGAGTGATTTTACCTGTAGAAGAGTGTTTTATGAATAGAGTATGATCTCCTTGGCTTTGTTTGTATCCCAAGGAAACCATTGCTTTTGTAAATCTTCCAAACCATGCTCTAGGGGATTGCTTAAGACCATACAATGCTTTCTTAAGGAGGCATACCTTGTTTCTTTCATTTTTCACTTCAAAACCTCGGGGAATCTCTATGTACACTTCCTCATCTAGATTTCCATGAAGAAAGGCATTCTTCACATCCAACTGGTGTAAGTCCCATCCAAAATGGGCAGCCAAAGCGAGAATAACTCAAACTATATTCATCTTTGCCACTGGGGCAAATGTCTCCTCACAGTCAATCCCATATGTTTGGGTATATCCTTTTGCCACCAATCTAGCTTTATATCTTTCTATTGTCCCATCTGCCTTATGTTTCACTGTGAATATCCATCTACACCCTACTGCCTTCTTGTTTCTTGGCTTATCAACAATCTCCCAAGTTGAATTTCTTTCTAATGCATTCATCTCTTCTTTCATGGCTTGATTCCAATGTTCAAGTTTCATGGCCTCTTGGATTGAGGTAGGAATTTTTGTGGCATCAATGACAACAATAAAACTTTTGTGCTTATCAGAGAGATTGTTAGTGCAAACATACTGAGAAATAGGATATTTAGCACATGATCTTCTTCCCTTTCTCAATGCAATGGGTAAATCCTCAGTAATACTTACCTCCTCATCATTGATATCTTCAGGGATCCTCACCTTCGGATTAGACAATTTTTCTTGCTCGAGAGTCGAAGTGGGTTGTTCTCTTCTTTCATATTTTTTGCCAAAAAAATGTCTTCTTCCTCACTGTGGACTATGGTAGCTTCATTGCTCAGGTCTTGGGCATCCTGCAAAGACAAACATGGTAATGACAAGAAAGAGAGTTCATCCACTTCAAGTGCTTTCTCCCCCTGAAGTGGTGGACTGACATAAAAGGATTGTGTTTCATGAAAGGTGACATCCATGGTGACAAAGACACGCCGACTCTGAGGATGATAACATTTGTACCCTTTTTTATTAGAAGGATACCCAATAAAGACACATTTAAGAGCTCTGGGATCTAATTTACCACAGTTAGGATGATGAGAGTGAACAAAAACAACACATCCAAAGACTCGACTAGGTAGACTCGTTAGTAGGGAAGAAGAAGGAACAAAAGACAATAGAGACTCTATAGGATTAATGCCATTTAAGATACGAGTGGGTAACCTGTTGATGAGATATGTGGCAGTTAGCACAGCTTCTCCCCAATAATTTTTTGGAACAGACATTTGAAAAAGAAGAGCTCTAGTTACTTCAAGAAGATGACGATTCTTTCTTTCTCCAACCCCGTTTTGTTGAGGGGTATTAACACAGGTTAGTTCATGAACAATACCGTTATGAGACAAAAAATTAAGAAATTCATGATTCACATATCAGACCTAATTTTTTTGATATTTTTTCCAAATTGATTTTGGACAAGATGGAAAAAATTAACAAAAATTTAAAAAACTTCGAATTTATTTTTCATAAGGTATGTCCATGTGACACGGGTACAATCGTCAATAAAAGTAACAAACCATCTGGCTCCAGAAATAGAATCTATGACAGACCCCAAACATCAGAATGAATTAAATCAAATGGAGAAATACTCTTTTTATGACTAATAGGATAAGATGCACGATAGTGTTTTGAAAATTGACAAATATCACAATTAAAAGACTCAACAAATTCTTTGGTAAACAAGTGGGGAAATAAGGACTTGATAAGACTGAATGAAGGATGCCCAAGCCTTTGATGATGTAACCATATTTGGGATTTTTCCCACGTCTCAGATGTTGCTTGTTGAGTCATCATTTTCGTGTTGCTTTGGTCATCAAACTCTAAAAAATACAACCCACTATGCTCTTTAGCAGTTAAAATTGTCTTCCCCATGGCAAGGTCCTGAAAAACACAGTAAGTTTGAAAAAATGTTACTGAGCAATTTAAATCCTTTGAGTTTTTGCACAGAGATAAGATTGTTAGCTAATTGAGGAACATGTAAAACATCCTTCAATACAATGGATGAGTCCGAAATTATATTCTCAGAGCCGCATATAGGTATACCCTGACCATTCGCAACTATAATAAGTTGTTCTTTATTTCTTTTACCATATGAGTCAAAGGACACACTAAAAGGTGTCATATGATCAGTTGCACCTGAATCAAGGATCCAAATACCTTGAGACACATGATCAACAATATTGAGGCAAATCTTACCTTTTATGGACAAAGTAGTGCATGATCCAGAGGACTTACTCATTGATTCATCCATTGCTTTCAAAGAAATAATTTTTACTTCAAACATCTCGTAGAACGCAACGAGGAGTCTCTAAGACAATAACGGTGTATGGGTCACACCGAGAAAAAAGGAGCAGAACTTAAAAAACCAGATCTATTCAAGAAAAGGTCAAACGGGTCGACACAAACCCTAGGAACAGACTCAGGAGTCTCCGGCGACTCTTCTGTGGCGGCGACGACGAGTGGGTCTCGCCGGAAAAAAGAGAGCAAAACTTAAAACTCAGATCTGCTCAAATACAGCCCAAACGAGTTGTCACCGACCCTAGGAATAGACTCAGGGTGCTCCGGCGACCCTGTCTGTGGCGGTGCCGGAGGTGGGCGCGTGGGCTACACGTGCCGGCGACGGTGGAGGCGCGTGGTGGCTCCTTTCACGGAGTGACTTCCGGCGTTGTGGTCGTCGGAGTTGGGCGCACCTTTCAGCGCTATCAACGACCCCAACCGGCGACAGCGGCAGTGGCGGTGGTCGGACAGCGGCGACGGCGGCGGCGGTGGTCGGACAGCGGCGGCGGTGCGACTGTGCAGTGGAAGGAGTTCCAAGATCGGAAGCTCTTGATACCAAGTAGAAAATAATACTAAAATTTATTATTTAGAATTGATTTAAAATACATTCTCATATCCTCTATTTGTAACAATCTAATTCTCCTAAAAAGGGAAATAGAGAAACTAGGAAAACAAAATAAAATAAAAGATTGTATATCTATTTTCTCTAATTAGGAAGATTCTAAACATATCTTCTCTAATTACAACACTAGCTTTGTTGAATAGTTAAATATTGCACTCTTCTACAAGTACATATTTGTGTTGGATTTTTGTTTTGATATATTTTTGAAATGTATAACACAATTTAAGTAATGTTGGATCTATGAACACTTTTCTGGCATAAGAAGGAAACAAGTATTTTTCAACTACGACGATCTATAAATGGTAAAAAAAACGGCTATAAACGGCCATAAACGACTAGTTTTTCGAATTCTTCTATAAATACTCCTTGATAATCGATTAACATCCACTCTTTGCACCCAAACTCTGCCAAACTCAAAATTTCCACAAGATTTCACTCTTGTTCTCATCAGTTTTCTCATACCCTCTTCTCCTATCTCCCTTGCTTGTAATGGCTGACTCAAGGCGACCTCGCAGAAGGACTGGTGGTGCTTCATCATCTCGTCGTCCTGCCTCCATTGAAGGATGGATCTTCGACCCGAAGAAACAAGTGAAATTTACCCATTCTTTGCAGGAGCGTCGTATCATGGGAGTCAAATATGTCAGGTTGGAGTTCTATAGATACTATGGCTTTCAATTTCCTGATTTATTTCGAACCCAAAGTATCACCCATTTGGTTGAACAAAAGGGATGCATCTATCCCAACCTAATTAGAGTGTTCTACTACAACCTCAAGTACCGTGATGGCATTGTGACAACCAAGGTAAAAGGGGTCCCAATCATTCTTGATGACGATACATGGACCAATGTTGCACAACTCACAATATGGGATGATGTTGTAAAGGTTCATCTTGGCGTTCCTGACTTCAACCGACTTCTCGCATTCCAATCATTTCTGCACAACCCCCAACAACAAACCAACCGTCTTCAATTATTGGTTGGTGGATTCAAGGTAGAAGAGAGAATGATCCACTATTTGATTGTGTGGATCTTGTGCCCTCGTGCTACCAATCATGCTCAATGTTCTAAGCAAGATCTTCTCTTGTATGAGATCTTGAATCATGTTCAATCAATTGGCCTGCCCTTATTGCAGATACCATGTTGAAGGCTAAAAAATAATTTGCATACCACCTACTGATGGAAAAGTGCATACCTAGAGAGAATATACTAAATGACATACAAGAGAATGGAAAGAACATAAAAGCGGAAAAGAGTAAGGAAGGGAGAACTTATGACTTGTAGACACGCCACTTGAGAGAGGACTCCAAGATAAGTGTCGTAGAAGGACCGCCACTCGCTTTGCGCAAGATAAGGTCTGTCCAAAATGGACTAAAGAGACAGAGGACTATCTCTAAGTAGAATGCAAATTTGCAATTCAACTCAAGAATTCAATTCATTCACAAAGGGTAAATACAAAAGAGAACCCCTAGGTTGTTTATATAGCTTTTGGAATGACTTTGGTGAAGAGTTTCAAGCGATGTGGGACTTGGAAGGCTCCAAGGTCTGTCCAGCAGCAGCTGCAACGTCCCCTAGGTGCTTGGAGTCCCACATTGCTTAATTCTCTCATTCTAAAAGGGTTTATAAGCTTCCTAGCTTTCCTAGAGTTCAAAAACTAAAACTAGTCAAGGTTAAGCAATGACGCTTTTTTCCTCTTCTTTTCTTTTAAGACCAAGCCATGGGAAGTCCCACATTGTTTGTGCTAAAAGGAAAAGAAGGGTTTATAAGTGTTTATTCAACTAGAACTAACGAAAGAAACAAAAGAGGCAAATACAAGCCCATGAAATCTATTCTACTCTTTTTATGCTCTTTTGTCACTTTGAAAACTCTTCATTGTTGCCCCATCTATGATCATATCACCTACCATACGCTCGCCTAATCTCTAAAATTCTTGAATACAAAGGAGTAAGCGTAGATGGTGAGCACACCCAAGCCATCGAATCCATTGGCACTGAAATTGGACAGACAACCCTTCGCCAAATGGGATTTGTCGCTCGTGGACGTTTGCTTATTCACAAGGATGAAGACAACTAGGATGAAGAAGATGATGACATGGATGCCCATATGACAGAACCTATACGAGCTGCAACTCCATCTGAAGTTGGTCCCTCTACAATGCCTTCATCCTCAACTCTCTCTATGGAAAAATACTTTGCTAATCTTTCTAAACAATTGGAGGACATGAGTTTGGCTCATCAAGTCAGATTTGATGAACTTATTGAGATGCAACAAACTCATCAAGACTATGTTTATGAAAGGTTTGAAGACTTTGATACTCGATTGTTGTTTGTAAGTTTATTATATATGCAGGAAATCAGAGATGCTTTTAAAACAATTTTTTTTTATCATCATAAAAAAGGGGGAGATTGTTACCAATGAGGTGCATTGGTGTATTTGAAGAGATTATAATTTTGCTGATGCTACAAAAAGAAGAACCTGAAGATCCTTGTTGTAATATGTTTAAAAGCATTATTGTAGTATAAATTATATTAGGATTAATCTTATTCATTTAGAAGTTTTCTTAAGTAGAAATAGTTTGCACAGATAATCAATTATTATCATTTGGTATAATAATCGATTATCACGAGCTCATTTGAAAAAGAGTTGCTCGTGCAAATAATCGATTATTGCTCGAAATAATCGATTATTCTAGTCTGAATCAGAATTGCCCAAGTTGTACAAATAATCGATTATTCCTCAGGATAATCAATTATCACCTTTTTGAAAACCTTATAACGGACACAAATAATCGATTATTACTTACAATAATTGATTATCACTGACAGTTGAGAAATGTCTTTTCAATTTCTGACCTTTAGGCTATATATACTTTTTACCAAACCCTTTAGAGGATTATCTATGTCATTTGAGAATACAGTGTTTATCTGAGGAAGTTCACAAGTGATAGAGTGCTCTTGTCAAGTCTTGTGAATAGGAGAAGCTCACGCTTATTGTGTCTAAGGTCGAAGCGGTTCTCTTCAAGTTGGCTGAGTAGTTTTCTTTCAGTTCGGTTGTCGAAGGAAGGTTCTTCCATTCGTTTGTCGAAGGAAGGTTCTTCCATTCGTTTGTCAAAGAAAGGTATTTTCTGTTCTACTCTTTATTTCATATAAATTATAATCTATGAAACAATATTTTAATGAAAAGGTTAATCATTATTTATAGTGATTAACAACTGGACGTAGAATCTTCTGATTCGAACCAGTATAAAAATTAATTGTGTTGATTTTCACCTCTTTATACTCTCTTTAAACTTTTAGCACACCAACTGTTTGATAAAAGTTTTATAAGAAATTTAAAATTGCTAAAAGAACCATTTTATTGCCGTAACACGCTTTCCCCTTTAATAAAGGTATATGTTTTAATTCCACTACGCAAAATCAGTACCGATTGTTCCAACAGTTTCTAGAGTTATATGCATTGACTATGAACTTGATATGATTCAGGAACGATTCAAGAAGGTTGACATTGGACAAAATGTCAACATCAAGCAGAAGCTAGTAGAAATTGCTTATCCTGAAATGACATCTATGATACCTCCTTCACATGCTCAACATAACGCAGCCAACACAGATCAATGGTTGGAACGTCTGGCAATGGAAGACTCTCTGACAATCGCAGTATCGTCTACTTATAACCGAACAATCTCAACACGCGTTCAGGTAGATGTCGGTAAAGCATATTCCTAAATCTGGTCCACCCAGAAAACATACAAATCGCCATGAATGGACGAATAGTCCTGTGTGACTGATATGGGCCTTAAATGACCATAATATACATAAGCCCATCAAGATGAGAATCGCTTTCATCATAGCTAAAAAACACTTGCTAGGAAGATGCTCATAGATCCAACTCCACAAAAACATTACTTAAACTATATTATAATATTAAAATAAAATCCAACATAAATTTGTACTTGTAGAAGAGTGCAATATCTAGCTCTTAACTTTGTGTTAGCAAAACTAGTTTCCCCAAATTGCTCATATGTATGTGCAAGTCTCACAATGCTCCAAACATATCTAGCAGAGACATTCAAGTCTCGAAATAGAAATAGGTACAAGACTCGAATGAGAGTGTCACTCTTATTAGTTATGCACTATGTTTACAGTAATAGAAACAGGTATGAAACTTGAATGAGTGCAGGACGTGAGTCCTAAGGTGTAGGAGAAAACGTTTCTTAAATTTTTATCTTTCATTTCTGACATTTTAAAATAATTAACACTTCAGACATAATTTCTTGAAGAATGAATCCAATTCCGTAAATCGAATTGTCAGAATAAAATTTGGTAAAAAAAAAGTACGAATAGTTGTTTCCATTAAATAAAAGTCAGAAAGTGAAATTTTCAGAGTCTATATTTATAATAATTCTTAAAACTTACAGAATGAAACTGCTGATGTATGTTGCAAGAGTTATTCTGAAATCTATAATTTCCCTGGAGCCTTCCTGCCTTAAGTTGAAAAACAGAACCAAATAAATGTAAGAGACACTTCCCAAGACATGATATAGTGTTTCAATAAAAAGGAGACATGTCCAACTACTTTCGTTATCAGCTACAATAAGAAAAAATTTGTTCAATGTTATCACAAGGGAGAGAATTTGGCAAGTGATGTTGATGCTCCAGAGGAAAGTTGAGAGAATTGAAATTTCATCTAACAAGAAAACGAATACTAGCTCTAATTTCCTTCAAGCAAAACATTCATTAGAGTTATTGCTTACTATAACACTAAATCGATAAAATCATTAAGATTTCATCTCTGCCTATACATATAGAAAATTGAAGTGAAAGAATGGAAGAAACTAGCAGCAGGCTCTAAAAGAAAAAGTTCCCTCTGCAATTATGTATAGCAGCTAGAAATAATCTAGTATTTTACAATGGCGAAAATTTACATATTTTCACAAGTCTCTTCTCCCCCGGAAGAAACTTGTAACTCTATACCATACACTAGTTACGATCACCGGTAAACTTAGAAATGCACTGAATCACACAAAGAACAAATACCCTATGTTAGAGAGATTAAAATTTAACCTAGAACTGTAAGGCTCAATGAGAAACTACTTGAAGGCCAAATATTTAATGTTCCAAAACTTTGATCCTGTCGAGATATGAATTCATGCGATCAGAATCAGCAGAAGAGAAACGATCACCGACCATGAGTTTGTACTGCTCAAATTTTGATTCCTCACACTTCAAGGCAGCATTTTTACAAGCCCTTATACTTCCTGAAGCACAATGTAACATTTCATATCAGGATTATAATTATTCTATGTTAATCATCATATCTTTATGTTAAACATCATATCTTTAGGTTGAAATCACGAATACGGTCAATGGCTAGATGCAATCAAATTGATAAAAAATGTCTAAAAGATTTCCTGAGTTTCATTCATATTACTGTAAACATAGTGCATAAATTATTTAAATAGATTCCTTATCCCTCCTAACCCGCACTGGGAAGTAAGAAAAGCAATGCATAACTAATCTATATCTAAATATGACTTCGGCACACCGTCCATGTCACCTCAACAATTGCATATATCAAATTCCAAAGCTTCACTCCCCTCATAATAGGAAGTCTCACATCCAAAATCTCAATTTTCTTTCATTAGTTATAATGCACGTCTTTTGTTTTCACATTGGTGCCCTGATGTCTTTTGTTTTCACATTTAGTAATTTTGTTTTAATAATAAATTTCATCGCAGATTACAACCTCATAGCAAGATAGGGTCAATGTACTAGTTATGAAAATACGAAGGCATTCAATGGTTGTTGAAAAGGTTTTCTGACAAAAGCATTGCCGCGCATAACAGTATTCTAAATCGAAATCTGGACCATTTTGTTTTTGCTATGATCCTGGAGGTATTGAAATCCTTCCAAAGGCCTAAACAATTTTTTTTTTCTGATACACATGTAAACCTGAGGATCAAACTGAATAGCAACAAAAAAAAAGAAATAGCACAATGCAAAATTTCCGAATTTCACAATTTTCCTTTCCCGTGACATATAATCTAGCACACCCTTTTTATATTTTTGTCTCTCGTTCAACACAATATATTCCCAAAGGAATTAACGAAAAAAACAATGAAAAACTATAAGAACCAACGAAGCAGGATTTTATTTTTGTTTACCAGATAAATCCAGCAAATTAAACATGACGGGGCAGTTTGCAATTTTTGTGACCATCGTAATGGCAGACCATACTTTCTGATACTCCTCCCTTGATATCCGAATTATACACACATTGGTAATTGAATTCACATACTTAACTGCAGACAAAAAACAAAAATCAAGTGTTAATACCATCAAAATCTGTATACCAGCATGAAATCAAACAAATTAGTGCTTACCTTGGAACGATCCCAACGATGAAGCCAAACCACACTCTCCAAAATTCTCCAAAAGGCTCTCTTTCACAGCTTTGGAGACATTAAATTGTGTAATTATAACAGAATCATCGCCCACTTTGTCTCTATTAGGGTTGAGAAAAACTTCCATAACCATGTATCTGTTTTTGAACCCCACCATGATCCTTAGCTCTCAAGCAAATCGAAGATTCGAATTTCCAGAACAAAAATCAGCAACGGAAGGAAGAAACAGAAACCCTAGAAGCTAATGTCCGATAAGGAAATACGGGTCGGGTCCTTTGATGGGCTCTGATCCATGAAGCCCAATAGCTTACACGTGTTGACCTGTGATAGGGCTCGAAGTTTTCGCGGTGTGTCCTTGTTTATCTCTCCACCTAATCCGCGTCGTTTTGAAATTTTGAAAATAATAGGAGCGAGTGAGTGGCGCATTTAAAACACGAGAGAGGAAAAGATCCGTTGCGGGACACGTGCACAAACAAATACATTTTATTTTTATTTTTTAATTTCTTTCCACTGTCGTGTTTTCAATTTTTTTAAGTCAACGTAGTTCAATAAATTTCTAATTTTTTATTTTCATATTTTAAAAGCTTCATAAATTACACTAAACTTTCGCTGAATTTCTTAAATATAAACTTTTAAAGTTTATAATGCTTCAATTCTAATTCTATCATCAACCCTCAACTATTTAAATCGAAAATTAAAATAAAATTTACGAGGATAGAAAAGCTTAATTAATTTGACAAAAATTGGAGATGTAAATTTCATATAATTTAAATTAATAAAAGTTTTAGTGTAAGAGTTTTTCAAAATAGGAAAAAGGATAAGGTTTTGTTTTCTCACTGAAATATATATATATATATATATATATATATATATATATATATATATATATATATATATATAAATAATTTTCTTGTGATTATTATAAAAATTAATAAAATAATTATGCATGGGGAATTAAGATTAATAATTAATAACTGGACGACACTAATAGCAGTATCTTCTATGGTCCAATACATTCACTCACATGTTTAATTAAACATTTTTTTTATAAAAAAATAATTGGTGGGATGAAAAAGAACGTTGGAGTTAGATCCGATAGTTAATCCAAATTTGATGGAGATGGTGCCACCTGAAAGGACCCGACCCGAGAGTGACATGTTTACATTTGGGTCACAATTTGCCCGAAATTTGACGCGCATTTCCGGTAGTTAGTTTTGTCCTACGTTGGTGTGTGTCCCACAAGTGCACAGTGACCATCAGTACCTGCTTTCTATAAATACCCAATCCATCTTCATACATTCCTTGCAAATTTCAATTTTTTATAGCTTTTGCTCTGCTTAGGTTCTGCAGAAAGAGAGAGAGAGTGTGTTTCAGAGAGAGATTTTTCTTTTTTTATGTTATCTGTTTTGGGTTTCTCTCGCGTCGTTTTTGCAGGTACTGAGGAACAAGTCTTGGCAGCATAACCTTGTTGGAGAGCGTGTAAGTCCATTTTCCTTCATTTTTCTTATCTGGGTTGGTCCAGTTTTCATCCTAGTTTCATCGTCTATTCATATAACTGAATTGAAAAAAAAAAACATTATTTTTATCTTGTATTTTCTGTAATTTGATAATGAGAATTAATTATTATTCTGGTTTCTCTTTTTTTATGGTGGGGTTGAATTCGTATGTTATAGGAATAATGTTGTTGTTGATGTGGTTGTTTTATGTCCATGGGAATTGAGAATTATGTGTGCGCATATGTTTGTTCCTTTCACATGCTCTCTCTTATTGTTTCCTAACTCTTATGCACTTATTTAAATGTGGATGGGTAATTAAATTTCCGCGGTGGTTGTGTTAATTGTGGTGTCTTATTTTGTTTTTGGTAATCTTGAGTGGCATTGGTTTAGATCTGCCTGATGGGGATATTTGGTTGGCCTCAGTATAAATGCTGTTTGTCTTATTGTCACAGAGAGGTAGTGAATGAATATAATTTACTAATCATTTACACGCTTTCTGATTTGGAAATTTAACAAAAATCCTTTTTTAATTTGCCCTTTTTCTGAACTGCTAAATTCCATTTATGGCTATGTTTGTCAAAAGCTTGTTAAGTTTTTATGTTCGGTTTAAGATGAAAGCAGTTTTCTTATCTGACACACACGTTGAGGGAAATTACTTTATAACGCTGGTTGGTCATAGAAGGTTAAAGCCTTACATCTCTTTATAACGCTGGTTGAGTTTGACTGAATTATGTGTTGTTGTGAGTCCTGCAGAAAATTCAGGCAAGGCCTTCGAGTTGGGGAGTATTAGATTGGAATCCTAGAAGTTTCTGTTTAGACCGAAGAATGGAGGTATATGGCAAACCTATTGTTGCAGCTCCTTCAAATGTTATTTATCTGTCAAGTATTTTGGGCCAAGATGGTCCAGTTCCCTGTCACAGGTGCAACTGCAAATGTGAAAATGAACATGTTTGTGGAAACATGTATCGCTGCAAGCTAACAGGGCTGACTCACATCTGTGATAAAAACTGTAACCAGAGAATTCTGTATGATAACCATAGCTCACTTTGTCTAGCAAGTGGTCAAATTTTCCCCCTTACTCCAGCAGAGGAACAAGCAGTGAGAGGTGTTCGCAGAAAGCTAGATGCAGAGAATTCGCCCTCTGATAGCTGTGGTTTTAAGCGTAGGCGTGATGCACAATTTCATCCTTCTCCTTTCGAGAGATCTTTCACTGCTGTTTGTGCAACTGCAAATGTGAAAATGAACATGTTTGTGGAAACATGTATCGCTGCAAGCTAACAGGGCTGACTCACATCTGTGATAAAAACTGTAACCAGAGAATTCTGTATGATAACCATAGCTCACTTTGTCTAGCAAGTGGTCAAATTTTCCCCCTTACTCCAGCAGAGGAACAAGCAGTGAGAGGTGTTCGCAGAAAGCTAGATGCAGAGAATTCGCCCTCTGATAGCTGTGGTTTTAAGCGTAGGCGTGATGCACAATTTCATCCTTCTCCTTTCGAGAGATCTTTCACTGCTGTCGGTCCTATCTGCAGCCAAGTTGGAGATGGCATGGATATGAAGTAGATATCTATTATATAACTGAAACAGACTCATAATTTTTCTTGTCCCTTTGAAGTTCTTTTACTTTTGTCTATCGGATGAGTATGGATAACAGACATTGAACAGTTATGGATTATTTATTGGTGGACATGATGTGCCCCCATCTGCTGTAGGAAGAAATCTTTATATTTCTAGTATTAATGTAATGTAGCCTTAAAGTAGCAACTGTTGAATGGGGATTTGAGCAGGGTCTTTCTACGCGCAACACATTTATGACACTTGAATTGACATCAGTTTTCTTCTAAATCTAGTGAGAAGCTGACTGTCATAGCGGTCTACAGAATGTATTTTGGCTTTCATTGCTTGAATTTGATTCAGTCCATTGATAGTTGCATACATGAGAAATGTACTTAACCGTAACCCTTTATTAGTTAACCATCAAGTTTCTAGTGTATCTGTAACCATAAAGAAGCCCCGTTAATGTACTCATTGCTATTGCTACTGTCATAAGCTTTGTACTCCTTAATTTTGTATGAACAGCAAACAGTTATTTGGTCCTTAGGGTCATATCAATAACCTTGACTTCTGTAGGCTGAGGTTCTCTCCAGTCTGTCATATGAACAAAGTTGTTGGTATGCCATCTGGTGAATTGATTTTGAGTTTGCTGCTTGACTCTTCCTATTTCTGGTGCAGGCTCAAGGGAGATGATCTAGTCCACATTTTCATTCTTATTCATTTTCTGATATATTTTTCATTCCGTGATTTGATTAAACTGTTACCTGTCTGAGGTTACGGTAGCTTGTGCAGGTTTTGAAGCCTATGCTAGGAAGGAGCGTTCAAAACATTGTCTTGCAATACTGAATTAATTTTTATAATATAGAATTGTTCTATACTATCAGTTATTGATAAATGCCTTTTTTTCCTTGAATGAATGCAGGCATTGCGACTTCTGCTCAAATCTTTTCTATGGTGAAGTTTGGAGAAACCAACAGTTATGGGGCTATAGAGTCTAAAGGCTACGTTGGTAATACTAACACTCCAGGATGTCAAAAGTATTGAGACCAGATCATTTATGGTGGTGCTGTACAGATAGGTAGAGATACAAGTAGGGATGCCTAATCTTTGTTATTAATTTTATTTGAAATTGTGGTTGAATTCCATTAAATGATTTAATACTTGTTTGGTAGATGGTGAGGTGACAATGAGAAAATAAAGGGAACATAGCAGAAGCAACATCAGTGTTGAAAAATTGCACATTGTATTCGAGGATGGAAAGTAATAGCTTCCGATTAAAAATGAAGTCTCTTACAAAATTGTCGTGTTAATGATTTCTGCCAAATTTTGTACTCGTTATATGTACTAGTCACAGTTGTAATTAATCTTTAATTTGGTTTATAGACAGATGTAGCTTTTGATTCTGATATTTATGAAGCTGGAGGTTGTAATGTAGCTTTCATTTTCCAACTTATACTTGTAGTAGAGCATCCTAAATATTTGAAATTTGACAGATATATTATAAAAGTTATTATCAACAGATTGGTTGATAAATATTTAAAAAATAAAATTTAATTACTGGTTATATTAACAAATTTTGCCTGGAGGAGTTCTTTTCTCACTAATATTTATATTTCAACCTATAAAACATAAGGATTTCGTTTCTGAAATAGTCTACTCAGAGATGTAAGTTTGAAAATAGTTCAACTTATAGATAGTTCAAATTTTAGGAAGAATTTATCATTAATTGATATGTAAATTGGCTTGTTGGATCTTTCTCTAGGCCTCTCAGTCATGTTCATTCAGCATTATAATTTACTGATTAATTTTTGTGGATTGTGGTTGTTGTTTGAACTGTATAAATGCCAGAATTCACTGTTGATATATTACCTAGTAGCATGCATTCACCTTTTTACTTGAGGCAACATACAAACACTTGAACCTGTTAGAGGAAAACGAATCAGTGATTGTGATTTTTGGTTGAACAGAGAAGAAGGTGGAGAGTCTGTCATGGACAGAGGAAGGCAACATTTGAATCTGCCAAAAGAATGAATAAGAATATTTGAATCAGTTAAATTTAAAAATTAGAAATAACTCTTTTTAGTGTTTTTTTAAATTTCAAAACAATTAAATATATCTATATGCACATTAAGAAAATAATCTACTATATTCTTTTTCAAGTTTTACCACAACCCTTCAAGAAAACAAGAAAATGTAGAAAACAAGAAATATATGTCTTATCATAAGATCATAACCCAAAAGATCTCACAACATAACGCTATCATAATCAATTTTTTTATCACCCTAATTAAGAAACAAAAACTCCAATAAAGAAAAGAATTAGAACTTCATCACTTGGAAAACTTTAACTCGTATTTTTGTAAAATAAGAGTAAAAGATTATCTACAATGTAAGGGAACAAGATAATAATCTTGATCTTTCAAGTTTTGAAGAACAGCTGTAAGAAGTGTTTGAAAAAAAAATTCTTTTCTCAATTATTTTTATTTTTCACATGTAACTTTGTAAATATTCTTTTTTATTTTTTTAATTACTTTTTATTTTTTAATTTGTGTCAAATTGGCATCTTTCATACGATTAAAAAAGACATGTAACACATCTTTAACCATGTTAGTATTGTATTATTAACATGAAAGACTTGATTGCATCTAAATTTTCAAAATAAAAATCAAATTAAAATAAATAAAAATAAGAGGATGGATTTGAAATTTTCATAAAAAAAATTAAGACGAAAGAAGTTATTTAACTTAAATTTAAAAAAAAAACTTAAAGAATTTTAATAAAGTAAAAAGGTTTAAATTTGCAAATTCAGCAACATCAAAAATATTTTAAATGATTAAAAAAATTTAACCCACTAAAAATAACTTATAGATTTAATAAAACAAAAATGAACACCTATATATATTTTAACTAAATCTTTTCAGTACGGAAACATGTTAAATCCATCAAGCCAGTTTTCACCAGAAATCCAACATGGTCCACCTAGATTCCTTCATTATATATGCACGAATTTTCAACAAAAGAAAGGACTATGAGATCCATTCCTTTTGTTAGAGTAGTGTTTACGATAAACACTCAAACATATTTCTTATTGTTGGTAAAACTTTATTGAAAATTCTCAAACAAATTTTTAAGCCAATATAAAAAGTTATTAAAAACTGCAAAATTATTACTAGAGTTCGTTAAATAAGAAATGAGATTTATCAAACCTAAATTACCGGTTGAACAGAGAGACAGATGTTTCTAATCTTTATCCAAAATGATTATTTTGTATAGTAGAGAAGAAGAAAACAAAAGGGGTGAAAACAAAGTTACAGATGCATAAACCAAAGAAAAACTGCTGAGAAAATTGGAATTCTTTTCTTACAAAAGTTGATTACAAATTTCCACAAACTCAGAAGTTTGTGACTTTTTCTCAGTTCCCATTGAAACGATGATAACAATTTAGCGTGTGTTTAAAGAAGTTTTTGGTCAAATTCACTGCTGAAAAGCTTGTCCTTTTCTTCCATGAAAGGTCAATAGTTGGTACATGTCAATTTTCTGAAGTCACTGCACAGTAGCCAAGCGTGTAGTTAGGTGTAGGAAATAACGAACTAAGAAAAAAATATGCATAATTTCATACAGAAGTTTTCCCTTTACGTATTCCCTAGTCAATGTACTTCTACGTAGGAGGAATCCTAGGTCACTTCTTTATGGGATCATCCTATCCTATGCAATCATGCAACAATTTTTCCTACATGGTGGAATAGCAGTTTCTGACACGATTATTTTAAGGAAATTCATGATTCTCCTGTCACAGAGATCACATAGATTAATGTTGTTTCCTTATTTTCTCAGTTTTCCATGAAACAGAAAAGGCAAAGAATAGCTTCTTAATTAGGCCATCCACAATAAAAGAAATGCTAAACCCATGTAGCTGGTATTGTGGCTGATAATTTCACCAAAGCAACGTAGCACACATTCTTGATACAAATATGGGAGAACAACTCATTCTTGGCACATCATCGATTTCCCCAAAAACACACAACACAACCAATAATACTAATCATAGAAAATGACAATAGTGGCATCATGGAAGTTCCAAAGTTTCTGTTTTATTTTGTTTACTTTCTTGTCTTATTCTTTCTCTTCTATTTTCACCATAACAAATAACTGCCCTTATACCATATGGCCTGGCACACTCTCCGGTTCCGGCTCACCGCCGCTTCCGACGACCGGATTCCGGCTGGACTCCGGCCAGATGATCAAACTCACCAGTGTTCCAGGGTGGTCAGGAAGGATCTGGGCTAGGACTGGATGCACATTTGATGCAACAGGAATTGGCAAGTGTGAAACAGGTGATTGTGGTGGAAGATTGGAATGTGATGGAAATGGTGCTGCTCCTCCTACCTCATTGTTTGAGATAACTCTTGGCAAAGGCAATGAACAAGACTTCTATGATGTCAGCATGGTGGATGGCTACAATTTGCCATTGCTTGTTCAACCAAGAGGTGTGTATGGTTCTGGGGTCTGCAATGCCACAGGTTGTGTCACAGACATCAACAGAGGTAAGATGTTTTCCAAAAAGAAAATGTTTTTTTAACAACTTTTTTGATAATTTTTTACTAACCGTGTGGTAACCTATGATTGGGTGGTAACGTATGATTGGGTGGTAACCTATGATTGGTCCGTGCAACTAATGAAACAGTGACACGTAATCTATTATAAAAAAATAGTTAAAAAAAGTTGTTAACGTATTGACTGAGAATCTGAACTCTTAATTGTAAGATATTCATTATTAGGTACCACAATTGCATCTCATCCATGCTCAATTTGATAGGTTGCCCCAAAGAACTTCAAGTAGTGGGTGGAGATGAATACCAGGGTGGTGTTGTTGGGTGTAAAAGTGCTTGTGAGGCATTTGGATCAGATGAGTACTGCTGCAGTGGAGAATTTGCCAATCCAAGTACATGCCAGCCATCCTATTATTCCACCCTTTTCAAGCAGGCTTGTCCAAAAGCTTATAGCTATGCATTTGATGATGCTACCAGCACTTTCGTTTGCAAAGCTTTTGAATATGACATTGTTTTTTGTCCCAACAGCAACAGGTATATGTTTCCACTTCCCATTCTCTTCCAATTTATTGTTGCAAAGAAAAATCCTAACACTCAAAACTGATTCAACATTTTTCATTGCCACAACACAGAGCTAGAAAACCAAATGCTCCAGTTCCTCCTCTACCACCATCAATCGGATGGCCTGATCAGAAGGTTCAGCAGCAAGTCCATTCTTCTTCAGATATTCTCTTGCCCTTTCCAGTGACACTCTTTCTCTTTGTGCATCTCTCTGTGCTTGCAGCAAAGTCTCAGACACTGATATGAGCCAACACCACAAGAGAATCCACAAGTGTTTCTTCAAAGAAATTGAGGAACAAAGAGTACCAATAAACGCAGAAATTGAGCAGAGAATGTGGAAAACATCAGGATCCTCTGGAAACAAATAAATGCAGAAATCACTCTTTCAGGGATTCAGAACCAATTGCCACCTGGATTCATTTACGATGAACTCTAATGTTTGAAAAAATATATATAAACGTGGCAAAATGCATATGAAAAAAGTATGCCTTGTAAATAATAATAAAAAAATTAAATTGATCTTTTAGTAATTAGTTTTCTATCTGTTGGTAAGTCATGGTCTCATATATTGCATATTAACATTCCACTAATGCAAAATTAGGATATGAAAAATGTTCCTGTGCATGCATGTGGCAGCTAATTTTTTCGGTTAAATTAACCTTAATTTAGTCCACATTTAACTAATTAATGTCACTATTTAATATAAGAACATGAATCTAAAAGAAACATACCGTGACAGTTTTTTAAATGAATATTAGTTCTTAACCAAAAAAGATAAAAACTCTAGAGGTTTACTACAACAAATCTATAATTATTTTAAGATAAAAGGGTTTTATTACAATGCTTTTTCATTTGGAAATTTCTTATAGAATTAATGATCAATTAGAATTATTTTCATCCTGTTGATCATTTTGAAAGTGTTATTATTTTCATTCTTTTACACTTCTTAATAGAACAGAAAATAGAAGGTAGAGTGGGAGAAAAACGCGAAACAGAATGAGTGAATAATACTTGCATTACTGTAAATGAGTAAAGACATCGTTTATATACAAAAGAGTAGAGTTACTCTGCATAACAGAAAACGGTAACAACACAGAGTTTGAATTACACCATACTCTAATATTCTCCCTTAATTCAAACTAGCAAAGTGGAACAACACCAACTCCTCATTTCAAAAACTCAAACCTATCTCCAGCTAATGCTTTGGTAAATAGGTTCGCCCATTGTTCTTCAGTTCTGCAATGTGAGAGTCAATTCTCCCTTTATTCACCAAGTCTCTCAAGAAGTGATACTTCACTTCTATATGTTTACTCCTTCCACGACTCATGGGATTCTTTGCTATATTGATGGTAGACGTATTATCCATCCTTAGCTTCACAGAGCTTTCATTTACCACTTTCAATTCTGCTAGCAGCTCCTTGAGCCAGATGCCTTAACAAGCAGCATAGCAGCCTGCTATATACTCCGCCTCACAGCTCGACAATGCTATTATGGTTTGCTTCTTCGAGCACCACGAAATAGGTGCCTTGTTCAAGAAGAAAATATATCCAGAAGTGCTTTTTCGTTCAACCGCATCTCCCCCATAATCAGAGTCACAATAGCCTATCTGCTCTAGTCTGTCTTTCTTCATGCCAAAAGGAAACATAATTCCCACATCTGTTGTACCTTTATTGTACCTCAAAATGCGTTTTGCAGCAACCATATGACTTTTCCTGGGTATATTCATGAACCTGCTTACCAAGCCAACACAAAAACATCAACTTCGGTCTGCTATTACACAGGAACCGTAATGAACCCACCATTTGTTTGTACACAGTCTCATTCACTGCCTCTTCTGCTTCATCTATTTTCAGTTTAACATTTACTTCCAATGGGCTTTTAACAGAATTGCATTGATTCATTTTGAATCTTTCAAGCAATTCTCTCGTATACTTCCGTTGGTGCATGATAACTCCCAAATCAGTATGAGTGAATTCCATACCTAAGAAATAACTGAGCTCTCCCATGTCTGTCATCTCAAACTCAGTCTTCATCAACTCCTTGAACTCTTCTATATTATTCAAACTTGAACCAGTCACCAAAAGGTCATCCACATAGAGGCAGATGATTATAACGTTTCCATCTGATTTCGCTTTCACATAAACTCCATGTTTAACCTTGCACCTTTCAAACCCGTGATTAAGAAGGGATGAATCAATTCGTTTACTCCAGGCTTTGGGAGCCTGTCGTAAGCCATAGAGATCTTTCTGTAGCTTATATACCTTGTCCTCCTTATCCCTTTCTTTAAATTCAGGGGGCTGATGAACGTATACCTCTTCTTCCAATGTTCCGTACAGAAACGCTGATTTTACGTCCAGCTGAAACATCTTCCATCTCCTAGCACATGCAACAGCTACGACCAAACGGATGGTTTCCAATCTTACCACAGGAGTGAAGACCTCATCAAAATCAATTCCTTTCTTCTGCAGAAAACCTTTAGCCACGAGTCTCGCCTTATACTTCTGGATTCAATTTCCTCTTGAAAACCCATTTAACACTAATACACCGCTTCCCAGGTGGAAGGTTTACTAACCTCCACATGTTGTTCTTCTTGATTGATCTGAGCTCTTCTATCATTGTATCCCTCCACACCGATTGCTTCAAAGCTTCATCTACATCAATCGGTTTTGCTCCAGTCATCAGGGCCATGTGGATTAGCTCCCCTTCTTCATCAATTCCTGCATTCGAATACATCTGATAGTCAGAGAGTTTAGGCGACCTCATCATTTGTCTTCTAGGTCTCTGAGATGTTTCGTTTGAGTCATGGTTGCCATCAGAGATCTTCTCGGCTCCCTCTAGTGCAGATTCATTTGTCAGACCATGCAACAAAGTTTTCTTCATGCTTGACTGCTTTTGATTCTAGTCCCAACATTCATTTTCCAAAACAATTACATCTCTATTCAACATCATCCTCGTCCTTACACAATTTGTACGCTCATGTATCATGATATCCCATAAACACCATGGGTTCCCCTCTGTCTTCTAGTTTAGTTCGCTTCTGCTCTGCTACGTGCGTGTATGCTAGCGAGCCAAACACGCGAAGATGACTTACAGATGGCTTCATCCCAGTCCATATCTCCAGGGCACTTTGCCTTCAACTCTCTTAGTGGGACACCTGTTAAGAATATACACAGTTGTCAAGACAGCTTCAGCCCAAAACATTCGTGGCATCTTCTTCTCCTTGATCAAACATCTAACCATGTTCATCACCATTCGATTTCTGCTCTCCACCAGACCATTATGATGGGGCGTGTAAGGTGCAATCACCTCATGTTTAATTCCTTCACTTTGACAGAATTCTCCAAACGCCAACGAGGTGTATTCTCCTTCTCCATCAGTTTTGAGTATTTTCAGCACCTTCCCACTCTTTTTTTCTGCACTGACTTTGAATTTCTTGAATATCTCCAAAACTTCACTCTTCGCCTTGATCAAAAATACCCACATCATTCTGCTGTGTTCATCAACAAACAAAAGGAAATATCTATTGCCTGCCAAAGAGGGAACCTCAATCGGACCACAGACATCAGAGTGTACAACTTCAAGACACTCCTTTGATCTCTTCATCGACTAAGATTGAAATGATTTCCTGGTTTGCTTGCCTGTCAAACACGACTCACAGGCATTATCAGGCAAAGAGAGATTTGGTATACCTGATACCATACCTTTTTCACCAAGCATCTGCAGATCTCTGAAATTCAGATGCCCAAAGCGGAGATGCCACAACCAATTTTCTTCTTTCTTTACAGTAACCATGCATTGCATACTTTCCACTGACTACAAAATGACTTGGAAAGTTCTATTTCTAGAGATCTTGCTTGTCAAGATCAACTTCTTATTTTTGTCATACAACTCCACCCTATCATTGTTTCCCATTATTACAGTGTATCCTCTCTCGACCAACTGTCTAATGCTAAGAAGATTACACTTCATCGCGGGAACAAATAGAACACTGGAGATTATAGCTTGTGAGCCATTTTTCCTGTTAATGATCACATCTCCCATTCCTTCAACCATCAATGTACTGTCATCTGCAAACTTAACTTTGCCCTTCTTGGTTTCGTCAAAATTCACCAGCCACCTTCTGTTACACGTCATATGGTTTGAGCAACCAGAGTCCAAGTACCAGATTTTGTTCATTGGATCAGAGCACTTAGTAGAGGTCATTACCACCAGTGTCAAGGGCTCGAAATCAGAATCCTCTTGTGCAAGATGAGCTTCTTTATTACGATACTACTTCTTCTTCTCCCGCTTTCCCTTTCTTGAGAAACATTCATATGCAAAGTGTCCCATCTTGTGACAATTGAAGCACTCAATGTTTCTCCTGTCTTTCTTCTTTTGTTGCCTATCAAATTTCCCTTTACCTAAAACAAACTCATTCTTTTCTTCTTGTTCTTCTGTATTACTACTTTCTTTTTTCCACTTTCCTTTTCCTGAATTTCCCTTTCCACTTCTTAAAATTCTTTTTCTCATCACCCTTGTAATGCTGCACTTTCAGAGCCTACTCATCAGATTTGGTAGAATTCCTCTCACGCATCCTCATCTTATGTGCCTCCAACGAACTTTGGAGTTCTTCTATCTTTAATTTTTCAAGATCCTTTGACTCCTCAATTGCTACCACTATATGATCAAACTTTTGGGGCAGCGACCTCATTATCTTCTCAATTACCATGAGATTTGTAATCGTTTCACCGCAGACTTTCATTTGATTTGAAATTGACAACACCTTGTTAAAATATTCACTCACCTCTTCACTGTCATCCATCTGCAAGTGTTCATACTGTCTTCTTAATGCTTGCAGTTTCACCTTTCTAATTTTATCTCCTCCAGCATGACATCTCACCAGTATGCCCCAAGCCTCTCTTGTCGTGGCAACACTCTGAATCTTTTCAAAATGCGTGTCGTCTACGCATTGATGGATGATGAACAAAGCCTTATCATCCTTTCTCTTAAATTCTTCCTTCTGCTTCTCTGTGTCACCATCAAGACCAGACTCAAATCCCCTTTCCTTGTGTCACCATCAAGACCAGACTCAGATCCCCTTTCCTTCACAATTGCACTGACGCCTTGATAACAGAACAAGACCTTCATTTGTGCACTCCACTTGCTCCAGTTTTTGTCTGTGAGAACAAGGAAGCTTGCAGCAGGGATATCAGCCATGACACCTTCTCTTCTTGCTCAAGAACTGTTTTCTTGATCACCTTTAACCATCCCAACTACACCCTTCAGCCATTACTGTTTCACCGGGAAGAAAAGTTGCAGACGTACACTCCCAAGTTATCATATAACCTACACTCTCGATACCACTAATACAACATATAATAGAAGGTAGAGTGGGAGAAAAACACGAAACAAAATTTGTGAATAATACTTGCATTAATGTGAATGAGTAAAGACCGCGTCAACTGCATAACAGAAAACGGTAACAACACAGAGTTTAATTACACCATACTCTAATAGTTCTGAACTTTTTCCGTCTATTATTTCAAACATTCAAAACACGACACAACTAAACTTGATTCAACAAAATAAATAGATTTTACTTTTAGTTTCTGCTTTAACTTCACATCTCTACGTAATATAATAACTTTTTTGTTTTTAATCTTTTTTTATATTCAAAATCGTAGAAAAAGGAAAATATATATATATACAACCCAAACGTGTCCTAGTTAAAATCGCTCAAATTTATTTTTCATGATTATTTCCTGGTTTGACACTAGCTTTGCGAATTCGAGCATTTCAACTTTCTCTCCATCAGATTTAAAACCTAGAAATCTCTTACTATTGATTAATTACTCAAATATAGGAGACAGCAGAGCATTAAACAACAGTGTATATACATTATTTTAAAATTTCTATTTGTTTGGTCTAAATATAAATTAAACCCAGAAATCCAGAATCCATGTTATTTACACGGTACAGAAATGAAACTGGGGAACTAACCAAACCTTGACCTAAACCTTAACAACAGAACCTACATATACATCATCGAATTTTACGATGGTAATGGTATACATCACTTCATACCGCACAGTTGCACACCGGACAGTAACAACGACGCGCTGTACAAGAACATGCAAAGAAAGAAAGTTTGGATTTACGAGGGGGATCGAAGGGGAAAGGTGGTGTTGAGGAGAGAGTGTGCTTGTGAGAGCTGATCAACGAGTGAAACGATGCGGGCGTGGTAGTCACGCGCCTGCTGCAGCGCTTCGGCTTCGAGGTCACCGAGCTGCGCGCAGAGGCGTTCCTCCGCGTCCTCCGCCACGGAGAGGCGATCCAATGCGGCGTGGAGCTGGCTCTTCACGTGGTCCTCCCTCTCCTTGCTCCGTTTCAGCTCCTCCTCCAGCTCCTCGTTCCGCTTCTTCAGCTCCCTCTCCAACGACGTCGTTTCACCCTTCCTCATCATCACCTTCCCTGCAATGCAATTCACTTTCTAACGCTTCCTCTGCTGCGTTTCTGATTCCGTTCAGTATTTAAAATACTCGATAGGAAGAGTTATAATCAGGTGTGTCCAGGTTCAATGAACCTCAGATATAAATTTTACTTTTCATTTTTTAAGAAAATTCTTTAAGACTTACTTTAAATACATACTTCATGCATTTTTTTTCGTAATCAATATGCAAAATTACATATATTTACTTTTAATAGAAAAATTTAATAAAGAAACGATGTTTCATGATAAATTATTAATTACATATGATAAATATATTCAAAATTTATCAAGTTTTTATTTAAAAAAATTGGAGCCTCGTTTTTTTATTTCTATTACTTTATATTATTTTGATGTTACAGATATTTACTTCACGAAAGGGACACAGGTATACTTAAATCAGCGTGCACCCATAATTTTATTTTTTTTATTAACAAATTATTATTTAATCCATTCCAGAATGAAAAGTAAAGATAACAAAATGGATTTATTTTTTATATTTATTTTAACTTATTTTATTACATAAAAAAAAATAGTGTTCTCACCTGGAAAATTCATATCTGGTCTTCTTCAGTATACATGTAAAAAAATAGTAATATTAGTGCTTAAGTTTATATTTGTTAATTAAGATTTATCTAATAAAATTTGATTTATTATGGGGGTACGAAGAACACTAGTAATTTTTAACATGTATCGTGTTTAAATATGACAGTAATTTAGAAGAATCTCTTAACCTTTAACTGTTTGTAATGAGATAATATATATATATATAAATGATTGTGGAGAAAGGAGTAACGTGAAGCAACTCCTTACCTCTTCAAAAGTCAATTTCTTCCTTCTATAATTATTATAAATTATCTAACCAACACTGCTGTCTTCGTTAGTATATGTATCGAATTGTTTCAACCGATTGCCTAAGTTTCAAGGAAATCGATGGGTAATAATCAATATCAACTCATCATTCAATTAATCTACACAGATTAATAATCAAACTATGATTAGGTAGATTCTAATTAAAAGTATATAAAAAAATTCATAAATATAAATTATAACTATAATTATTTAGATTTTTATATATATTTATTATAATATCAATTATTTAATCGATCAAACTTAAAATTACTAAATATTGTAGTATTTTGAACCGATATACTCAATATCGGATATTATTCGTCAACTATTGAAAAAGAAGAAAGAGAGTTGAAAAGTAATAAAAAATTGTTTAAATAGACATTTACACCCAAAACATTATATAATTTATTTCGTCTTAAATTATCCAAAAAATATTACGTTATTCTTAAACATATGTAAAAAAAATAGCAATCATGAACCAGAAAAATATAAATAAGGCTATTGGGCCTTAAGTTGGAATAACTAGCCCATAATCTAAGGATCCATTCTTCACTTATCAGATTTTTCTCTTTCTTTCTAAAATGTGTTACCCTAACATTTTCTCCCCTTTCTCTCTAATTTTTTAGCCAACGGAACAGATTAAAATTCAAACTGAAGGTGCTCTAGCCTTTCCCGCACCAAGAGCTTCAATTTGAACCGAACAGTTTCCTATTTTGATCGGTAAGCGTTTTCCTCTTCTCTTCCACTGTTCTAGGACCTAGGGTTTTCAGTTTATGGTGCCTTGTGCATTTTCTTTTTCGTTCTCAGTATATCCTAGCTCTAAGAGCTGTATTCTATCACCAATTTGGTGATTTGTAGGTTTGGTAAGGGTGTTGCTGCGAAAGTAACTGTTAGGGCGTCTTGGATTAATTGTTTAGTGCAACTCAGAGGTAAGGGGAGCTGGTATTCTTTTTGTTTGTTTCTTTCTGGTTTCTGTTCATAAATTGTTGTGTGTATGAGTATGATTTAAGTTACTGTTGGAATTATAAAATAACGTTTGTATAAAATTGCCTGGAGTGACAATTACTGTATGTACTGTTTGAGTTGAACTGTACCTGTCGTGTAAGTACGAAGCATGAAATCCATGAATGTTTGATGATAAAACTATGAAACGCATGACAATTTATGTGGATGTATTGTTTGATTGAAATTTTGGAATGTGTAATGAGGAGTAACTGAGAAAGCTGTTGTTATGGGTATGAACAAGGGATTGGGGCATTTTAGATCACTGTGTGGGGAAGCTGAGATATTAAAATTGGGCAAATGAAGTCTAGTGTGATACTGGAGAGTTTGGACAGTCTAGGTAGGTCCAATGTAATATGTTAAGAGCATAAAAACAGTCTAAAAGGTGTTAAAAATGGTAGAGTGGGTTCTAGGTCCTTATGTTGCTAAGTTGGTGCTCTAAAAGGAAAAAATGAGACTCTAAACCACTTCAAGATCAATCTAGGGATGTATAAAACCAGTTAGACAATTTTAAATAGGTCCCTATCACAAATTAGAGGTGTTAGAAGTTAGGTTAGGGGGTTGGAAAAGAGTTTGAGGGGCGTGAACTGCAAAATTATGCAGAATTGTGTGCTACAGAATCTGCAGATTCGCACAACGTTGCCAGGAGGGTGCGCTGAGCGAATTATGTGCGGCAGATTGAGTGTTTTTAATGTTTTTGACGTTTTGGGGTCTCGACATTTCATACTAGTCCGGATGGTCAAATCACGTGGTCGGTCATTGATATCAATAAAATACATTTGGTCATAGTCTGTATTGTTTATGGTCCTTGCATGCTTGAAATACTTGATTGATAACATGCTTTTTATACCTAGCTTACCCTTGCATTTGTTTGTTGTACGTGCTTGTCTTCCCCCTTGCGATGATCATCCATCCTTTGGATGTGAGTAGTAGTTGATGATGTACCCTTGGAACGAGTATTGGAGAACGAAGAAGACGCAACTCCCAGTTCTTAGGACCTCTACCAGTTTTCATGATCTGTATTGTGGAAACACTGTTTAGGCCTCCTTGAACCTTTAGTTGGTTAGGCATTTTAAAATACTCTAAAGCTTATAAAGTTTAAATTCCTAGTCAATTCTGGATGACTGTAAAAAGCTTAACTTTAATTACATACTTAAACTGTTTTGTCATATTATGATGTTAATCATCCTGTATAATTTCATCAAATTATTGGGATGTTACAAATCATATAACTATTTAAATAATAAAGTTTATTGTTTAATCAAATTTAACTAATAATATAAAATGTGCCGTTAGAAAATTACTAATAAAAAAATTATTTCCTGTAATTCTCATTGATAGATTAATTACAGTTGGATATTTTGCATAGGTTAATCTTAAAAAAATAATAATAATTAGCGGAGTCTCCGCAAAAAAAAAAATCTATCAATTTTTCTAACAAAAAATTAACAAATAAAAACGATTTAAAATATATATATATATGAATATCTCTTTGAGAAGGATAAGTTAATCTAAAGAGAAACTCTAAAACATATCAGATTTCAGTTTTTCTTAATTTAATGAGCAAACATAAATGAATTATTAAACTGTGATATTACAAGAAAAAGAAATAAGAAATATAAGAAGTAATTCTGAGAAAGTAACTTGACTTTAAGATTATTATAGTGTAATGGTTGTAAATAAAACAGATTAAGTTTAATGATAATACGACAAGTGTGTGTGGTGTTGATGGGTTTAAGCAAAGAGCATGTGATTAAGAAAATCTAAAACGCAAAGGAGAAACCACCGCCCATTAAAGAAAGAATAGAGTAATAAGAGGCAAAGACACGTATTTAATTAGCATTAATTAATAATAATTAGTTTGAAATGGAAACTAATGAAATCTAATTCAGCATTCCGCTTGGATGATCTGATTTAATGCCGTTCAGTATGGTACGCTTCATTGACCAATGAGTCATTGAAATTATAAATTAATTATTGAAAAGAAAGTACATTATTATTTAATCACTGTTTTCTTTTCATGCCATTCCAAAGTGGTTAGTTACTTAATTAGGTCATGAAACTATTTTCCACCATGAGTAACATTTTTCTAATAAACAGGTGGAATGCACTTGATTTTAAAACATAAATTATGTTATAATGGTTTTAATTTACGTGTGATTACTGTTTACCTAAGAGGTTTGTATTTCTATTTTTTAATTAAGTGGTTATTTGATGAAGTTTCTATTGCTCAACATCTAAGCAAGTAAAACTATTGCTATAGATCTTTAAGAAAAAAACGGTTCAACAATTTTTTTTAGTATTAATTAATTGTTTTAGGTCTTCAAGAAAAAAGGTTTAAAAATAATTTTTTAATAATAATTGCTTTAAACCTAAAAGAAAAGAACTTCAAAAAATTTGAAAATAAATTGTAAATAAAATTATGATAAAAATATCTCAATCTTAAGTGTATTTTAAACCTTTCAAACCCTTAAGTCACTCATATATAACGAGACATTAAGTTTCATCTTCATTTTAACATTAAGAGATAAGGTTGATTCTCTCTCCATTAATAACATCTCATTTGAGCATTAGTTTTCTTATTTAAGTAATATAATTTGTTATTCAAGTATCTAAGTGATTTTTCCTTATAAGTACACTATAAGAATTTTTATATTTACTAACAATTTTTAGAATTTAAATTATGATGGATATTTTCATCAAACAATGAATTCATTGGTAAATATATACAATAAATTATAATTTATATTATCAACAAATATTTCTGTCAATAATATATTTGATAGGTAATTCTATTGGCAATTAGCAATTCTACTTCTAATGGATATTTTTTTGATAAAATGAGAGACAAAATTTTTGCAAAGTCTGATGAGTTTTTTTTTTTTTTTTTATATTAAGAGAAGATGTGTGAAAAGATAAAGAGAAAGAAAGAGTAAGAGAATGAGAAGAAAGAGAAAGAGGAGAAACAAGAGATATGGCATGACGGTACATGCGGTAGTGAGTTAAAGAAGGAAGAAAGTAAGGTAGATGAAAAAGAGGAGGAACAAGAAGAGAAAGATAATGAGAACAAGGACAAATCGGAAGCAATGACTAACAAAACAACAACGATGGTAATGAGGGGAGGAGGAAGATGAAGAAAGGAAAGAAAGAAGAAGAAAATGGAGAAGAAAATAAAAAGAAAAAAGAAAACGAAAAGGAGGAGAAAGAAGATCCAATCCAATTAATGAATATTTATCGACAAATTTGGAGTTGTTAGTAATTATCAATGAATTTTATTCTATATAGGTAAAGTTTATCAATGATTATTTTATTGATAAATTTGTAAATATTGATAAGTCGTCGATAAACTCGAATTATTGACAATTTTTTGTTACTACTAACAGATTGTATCAATGGATAATACAATGTTTTTTTTATTCTAGTAGTGTCTATATTTATTTTTAAATTAAAAACTTATTTGATTAAGCTTGTAATACAAACATTAAGTTTGAAACCCTAATTTTAATTTTAGGAGTTGAAGTAGAGAGATAAAGTTGAATCTCTCTCCATTAATAATATTTTGTTTAAACACTAATATTGTTACTACTCAAGTATTTAACTCTAAGCTTGAACAAAGGAAAAGTTGAAATATATATCTTTTCTATTTAAAAATATCATTCAAGCATTAAAATAATGTTCAAGCAACACATTATTGGATAAATGTGTCATATCACTCAAACGGTAATTATGTGTTCAAATTTTGTGAATTGTCATTTAAACAACATATTTCAAGTTCAAACATCATTTCATATTTCTCTTATAAAAATCATTATTTGAAATTAATTTATTAGTGGTTGATTTATTAAAGTGAATATTTATTTACTCTATTATTTATAATTATGATATTAATTTATTAGAGAATGCCAAAAGTCAATGACGAATCTTAAAATATAAATGAGGTGTCAAAATAGATATGCTCACATTTTAGAGATATTAAATATATAAACTATAATAAAATCAAAAATTACTTCTATTTATATATTAATTTATTTACATAGAAAACAATTGAAAGGACCAAGTCTCTTAAAAGCTAAAGAAGTTCCGTCACTCTTCAAAGAAACATCAGAAAGTGTGTTTGAGGAATGTTTCGGTTATGAGATCTAAGATTGAACACTTTAAGCTCTTCCTCAATCTCCTGATCGTCTAACACACGCTAAAGGTATTCACTGAAAGGCCGAACGGTGGTGACCTGCAAGGAAACACTCCGACGCTCAAGTCAGCTAGGTCACAAGGAGATCACCGTGAATGTAATTAGACAATAATTGGCATTAACTACCTGTAACCATAGCATCTTCTGTTTCCTTTTATGTAATATTCGCCCATTAAGGCCATTAATTATCTTTCAATGCTCCTTCGCCACTTAGCCATATACTCGCTTCCTCGTTTCCCGATCGGCTGGTCTTTTATTGACCTTTGCTTCAGGCCCGACCGACCGGTCGTCTCCCCATACTACATAAGCCTCCTAAGCCCCGAGAGGTTATGCAAGCGAAGGGGTTTCCCGAGCCCCAAAATTTGAATCGTCGCAACTGTCTATCCTCGAACGTGCCTCGTCATGTCAGTTGAAGCTAAAAGGTTACGATTTGTCAGCCGCGCGATTAACCTTTCTTCGAAGGGTCCAGATTAAATCATTTGTCCATCAAGGCTGGATTTGAAGCGTCATTTTCCCCTCACCGTTAGATTTCACACTAATGAGCGGTTGTGATGAGTCCGTGAAACCGCTTTTGTCGGCTATAAATAAGTGAAAGGGGTCCCCCTCATTCATGTCGCTTTCCGTCTCCGAATTCTCTTCACCGATCTTCCCTCATCTTCAGGTGATGTATTCTTCCACTTGGTCGACCAATGAGCTTAGTGACGAGGGTCGGGGCTATGCTGACGGTGGGGTTTCGTCGTTTATGAGGATATTGAATTTAACGTGGACAATTCTCAGGTATGGTCTGAGCTTATCCCACATCCTACCGTGTAGGGATATGACTGGGCCCCTCATGAGGTACGGGGTTACCCTCCTTACTTCATTACCACTAACTTTATAAGGCATTTATTAGAACGGGTAGATTTATTGGCCAACCTTAGAGACGCCAAACATTTTTCTTTGGTTGTGTGCCTTTCGAACGAACGGGCCTACCACGGTCGGGAGGGATATGAATTAGATTTTTTTTACGTTTACGTCACCTTGTTTCGTGACTTGGGTGTGCGTCTCCCCTTTTCTGATTTTCAAATGGGCGTCCTAAGAGAATTGAACATTTGTCCCGCTCAATTGCACTCGAACGGATGGGCGTTTATGTAGGCTTTTGTTGTTCTCTGTACCGGTCTTCTCTTAACCCCCACTCCTGCTGCGTTTCTTTACTTTTTTCGGGCTCTTCCTCATCCAAACAAATCATGGGTTTCTCTGGCTCCCGTAAAAGATAAAAAACTATTTACTTCATTTAATTATTCGTATAAAGACTTTAAATCCAACTTTTTTAAAGTGGCCATTAGAGAACCCGGTCGACCCAAGTTTTATTTTGATGATGGTCGTCCCAAATTTCCATTCTACTGGACAGAGGATCCCAAGAAAGTGAATTCCTAGGATGAATCTGAAATGACCGAAGACGTGATTGCCCAGATCGATCAACTACCCCGCCAGACTTCCTCCCGCAAGCTCATTGATCTGCTTGGATCCGACACTCTACGTTCTAGAGTGTTTGGTAAGTTTTCCTTTATCTCCCCCTTGTTGCCTAGTCAGTATTAACTTGTCTAAATTTGTTTTATTATTTCAGACTTTTTTGGCGGAATGGAGAAGCATCAATCATTCCTACGCATGATGGCCCGTAAGAAGGGCTTGAGCAAGACCAGCGAAGGTGTGTCTTCCCCTGCAAAGAAAGCTACATCTACGAGCACGACCCCCTCCCACTAGGTGAATACGGCTTTGAAAATTTCTGACACACAGGCTCCATCAGCCGACACCAAACCCTCCAATCTCGATGTTTCTAAGAGCAAAATAAAAAGGAAATTGCCCAATGAGAAAACTCCCTCCCCTCCAAAGAAAAGGAAGCTGACTGCTACCCTACTTACCGGCCCTCTTGACCCGAACGTTCACATTGCCGATCGACTGCAATTTAATCCGACCCCGAAGAGAGGAAGCCCTTCAAAGGTATGACTCTTAGTGAATCGCTGAACATGGCGTACGAACTCATTGCACGGGCTAGTGTTTGCATGAATTATTTTGCTAGAACCACCAAACCTTTGTTGGTGGCCGAACTAGAGATTGCTCGCAAAGATTTGGAAGCAGCTAAGAAAGAGAATGCCACTCTTTCCACCCGCCTAGAGGAACTTCAAAAATCAGCAGAAGATGAGCGAGTGAAAGCTGCCAACACCCTTATTGAATCTCAAAATGAGATTGGCCAGTTTAAACGGTCAGTTGACACATTGAAGTTGGACCTGCAGAAAGCTTCCTCCCGGAACAAAGAGCTAGCTAAGGAAAGGGATGTTGCTATAGCCAACGGGGACAGACTTGTAGCTGAAAACGTAGCACTCGGGGATGAAGTATGTGAAGAACGTCAACGTGGCTTTGAGCAGGGAATTGCCCAATGTCATTACTTTTTCAACACTCCTCTAGAGCATGAAGGGTTTGATATCATGAAGATTTATGTGGATGGCCAGCTCGTTGACTTCTCAACCCAAGTGCCTGCCGGTGATGAGAAAGCTCCTACCAACACCAAGGACATCCCTTCTGGAATTTCGGTCGTCACCGAAGAGACCACACCCTTTACTTCCGACAATTAAAACACTACAACTTAAATCAATATTTGCCTTTTGTATTTCTTTTCCTAGTTTGTAACTATATCAATACACTCTGCTACCAAAACATTATCTTTGAACTTGTTATACGAAGGCGTCCTTGAATCGTGAATCAACCAGTTTATCTTTTGACTTTGATATTTGTCTTTTTTTATTCACGCTTTACTTTTCGCACCATGATTGAAAATTGTTCTGCGCACTTTGAAATTTTTCCAATTTTTGTTTCCTGAATGATTGAAGCCATACTTCTCTTCGAACACGCCTCCCCCCGATCGTCCAAAAGCAGGAGTCATTTTCTTGACTTCCCCCCGATCGTCTTGAAGCAGGAGTCACTTTCTGACTTCCTGCGTTGGTTGGGATTATACGAAGTCATTTTCCTGACTTCTCCCCGAATATGCCTCCCACCGATTGTCTTAAAGTAGGAGTTATTTTCCTGACTTCCTGCGTTGGTCAGGGTTATACAAAGTCATTTTCCTGACTTCTTCCCGAATACGCCTCTCACCGATCGTCTTAAAGAAGGAGTCATTTTCCTGACTTCCTACGTTGGTCGGGGTTATACGAAGTCATTTTCCTGACTTCTCCCCGAATACGCCTCCCACCAATCGTCTTAAAGCAGGAGTCATTTTCCTGACTTCATGCGTTGGTCAGGGTTGTACGAAGTCATTTTCCTGACTTCTCCCCGAATATGCCTCTCACCGATCGTCTTAAAGCAGGAGTCATTTTCCTGACTTCCTGCGTTGGTCGGGGTTGTACGAAGTCATTTTCCTGACTTCTCCCTGAATACGCCGCGTTGGTCGGGGTTATACGAAGTCATTTTCCTGACTTCTCCCCGAATATGCCTCCCCCTGATCGTCCATAAGCATGAGTCATTTTCCTGACTTCCTGCGTTGGGCGGGGTTATACGAAGTCATTTTCCTAATTTCTCCCCGAATACTCCTCCCCCCGATCGTCCTGCCATTCCAAACAATTTGTTTTCGCAATAGAACAATGAAAATATGAGGAAATCCCCTGATCTTATTGATTGAATGTTGGAGATTACAATAAACATTTAACTAAAATAAAATTTCAAGTGTGTGGCATTCCATGTGTTTGGTATAGTTTTTCCGGTCAGGTGTTCCAGTCGATAGGCCCTGTTGCTCAAGTCTTCCCGTACTCTGAACGGGCCTTCCCAATTCGCCGCTAGCTTTCCCTCCGACATTTTCTTCAGAGCATCGGCGGTCTTGCGTCACACCAAGTCTCCTTTAATAAACTAACTAGGTTGCACCTTCGTGTTATACCTTCTCGCCACCATTCTTTTCTGGGCCTCATTCCTTACCGCCGCCACGTTCCTCTTCTCTTCCAGCACGTCCAAGTTGCTCCTAAGCTGTTCATCATTCAAATCCATGTCATTCAACAGTTTCCGAACGGTCGGCTTGCCTACCTCGACCGGTAGCATCGCGTCGCTCCCATACGTCAGATTGAAGGGCGATTCACCCGTTGAGCCATGTGGGGAAAACGGTATCCCCATAATACTTGGTCGAGCTCGTCCACCCATCCTCCTTTTGCTTCTCCCAATCGTTTCTTCAACTCCTGGACAATAATCTTGTTGGCCGCCTCAGCTTGACCGTTCGTCTGTGGATGTTCAACCGAGCTTGTAATAGGGGTGATGCCCAATTCCCCATAGAAGGCTATCAATTTCCTATTGATAAACTATCATCCATTATTGGTCACAATTGTCTTAGGTAGACCGAACCTGCACACCAACCTCCACACGAATCTTTGGACCTGAGTGACAGAAATCTTAGCTCGCGGTTCAGTTTCCACCCACTTGGTAAAATAATCCACTACTACCAAGAGAAATTTTTTCGCGGCCTTGCCGACCGGGAAAGACCCCACAATATCCATCCCCCACTGGGCGAACGACCAAGGAGCTACGATGTTATGTAACTCGGTTGCTGGAGCGTGAAAAACATTGTCATGCTTTTGGCAAGCCAGACATTTTTGTGCAAAGGTCATGCAGTCTTTCTCCAACGTCGGTCAGAAAAAGCCCGCCCTCAATACTTAGGCCCTAAGTGCTCGACGTCCCGTATGCCTTCCACAAATTCCTTGGTGCAGTTCCCTCATAACGTAATCTGCCTCTTCAGTTGACAGGCACTTCATGATGGGCGTGATATATCCCCTTCGGTATAGATCTTCCCCAATCATGCAATACCTAAAAATCTTCTTGGCATCGTCAGCTCGAAGATTCTTCCCTTCATCTTGTTCTTTAATTAGCCGGACGATCTCCTTCTTCCAACAGTCCTGTCTGGTCGTAGTACCCACACTAAAGCAGTCAATTCTTGGCTTCCGGAGGACCTGTCTAATAACGAAACTCAAGTGACCCTTTTCTTTTCAACTGGCCAACTTAGATAGCATATCGGCTCGTGTATTTTCTTCACGCGAAACATGCTTTATTTTGACTGCCATGAAGCGTGCCTCTAGCTGCTTTGCCTTATGAAAATGCTGCAATAGCTGATCATCCTTAATCTGAAAACTGTCGTTCATGTGTCCCTCAACCAACTGAGAATCAGTCCGGTACTCCAAACATTCCGTCCCTAAGTCCCCTGCCAGCTCCATTCCGACTATAAGGGCCTGATTGTTACTAACTTTAAACTTAAAAATCAGCGACTATTCCACAATCAGACCGTTCAGTCCTTCCAGCACTATCCCCGCTCCTCCTCCACCCTTATAAGCCGACCCATCGACGAACAGCCTCCACGGAACTTCCTCCTTCTCACCCACCGGTAATTCTACCGGAAAGTCTGCTAAGTGCTGACCTTTGACCGACCCTCTTGGCTCATAATGTAACCCGAACTCGGACAGTTCCACCGACCATCCTATCATCTGCCCTCCCAAGTTAGGTTTTCTCAAAATCTTTGCAATTGGATAATCGATCTGCACCACTACCTGATGCCCTTGAAAATACGGACTGAGACGTTGTGCAGCGTATAACAAAGATAGGGCCACCTTTTCCAACTGCTGATACCGAACTTTGGCGTCCTTCAAGCTTCTACTGACAAAATAAATTAATTTGAACTGAGGCTTCTCTTTGACCAATGCTGCTCTTATCGCCTCTTCTATAACTGCCAAGAAGACCTGCAAATCATACTCGGGTTCAGGCCGACCCATGACGGGTGGTTCGGTCAGGATCCCCTTAACTTCCTCGAAGGCTTTCTCACATTGTTCATTCCATTCCCCATGTGAAATTTTCTTCATAACCTTCAAGATAGGTTTTATTCGTTCGACAAGCTTGGGTATGAACCGAGATAAAGATGTTAAGCGCCCCACCAGCCTCTGCACTTCCTTTAAATTTTGGGGACTACGCATCTCTAGGATTGCCTTGCACTTGTCGGGATTGGCTTCTATTCTCCAAACGGTCAACATGAACCCCAAGAACCTCCCTGCTTGTACCCCGAAAGTACACTTGGCTGGGTTCAAGCGCATCCCAAACTTTCTCACCTGTCCAAACACCTCTTCCAGGTCTTTGATGTGCTCCTCGACCGACCAGATTTGTACCACCATATCATCCACATACACCTCCCTATCTGGTTTTGGAACACCTTGTCCATGAGCTGTTGGTAAGTGGCTCTAGCGTTCTTTAAACCGAACGACATCACATTATAGTAATACGCTGATCGTTCGGTTATGAAGGCGGTCTTCTCGCTGTCTGGACGATACATAGGGATTTGATTGTACCTTGAGTACACATCCAAAAAGCTAAGAACCTCAATGCTGGGAAGAGGGTATGTGTCCTTGGGGCATGCCTTGTTTAAATCGGTAAAGTCTGTGCACATCCTCCATTTACCGTTGGACTTCTTAACCATCACCACATTGGCCAACCATGTTGTGTACTTCACCTCCCTTATGAATCCAGCCTCCAGCAAATTTTTTACCTCTTCATCCACTGCCTCTCTTTTCTCAGCCCCCAATCTTCTTTTCTTCTGTGAGACCGGTCGTGCATCTCTGAACAAAGATAGTTTGTGGGAGATAACATCTGGATGTATTCCTGGCATATCCGCAGCTGTCCACACAAACAAATCCTTATTACGAGTTAATACCCAACCGATCTCCTATACCTAATCACTTCTCAACTTTCGCCCTACTGTGGTAACCTGATCTTCACTCCTTCCCAAGATAAACGGTTGGGTCTCTCCCATCGGTTCTATCCGATCATCCGTATTTGCCCTAGGATCCAACTCCGTCATCGCCACTACTGATCGTTCCTCCGATTGCCCTGAAAGTCGCGGTTTAACTTTCAGCCCTGCAGCATAGCATTCTCGGGCCATCTTTTGGTGTGCCCGAACGGTGCATACTTTCCCATCATCAGAGGGAAATTTCAATGTTAGATGGGGAGTGGAAACAATGGCGCCAAAGGCGTTTAAGCACGGGCGACCTAGCAACACATTATATGATGTATCCGCTTCTACCAGGAGGAACCCAACCTTCAACTCCTTAGCGTCCTTCTCCATCCCCAAACTCACTCTCAAATCTATATATCCTTTAGTATCAACCCTTTCCCCTACGAATCCCACAATTTGTTCATGGAAAGGCATGATAGCGTCCTCCGATACCTCCATTTGCTGGAAGGTTTTCCAATATAATATGTTCGTTGAACTCCCCTGATCGATCAGAACCTTTCCCACCTTCTACCGAGCAATCATGGTAGTGATGAGCATAGGATCATCCTGATCAAGGTCTGGGGTGTGAAAGTCTTCGTCTGAGAATGTAATCGCAGGCATCGATTTCCTTGGCACATCCGCCCGATTCGCATTATGCAAGCTTCTTAGATGTCGCTTCTGAGCGGAGATTGTCGATCCTCCTCCAGCGAATCCTCCAGAGATTATATTGATAACCCCCATGACCGACCGCTCCCGACTCCTGCTCCTGCTACGAGCTTCCTTCTTCCGTTCATCCCTCTTAGGAGGATTACTCCTTCTGGACGATCCTCCTACACCACTTTGGGGCCCCTCCCGACTGCGCTGAACAAATTTCTATAGGTGTCCTGCTTGCACCAAACTTTCTAGCTTATCTTTCAGAGTAATACAATCTTCTGTGGTATGTTCCATGTTCTGGTGATACCGACAAAATTTACTTTCGTCTGCACCTCGGGGTGTTGGTAACCTCACCACAGTTAACAAATCCGCTCTCAACGCTTCCTCCATCACTCTCTCCCTAGGTGCGTTGAAGGGTGTGTGATGAACATATTGAGGGACCCTGAGTAGATCCGCCCCCCTGTGCCTACTTCCTCCTTCATTCCCCCCGAACACTCTTTTTTCTCCCCTTCTCTCCCGTCCCGGCCTGATCGCCGGCTCAACCTCCTCTCTTTGCCCTCTTTGATACGCTCGACCCTCTTCAATTCGTATGCAACTTGTGAGTTTATTCTATAATTCGGCCATCGTTTGGGGCTCCTCCGCATAAAGATAGTCAGCAAACGGTCCTGGCCTCAAAGCCGTCTTCAATGTGCTGATTATCAATCTCTCATCTACATTCCTCACCTGTCGTGCCGTTCGGTTAAACCGATCCATAAACGCCTTGAGGGTTTCTTCTTTCGCTTACCTCATTCTCACCAAGGCCGTATTGTTGAGTGAATAAGCGTCTCAATGTAGCAAACCCATCGACTGTTCGGAGCTGCAAAGAATGAAACCAATCTAAAGCCTCTTCCTTCAACGACAGAGAAAAAACTCTGCACCACACCATCTCATCCGACGAGTATACCACCATTGCATCGATGAAAGACCGAAGATGTTTCACCGGATCAGTTAGATCCCCATACCTCTCCATTACTGGAAGTACCTTATTTCCAGGCATAAATGCCCTCATTACAGCTGCTGTAAAAGGATGAAGTCCTTCCGCCTGATGTGGGTGTTCCACGGGTGCCAGATTATTGACCCGATCATGCTCATTAACTGGGGGCGGATTTTGCATTTCGGGCCCCGCCTGATGAACTCCATCCTGTCCACCTTGGTTATTCAGGTTTTCTCCCCCACCTTGTACGTTGTGCCTGCATGCATTAGTCGCCCCCCTTGTTCTGTCTTCCTGAGTTACAGGATGACTCTCTCCTCCATTTTCCGAGTGAACGGTTCCAACATTTACCGACTGTGTCGATTGTCCCCCCACTCCATTCCCTCGTTCGGCCCTCATCGTCGCCATGTTCGCCCTCATCTCTTGCATTTGTCTCTGCAACTCCTGCAACAATTGCAAGTGAAGCTCTCCCGCCATTGTGATCGTTCTTGGGTTGCTCACATACTCTTGGGCCCCACGGTGGGCGCCAAAATGTTTCGGTTATGGGATCTGAGACTGAACACTCTAAGCTCTTCCTCAATCTCCTGATCGTCTAACACACGCCAAAGGTTTCCACTGAAAGGCCTAACGGTGGTGACCTGAAAGGAAACACTCTGACGCTCAACTCAGCTAGGTCACAAGGAGATCACCGTGAATGTAATTAGACAAAAAGTGCTTTACCTGGTTGTCGAGTCTGTATTTATAGGCATTAGGCCCAATAATTGGCATTAACTGCCTGTAACCATCGCATCTTCTGTTTCCTTTTATGTAATATTCGCCCATTAGGGTCATTAATTACCTTTCAATCCTCCTTCGCCACTTAGCCATGTACTCGCTTCCTCGGTTCTCGACTGACTGGTCTTTTATTGACCTTTGCTTCAGGCCCGACCGACCGGTCGTCTCCCCATACTACAAGGAATAATACATAAAAAAATTGATTGAATATGTATATATAAGAAATAATGAAAGATGATGGTAATAGTAATGACTACTAAATAAATAATGATGTCTTGTAGGAGAGGTAGTACTTATTAGAGAGGTAGTACTACAAAACCCAGGCCATAATCCCCTTGCAAAACGCTGACATTCTAGTCTGTTGTCTGATGAAAATTTTTGTTCATGGTTTTTGGTCTCGATTGTTTGCATAACCGAGGCCATAACCCCCTATAAAACGCTAACATTTTAATCTGCTGTTTGATGAAAATCTCTATGCAGGGTTTTTGGCCTCGGTTCCCTAGTGAACTAATGGCATAACCCCTTGACATAAAGTTGGCAGTTGAAATGGTCAGATATTTTGCATTGATATTAATTATGCGTAGAGGATTTGGCCTCGGTTCCCTTTAGAACCGATGCCATAGGCCCTTGCCAAACTTTTACATTCCCACATCTGTAGTCTGATAAGTTCACACAATTGTTAGTGGTGTTAAGGCTCATGAATTTGAAGGCAACAAATGGATGGACTGATAAGAGTTTTACAAAATTGTTGACGTTGTTGAATGAAATGCTGCCAAATGGAAATACACTACCCACTCGTAATTATGATGCAAAGAAAATTCTTTGTTCGATGGGTATGGAGTATAAAAGGATACATGTTTATCCCAATGACTGCATTTTATATAGGAAAGAGTTTGAATTTTTGAAAAAGTGTCCAAAATGTGGGTTATCACGAAACAAGTCAAAAAACAACAACGGTGAAGATAATGGTCAGATAAAAAAAATGGTTCTGCTTTGAAAGTAGTTTAGTACTTTCCAACTGTGGCCAAACTTAAGTGTTTGTTTGCGAATCCAAAAGATGCTAAAAACCTTAGATGGCATGAAGATGAGAGAAAAATTGATGGGTTACTTCATCATCCAGCTGATTCAAAGTAATGGAAAAATATTGATCAACAATTCTCTCAATTTGGTCAAGAATGTAGAAATCTTAGGCTTGGTTTATCCACTGATGGAATGAACCCATTTTGTAATTTAAGTAACAATCGCAGTTGTTGGCCAGTTATATTAATAATTTACAACTTATCTCCTGCATTGTGCATGAAGAGAAAGTACATGATGTTGTCTATGATGATATTTGGTCTAAAGTAGCCCGTAAATGACATAGATGTTTATCTAAGCCCACTAGTTGAAGACTTGAAGTTGTTGTGGATTGATGGGGTTGAAATATTTAATGTCTTCGCTTCTGAAACTTTTGTGATGCATGCAATGTTATTTTGCACCATTAATGATTTCACAAATTACGATAATTTTTCAGGATACAATGTCAATGATCATAAAGCATGTTTGTTAAACTGCATTTTAGTCGCCTAAGGCAGAACAAAGCCTGGTCCCCACTAATGTAGCATAGGAATGGCCAAAATATCAATCCTAGGACTCAACTTATTAAATTTTAGAATGTATAGTTAGTTCTTGTATTTTATTTATTTATTATCTATCAATAATGTGGGGACTAAGAAATGAAATTGAAATTTAAAAGGAAAAGAATCAAAATAAAAACAAAACCTATTAAAAGAAAAGAAGAAAGTAAGTAAACAAAACCTAACCTAAAATAAGAGGAAAAAAAATATAGAATCTATTTATACCTAAAACAAAAACTAATACTAATTATATTATGATTAACTATGTACAAAGAAAGAGTGACTTGAATCTGAAAACAAAAGTTTATGTTTCTAAAAGCAATGAAAAAGGAATTTCAGTAACGTCAGATCCTAAACTAAAGCAAAGATAATCATCATTTTGAATTGGAACTAAGAAACAAACTAAAATATTGAAAGTAGAAAACAAAAGAAATTGAATCAACTCAACAAGAAAATACCTAATCTAAACTTATTACAATACATTCAGCAAATGTAAAAATCACAGAACTAAAGTAAATGCATGGGAAAAATTGTTTCACAGGTAAATGCACATTGATGTGAATAAAAAAGTGCCTAGAGTTCTCAGGAAGACATCCTGTCAAGTTGAATCCCAATCCAAGGTATTCTAGTTCATATTTCAAAACTTTAAATTGACTCTTTCCACTCATTTGTCCAACCGTCGTTCAGACTGCCACAATAGAAGTCGAAGTCAAGATCGACAGTTGCGCGACATATTATCACCATTTCAAGAGGTTTTGCTGGAGGAGGGTCGTCAGCTCGGCGAGGAAGAGGCACTTGAGAGAATTGAAGAGTGTGCATATGATGGACGTAAAGAAACGCTCGATGCCACCAATCACCTATTCTAATGAGGACTTTGATGCTCCCAATCCTAAGCAAGACGATCCTATGGTGATAACTGATGTTATCGCTCGGTACAACGTGGGCAGAGTCTTGATCGATCAAATTAGTTTTGTCAATATCCTTTAGTGGAAGACATTTCAGCAAATGGATTTATTTGAAGAATTGATCGTGTCCTACAACAAGCAAATTGTGGGGTTTGCAGGGGAAAGAGTGGACACAAGGGGATACCGTAGACTTGAGAACGTGTCTCAGGACCGAACGGGATGCTAAAGTCCAGGTTTTTGCTGGTAGAAGTTACCACCTCGTACAATGTGTTTATAGGAAGGCTTTGCTTAAATGCTTTTGGGGCAATCGTTTCAACGCCTCGTCTCACCCTTAAGTTTCCATCGGACAAGGGCACCGTTTGCACCATTATGGCAGACCAAAAATTTGCTCAAGAGTGTTATGTTGCGGGATTGAAGGTTGAACCCTCAACTTCGCGACCAAAAATCAAGTAGTTAGAAGTGGCAATGGCAGATTTATATCCAAGAGCCAATATAGGTGACTGAATAGAGCCACTGGGAGAAACGAGGTCATTCAGCCTCGGGCGCAAGGAGGACTAAGTTATTTCCATTGGAAGTGAATTGGCGGAGGAACAGGCGAAATTAATAGGTAGAGAACTGAAGTGAAACAATGATCTGTTTGCTTGGACCGCAACCGACATGCCGAGAATACACCCAAAGGTCATGTCGCATAAATTGACCCTGTATAAGGAGGCCCACCCAATAGCTCAGAAGAAAAGGAGGCTATGGAAGGAAAAGAGGTTGGCAATGGATTCTGAAGTGAAGAAGCTCTTGGAAGCAAACTTCATTCATGAAGTCAAGTACACTACTTGGCTGACGAATGTTGTGATCATGAAGAAATCGAACAGGTAGTGGAGGATGAGTACAAACTTCACAAACTTGAACAAAGCGTGCCCTAAAGACTCCTACCCTATTCCAAGCATTGATGCTTTGGTAGACGGGGCTTCAGGGTTCCAAGTTTAAGTTTTCTGGATGCTTATTCGAGGTATAACCAAATCCATATGTACCCCGTGACAGTGAGAAAAAAACCTTTATCATCGAACGATCAAATTATTGGTATGAGGTAATGTCGTTCAGCCTGAAGAATGCAAGTGCTACTTATTAGCGATTGATGAATAAGGTTTTTTGTCATCAAATTGAAAGGTGCATGAAGGTTTACGTTGATGACATGTTCTTACGTAACTAATCCATCAAGCTAATCTTTATTTTATTTTTATTATAACTTTTCATAATAACTAATAATTTCTTATATCTTATTAAATAACATATGAATTCATTAAAATATTTTAAATTAATCACATAATAAAATTTATTCATCAATTAATTCTAAGTCATGTAACTGGAGGTTTTTTAAATAGTGAGATTTAAAAGAGTTTTAAAAAAAATTGCTAGATACAAAGAAAAATATATACAAATTAAAAGGAATATATAAAATATGAGAACTAGATTCAAACAATTAGATTTCAAAAAACTAATGTGACCATGTCTCAAAATTTTTAAGCTGAAAATTATATTTACTACAACAAGAAAAATTTTTGGAACAAAATCTTACCATTTATGACATCAAAATTATTTTATTTTATTTTCTATTGCCATCATAATCGTCAAACCCAACAATTAAATGTTTTTTCTTGGTGTTCTTAATCCGAACAACAGGAATTGCGCCTAAGAGAGAACCAGGCCCACGAGAAGTTTCACAACAAGATACGGGGTTCTTCATGAACTCAATTATTTTCTTCCCGCACCCCCAACTTTTGTTGGGGTTTCCATTTATCCTTACAAAATAGATATTAAATAAATAAACTATTATTACATGTGATATAGAATGTATGAAATTTAGGACACATAAATCCAGTTGGGGAATCTATCAGATTACTAAATCCAGTTGACAAACACGAAAATTCACGTAACTGGATTCGAAAATTCATATAATTAGATTCAAACTCTGATGAACAAAAAAATAATTAACACTTGACTGAATTTTAATATTTAGTAAAAAAATAATAATACTTATTTCAAAATTTAATAAAAAAATTAATAACTTAATTAAATTTTAAAATTTTATAAATAAAAAAATTAACATTTAATTAAATTTTAAAATTTAATAAACAAAAATATTCACATATAATCCAATTTTTAAATTTGGTGAAAACAAATTTGATTTTTAATAAAATTTTAAAATTTGATAAAAGAAAATTAACATCTAATCCAATTTTGAAATTTAATACATATAAATATAAATACAACTAAATTTTTATAATAATAAAATTTTAAAAAGCGGTGCATGGTGGTAAAATCGGGTGGTGAATACATAAAATCCTTGATCGAATATGGTATTCCGGTGACGAGTAGATAAAATCCCGAAGAAGCCTCGTAATGCATTTCATCAATAGAACTTGCAGCGTAAGAATACATTTGATTCCGAAGCAAGGAACCGAACCAAATCCGGGAAAAACTTCAACGGCACGGATATTTATAAAAAGCTTTAGTGCAGCTGCCTTAAGCATGGGATACCCTCTGCAGCTCGGGGACAATAACGGGAAGAAACTTTGTTTAGTAGAGATGCAGAAAAACAGAGTAATTAATTTCTTTTTTATTTTTCAATAATACAACTATAAATAAATAAAAAATATTATAAATGAAGAAAATATTAAATTTCAAATTTTGTATACAATTAAGATGCATAAAAAATATATAATAATCGATTTTTATTAGTATAATTACATTAAATATATGGAAAATAAAGTTAACTTATTGCCAAATTGTGTGCAAAGTATGATCTTGATTACAATATACCAATATATACAAAGAAAAGAAAAATAAACTTAGTTAACATCAAGCCTACAATCATGTAAATGGTATTCACCAAGCACATTTTGTCAAACTTGTCCATTAAGAAAAGAGACACAATGATGAAGGTAATATATGGAACCTACAAATAAGATTTTATACGATGCGAGTCACACCAACCATGAAGACGAAGAGCACACCCTAGCCTGGTTGACCCTTTAAATAACACACAACACGTAGTGCAACATGTCAGTGCTCCTCTCGTGGTTGTTGCATAAACTGAGATGAAACATGAACACTATATGATAATTCAGGCCTTGTAAAGCACAAGTAAATAAGGCGACCAACTAGGCGTCGATACTGACTCGGGTAGAGAGAAGATCGCCATTAGCCAATGCTAGACGATGATTTTCTTCAATGAGAGTGGACATAAGTTTTCCCCTAAACAATCTGCTTCAGTTATGATGTCCAACACATACTTTTGTTGCTACAAGAAAAGTCCTATAGGAGACCAGGCAACCTCCACCCCAAGGAAGTATTTTAATTTACCTAAGTCCTTCATATGGAAACATTGACAAAGATAGCCTTTGAATTTGGCAAGGGATGCACCATGATTACCAGCAATGACAAGATTGTCCACATAAACTAACACGACTATTTGTACAGTTTCTTTCCGAAAAATGAACAAGGAGTGGTCTAACTGAGAGCGCTGGAATCCATATTGATTAAGAGCATTTGAGAGTTTAGCAAACCAACACTGAGGAACCTAACGAAGGCCATACGTGGACTTACGAAGACGACACACCATACCATTCTTAGACACCAAGAATCCCGAAGGCATTTTCATGTACATGGTTTCCTCTAGATCTCCGTGAAGAAAAGCATTATGAACATCCATTTGATGTAGTTCCCAGTCTTTGGTGACCATCTTTGTCACTAGGGCAAAGGTCTCGTCGTAGTCAATCCCTTCGAATTGGTGATTTCCCAAGACAACTAATCATTCTTTAAAGTGTTCAATACTCCAATCAGAGTGATATTTGATTTTGTAAATCCACTTGCATTGCAAAGGCTTTTTCCTAACTTGTAAAGGGGTAATATCCCACGTTCCATTACTTTGAAGGGCATTGATTTCACTAGTCATTGCATCTTTCCACCGAACATCTTGAACAACTTCAGAAAAGTGTACATGCTATCACTCTTTGTGAAGAGCTGCAAGAAATATTCTGTGTTGCAAGGAGAATTTATCACAATTTAGATAATTTGTCACTGGGTAGAACATACCTAAGAAAGCTGAATGTAGAGTGAGGATTGAAAACCCGATTGGAACGGTGGTGTTAGTGACATAATCACAAAGCTTTACTGATGGTTGTCGTACACGATGACCTCTCCCGAGTGGGGCAGAGACAGCGGACATCTCGTTATTCTCTTGTTTTATTGTCAAGCTATAAGTTTGTTCTAATGAAGGAACACTTTCAGACGGGGAATCTTGTTCATGACACATATCTTGGCCCCCCTCACCTTAGTCGGGGCTATTTTCCACAATGCATTCATCATTATTTGTTTTCCCAACATCGACAAAGGGCAATTCTACTTTTGAAGGTTCTCGATGGACGAGAGAGACAAACGAGAATTCATGTTCAACAAACTTGACATCTCTCGAAACCCAGAAGACTTCTCTTTCCAAATCAAACAATTTCCATCCTTTTTGTCCATCCGAATATCCAACAACCACATTCTTGCGACTTCTACTTGCAAATTTATCACCCTTCCTATCTTGGTTATGTGCATAACACAAGCATCCAAACACTCGCAAATGGTCATAAGTAGGCAGCTTTCCATTCACTATTTCATATGGAGTTTTTCCTTGGAGAAGTGTTGAAAGTGTGCGATTGATCAAGTGACCTGCAATAAAAATGCATTCACCCCAGAATCTAAGAGGGAGTTATCCTTGAAACTGTAGAGTACATGTTACATTTAGAATGTGTTGATATTTTTGCTTGACTCTTCCATTTTGCTGAGCTGTTCCAGTGCATGAGGTTTGATGGAGTATCCTATGTAGCTGAAATTGTTGAAGACACATAAACTCTGTTCCATTGTCACTTTGTATCGTTATAACTTGTTTCTTGTATTTTCGTTCTATTAAAGCGAATAAATTCATTATAGCTTGTGACACAACTTTCTTATTTCTCAATAGGTATATCCACACAGCTCAAGAACAATAATCAACCAAGGTTAGAAAGTAAGACACACTACAAGACAATGGAGTTTTGTATGGACCCCATAAATCACAATGTATTAAATAAAAAATATTGGATGCTTAAGAATCACTTAAAGGGAATTTATTCCTACTTTGCTTTGATGTTTCACACACTTTACTTTTATCCTTATTATTACGCCCATTAGACACAACCATAATCTTTTCAACAATTTGGTAGGCAGGATGTCCCATTCACTTGTGCCAAATCTTAAGCTGACTTTTTTCGTTGATTTGATAAGCCTTTACGTCACTCACACCATGAAACCATTAGAGTCCATCTTTTCGTTCACCCGCTCCAATCAGTGTCCTCGAAATGCAGTCCTGCATTGCATAAAACTATTAGTAAAATGCACTGTACATTTTGATTTATCTATCAATTGTGATACTGAAATCAAGCTGTAATTCAACTTCGGAACATATATAACATTTTCAAGTTCCAAGCCTCCATCAAGGAAAACCGATCCTTCTTTGTTTGCCATCACTAATTCATGATTTGGCAGTCCCACAGGGCATCCTTCCAATGCTCGACTCTCCCACAAGTTATTTAGTGTTCTTGTCATATGGTTAGAGGCACCATTATCAACAATCCACAAGTCACATGCTTTCTTACCAGTCATTGTTTCTCTTGCATTTGGCTTGTGAGAATTCAACATGGCTACCTAGATCTACCAGTGCTTATTACTCAGTCTCTCTACTTCTGGTTTTCTAGTGTCTGGCTTCGTGTCACTATTACTTGCACCAATATGTGCCACATTAACACGAGGTCTTCCTTTAAAGGACCTTGTCTTTTGTTGATTTCTTCCGCCACTTTTGTTTTCATTTCGCGGCCTTTCTTCCCACCAATCTAGATAACCAATGATCTCGAAGCAATTGCCCTTGTCATGTCTTGTTCTTCCACAATGTGTGCATACAACTCCTTTTTCGTTTGCTTCATTGCGAAACTTGATTTTAGTCTCTATTTTCACAGCCAGTCCGATGATCATTCCTCGCTCTTCTTTGGACTTGGTGATTGTTCTCACCCTTTCTTCTTGAACCATGTTGGAATATACCCGGTTCAATGAGGGTAATGGATCTGTTGCCAAAACATTCGACCATGTTGTTCCATATCTTTCATCATCTAGCCCCATCAAGAATTGATGGACTTTTTCTTCTTCTCTTCGTTTCTCAAGTTTGGTAGCAATATTATACTTGCATCCACCACATTTACATTGTGGTATTTGCTCATAATTTTCCAATTCATGGCACAATATTTTTAACTTCCCGTAATAGGAAACCATTGTCATTCCTTGTTGTTTGCATTCCGCGTTTTATGACTTTAGCTGTTGAATTCTTTGTCCATTCACGATTGAGAATCGTTCCTTGATGTCATCTTATAGGTCCTTTGCATTTTCCATGTAGGCAATAGTAGAACGCAAATTAGGTTCAATGATGTTTAGTATCCAAGACACAAGCATCAATTGAATGGTCCACCAATCTTCCATCTTGGATACGTTTGTTTCTGGTTTCGTATGAGTTCCATCTATGAAACCCCATTTTCTTTGAGCCAGTAATGAGATCTTCACTGCCTTAGCCCATTCCTCGTAGTTTTCTCCTTTTAGTTGCACCTGTGTAATCACATTTCCAGGATGATCACTAGTACTCAGATCATAGGGCGATGATGTTTTCTTCACTTCCTCAATTTCAATATTCTCTCATTCCTTTTCCATTTCAACTATGTAGCTATATTATGAGATGTAAGAAATTTTGCTTTGATACCATGCCAAATTATGTGTAAAGTATGATCCTTCATTGATTACAATATGCCAATATATACAAAGAAAATGAAAACAAACTTAGCTAACATCAAGCCTACAATCACGTAAATGATATTTACCATCCATACTTTGTCAAACTTGTCCACTAACATAAAATGAACAATGATGAAGGTAAGATATGAGACCTATAAATAAGATTGTATACTTATTACTTATTTCATTTTTAAAAATATGGCATAATATACCATGATATTATCGTCTCTTATATGTATCTTTTCAGAAAAATGACATCAAGATAGATTTCATGTTTTTTTTAATGTTTAGATAGTTATGTTATTGATATCAAGTATCCATCACTAGACAAGTTTCGTTGAAGAAATGAATAATTGGGTTGAAATTTTTTGTCTAATTACCTTTTAAGGTCCAAATTTTTTAATTAGAATTTGTCCCTTGAACCAAACATTTTATTTAAAGAAACAAAATTCAATATTGTATCGGGGGACCCCGGACGGTCACGACGGGCGGAGACTGAACAACAATGAGGCCGAACGGTCATGGCAGGTAAGCTTTCGAACATGATTAAGGTAAGGCACTGATTAAAGGTGATTGGGTTGTGATTGGGCCGTGATTAAGGCTTCACTAATCCAAGGCCTATAACTAAAAATTATAAATACAGGTCAAAGGTCAGAGGTAGGCACTCTCATTAATTGCACATTTATTACAGCACTCTTGGAGAACCTTTGGCAAGTACCCTCTTGGACGAGACTCGGACGAGAAGTGGAGAAGTTGAAGGAGGCCGAGTTTATCCAGGAAGTTACCTACTCCGCTTGGTTGGCAAATGTGGTTATGGTTCGACCTCAAGAATGCGAGGGCCACCTATCAACGATTAATGGATAGGATTTTTGCTGACCAGATCGGTCGTTGCATGGACATATACGTAGATGATATGGTAGTAAGGTCGAAGTCTAGTGGTGACCATGTAAAAGACCTGAAGGAGGTCTTTGGGCAGGTCAGGTGGTGCAATATGAGGCTGAATCCCGCTAAGTGCAGTTTTGGGGTGGCCGCCGGAAAATTTTTGGGCTTCATGTTGGCCGCCCGAGGAATAGAGGTGAACTTGGACAAGTGCGCAACCGTTCTGGAGATGAGAAGCCTGACCAACCTAAAAGATATCCAACGGCTGGTCGGCCGACTCACTTCCCTTTCTCGATTTATTCCTAATCTGCAGAGCGCATTCGTCCAATCGTTAAACGGATGAAGAAGGGAGCAGACGCGAAGACATGGGATAAAAATTGCGAACGAGCATTCATAGAGGTCAAGGACGTACTAACCAACCCCTTGGTCATGAATCGACCATGGTCGGGAGAGGATTTACAAGTCTACCTATGAGTTCAACTGATGCCATCAGGGCCGCATTGGTGTAGGAGAGGTCGGAGCCCCGACTGGTTTACTTTGTCAGTCGGGTGCTCCAAGAAGCTGAAACACGTTACTAACAGGTGGAAAAGGTTGCGTTGGCACTCTTTAACGTAGCTAGGAGACTCCGCCCATACTTCCAGAGTCATCAGGTGGTTGTACAGATGGACCACCTTATTTCGAAAATCTTGAGGAAACTTGACTTGGCCAGGCGTATAAACGACGATATAGGAGCACACATATTAACCTACTAGAGAGATTCCTAGCTAGTCGTAGGCCTGATGAACGACGACTTCCAAGTGAAGGACGACCACCTTCTCAAATACTTTCATAAAGCCAACACCTTAGTCAAGGAATTCAAACAAGTCGACATCAAGCACATCCCACGCGAGGAGAACGCCCGGGCAGACACATTGTCTAAGTTTATTAGTGGGAAGGAAAAAGGGCAGTTGGCAACCGTCATCCGACAGGTGCTATCAGAATCCTCGATAGAATGTTTAACCATCAGTAGTGCCGATGAGGAAGATTGGCGGATTGAAATTCAAAAATTAATGCAGGATCAGGACGCTAGACGACCAATATGATCGGTGGGCGCCCACAAGATATCGTAGTATGTTCTCATTGGGGACGACCTCTACAAAAGGGGATTTTCTACCCCTCTCCTCAAGTGCTTGGGTCGTTCGGAGGCACTGTAAGTGATGGATGAGCTCCACAACGACATTTGTAGTTTTCATACCGGTCGGCGTACCCTAAAACCCTACGCTGTTCGAGCCGGTTAGTATTGGCTGATGATGGAAGAAGACGCCAAAAATTTCATTCAGAAATGTGAAAAATGCCAAGCTCACGCCAACATCCCACAAGCCCCGCCGAGTAAGCTACACGCTATGGTCTCATCGTGGTCATTCGCCTAATGGGGAATGGACATTGTGGGACCATTCCCTCCTGGACGAGCGTAGAAGAAATTCATCTTAATCGCCATCGATTATTTTACAAAATGGGTAGAGGCCGAGGCCCTATCAACCATAACCGCCCAACATGTACAAAAGTTTGTGTGGAAGATAATATGCCGATTCGTCCTTCCAAGTACGGTTGTGATAGACAACGATAGGAAATTGCTTGACAGGAAACTGGGGTTGTTCTACCAAGGCTTGGGGATAAAACACGTCACGAGTTCGGTAGAACACCCCAGACGAATGGCCAGGCGAAGACAGTGAACAAAACAATAGTGGTTGAGACTAAGAAGAGGCTAGGAGACAAGAAGGGCGCGTGAGTGGATTAGCTCCCTAAAGTCTTTTGGGCATATAGGTGCACCCCATACGGGACGACCGGGGAAACACCCTTTAATCTCACATATGGCACTAACGCCATGTTACTCGTCGAACTCGGAGAGCCCTCCCTGCGGCGACAGATGGGAGATCTCTAGTTAAACAATGAGGAGCCCAAGGTTGAATTGGACACCTTAGACGAACGAAGAGACCGTTTGGTTCTTCGAGCGGAGGCCTGCAGGAGGATTGTGGAAAGAAAGTACAACATAAAAGTGTGGCCCAGGAGCTCCAAAGAAGGAGATCTGGTTTACATAAAAAGTTTGCGAAGAAATCACTAACAGGACGAGGCGGTTGTAGCCATCCGACGTCTATAAAAATCAAATTCTAAAAATGCGTTGAAATACAATATAAACAATATTCAAAGTCCATTAAACGGACGTCGAGTATTAGATAACTTAAACGATATTCAAAGTCCATTAAACGGACGACAAGTATTAGATAACTTAGGCAACATTCAAAGTTCATTAAACGAATGACGAGTACTACAATTAGACGATACTCTAAATCCGTCAATGGACAACGACTGCCAAATAACTTAGAAAAAATTAAAAGTCCATTGACAGACGGTAAGTATCAAATAACATAGGAAAAATTATAATTTGGTTGGCAAACGGCTAAAAACGAATTTGCAGAACAGGAATGAAATCTAAAATCTGTATTACCAAAAAATGGATATACATCAAGATCCCACCAACCGGTCAGTAGGTAAACTAAAATAATTCCTTCACCCTTGACCTTCACTAAGCCAAAAGCAAAAGATAAAAATTCCCCAACCAAAAAGAAAAAGATAAAAATCCCCCCTAACACTGATTATTCATCACCATGTTCCTCAGTCGGATGTTCCTCGTCATCGACAGCCCCCACATCGTCAACAGGCGACATCGTGACCGACATCATCATTCCCTCATAGATGTCTTGAGAAATATCGAAGCCGGCGGCCAAAGGGTCCGCCCCCAACAAGAAAGCCGCCTGACGGAGGGCCTTATTGAACCCCTCTTCATGCTCAATTTGAACATTGGTGTTCAAAGTGGTGATCGCTTCATTGGCCTACAACACTTCCGCGACCAGGTTATCACTTTGAGTCTGTAACTCCTTCAGCTGCTTCTCCTGCTCCTTTTCCCTTTCGTCGAGCCTCTTGACCTCCACCCTTAGTTTACCCGCCTCCTCAACCACCTTATCGTACTGTTCCCGGACGTCCTTAAGCTGTTGGACGGTCGTCGCCAGGTCTACGCACGAATCCTCCAACTTCTTCTGCAAGGCAGCTTGATTCTACCCGCATTCCTTATGTTCAAGCGAAAGGGCTTCTAGCTGAAGCCTAAGGTCTTCAACAACCTTCTTCTCTTCGGCCAACTCGGCCTGGACGTCTTCAACACCACGACAGTCGGCGAACTGACGAAGATACCAAATCAACATGGCTGTCGTGGTCGTGAACTCTAAGGTAGGATTGGTGATGTCCTTCTCAGACAAAGGCTCCACCACCTCATCTGGAAGTCAACCCGCTCCCCGATGTCGATTGCCGAGTCAAAAAGACCACGCAATAGGGGATGGGGAACACTTCCCTCCTGATGACTCCTTTTTGAGGAAGACTTCTCCCCTTCTTTGGATTTTCTTTTCTTTTTCGGGGGGGGGGGCAGCAGATGGAGCAGTAGTGGCACCCGATGACTCTAAATTCACAACAGGTGTCTGTTGAGAAATCTTTATTGCCACCGCCTGGGCGGTCGGCTTTACCATCGTGCGAGATTGAGCAGCGATCGTCGCATGACTGGAACTAGTTGGTCGAGGGTCCCTCTTCTTGGATGAAAACACAAACCTTGTCTTGCAGGGCACCGAGAGAGACATGGTCAAGACACAAATTTAGCTAAGTTAATATCAAAATAATACGTAGATAGTGGCAAATGCCATACTAAACGCCGTTTGATGGAAATCCTAATGGCCAAGACACTCAACCAAGTTGCGGGCATGGAGGCGGCGGGGCAAATCATTAATGGTCTTAACGACCTCTATTTCGAAGGGGGTCATAACGACGTCCGGTATAGGGTTGATTTTCGCTGGATCCCTCGTCCAATAAAAGGGGAAGATGGGATCACCCGCCTCGGTGTGAAATTGAGAACGACCAGGTTAAAGGCACTGACATTCTTATTAACAACAATGTCTGGCAACAGACCACTGGGTTTAAGGCTGAAGGAATTTCTCATTACCCAAACACTTAAGTAAATCGTTGGCTAAAGAAAAAGGATCATTACAGAGGGTGGATCAGACTTCCTATGAGTCATACAAGAGGAAATCTATATCTAGACGAAGACCTCAAAGTAGAAGAAATGGTTTTAGCACATATACTTGCATGGGTAATTCTACTGGGAAGAATGGTGCAAAATGAAATGACCACAGAGGATGTGTATCTCCTGCATGCTATCAAGAACAACATACCCACCAACTGGGTGGACGTGTTAAAAGATCACATGACTAGAGCTGCACGCAAAAACTCTCATTATCTACCTTATGTTGTTCTTGTAAGCAATATACTTGTTCTTCAAGGAGTGAGTACCTATGGAGAAAGGAAACATTCATGTACTTACACAAATGTCATAAATCGTAACAGTCTTGTGTCATTTAGACTAGTAAGGAAATTAAGAGGATAATGCTTTAAAGGCGAAGAGAATCTGATGTACTGTTTTGGAAGCACCTTTGTTACTTGTGGACAAAGATCTGATCAAGTCTCCGACAACAATAGTGAAAATTTCTTTGCTGATCTGCTTCAGTTAATTGTTGACAAGCTTAATCAGCTTGAGACAAAGGTTGATCATATTCTGCAACATGGGAAGGATAAAGATACATCTGAAGATGACTCTATGGATTCAGTTGAAGAAGGATAGGGATGAAAATACAGACCATCTTGTGTCTTAAGTCTCTTGTTGCGTGTTTGTATTTTGTCTTGGTTCTGTCTTTGTTCTTAGTTATTTTCTAAGAATGGCTTAGACTGCCATTATGTCTGTGTTGTTTTAGTTAATCCATTGTAATATATTTTGGAACATTAATGAAATCAGTTGATTACAGTTTAAAATTTCTTGATTGAATATGCTTGAATGAATCTTAAAATTGACTGAGTAATTAGTGAAGTTGATTATGCACATGTTCACTGTTACATTAATTATTTTGCATACTCACTTGTTAACTGTATAATTTCTTGCATTACTATGATTCTAAATTGCTTGATCTTCAAAAGATCGTGAAAGGTTTTGCAGGAAACATTGCTTCTTGACTTACTACTGGAGTTACAACTCAATAAAGAGCAATAAAATCGACTGGATATATGGATTAATCGACTATCACTTATAGGGATTATAAATTCCATTTATTGGAATTTGTTTATTTAGTTGTTTGATCATTTTATATTGGTTATCTTGAATATATCTCTGTTTATGTTTGATTGTTATATCTAAGAGAATATATTGTGAAATTGTTTATAATTGTATCTTTTCTTGATTGAATTGTTTAAAATTATAACTCTGATACAATTCTGATACAAACTGTTGTATGCTCTGATATTTGTGAAACTACATTGTGCATCTGGATTTGATTTTAAAATATTCACAATGATAGGGGGAGCCTTACATGATTGCATAGATTTTTCACATGACTACACTTTAGGGGGGAATTCTTCTTTCTCATGTGAATATCTGTGATAGGGGGAGCATCTTTGAATGTTTAATTTGTTTACATTGATGCATCTATGGTATTTCATTTTATCAGCATATCAATATCTAAAAGCAAACCCTTTTTGCTAATGCACAAAGGGGGAGAAAAGTTTGATTGATTATTCACTTGATATTTGATTGCTTGGTACTGCTTATTCAGAGTAAATGTTCTGCAATATGTTGAAATTATCTTCTGTTTGCTCTGATATATTGGGAAAAATCATTTAATCATTTGTTCTTACTGAATGCTTATATTAGCTCTGTTATTGGTGATTACTTGACTGTTTTTATGTGTTGTTTGTGTACAAACATGGTTGCTTATTAATCATGGTTGTACATCATCCAAAAAGGGGGAGATTGTTGATAAGGGAAGCACTGGTTTAGCTAAACCTTAATCTCACAATGCTCTAGTTTTTTATGATGACAACACATTATTAATAACACATGTATTGTTATGTGTTACATGTTCTATTCTTTATTGTGAATGATATCTTAAAGAACATGTTTGTGTTGATTCTCATATATGTATGCATATTCATTGATTTTATACTTGATACATCACTTGTGATTGCATTACATATGTTTAAGAAAAGAAAACCGCATGCACTTTGTTGAACTTATATTGTGTTGCAAAACTGCAAGTTTTAAGTCGACTTCATTATGAAGTAAGTCGATTAAAACTGGTGACTTTGCACAGATTTTCGAAAGCAGTGCAGTGAGTAATTTTGCATTGAAAAGTCTTTCAAAACTAAGTTGTAGTGTCTAAGTTGACTGCACAGGCAGTGAATTCAACTTAGTTAGTTATTTGTTTTGAAATTCTATTAATGTTGTGATCTATAATGGCTATATTTCTATTGACTAACAATGCATTAAATGGAAGTCAACTGTATTAAATGCGTAATCCATTTGGTTGTTATGACTGCTGCTATTTGACTTAACTGTTATAACTATCTGATGACAGTCGACTTCTTTAGTAGCAAAGTCGACTACTTTGGAAATTCTAACACTTTCATTCTGATATTCCAGATCTTGATCTTTGTGTTAAGGCTCCTAGAACTCATCAAGAAGACGGAGGAGATCTTTCTTTGACGAGTTTCTTAAGGAGGAAGTGATTGGAGCCTTCTGTTTGATCAAATTCTGCACTGCTGGTGTTCATCATATTGATCAATACTTCTATCAATCTTTGGAAAGATTGTTGTTGTCCTATTGGGATTAGAGGAGGTGAACTCGTGGAGTTCTGGACACTTTGGGGATTGTTCAAAGTGGGTTGAAGATTGCAGAAAAGGGGATATCTTGTTGCAGATCTTTGTGTTGACTGCCTATTCTTTTAGTTAGAGGGTTAGAAAGACTGTCTATACTTTTGACGTGGAGGTCTCTATAGAAATCTTAATGTAAAAACCTTGACGATATAGTGCATTGTCTTCCTGGTTGTGGAAGGACACTGGATGTAGGCATTGAGGCCGAACTAGTATAAAAACTCTGTGTTTGCTTTCTCTATCCCTACACTTTTTCTTTAAATCGACTTTACAATTTACACAGTCAACTTTATATTTCCGCTGCACTTAAATTCTTTTTTCTTGCGATTCAAGAAACTTTGTAAAGGTTTATACTTGGTGAAAAAGATTTTAAAAAGACTCTGATTTTTGAACCTCACCAATTCACCCACCTCTTGGTTTGAAACTGAGCCATCCTGTTTCCAACAATTGGCACCGGAGCAGGTTTTCATAAGATATTTGAAAAACTATTCAACTTTTGTTTTCTTTGAATCGACTATATTCCTGGATAATGGCTTCCAGTTTTCAAACCTTTGGTGAAGGTGCATCTACAAACAGACCACCACTGTTTGCAGGTGAAAATTATTCTATTTGGAAAATAAGAATGCAAATCTTTCTTGAATTTGTGGATAGAGGAATTTGGGATGCAACCTTAAATTGTCCTTTTGAGCCAACTCACATTTTTGATGGAAAAACTGTTTTGAAAAACTTTTCTAAGTGGTCTGAAGAAGAGAATAGGAAAGCACAATATGATGTCAAAGCTAGAAATTTCATTGCCTCTACACTAACAGTTGATGGATTTTTCAGGATATCTCAATGCAAATCTGCCAAGGAAATGTGAGATGTCTTGGAAGTTACTAATGAGGGCATTGATGAAGTAAAGAGAGCCAGAATGAATTCTTTGATTCAAGAGTATGAACTTTTCAGAATGAAGGCTGGTGAGACAATCTATGAAGTCCAGAAAAGGTTCACTCATATAGTCAACCATATCATGGCTCTTGGCAAAGTCTTTGAGAAAGAAGAGATCAATATCAAGATACTTAAAAGTCTGAACAGAAGCTGGCAACCCAATGTCACAACAATCTCTGAGTCCAAATATCTGACTAGCATGAAGATGGCTACATTGTTCGGAAAATTGAGAGAGCATGAGCTAGAACTTGGAAGATTGAAGGATGAAGAAAAGATTGAAGAGAAAAAGTCCATAGCATTGAAAGCAACGAGCAAGAAAGCCTCAAAGATTACACAATCAGAGGATGATTCAGATGTTGAGATGGGAAACAATGAACTGATCTCCATGGTGGTAACAACAAAGCCAAGAAAGCTTTCAGGTCAAATGCTATTCAATGTTATGAATGCGGGAAAGAAGGACACATCAAACCAGATTGTCCAGACCTAAAGCCGAAGCAGAAAGCCAACATAAAGTTTCCTCAGGACAAAAACAGAAAGGAGAAAGGAGCTTACATTGCCTGGGAAAACAGTGATTCTGATTCACTAAGTGATGAAGATGTTGATCGTGAAGAGGAATCAAACATTTGCTACATAGCTGGAACATCATTAGCTGATTATGACAGTGACACCGAGTTTGAGCAAGAACCAATTGAGGTGAAATACGACCTACTGCTGGATGCTTTCAAAGAGATTCATGCTGAAGTCATGCGACTGCAGTATAAGGTTAATCGACTGAACTTTAAAAGAAGAGATTATGAATATAGGATTAATAATCTTGTCAATGATAATGAGAAATTGCAAAAGGAATTAGGTGAAGCTTTATTGTCTGCTAGAAATATTAAAACTGAGCATACAAAATACTATAACACATAATTGTATCATGTATATGATTTCAAGAAAATTCATCATGCATAGATACAATCATCAACAATCTCACAATATAATCTCATATATGAATCACACAATTAGAATCAGAGATATATTGAAGATAAGCAGAATAAGATAATCAATCAACATAATAACCAAATTCCAGTGATGGAATTTATAATCCTGTTAAGATCAAGTCGATTGAATTAGTTTCCCAGTCGATTCCATTGCTTCTCAGTGAGCTATGATTCCAATAGTGATTTCCAAGCAATGTTTCCTGCAAAACCTTTTAACAACCTCTTGCAGATCAAGCAATTTAGTTATGCAAGAAAAATAATCCAATAAGAAGTGAATATGCAGAGTAATGTAACAGTTTCAACATGCATAGTCAACTTCACTCAATACTAAGTCGATTCAATAATCCAATCAAAGCATATATAATCAGTCAGATTAAGGCAATTGAATTAGAATCAAAATACTGATATTCATTACTGTTCAAAGATATTACAATGAGAGGACCAGAACAAGAACAAAACAAAATGAAACAGAATGGCATTCTAAGCCATTAACAAAATGAAACTAAAAAGTAGAACAAAGACACAAATATAAGACAGATAGCCAACAAGACTCGAGACACACTACTATAAGCATAAGACTTTTATTCTGATACTTTTGACGTGGAGGTCTTTATAGAAATCTTGTTGTAAAAACCTTGACTAATATAGTGCATTGACTTCCTGGTTGTGAAAGGACACTAGATGTAGGCATTGAGGCCGAACCAGTATAAAAACTCTGTGTTTGCTTTCTTTATCCCTACACTTTTACTTTAAGTCGACTTTACAATTTACATAGTCAACTTTATATTTCCACTGCACTTAAATTCTTATTACTTGCGATTCAAGAAACTTTGTAAAGGTTTATACTTGGTGAAAAAGATTTTAAAAAGACTCTGATTTTTGAACCTCACCAATTCACCCCTCTTGGTGTTGAAACTGAGCCATCCTGTTTCCAACAATAACTAATAGTTGGTAAGAAATGTTTTAGACGAATCGATTTTTCTAAATTTTCTAATTAGAAATTATTCGATTTATTGAGCAAAATTTAATTTGAAGGTAAAGGATATTGGTCAAATTATTATAAATTGCATATTTATTTTAAATTATTGAATTTAATTTGATCTAGATTATTCCTTGATACACTTTTGAGAATAGAGATTAAATAGTATTAATATGAAAAATTAGTTTAATTAGAATAGTTTTTATAAATTGAATTTGACTATATTATAATTAATAGAGTAACGGACGTTATTATGATATAGTAATTGCTAAACTATTTTTAGTAGCATTCATATCATATAATTTGAAAAAAATTGTTTTATAAGTATATGAGATGGCAGTAATGGAAGCAATTCGAATTATAATAATTACTTGTTTTATTATCTATATAAAATATTTGAAATTTAATAATACACTAAAGGTAGTAAAGGATGTTGGTTTAATTATAATATGCACTAAATTGTTTTTAGTACTATTTATATTATACAATTTGATGATTTGTTTTTGTAAATATATGAAATAGAATTGAGATAATTAAGTTATTATAATTAAATAATTTTTATAAATTGATTTTGATGACATGAAAATTAATATAGTAAAAGAAACTATTTGAATTAAAATTACATGCTCTATTTTTTTTAAATGCATAAATTATTTATTATCAAACATTTGGATTTAGTAAGTTAATGGTAGAAGTAAGATAAATTAACTTTCCCGATTTAAAAAAATATTTATATTAAATAATATTATGAAAACTATTTTATAGATATTAGATCAAGATTTAATAATTGAAAATTATATAATATGATAATTGATAGTAGCATGTGAATTTAGGTTAATTACAATAATTTTATAATATGAAGATTTTGGATAACAAATTTGGACAATATTTATATGATTTTATTTGTCATCCGACCCCAACTCTCATCATCCCCTACATGAAAAAAGTTATTATCACCACTATTCTCAGGACTTCTAGGTAATTATAATATTTAGTTATTTGTTTTATATATTTATTTTACTCTTCAGATAAATGTTAAATATTACTTTAATTATAAATTATATTATTTAGTTGTAAACTAAAATATTAATTAGTAACTAATTTATCTTTTAAAAAAGAATTAGTTTTATTTTTTATTTGTAATTTGAATAGTTGAATTTTGATATTAATTAATTATGGAAATTTTACTTTATCATGCTCTATTTTCTTCTTCAATTTTTTGGTTTATGTTTTTGGGAAGAGTTTAGTGTTGATGAGTTGTATTGTGATAAACATGGACTATAGTAAATTGAATTGTACTGTGATAAACTAAAAACTAGTTAACTGAAACAGTATAATTGAATTAGAAAATAGTTCAGTTCAGTTACTCTGAACTATATTTTAGTTCAATGCAATTTTTCGGAACTGGTTTATAGTTAACTATAAATTTTTATAGTGTAGTGCAGTACAGTGCACTTTGCCCACCCCTAATTGCATGTGATCTTCCTTCTTTCTTGTTGAAATCTCCTTTAGAAGAGATGCTAAAGTTTTGTCTTGAATCATGATTAGAATATTTTCCTTAGGAGATAAGGTGATTTTAAGTGTAAAGTTATCTTGAGGAAGAAAATGCTAGACAAAATCCTAAAAGGTAAAACAAGCTAATTTCATGAGAAAAATTTATATCTTATTATTATAGATAAATTTTGTGAAATAAATGTTCTGATTGCGTGTTATTGAAACTTGAGAACTTTTTTATTAGAAATATGAGTTGTGAAATTGTGTAGTGGTGGTGGTATTTGCATATATAAAGAAAGTTAAGAAATTTTCTAAAATATTATTTTGGTTTGGATTTAGAGGTTTTAAAGTTATGATGAAATGTTTGGATTAGAGAAGCTAAAATGTGTTTGATAATGCAATAATATGATATTGTGAGAATGTGTTATAAAAGAGTCGGACTAATAGCAAAGTGACGAATGGGTATGACTTTGATGATGTTATGGTTTATGGTTGAAAAATTTAATATTTTTGACGTTATATTGTAATGTTGCTAAAATCATTAAATTACTTGAATAAGTTAGCCTAATGAGTAAAAACATGTGATTTTGGAAATTGTTGGGTTTATAGGGTAGTTGGGGCATGACTGAACTATTAAACTTAGTGGTTTGCAAAAGTAGAGATGCAAAACTCGTGAGAAAATATAGAGCTAAATTTGGTGTTAGTGTGAATATTTTTATAATGTAGTATGCATGTACACTTGAGATAGAATGTGAATAAGAATTAGAAACCTTAAAATGATAGGAAATTTTGAAAACTGCATAAAATTAATATGTTATAGCATTGTCGTTAGGCGGGATCTGGTTTAGCTAACCTTAATCTCACAGTGCTTTATTCACTCTGGTTTTTTATGATGACAACACATTATTAATAACACATGTCTTGTTATGTGTTACGTGTTCTGTTACTAATTGGTTGAATTCTTATTGAACATGTTTTGTGTTGATCTTGATATATGAATGCATATTCACTGTTCTGATATATGTTACATCTATTGTGATTGCATTGCATATGTTTTGGAAATGGAAAACCACATGTACTTTGATGAACTTATATTGTGTGGCAAATCTACAAGTCCTAAGTCGACTTCATTATTAATAGAGTCGATTAAGACTAAAGACTTTGCACAGATTTTCAAATACAGTGCTACTTGTTGTTGAAACGAAGCGTACAAGTTTTCCAATTCACCGCCCCTCTTGGTGTTGAAACGAAGCCTACTTGTTTTCCAACAATTCGTATCAGAGATGGTTTTCATAAGATATTTGAAAAACTAGTCGACTTCATTTTTTCTTGAATCGACTATATACCTGGGGATGGCTTCCAGTTTTCAAACTTTTTGTGAAGGTTCATCTACAAAGAGACCACCTATGTTTGCTGGTGAAAATTATCCTTTTTGGAAAATCAGAATGCAAATATTTCTTGAATCCGTGGATAGAGGAATTTGGGATGCAACCTTGAATGGTCCCTTTGAGCCAACTCATATTGTTGATGGAAAAACTATTTTCAAAAATTTTTCTGAGTGGTCTCAAGATGAATATAGAAAATCACAATATGATGTTAAAGCCAGAAATATCATTGCCTCTGCACTAACTGTTGATGAATTTTTCAGGATATCTCAATGCAAATCTGCCAAAGAGATGTGGGATGTCTTGGAAGTTACACATGAAGGCACTGATGAAGTCAAGATAACAAGAAAGAATTATGTTATTCAAGAGTATGAACTTTTCAGGATGAAGGCTGGAGAGACAATCTATGAAGTCCAAAAAAGGTTCACTCATATAGTCAACCATCTAATGGCTCTTGGCAAAGTGTTTGATAAAGAGGAAATCAACATCAAGATATTGAAAAATCTGAATAGAAGCTGGCAACCAAAAGTCACTGCAATCTCTGAGTCCAAAGACCTTACAAGCATGAATATGGCTACCTTGTTCGGCAAGTTAAGAGAAAATGAGTTAGAACTTGGAAGATTAAAGGATGAAGAAGATATTGAAGAAAAGAGATCCATTGCATTGAAACCAACAACCAAGAAAGCCTCAAAGACAGAGGATGATTTAGATGCAGAGATGGACGACAAAGCAAAGCATGCAGGTCACAATAAAGCAAAGAAAGGCTTCAGATCAAATGTTGTCCAATGCTACGAATGTGGGAAAGAAGGACATATCAAACCAGATTGTCCAGAATTAAAGCCAAAGCAGAAAGCCAATAGAAGGTTTCCATAGGACAAAAACAAGAAGCACAAAGGAGCTTTCATTGCCTAGGAAAACAGTGATTCTAACACATCAAGTGATGAAGATGTTGATCATGAAGCAGAATCAAATATATGCTATATGGTTGGAGCAACATGGGATGATTATGACAGCGATGCAGATTTTGAGAATGAGCCAATAGAAGTGAAGTATGATCTGCCGATTGAAGCATTCAAAGAAATCCATGTTGAAGCTATGCGACTACAATACAAGGTTAATCGACTTAACTCTAGAGAAGAGACTATGAATATAGAATCAATAACCTTGTGGCTGATATGAGAAATTACAAAAAGAACTAGTTGATGCTGTATTATCTGCTAAGAAAGTTAAAATTGAGACTGTTACAGTAGAGAACAAATAGATTACTTGACTAGCACGCTAGCCAAATTTACTCAAGGTAGAGACAACTTAAATGTTGTATTAAAGTCTTCTGGTAGAGCTATTAACAGACAAGGAACATGCTATAAAGCTCAATCTAACAGAACCAATGCAAATAAATTTATTGATTTAAGCAAGCCTGTGAAGCATGCATGTTTTTATTGTAATTGTGTTGGTCACACTGTTAGAAATTGTTATTATAGAACTGTTGTTGTTCCTAAAGGAATGTATGTGTGGAAACTAAAGGAACAACTAACTAAAACTGACAATCAAGGACCCAAAGAAAAATGGGTACCTACAACCAAAACTTAAGTTGTTTTGCAGGATAACAATCTGATGCAAGGATGTGCAGTGAGAGCTCAAGGATGAATTAACATGGTTATATCAACCATCTTAAGTATCTACAACTGGTAATATGTATTACCTCACAATATCATGCATTATCTGATTGATTGTTTGATGTCTGATTTTGTGTATGATTGTCTATATGCTTGAATGATTGATTTGTTTTGAAAAACAGATTTCACGATTTTTAGTGGACTGAATTATGAGCTTATTCAACTATATGTCTTAGCATGTACAACTTTGTTTTTGGAAACTCTGTCTCATACTTGAGTCAACTTTCATTTTATTCAAATCGATTCTTAGTCTACTGTTTGATTGGGTTTCAAATTTGAAAATAATTTTTGGTACGAAACTGGATTAGTATGTTCCCTTCAAAGTTTTAATTGTGCTTTGTATAAATGAAAACATAATGATCATGTATCACTACGCTAAGCTTCATTAGTCTGCAACTCTGTCTCTCTCTCATTTCCTGTGAAAAATACTATTCCACTTCATCATCAATGGCCTCAAGCTCTGCACCAAAGAAAAGATTCAAGACCATAAGTACAAAGAACACTAGACGGGTTCCTGAATTTGAAGGTTGGATCAGCGATGATGAAGCGCAGTCAAGATATCTCAACTGCTGGAAAATGAGAAGCCTGGTGACACACAAGTTCGTAAAGCTGTAGTTTTTCAAGGATGAAGGATTCACTTTTCAAAGGTGGCTTAGGCGGCAGGGTCTAAAAAAGTTTTTTGAAATGGCAAGTCCATGATGCCCTGATCTTGTAAAGGTATTTTACTGCAATCTAAAGATTGAAGATGACATCTTTTGTTCCAGAGTAAAAGGTGTAGACATCAAGCTTACAAATGATATATGGAACTCATTGCTAGATCATAACTGTCTGGAAAGCAATGAAATCGACTGTATTATTGGATCAATCGACTTCCAAATACAGTAGGTTATAAATTCCAATTATTGGAATTTGGTTATCAAGTTTCTTGATCTTTTTATATCAGTTTTCTTCAATATATCTCTATTCTTATATGACTGTTTTGCAATGAGATTATATTGTGAGATTGTTGATAGTTGTATCTTTGCTTGATTGAATTGTGCAATCATGACACTGATACAGTTTGATACGAACTGATTGTATGCTCTTATATTTGTGTGACTGCATTGTGAATCTAAATCTAATTTTGTTGTTTACATAATGACAGGGGGAGCATTATTTGTTAGCATAGATTTTTCGCATGCCTACATTCTAGGGGGAGTCTATATATCTCATGTGAATATCTGTGATAGGGGGAGCATCATTGCATGTTCAAACTGCTTATTTCTTATTGATGCATCTCTATATTTTTCTGGTTAATAACATATCCATATCTAAAAGCAAACCTGTTTTGCTAATGCACAAAGGGGGAGAAATATTGTAAAAGATTTATTTTGCTTTATATGTGATTGTTTGCTTGATAATGCTTTATTCATAGTAATTAGGGTGAAATATACTTTGAACTTGATCTGATACATTTGCTCTGATACTGGATAAAATCAGTTAACTCTGTTTGTTTAATCTGATACTAATTTTATGAGTTGTTTGTGTACAAACATCGTTGTTTACTAATCATGGTTGTGCATCATAAAAAAAGGGGAGATCGTTGAGATTGTTGATAAGGGAAACACTGGTTTAGCTAACCTTAAAATCCCAGTGCTTTATTCACTCTGGTTTTTGATGATAACAACACATTATTAATAACACATGTCTTGTTATGTGTTACATGTTCTGTTACTAATCGGTTGAATTCTTATTGAAAATGTTTTGTGTTGATCTTGATATATGAATGCATATTCATTGTTCTGATATATGTTACATCTATTGTGATTGCATTGCATATGTTTTGGAAATGGAAAACCACATGCACTTTGATGAACTTATATTATGTGGCAAATCTACAAGTCCTAAGTCGACTTCATTATTAATAGAGTCGATTAAGAATAAAGACTTTTCATAGATTTTCAAATACAGTGCTATGTGATATTTTACATTGAAAAGAATTTCAATTTGTGCAAATTTGTCAAACTCAACTATGTGCGCTATGCATTCGACTTTGTTAGTTGTTTTATTTGAAATTCTGTTATAATTGTGAATAGCAACGACTATATTTTCAAATGTTAGTTAAGCATTGAATGAGAGTCAACTGTATTGAATGTGAAATTAATTTGTTTGACTTGACTGCTACTAGTTTGACTTAACTATTATAACTGTCAGAGGACAATCAACTCTATTAGTAGCTTAGTCGACTACAGGAGCGTCTGATTTATGGAAATCTATAAATAGACGAGACCTGAGTTATTTAGAGAACTTTTGGAAGAACTAACATTTTCATATTATGTTTCAGATTGATTCTTTGTGATTTAGTGCTCCAAGTACTCATTAAGAAGACCGTGGAGATCATTCTTTGAAGAGGTTCTGAAGGATAATTCTACTGTGCTTACTACTTCATCATGATCTGCACAATTGAGGTGTTCTTTGGTTGATCAAGGCATGTGTTACAATCTGTTGGAGATTGTTGTACCTGTTGTGATTACAGAGGATAGCCTCGTGGAGTCTGAACACTTTGAGGATTGTTCAAAGTGGGTTGAATTTTGCAAAAGAGGGGATATCTTGCTGCAGATCTTCTTATGTGTTTCTGCCTATATTTTGGTTAGAGGGTTAGAGAGGTGTTTTATATTTTTGACGTGGAGTACTCTATAAAAACCTTGTTGTAAAAACCTTGACCATTATAGTGCATTTGCTTCCTGGGATTGAAGGACACTAGATGTAGGCATTGAGGCCGAACCAGTATAAAAACCTGCGTTTGAATTCTCTATCCTTACACTTTTACATTCAGTCGACTCTATAATTTGCGTAGTCTACTTTGATATTTCGCTGCACTTAAATTTTTTATTAATTGTGTTTCAAGAAATTGTGCAAAGGTTTTTACTTTGTGAAAAAGATTTTAAAAAGACTCTGATTTTGAAACCTCACCAATTCACCCCCCCTTCTTGGTGTTGAAACGAAGCCTACTTGTTTTCCAACAAGCTCGACAATCATTCTAAGTCCAAACAATCAAAGTCAGTGTTGTGTCATGCATAAAATGTTTTAGAGTTTAATTGAATGGTATTATTGTATGCTATGTGCTTGATAAGTATGTTGATTGATTTTTTTTATTTAAACTAGCTTACCTTGTTGTTTGTTGTTTGTGTTTTGTGTATGTTGGTATTCTTTCCTTTGCAATGATCATCCTGTGGGTGTGAGCAGAGGGAGATGAGGTGTTTGGAGCAGGCATTGGACGAAGGAGATGTTGTTGAGTAGTTAGGTTTAAAGTAGTTTTGTATATAGTTTTGGTTAGTTTCTTGTATATAAAGTTTTGGTTAGTTGGATAACTTTTCTATTATATCATATTTGTGATGACTCTTTTATATAGTATTCGACTATAATTTTGGGATGTTACATTAATGATATCAGAGTAGTTCTTTCCTTAGGAATCTTGTATGTTGTGAGTGTACCTTGCTTGTGCTTGTATACTTTTAGCTATGTCTAGTGGTTATCCTTGTTTCTTTGAGTTGGACTGATGGCTTTTCTCTTTGTGTAAGCAGAAAATGACACTTAGGCCTCCTCCTCCCCCACCCACTGATCTTGATGCACCAGACCTAATGCGGATGATGGAGTCCGTAATCACTGTTATGCAATAGCAGAATGCGACTTTGGTTCAACAGAATACAGAGGCGTTGCAACAATTGGAAGCTTCCTGGGTGTCAGTTGAGCCCACTCATAGGCAGTATGTGGATCTCTTGAGTAGTTGTAGGGCCACAACTGGACCTTCGTCATCTTCTTCCACTAAGCTTCAGGAGTGGAATCTGTTGAGTTTCTTGCAACATGGTCCGACCAAGTTTAATGGCAAGGTTAGCTTGGATGAAACAGATCAGTGGTTCAAGGATGTAGAGAGGATTTACAACGTTAAGAGATGTTCATATGAGAATATATTGGCTTTCATTGACTATTTGCTATCAGGGAAGCCAATCATTGGTGGAGCAGCATAAGGATGCTACTAGAGAGCAGTGGTACTCCTATCTCTTGGAAGTTGTTCAAGAAGAAGTTCTATACTGAATACTTCCCCGAAAGTGTCAGATTTTCCAAGGAGATTGAGTTTCTACAGTTGGTTCAGGAGAGTATTTTAGTATTTGAGTATGCTGATCGGTTCAAGCATCTCATCAGATTTCATACTTTGGTTATGGATGAAGAGTGACGGTGCAGGAAGTTTGAAAATGGTCTAAGGGGTGACATCAAGCTATTGGTCACTGGGTTGTGCATTAAGGAGTTTCTTGCCTGGTGGAGAGAGCAAGGGTGTTGGAGAAGACAAAAAGGGAAGTGAAAAGTCAATCTTTGAGGATTGAGGGACCATCTAGATCTCGAGGTAGTTTCAACTCTAGGAGGACTCCTTACTCTAGGCATACTTCCTTTGGGTCTAGAGGTTCCTCCTTTCAGCCTTCAGTGCCTTCAGGGCAGTCTAGCCACTCGGGGAGTGTGTAGTGTTATTCCTGTGGTGGACCACATCTTTAGTTAGTTTGCCCTCAGATGTCTAGGTACAGGAGATGCAATATTTGTAGAGGTGAGGGTCATTATGCACGTGATTGCCCTACAGTCAGGAGGACAGGCTCACAGTCACATCAAGCGAGTAGATCTACGCATAGGGGCGGTACCAGACCAAAGGCGACAGGGCGTGTGTATGCCTTATCAGGGTCAGAGGCAGCCAGTTCAGGTAATCTTAATATTGGGAATTGTTTGTTGCATGGTAAGATCTGTGGTGTATTGTTTAGTTCTGGAGCGACACACTCTTTTGTGTCAGAGGCATGTGTAGAAGAGTTGAGGTTGTCAGTGAGAGGGCTATATTATGATTTTACTGTATCTACTCCCACTTCAGGGTTGGTTTGGATGTCATCTATGTGTTCTAGATGTTTAGTGGTGGTAGAAGGGCGTTAGTTCAAGGTGAACCTTATTTGTTTACCTCTTCAAGTATTGGATGTGATCTTAGGGATGGATTGGCTATCTGCCAATCACACTCTCATAGATTGTGGTGAGAAGAAGTTGGTGTTTCCTGAAGTAGAAGAGGCAGTGTTGATATCTTTTGGGCAGTTGAAGCAAGAATTATTAAAGGGAGCTTATTGTTTCCTTGTGTTGTCTCACATGGAAGTTGATCAGAGTGGACAGATCTAGATCACTTAGTGGTGAGTGATTTCTTGGATGTGTTTCTTGAGGAAGTTTCGGGGTCGCCTCCTTAGAGGGAGGTTGAGTTTTCTATTGATCTGGTGCCAGGTGTAGGACCAGTATCAATAGCTCCTTATAGGACCGCTCCTGCGGAGCTAGCTGAGCTGAAGAAGCAAATTGAAGATTTGTTCGAGAAACAATTCATACAGCTGAGTGTTTCACCTTGGGGTGCTCCTGTGTTACTTGTGAAGAAGAAGGATGGTAACTTCAGGTTGTGTGTGAATTACTGGCAGTTGAACAAGTTAACTATCAAGAACAAGTACCCATTGCCTAGAATTGATGACTTGATGGATCATCTGCATGGAGCTGCAGTGTTCTCTAAGATAGACTTGAGGTTAGGTTATCATCAAATTCCGGTCAAGGTAGGTGATGTGCAAAAGACTATATTCCGTTCTAGATATGGTCACTATGAGTATGTGGTTATGCCTTTTGGTCAAGGTAGCTCCAGCAATATTCATGAACTACATGAACAGAATCTTAAGATCGTTTCTAGATAAGTTTGTTGTTGTCTTTATAGATGACATACTTATCTACCCCAAGATTCGTGAGGAGCATGTAGAGCATTTGAGGACAGTGCTTGAGGTGTTGAGAGAGAAGAAATTATATGCCAAGATGTCCAAGTGCAAGTTTTGGTTGGAAAAGGTGCAGTTTATGGGGCATGTGATCTTAGTTGGTGGCATTTCTATGGATCCAACCAAGGTGCAGGCAGTGCTTCAGTGGGAGAGACCTAAGTCTACTACTGAGATCAGGAGTTTTTTTGGTTTGGCGGGGTACTATCGTCGATTCATTGAGAGTTTTTCTAGGATTGTGGCGTCGTTGACTCAGTTGACAAGGAAGGATCAACCTTTTGCTTGGATGATCAATGTGAGAATAGCTTTCAAGAGCTAAAGTAGAGGTTGACTACTGCTCCTGTGTTGGTGATCCCTGACACAGGCAAATCTTTTGAGGTTTACTATGATGCGTCTTATCAGGGTTTGGGTTGTGTACTGATGCAAGAGAGGAAAGTGGTTGCTTATGCTTCAAGGAAACTCAAGGTTCATGAGAAGAATTATCCCACTCATGACTTAGAGTTGGCAGTTGTAGTTTTTGCCTTGAAGATTTGGAGGCATTATCTATACGGTTCTCAATTTCAGGTGTTCAGTGATCATAAGAGTTTGAAGTATCTCTTTGATTAGAAGGAGTTGAACATGAGGTAGAAGAGGTGGATGGAGTTCTTGAAGGATTATGAGTTTGATCTACTGTACCATCAATGAAAGGCTAATGTTGTAGCAGATGCCTTGAGTTGGAAGACAGTGCATGTGTTTGCATTGATGGTAAGGGAGTTGGAGTTGGTAAAGAGTTTCAGAGATTTGAGGCTGTAGGTGGAGTTAGAGTCAGATTGTATCAGATGCAGCAGTCTTGTAGTGTCGAGTGATCTATTGGGCCGTATCAGAGAGAAGAAATTGTCAGACATCGAGCAATAGAGATTAGTGGGTTTGATTGATACATATCAGGGTAGAGACTTTGTTTTAGGGGACTGATGGTATTTTGAGGTTCAAAGGTCGAGTCTACATTCCTAATGATGGTGAGCTGAAGAGATTGATCCTTAAGGAAGGACATCAGAATCGTTTTAGCATGCATCCATGCATGACTAAAATGTATCAAGATCTCAAAGAGTCTTTCTGGTGGTCTGGGATGAAAAGAGATGTAACACTGTTTGTTACTTCTTGTTTGACCTATCAGAAAGCTAAGGTAGTGCATCAAAGACCTAGTGGTTTCTTGCAGCAGTTGGAGATTCCTGAGTGGAAGTGGGATAACATAGCCATGAAATTTGTTAACCAATTTCCACGGACAGTTAGGGGTCATGATGCTATTTAGGTTGTTGTTGACAGGTTGACTAAGAGTGGTCATTTCTTGGTAGTGAATTTGAGGATGTCGATGGCGAAGCTTGCTCAGTTGTATATCAAAGAGGTGGTAAGATTGCATGGGGTGCCTTCTAGCATCGTATCAGATAGAGATCCTCAATTCACTTCTAGATTCTGGTAGACATTCTAGAGTGAGTTGGGCAGCAGACTTCAGATGAGTTTAGCTTATCATCCCTAGACTGATGGCCAGTCAGAGAGGACGATTCAATCACTTAAGGATCTGCTTAGGACGTGTGTATTGGATCATTTGGGAGTCTGGGATGAGGTGTTGTCATTGGTGGAGTTCACCTACAAAATCAGTTATCAGACTAATATTAGTATGGCACCATTCAAGGCATTGTATGGGAGGTGCATCCTGTTAGGATTGTGGAAAGTCAAACCAAGCAACTTAGAGCAAAGACCATCAGTCTAGTCAGAGTTGTCTGGGATAGTAGGACAAGTGACTCTACTTGGGAGTTAGAGGGAGTCGTGAGAGAATCGTATCCTCACTTGTTCTCTGGTAAGTCTTATTTTCGAGGTCGAAAATTTTTGTTGTTGGGGAGAATGTAAGAACCTAGAAAATAGAGTATTAGATTAGATAGGTGTATTAAAATAATGAGACCGAATATTTTATTTTAAAATAATCTTATAATATAAATAAAATTTTATAAACGCGACTCTTTACTTTATGAACATTTCATCTCTCTAAAAACCATTTCTCTTCGTTTCTCTCACTTCTCTCTACAAATTCTCACGCTTGGATCCTCTGTTTGATGATTAGGAGGTACCCGATGATCACTACGTCAAGGGCTACAAATCTTACCGATCAATTGGGCAAATCGAGCGGGTAAGCGGTTAACCATTTTTCTCTAGCATCTAGGGTTCTTGATCCTGCGAAATGATTATGTTTGCATGGATCAAGAGTGTTACCAATGTGGAGCATTGGTACTTTGAAGATAAATGATTTTGATGATGCTAGAAGAAATATACTCGAAGAATCAAGTGGCAACTTATTTAAAATTATTTTTTAGATTGCATATGTATTAGGAAAATGTTTGAATATGTAATACTTATAAATTTTGTATCTTTTGTTAAAGTTACGCATTTAATCGATTATGTGAAGCTATAATCGATTATCCTGAGCTTTCTTGAAAAACCATTTCACTCTGGAATAATCGATTATTACTCCAAATAATCGATTATCACGGGTCTTGATGAGAACTCCCCAAGTCCCTAGAATAATCGATTATTCCTCAGAGTAATCGATTATCAGTTTTTGAAATTCCCTGTAACGAACTGGAATAATTGATTATAACTTACAACAATCGATTATCACTGGCAGTTGTAATGTGTATTTTCAAATTCAAACCTGTAGGCTATATATAGGTGTTCTAAACCCTTAGAGGGCAACTCGAAGCTTTTTGAGAATACAGTGCTACTGAGGAAGTTCTAAAAAGCTAGTTCATCTGCATTGCTTGGTCTCGTGAATAGGAGAAGCTCGCGCTTTGTGGGTCAAAGGTCGGAGTGGTTCTCTTTGAGTTGGCAAAGCTGGTTTCTTCCGGTTCGTTGGTCGAAGGAAGAATTTATCTGCACTGTTCTAGTTCGTTGGTCGAAGGAAAGTGTAGATTGCTCGCTTCCGGTTTGTTGGTTGAAGGAAGCACCCTTCCGGTTCGTTCGTCGAAGGAAGGTTTTATCATTATATTTTCTTTCACTCTATTGTAATCTGTTGAACTGTTTTTAGTGAAAACGTTAATCACTTTTTATAGTGATTAACAACTGCACGTAGATTCTTTTGAATCGAACCAGTATAAAAATGATGTGTGTTAATTTTTCTACTCCTTACACTCTTTACATTTCCGCATATCAACTGTTCGATAAATTTTCTCTAAGAAAATCAATTTTCTAAAATGGACCATTGTAATATGATTTGTGACCGAACACGCTTTCCGCTACTCTTTCTTCGTGGGACTCTATTCGGTACCGATTGATCCGATAATTGGTATCAAAGCTTGCTTTTATATTCTTTCAAACTTTTGTGAAAATGGTGCGTCATTAAACTCAAGTGTACGCCGAAGGTGCTTCCATCAACAGACCACCACTTTTTACTGGTGATAACTATGCATTTTGGAAAGTCAAAATGGAAAATTTTATGGGGTCTGTTGACAGAGGCATCTGGGAAGCTGTACAAAATGGTCCCTATATTCCAAAAAGCACGGTTGATGGTGTAGAAGTAGAAAAACCTTACTTCAACTGGACTATTGAGGAATATATATGAGCCGAGTTTGATATTAAGGCTCGTAATATTAATTCATCTACTGTGGTACTTGATGAATTTTATAGAATTTCAGTTTGTAAGACAGCACAGGAGATGTGGGAGGTCTTCAAAGTCACACATGAGGGTACAGAGGACGTGAAACGCGCAAGGAAAAACAAACTCATCCAGGAGTATGAGATGTTCAGAATGCAACCTAGAGAAACAATTTCTGATGTCCAGAAGCGTTTCACTCACTTCGTGAACCACTTGACATGGTTGGGTAAGACATTTGATACTGATGAATTAAATGTAAAAATATTGAAATCTTTGGACAGGTCTTAGCAACCAAAGGTGATTGTCATCTCGGAGTCTCAAAACCTTACTCAGATGTCAATGGCGATTCTCTTTGGGAAGCTTCGTGAGCACGAACTTGAGTTGAGAAGATTAACTGCAGAAGAGGATCAAGGCAAAAAAAAGACACTTGCCTTCAAGTCTGAAATATCAAAAGGGAAAAGTTCTAAAAGAATTGAAGATGATGATTCCCACGATGATGAGGAAAACATGAGCCTCATGGTAAAGAAATTTGATAAATTCATGAGAGCAAAAGGTAAGGATAAGTACCGTGGAGAAAGAAAAGAAAATAAAGCAATGATGATCCCTATATCACATTTAATCACATGTAAATGATAACTCCCCCTGAAATGTAGGCATGTGAACTAAAAATGTGTAATGAGTTATACTCCCCCTGTCATTCATATGTAATAAAATCATATTAGATGCACAATGCAGCATATCACAGATTGAACAATCAGTTTAGCACATAGTTGTATCAAAGACAAGATAGCAAACAGTTTAGATATGCAATGATACAATCTTCAACAATCTCACAATATTATTTCAAGTAAGATATTTCCAACAGATAATAGCAGAGATAATAGTAGATATATCAAAATAAGCAATCAGTAAATGAATAACCAAATTCCAGAATTGGAATTTATAATCCTGTTAAGAGCAATCAATTGCACAATTTCCTCAGTTGACTACATTGCTTTCCAAAGCTGTTGAATTCCTCTTGAAATTTCCAAAGCAATGTTATTCCTGCAAAAATTTTCAAAGATCCTTTCCAGATCAAGCATTTTAGTTAAGCAAGAAATATAGTCATAAACAACAGAAGTCAATATGTACAAATTCATAACAGTTCAAGCATAGTTGACTTCAAACAGATTGCAGTCGAATCAAACAATCAGGTTATACTATTATTATTTAAAATGCCTAGTTCATTTCGAATTGTAAATAATCTCTCTTTATTTAGAGGTTTTGTGAAAATATCAGCCCACTGATGTAAGGTGTCAACACATTCAATTTTGATTTCACACTTAAGGATGTGATCTCGAATGAAATGATGCCTTATTTCAATGTGCTTAGTTTTAGAATGTAAAATAGGATTCTTTGTCAAGTTTATAGCACTAGTACTATCACATTTTAGAGGTATGTTGTCTAGTTTTATACCATAATCCTCTAATTGACTCTTTATCCAAAGAGATTGTGCACAACAGCTTTCAGCTGCTATGTACTCAGCTTCTGTGGTAGATAAAGCCACACATGCTTGTTTCTTTGAATGCCAAGAGATCAATGACGATCCAACTAAGTGACATGTGCCACTAGTGCTTTTTCTGTCTAGTTTGCAACCTCCAAAATCAGAATCACTGTAGCCAGTTAGAAAAATGTTTGTGCCATTTGGATACCATAGTCCTAGGCCTTTGGTGCCTTTGAGGTATTTCAAAATTCTTTTTACAGCAGTTAGATGTGATTCTTTAGGAGTAGATTGAAACCTAGCACAGAGACATACACTATGCATTATGTCATGCCTACTAGCAGTAAGATACAATAGAGAGCCAATCATACCTTGGTACATTTTCTGATCAACATTCTTTCCAGCCTCATCAAGATCCAAATAATAGTTGGTTGCCATAGGAGTTGCTGCATCTTTGCAGTCCAACATTTTAAACTTTTTTAGCAGGTCATTGCAGTATTTGGATTGATGGATGAAAATTCCGTCTTTGGTTTGCTTGACTTGTAAACCGAGAAAGTATGTTAATTCTCCCATCATGGACATTTCGAATTCTTCCTGCATAATTTTTGAAAACTCTCTACACAGCATAGGATTAGTTGAACCAAAAATTATATCATCAACATAGATTTGAACATATAGTTTTTCCTCACAAGAACTCTTGATAAACAGAGTTGAGTCAACTTTTCCTCTGGAGAAACCTTTTCTTACAAGAAATTCACTTAAACGTTCATACCATGATCTTGGATCTTGCTTTAACCCATATAAATCTTTTCTCAGTTTGTAGACATGATCAGGAATTTCAAAGTCTTCAAATCTTGGAGGTTGTTCAACATAAACTTCTTCCTTAATATATCCATTTAAGAAAGCACTTTTCACATCCATCTGATACAGTTTGAATTTCATTGTAGATGCAATAGCAAGAAGTATCCTTATTGCTTCCAATCTAGCTATAGGAGCATACGTCTCATCATAGTCGATTCCTTCTTCCTAACAGTAGCCTTTGGCAACTAACCTTGCCTTGTTCTTTATGATTTCACCGAAATCATCCATTTTGTTTCGAAACACCCATTTCGTACCTATAACTTGTAGCTCAGGTCTTCTAGGTGTGAGTTCCCATACATTATTCCTTCTGAATTGGTTCAACTCTTCTTGCATAGCCATCATCCAATTTTCATCATTCAATGCTTCCTCAACTTTCTTAGGCTCAATTTTGGATACATACGCAACATTCATACAGAATTGATTCAATTGCCTTCTTGTAGATACACCTCTTGAGATATCACCAATAACATTTTATGTAGAGACATTTCTTGGCACTCTCAATTCTTTAGTCGCTTCTATTCTTGGAGAGTCGACTTGTTCAGTATCAGCTTCCTTGTCACTCTCTTCAGTTTTATCTTCAATTTCAATAGATTCTTCAAACAACTCTTCTTCCTCATTTGAATTTATATCTTCTTCAGCAGAATCCCTGACTTGTTCTGTGTACTTTGGAGCCATGATGAACTCATCAAACGCGACATGAATGGATTCTTCAACATTCATGGTCCTTCTGTTGTAGACACGGTAAGCTTTGCTGTTTAAAGAATATCCTATGAAAATAGCCTCATCTGCTTTAGAGTCAAACTTTCCAAGATTTTATTTCCCATTATTTAGTACAATGCATTTGCTTCCAAAGATTCTCAAGTGTGAAATATTTGGCTTTCTTCCTCTTGGCAATTCATATGGAGTAAGCTTTAATATAGGCCTTATAATAGTTCTGTTTAACACATAGCATACAGTACTTACAGCATCTGCCCAGAAGTACTTTGGCATGTCTCTGTCATTCAGCATAGATCTCGCAAATTCCTCAAGAGCTCTGTTTTTCCCTTTCAACAACTCCATTTTGCTGTGGAGTTCTAGGTGCTGAGAAGTTATGAGTAATTCCCATTTTTGCAAGATAATCATCAAACTCTTTGTTTTGAAATTCTCCTCCATGATCACTTCTGATAGCCTTAATCTTGAGATCCATCTCATTTTGAACAGCAGCAGCAAATCGCTTGAAAACTTTAAATGTGTCCTTTTTGGCTGCAATGAAGTAGTTCCAAGTGTACCTTGAATAGTCATCTACAATGACTAGTTTGTATGAGTTTCCTCCGAGACTCTTTATTCTTGATGGTCTGAATAGGTCCATGTGAAGTAACTGTAGAGGTTTCTTGGTTGACATCTCTCTTTTACTATTGAAAGGTTGTTTGGTCAACTTTCCCTTTTGGCATGCATCACATAATTTGTCAGCTGTAAACCAAATCTTGGGCAAACCATTTACCAGTTTCTTGGAGACGAGTTTGTTTAGTTAATTCATGCTGATGTGAGCGAGTCTTTTGTTCCATAGCCAAGCATCTTCTTCTTTATTCATTAGGCATACAATTGAGTCGAATGAGTTGTCTGTGAAGTCGATTATATAGATGTTGTTCACTCTTTTTCCCACAAGCAGTAACTCATTGGTTGTCCCGTTACTGATCAAACAGTATTTGGGCTCGAAGGTGATCTTTAATCCTTTGTCGCATAGTTGGTTGATGCTAAGTAGATTGTGCATTAACCCTTCAGCAAGGAAGACATTTTTAATTTCATAAGATGAAGGAGTTTTTATTTTACCTATACCAATGATTTTCCCTTTGTTTTTATCACCATACGTGACGTGACCAGTGGCTTTGTAAGAAATATCTGAGAACAAGATCTCCAGTCATGTGTCTCGAACAACCAATGTCGAGATACCACGTAGAACTTTTGAGCTGTTGTTTCAGATCAGGTTTGATAATTCTGGATTTTGCCATCATAATCAGTTCTTCTTTATTCTTGGCCTTCTTGACCATCAACAGGATAACTTTGTTTGTCTGCCTTTTTCAGAAACTTTGTAAATTTGTTGTCTAACAGGATTGATTTCTGTATTTCTGAACACGATTCTTCATTTCGGGTTGCCTTGCATTCTAAGTTTCCTGTTTCAAAAGATTCATAGAAACCATCAGGTACAGACTTTAACTTCATGTTGCAAGGTACAGATACAAGATCAATTTTAAAATCATAAGTTCTTTTTGAATGCGCAACAAAAGTCATCTCCAGGTGTATAGTCGAATCAAAGAAAAACAAAGTCGACTAGTTTTTCAAATATCTTATGAAAACCAGCTTTGGTGCCAATTGTTGGAAAATAGGTTGCTTCTTTCTTCACCAAGAGGGGGGGGGGTGAATTGGTGTTGTTTCAAAAACAAGTTCTTTTCGCAATCTTGAAATCAAAATCTAAAGCTTTTTAAACTTTCTTGAAATGCAAGCAATCAGAATATGTATGCAGCAGAAAATATGTAGTTGATTGCGTAAAGAATAAAATCGACTGTAATGTAAAAGATAAGGGATAGAGAAATGCAAACACATGTTTTTATACTGGTTCGGCCAACAATGCCTACATCCAGTGTCCTTCCAACCTAGGAAGCAAATGCATTATAATGGTTGCGGTTTTTACACCAAGGAATCTATAGAAGACCTCCACGTCAAAAATATAAATCTCCTCTCTAACCCAAAACCAAAATATAGGCAATAAACCAGCAAGACTTGCAGCAAGAATCCCCTTTTCTGCAATCTGCCAACATCACTTTGAACAATCCTTAAAGTGCACTATCCCCTGCAATCAACAGGTCAAAAACTAGCAGTCTTCACAGATGCCAAGCCGCACAATCAATTCCAGCAGTTTTCACAGGATGTCAAGCCTTCACGATCAGTGCATAACACCTTCTTGTGCAAATATTGATCAGACAATGAATGCGCAGTATAATCTCCTCTTTGAATCTCTTTCAAGAAAGATCACCATCATCTTTTGGAGAATTCTTGGAGCTAAGAGAAATCTGAAACAGAATTGAAAATGTCAGTTCATCAAAAGTCTTTTTATCAGACTCGTGTTAAGTCTATTTATAGATTTCTGTTAGTCAGATGATTTCTCAGTCGAATACGCTACTAATTCAGTCGATTGGATTATGGCAGTTATAACAGATTAGTCAACATAACAGCTTTCAGTCAACCAAAAACAAACCACATTTAATACAGTTGACTAAGTCACCAATGCTCAACTAACTTTCAAAAAAATAGCTGTTAGAGTGCAAGAGCATAACAGAATTCTAAATCAAACAACAGGTACAATCGAATGTGTAGCACAAATATTCGACTATCAACATGTAAAACATTTTGAAATTCTTTTCTTCTTAAAATAACACATAGCACTGGTTCTCAAAGTCTGTACAAAGATTTTAGCAAAGTCGAATCCATTAGTAATGTAGTCGACTGTACTATTACTTTGTCGCACAAGAATAAGTTCATAAAAGTGCTTGTGATTTTCAGCTTTAAAACATGTGCAGTAAAACATATGAAATTATGCATAGCACATAGCACATAAAGCATGTAAACAAGTTCCAGAGATATATCAATCAATCAACACAGGAACATGTAACACAATACATAAACATGTTCAACAGATATCACAATCAATCAGCATAAGAACATGTAATGCAGCAACAACATGTGCTTGTTATTAAGCAATGTGTTGCATCATAAAAAACCATATTGATATAGAAATTGTGTTGTCCACAATCTCAACATGATGAAGTTTGTGATAATGAGTAGTTGAAATAAATGTAAAGTCTATGTTATGTATGTTTGTGATGCTATTATTTGAGGTTGCTGAAGTGAATTGTGCAAATGGTACTGTGATAAGGAAATGAGTAATCTTGGTCTTTTTGTTTGTGGTCAAAATGGAGGTTTAAGGTAGGGAAATGGTGAGGAAAGGTTGTTGGTTTGGTTTGGTGCAATTGAGGGAGTTTATAAAGTGGTTTGAGTTTGTTTAAACACTTGGTAATGTTAGATAATTGAGTTAGGAGGGTGTGGTGGTAATTAGGTAGAGTTCTACTTGTGTTAGAACTCAAATTTTAGGAAGTGAGATAGTGAAAACTTGAGTTTGGATTTCTGTGTTCAAATGGCCAGTTTGAGCAGTCTTCGTAAGTCATTTGGGACTTGTTAAAGTTCCTAAGTTACTTGATATTCTGTCAAAACTGATAGAATTCAATTTGGGTCCCTAAGTTGAGTTTTTTAGAGTTTTTGGGTGAGATTTTGAGTTTCCTTGTTTAGATTTAACTTAGAAGTATTTAGACAACCTTAATTAAGTATAATTAGGTATATAACACAATCTAGGAGGGTTAGAAGTTGGGTAAAATAGTTGGAATTGGTAAACTTGGTGTAGGTCGTGTAATTCTGCAGATTTTAGTTCTGTAGATTTTGGTTCTAAAGATTATGCAGACTCGCTAAGAGAATGGATTCGCTCAGTGAATGGTTGTAGAGGTAGGTCATTTGTCTGAGGACTTCCACTTAGTGAATGATTGAGGTTTGGGAGCACTGTCAGTTTTATTCTCTCAGCGAATGGTTGAGGTCTGGGAACACTGTCAGTTTTATTCGCTCAGCGAATGGATTCGCTCAGCAAATGAGTTGAGGGTCTAGTTCACTGCCTGGTGGGTTTCACGTAGCGAGGGTATGCGCTTAGCGATTGGTTCAAGTTTTAGTTTACTCTTTAATTCCTTGTTCTAGTTTGATTCAAATGAAGTTTTGGGATCCATTGTGAAGCATGTATGAATGAGTATTTTGGTAGGTGATTGATTATGTTATGAGTTATGTTTCAAAGTGAAAGTATGGTTTCAAAGTGGTGAAAGTAAAGTTCCGAAGTAGAATATCTTGGTGAGATTCAAGTGTATTTTAGAATGAATGCAGGAGCTCAATCTTGGGGGTTATCCTAAAACTCCAATGGTCTGTCATTCTCACAAATAGAGGATTGATCCATGTCGTGAGGAGTAGCAGGAGGTCTTAGTCTTGGGGGCTTCCAGTATGCTCCAAGGGGCAATACAGACTAACCTCGTGAGTCTGGTAGGGTAAAACCCATTGACAATGACTTTGCAAAACAGTAGAAACCACCACGAGTGCACGACCCGCCATAGCTTGACAATCATTAATATGAATGAACTCTAAAATAAAAACATGATTGAAATGGAAGATTCTAAAGAAGGTGGTGAAGTAAGTATTTTTTAATGAAACTCATGCAATATTTTGCACTATAATTATAATTTAAAATTTTGACTATTGTAAATTAGAACAATAAATATAAAAAACATCAGTTTTATCAATCTTCGTATTTCTCGTTGAAAAACCACATAGGATCTATTTCCAATTTTAGTAATGTTTGATTATAGTCTCGTAAGCAATTATTTGCATTTTAGAGATGAGATTATGTTTAGGATGATAACGGATCGCATATACATTATGATACAATACAACTTGTTATCTATCTCGTTATTGGTTCCATTTAAATTATATTTACAGACTTTTTAAAATTTACAGATATTTATGGATATCCAATGGATATTTAATATATATATATATATATATATATATATATATATATATATATATATATATATATATATATTTAAAATGAAATTTAAGTTAAATAACAAAAAATATAAAATATAATGTAAATTAAATTAAATATAAATTAGATTTTAATTTTAATTAAATTTTAATTTTAATTAAATTTAACCTAATAAAATATAAATTAAATTTTAATTTTTTTCAGATAATAGATATATGTAAATATGGGTAGTATGATATCTCGATACATAATATGATAAGTGCATCATAATCCTATTTATAGACCAATATTGTTACTTTTATGTACACGTTTAAAATATTTACTTATTACTCGTAACAAATTTTATCTGTAAATACTTATCCATATAGGTATTTTTACCATATGTAACTAACTATATTATTAAAAGTTCTTCAAGTTTGGAACGTTATATTCAAATTCACACGATTCATAAATTATATATTTATGTTCTCAAAAGTATGTTTATAGCATAATTATAAATATTAAAATAATTAAAGAGGGGTGATTTAATCTTTTAATGAATATAACATAATTAAATATGAAAATGATATTTACAAATATTTATTACAAGTGATATACACTAAGATATTTTGGAAGACTAAAATAAACAAACACTAATGTATATTTCTAAACAAAATAACTTTTTAATATTATAAATTTTGTTTTGTATTATTTTAATTCAATTTTTTTTATTATTTCAATTGTAAAAGTTTTTTAGTAATATCGAAACAAAAATTAAAAATTAAGAAATTAGTTATTTTAAAATATATTACTATTGTATTTATATTGTCATTAAATGAATATAGGAATATACATTAGACATATATTTATTAAACGAGTTTAGAATCACATACTAGACAAATATAAAAAAAACATTAAACGAGTATAGCAATAATCATTAGAGGAGTTTGTAAATATACTCATTAGACGAATATAACAAAAAAGACATTAGCCCAGTCTAGTAATGCACATTAGATAGGTATGTTCATACATTATTTAGTCAAGCATATTTTCTTAACAATGTAATAGAACTATACTAGTTATGACATATATAAATATTTCATTATTTTCTTAAAATGAGTTGTAATGATTAATTCGTGACCTCTTAAAGTTAGATGTTGAGGCTCAATAGGATGAGTACTAAGACTGAGTAGGTTGAGTATGTTGAACTCCGTGAGGTTGAGTTTTGTATGACAAAGTGTATGGTTAAGTTTTGTATGGTCAAGCTTTATATAGTTAAGCTATACTCTATGGTTGAGTTTTGTATGGTTAAACTTTTTGTGGGCGAGTTTTGTATGGATGAACTTTGTGTGGTTGAGCTTGTATGGTTGAGCTTTGTGTGGTCGAGCTTTGTGATTAAGTTTCTTATGGTCGAGCTTTGTATGGTCAAGTCCATTGTGGCCAGGCTCAAGGATCGAGTTGGTATAAAAAGAAAGAAAATAAGATAAGATAAATATTTTATCTCTTTGTATGAAAAGATAAGAAGGTAATTAATGTTTTTATAATAAAATTTTGCTTGTGTATAAATGAAAGTAAAGGATGAACATATTTTAGTTAAAAGAAGAGTTTAGGTAAGAGAAGAGAGAGAAGAGAGAGAAGAGAAGAAGTAAAAGGAAAAAAAAAGAACCAAAAGAGAGAAAATAGAGAAAAGAAAAGGAAAGGAAGAAAGAGAAAAGGGAGAAAAAGGAAGACAAGATAAAAAAGAAAAAAAAAGTGAAAGTATATTTATAATTATTTTTAGTTAAACATTGTCCCATTTATTTATATTTACATTCACTTATACAATGGATCATATTTATTTATTTATATTTGTCTCAAATTACCCATTGATTTTATTTATTTATTCATTATATGATATTGTTTGGTTTCAAATATTTGTTAATATATTTGCTTATGGAAAATCAATATATTAATATGATTATTGTGAAGTATTAAAATTTATGATAAGCAAAGATTTGACTATTGTAGTTTATCCTTGCATGTGTGGTGTGACGTGTGATGATTGTATTATGTATACAAGCATATATAAGTATAAATTCAAGAAAAATATTTGAAAGAAAACAAAGATTTTATTTTGATTTATCCTTTGTAAATATATATATATATATATATATATATATATATATGAATTTTGTATAGATATAAGCTTTGTACAAGCTCTTTGATGGATTTACAGTACAATTAATAGTTTAAATAATTGGGTGTTACAACATTGATTAGATGAGTATAGCAAAAAAAATGTCAATATACTAATTAGATGAGTCTAACAATACACATTAAATAAGTTTGTTCATATAATAATTAGAAAAGTATAACAAAAAACATTTATAGGTCATTTCATACATTGATTAAACAAGTATAGAAATACTCATTGGATGAGTCTATGAATACTCATTAGACGAGTTTGTCCATACAGTGATTAGAGGAGTCTAGCAATGGACACTAGATGAGTTTGTTCATACACTAAAAAGATGAGTCTAGTAGCATACATTAGACAAGTTTGTTTATACACATATTAGACGAGTCTATTAATACACATTAGACTAGTCTATCCATTCACTCATTAAACAAGTTTTACAAATATACATTAGATAAGTCTGCCTATATACAAATTAGACAAATCTATTAATATACATTACATGAGTTTATACACTCACTAATTAGACGAGTCTCGCAATACACATTAAATGAGTTTGAAAATACATTAATTAGATGATTCTAGCAATACATATTATATGAGAGTATCCATATACTAATCAAATGAGTTTAGCAATACGTATTAAATGAGTCAGCCTATTCATTGGTTATGTGAGTTTAGCAATACACATCACACGAGTATTTACATACACTAATTAGATAGGTATAAAAAAAATATTACATGAGTTTAGCAGTACATATTAAACGAGATTATCCATATACTAATTACACAAGTATAATTGAATATATAAGATTACATATGTTAATTAGACAAGTTAAGAATACATTAATTAATCGAGTATAACAAAAAAATATTAGACAAATCTGTCAATTCATTATTTAAACGAGTATAATAATACACATTAAACAAGTCATTCATATATTGATTAGATGAGTCAAGTAGTATACATTCGATAATTCTATTGATACACATATTAGACTAGTTATTGATAAAAATTAGATGAGTTTGTGCATTCACTAATTAGATGCATCTTGTAATACACACTAGAAAAATCTGTTCATCATTGATTAGATAAGTATAGTAAAAAAACATTAGACAAGTATAATTATACACATTAGACAAGTATAATTATACACATTAGACGAGTTTTTTCATACACTGATTAAACAAGTATAGTAAAAATATTAGATGAGTAATTCCATATATTGATTAGATAAGTCTAAGAATACACATTAGACGAGAATTACAACACACATTAGACAAGTTTGTTCATACACTAATTAGATGAGTATAACAATATATATTAGAGGAGTTTATTCATACTCATTTTAGACGAGTATATTAATACACATTAGAATAATTTATCCATTCACTTATTAGATGAGTCTTACAATACACATTAGACGATTTACCTATACATTGATTAAATGAGTCTAGCAGTACAAATTAGACGAGTTTAGCGATATACATTAGATGAGTCTAACAATACACATGGGATGAGTGAATCTATATACTAATTTGATAAGTCTGCCAACATATATTAGACAAGTCTCTCAATGTATTGATTAAACAAGTCTAACAATATACATTAAATCATTTTGACAATACATTAATTTATATTTTTAGTAAGTCTACTTTACATATTTATGCATAGTCTATCATTTTTACTTTCCAGAGTGTATTCTATATTTTTGCACATATTATATCCTTTGTATTTTTACAAAATATATTTTTTACATTTTTTTATACATATTAACTTTCTAAACCTATAAATATTTTTCACTAGTTATATTAAAATCTTAATTATAAATCTCTTTTAATATAATATATTTTACTAACATCAAAAGTACATAAATATCAACTATAGATAGAAATCAATTTAAAACTAGTTTTCACTATTATAATAATATCAGGGACTACTGTAATAAAACCCACACTCTCGGATGAGTAGATGCGAGCCATTAAATTTCTAGATACCTTTCCAGTAAAAAGAAAATAAACAAGCTGAATAAATATAAGTTGGTAGAATGGAAATAGACAAAAGATGAATTATAAATTTTAAATATTTAATTAAAAAAAAGATAACAAATTCCATAATTTATTTTCGAGATCGTATCACATTAATTTTGTCCATAGAAATACTTACTCGTCCTTTCAAATAAACAACAACCTATATAAATGAAAAATAAAGAAGAGAAACAAAAGTCAAAAAGTCAATTAATAAAGTAAAAAAGTCATCGATTTTTTAGACCAAGTATGTCTTTACTAATTAGTATTTAGTATCTATGGTTTTCTCCTTCCAATGAATCTTGCAACCCACGATTTCAAAACATTAGGATTATAAGTTACCATCAATTATATTTTTTTCTATAATATTCTACTTTTACAGCATTCTATATATTATTCTTTTGCCTAGTTTCTTCTTTTTCCATTTTTTTCCCTTCCGAGAAGGATAAGGATAATAGTTACTTTAATTCGTGAAAATGTTAATTTTAGTCAGTATTGGATATTAATAAATTAAAAGAGTCCCTTAAAATTGATCTTTATATCTATATTCGTTTTTTTCTGAATAGCACTTTAAATATTATTATTAAATTAAATTAATATTTTTATTAGAACAGATTTCATAGTGTATTGAACGTGGTCGAGATTCTTCGACCATGATAATTATAGATTCTGAGTGATATCTATTTTTGGGTAATCCATAGTTAATGAGACGAATATTGAATATTTTATGAATAGATTATCTAATTGTATTAGGTATCGACTATTACGTCTTTTACACTAAAGAGTATGTTTTTTAATAACGTTGACCATTAAGTTATATTATTCTATACTAGTATCTCTTTGGGTCTGCTATATATATTATCGTATTTAATAACTTAATAAAAAACAAGTTAAGTATCTCACAAGTAAGTTGGTTATTGGAGCTCCCGACCAATGGATCCATAAGTGTGATTCATTTAAATAGGGTTCATGATCAACGAGATATGTCTATAAATATTATTTTAATTGTTGTTTGATTTTAATTTTTGTATTAATTTGGATTTGACTAACATATATGATCAATTTGGAGGATCTTCTACTGATATGCTACAATTCGAAAGGAGACAAATGAGATTTGGAAAACAAATACCAAGTAATAATGAGCTCATGAAAGTAGAAAACAATTTTACAAAACAAATTCAATTCCAAAAAACAAATAAAAAATAAAATTACATTTTCCACATGCATATATAAGAAAAATATTGTTGCAAATCGTGGTGAAACTGTTAAGATATGCTAAATATTCTATTAAGGGATATTAGGCAATCAAATATTGTGTTAGTTATAATTTAGATATTATTATAATTTGTGCAGATTTGTGCACCTGTCATTCCTTTAATAGATGAAGAATTATAGGATTCTTATATGTATATATATGGTACTCTACTCTCTGAAATAATACATCAGAATTATTCTTTAAACCTTTTATTATGGTATCAAGAGCCAACACTGATATCCTCTACAATATAGGAATCAATGCTTTTTTTCATTGAATATTTCTGATGGCTTCTTCCGATGACACTCAATCAGAGAAACATGATTCTGGAACTTCCGCTGCTTCCAAGAGTTATATTTCTACTGCTGCCGGATTTGTGACCTAGTCAGGTATATCTAACTATGCTCTTAATCTTTCTGTTGTTATTAAGGGTAGTGATTGGATAATTGATTCAGGTGCTACTGATCATATGACTTGTGATCCTCATATATTTACTAATTTTTCCTCTAATTGTTCTAAAACTATTATTATTAATGTCAATGGGGTCTCATCTCCTATTGAAGGTATAGGTACTATATCTCTCTCACCATCCTTATTGATTCCTGATGTTTTATTTGTTCCTACATTAAACTGTAATCTTATCTCCGTCAGCAAGTTAACCAAAGCACATTCTTGTGTTGCCTTGTTTTACCCAACCCATTGTCTTTTTCAGAACATCCATTCCAAGGAGAAGATTGCCAGTGGTAGAGAGAGTGAAGGACTGTATTATCTTGAAAATGTCTCATAACAAAACCATAAAAGATGATTGACTTGTCTTACGAATGATCACATACAAGATAAAAACAAAAAAAGAAATTTGGTTGTGGCATAAACGGTTGGGACATCCCTTTTTTGGTTATTTAAAAAAATTATTTCCATCACTATTTCATAAATGCAATATATCTGATTTTTTTTTTGTGAAACTTGTGTTTTGGAAAAAACTCATTGTGTTGTGTTTCCTTTAAGCAATAACAAAACTGATTTTCCTTTTTCATTAATTCACACAGATGTTTGGGGCCCTGCCCCGCAATCTACACATAATGGAAAAAAATGGTTTATCAGTTTTGTTGATGATTGTACTCGGGTAACCTGGGTATATTTGCTTAAACATAAAAGTGATGTGTGTGATATGGTTTGTTCATTCTATCATCTGATTGTTACACAATTTAACACATCTATTAAGGTCATTCGATCAGACAATGGAGGGGAATATTTTAAGACTAAATTAATAGAGTTCATGAACTTTAAAGACATCTTGCATCAAACTACATGTTCTTATTCACCACAACAAAATGGAGTGGCTGAGAGGAAAAATAGACATATATTAGAGGTGACAAGATCACTTTTGATAGATGGTAATGTCCCATCTCATTTATGGGGTGAGGCTGTGAGCTCTACCGTTTATTTAATAAATCGAACCCCTTCTAGTGTGCTTAACTTTCGAAGGCCTTATGATGTGTTGTCTGATCATTGTATTCTTCCTCCCATAGTTTATTTACCACCTCATATTTTTGGATGTTATATATGTTCACTTACACCCACATCAACGTACAAAGTTTGAAGAACGAGTGATCAAATGTGTTTTTGTTGGGTATGGATCAACTCATAAAGGTTATCGTGCTTACCATCCACCATCAAAGAAATTTTATATTTCTATGCATGTGACATTTAATGAGCATGAATTTTTTATGTTGATTCTCCACTTCAGGGAGGCAATGAAAGTGAAGTGCATAATCATGATGTTAGTATGTTTGATTATGAAGATATATTATTGTGTGAGGATCATTCTGTAGCAAGTGAGCCAATACCAAATATGGACACTTCTTTTCTGGATAATACAGTGTCTTCTAATCATAACCAATTGACTCAATCTTCTCCACAGGTTCAGCTTGACTCTTCAGAGGTACCTTCTTATCCTATCTCTGATAATACTAATTTAGATCAAATTGATGATGAAATTGATTCTTCTCTGCGTGAGACCACCAACACACCAAACACTGAGTCTACTACTGTTCAATATATTCTTCCACCTCGTTCTAACCGTGATCAACCTCCAACTAAATATGAACCAGACCTCCAAGCCAAAGTTAAATATCCCATTAGTAAATATGTGTTATCTCACAGGTTATCCCAGTTATATGCATCATTTGTATCTCAATTATCTTCAATTTCTATTTCTAGTAATATACAAGAAGCTTTGGCAGATCCTAAGCAATGGTTGAGGAGATGGCAGCTTTAGCAAAAAAAAACACTTGGGATCTTGTGTCCTTACCAAGAGGGAAGAAAACAGTGGGGTGAAAATGGGTCTTTACAATTAAGCATAAAGCTGATGGAACTATTGAGAGGTATAAAGCACGACTTGTGCTTAAAGGTTACACTCAGTCTTATGGTGTACATTACCAAGAGACGTTTGCACCAGTAGCCAAGCTTAATACTGTGATAATACTTTTGTCGCTAGCTGCAAACCAAGATTGGCCTCTTCTGCAATTTGATGTGAAAAATGCTTTCCTACATGGAGAAATTTCAGAAGAAATTTATATGGATTCTCCACTAGGCATGACAAATTCAATTGGAATGAAGGTTTGCAAATTAAAGAAGGCTCTATATGGATTAAAACAATCCCCAAGAGCATGGTTTGGAAGGTTTACCAAGTCTATAAAGGCTTTTGGCTATAGAGCAAGTAACTCTGATCACACATTATTTTTTAAGAGAGGAAAAGGAAAAATTACAGCTTTGATTATATATGTAGATGACATGATTGTTACAGGAAATGACCAAGATGAGATTTCTAGTTTACAACAATACCTTGCATCTGAATTTGAGATGAAACAACTTGGAAACCTCAAATATTTTTTGGGTATTGAAGTAGCTAGATCAAAACATGGTATTTTTCTATGCCAAAGAAAATATACTATTGATTTACTATTGTAAACTGGGTTGCTTGGGAGTAAACCACCTGATACACCAATTGAACAAAATCATAAACTCTTTCAATGCTCAAATTCAGCAAGCATAGACAGAGGAAGATATCAAAGGCTGGAAGGAAAATTAATTTATTTGTGCCATAGACGTCCAGATATGACATATGTAGTGAATGTTGTTAGTCAATTTATGCATGACCCACGAAAGCTTCATATGGATGTTGTTGAAAGGATTTTGAGATATTTTAAGTCCGCTCCTATAAAAGGAATTTTGTTCTCAAATCATGGAAACTTAAAGGTAGAAGGGTACACTAATGCAGATTGGGCAGGTTCAAAAGATGATAGAAGATCTACCTCCGGATACTTTACTTTTGTAGGAGGGAATCTTGTAACTTGGAGGATTAAAAAACAACCTGTTGTAGCAAGATCTAGTGCTGAAGCAGAATTTAGAGGCATGGCACTAGGTGTATGTGAACTTTTGTTGATTAAAAATGTGCTATTAGATTTGGGCTTTAAACAAAATGAAGCTATGAGTTTGTACTGTGACAATACTTTAGCTATAGCAATTGTTCACAATCCTATGCAACATGATAGAACAAAGCATGTGGAGATTGATAGACATTTCATCAAAGAGAAGCTTGAAGCTAGAATAATTTCATTTCCTTTTGTAAGATCGTAATTGCAGTTGGCTGATGTTCTCACCAAAGGAGTGTCAAGAAGATTGTTTAATGAGTCTCTATTCAAGTTGGGAATGTGTGATATCCATGCACCAACTTGAGCGGGGGTGTTAAGATATGCTAAATATTCTATTAAGGGATATTAGGCAATCAAATATTGTGTTAGTTATAATTTAGATATTATTATAATTTGTGCATATTTGTGCACCTGTCATTCCTTTAATAGATGAAGAATTAGAGGATCCTTGTGTGTGTGTGTGTGTATATATATATATATATATATATATGGTACTCTACTCTCTGAAATAATACATCAGAATTATTCTTTAAACCTTTTATTAGAAACAGCAAAAATAACTAAAAAATATATTAGAGTACCTAAAAATATTTGTTAGGAAAAATATCTAAAAATGTATAAAATACGTTTTTGTTCAATTACATGCACCAAAGACAATGATATCCAATTAAGTCTATCATAAATATAATTATGTTTAATTAATTAAAAATATTGTTTATAAATCTTAAAATATTTATCTTGCTCTTAAATCATAGGTTTAATGTCTCAATATGTCCCTGTTTTCGACCAGAATCTCAAATAGGTCCCTTTCTTTTTCTACTTCTCAATTGAGTCCTTATTTTTGTAAAATTGAATCAAATAGGGCCTTTCCGTTAAATTGAGATGACGCCGTTAAGAAGGGTATGCTTACAGTGTAGTTTTTTATTACGTGGCATTAAAAATGTGACTGAATTGTATTTTTTTAATTTTTTAATTAAAAAATAAAATATACAGAGTGGAAAGACCTTTTTAAGTAAGGGCAAAATTGGAAAATAAAATAAAATTAAATGTTGATCTCCTCTACATTTGTGAAATCCAAGTCTCAATGAAATTGGGAGAAGTTGAGATTTAGGGTGGGTTGAAAGAAATCAGAGATAGATGGAAGCATCAGTGGCTGAGGTAGAGAGAATCTTATGCTATAGATTCAAAAATCGGAAGCTTCTAGAAGAAGCTCTCACTCATTCATCTTTCACCGAAGGTGTTTCTTACGAGCGTCTTGAGTTCATCGGAGACCCCATTATCAGTCTCGCAATCAGCAACTACCTCTTTCTCGTATACCCCAACCTCGATCTTGGCCGTTGTCTATCCTCTGTGCCGCCAACATCAGTACCGAGAAGCTGGCACGAGTTACCGTTCGCTACGGTCTCCACGTCTTCGTCCGCCACCAAGCTCAGCCCCTCAGGGTCCAGGTCGAGCGTTTTGTGGAGGCAGTTGCCATGGAGAATCATTTTGTTGTATCGCACGGTGTGGGTTGCAAGGATGACAAGGATTTTTCTGTTGTAGCCCGATTTAGGGGTTATTCTGGGTGGTGCGATTCTGGGTTTTCTGTTTACAGGTTGTGCGAAGGAGCAAGCTTCCATGGTTGTGCGAGATTGATGATGGAGGTGCGGCGTCCATGGAGTTTGTATAAGAACGAAGGCAACGATGCTTTGGCGAAGAGGCTTGCGGTGGAGCTTCAGCGGTGATTTGGGATTATTCTGTGGAAGATGGGTGTTGGCCTGATGTGATGGTGCGGCGGAAAGGCGGTTGCTGGTGGTGCGACGGTGGCTGACGGCGCCCTAGGGTTTGGTTTGGGAATTAGGGTTTTAGATTATTGGAGAAGATGATGATGACGTGTCAAGATGGTGATGTGGCAGCATGTCATTGACTGAAATGTTTTTTCTCCCTAAAATGCTTTTTCTTTTTAAATTTTATGTTCAAGGATGTGTTGCTGTAGCACTTGACTGTTGAATTTCGCAATGTAAATGAGAATGAGGCTTTCAGCACTTAATTTTAGGTTTAATTTCCAGCTTTTCCCTTACTTAAACATCAGTTTTCACTCTGTATACTTCATTTTTTAATTCAAATATTAAAAAATATAATTCAGTCACGTTTTTAATGCCACGTAATAAAAAACTACACTATCAGCATATCCTTCTTAACAGCATCATCTCAATTTGACGGAAAGGCCCTATTTGATTCAATTTTACAAAAATAAGGATTCAATTGAGACGCCGAAAAAAAAGGAAACCTATTTTAAATTCTGGGCGAAAATAGAGACCTATTAAGACATTAAACCTAAATAATAATAAATATACACATGTAAGAAATAGTTTATAGGCGTATTATTACGTATGATTAACCACTGGATTTTAATGGAAGTTTGACTATATTGATCTTTGTCCTTAAAGAAAAAATTTATATTTATCTCAATTTTTATTTTGTTGAGTGTGAAATTTATGTCCCATTGATCGAATTAATTTTTATTTATATTTTTTAAAATATTAATTAAATATTAAAATATTAAAAAAAATGTTATGAATAATTTAATGTAAAGAAAAATACATGATTTATTTTCCTTAATGTGAAATCTCAATAAAAAAAATTATAATTATAATATTAAAATAAAATACTAAATAACAATTGTATAAATGTTAAGTATTTAGAGAAACAGAAGATAAGCCACATAATTGAAATTTTATACAAGTATAACATTTTTTATTTTTAAAAATGTTGATATTTTTTGTTTTTTAAAATGTTGATGGAGAAAGTATTTTGGAAATTTAAGTGAAGTCGGCTCTTATCTTTTCTAAAGATCGATTTAAAAATGTAAGTAAATGAATTTAAGAAGATTTAAATATAAAGTTTTTATTGTTTATTGCATGGGATTTGAAAGTGAAAGTAAAGAGATTTGTGTAAAATTTCAGAAGATGGTATTTTAGAAATAGTGGTAGTCTAAAAATAGTAAGACTCGATTATTTTAATATTAAATAATTTTATTATAAATAGTTTTATTATAAAACGAGTTTCATTATTTTAAAACTTATCATCTTTCTAGAAACCACATTTTTTAAGTTTTCTACCTTCTTTTTAAGAGTTCTAACTCCTGAGTCATCTCTTTAATGATCAAGGCATTAGTGGAAAAATCAGATTCTATGACGAAATACTATAATAGGTGAAATCCACCTATCATGACAATTTTGTAATAAAACTAAGATATATTATAACTTATTTTAAAAAACCTATCATAATATATATTAAGTTTTGGTATTTATTTAAGTTATTGAGTTATTAATAACTGATATAAACTGTTATTATAACGCTAATTGTTTAACGACTGACATTCAATATTCAAGCAACTAAATGATAAATTTGAACCATACTGAAATTACAACAAATTCTTCTATTAAATAAGTTTGGTTGCTTAGAACTTAAGCAATCTCATTTCTCAAGTGATCAATCCAACATTACGATTAAGGAAGAAACTAAATCAATTTTCTTTTTTCTTAATAAATATCACTTAAGCAAGAAAATCCATCTCTAGTCATATTAGATTTTCTCCTAAAATCGAAAGATGTATGCAAATTTTTCAATTTTCTTTTTTCTTAATAAATATCACTTAAGCAAGAAAATCCATCTCTAGTCATATTAGATTTTCTCCTAAAATCGAAAGATGTATGCAAATTTTCTTTTAAAATTGTTATGGTTTAGAAAAAAAATTGTGAATAAGAGATAAAAGAATGTGTAATTAATACCATTTTACAAGATTTTATTATTAGATCTTATTTTAATTTAATCACATATTTGTTTTATTAATTTAGTTTTCAGATATTTTTCAAGTTTGTCTTAAATACAAGATCAATATCTTTATAATTTTTAATTATATTTTATTTTTTTTAAATTTAAAATATATATTAGATTATACTAAGATTGAAATAATTTTGTATTTTTAAAAATTGTTATGTAAAGACAAAGAAAAGTCAACATTGAAAGTGGCCAAGTGGCAGCAGATGATGGAGTTGATTTTAAATAATAAAATAATTTTAACATATAAACATTTTGTCCCAAAGCTTCTCTCATCATTTGAGAAAAAAAACTTGTGCCTTCTTTCTTCAATCTCTTCTCATTGAGCCATTGGATCTTTGATCAGGAGGTGCTCAAACTTTCACCTCATAAAGGGTTCTGTAACTGACCGAACAATTTCTAGTTCTAGAAAGTAAGTCATTCCTTCTTGTCTAGCACATGCAAACTTTGTTGGTTACATATGTCTTTTGCTTGTCCCTTTCAATTCTCTGCGCAATCCTACCTGTAAGAGCTGTTTCTATCACCAATTTGGTGGTTTGTAGGGTTTGGTTGTGTCTTTGCTGTGAGAGGCACTCTAGAGACGTGTTCATGTGAGTTGGGCAGTTCAACTCTAAGATAAGGGGAGCTAGTTGGTTGCTTGAATCTGTTTTATAATATGTATGCATGTTAAATTCTAAGATGATGTGATGTTTTGGACTGCATTTTTTATGTTAAGTATATTGGATTGTATGAACTGAAATGTGTGAATAATGAAACTATGATTGATTATATGTGTAGTGAGTTTGATGATCGAAATTGGTGTAAAATTTGGTTGTAGCATTGTCTAGATGGGAAATCAAGTGTTTGGGTAGTGTTTTAGGTCACTTTAGGGGAAGTGAGGTAGTGATTGTGGGCAATTGGGGTCTTGAGAGCAATTGGACTGTTTCGGTAGTTCAAATAGGCCTAATGTCACTTGTAAGAATCATAAAACTGGACTAAAACAAGTTGGAAATGGTAGAATGGGATTTGAGCCCCTAAGTTATGGAAATTAGTAATTTAAAGATGAATTTAGGTCTTAATCACTTTAGAATCACTGAAGGAATTTTTAAAATCAATTGGTTAATTTTAATAGATCTATATCACCAATTAGAGGTCTTTGAAGTTTGGAAAATGATTGGAAATGGTAAGAGAGTGTGAGTGTGCATAATTCTACAGAACTTGCCTTTTGCAAATTTGTTGAACCCCTGGCAAGTGTACCAGGTCGTATCAAGTAATAATAGATGGTAAGACCAAATATCGTTCTCCCAAAGGACTCTTAGGCCTTATCTTTCATGTAAATTGATCTTATAGGACTTGAAAAAGAAATAATTTTGTGGTTGTATGCAAAACGGAAATAAACATGCAAATGCAAGTGAATCAATTGGCAAAGAGAATATATGAATGAATGGAGTTGTTGGGGTTTATAATTTCATCTTATCTGCCCTCTTATATCTACTTTTCTTATTTAATTCACTTTACTATCTGATTGTCATGCAAACTTTCTTTGCCTACCCTAATCCCGATCTCTCGGCGAAAAGAGCCTATTACTAATTACTAGTTTATTATCTCTAGTCTCCCTAAGTAATTAGCAATGCATATATCACAGAAGCAAATACAATTGATCGTCCTACCCCTATCCCTAGGTAGTATTGCTTAATCAAGGAATTCCTTATCAGTTCATGACTTCCCCGTACGTCTCTGTATCGACAAAGGCAAATATCTTCTACCGAATGAGTTAAACGATAAAAGCATTGACCATAGACAAGAAACCAAAGGACTCCTTCTTCTTGTTCGTCCTTTATCAATATCTTCACTTATAGGTACTTGCAAAACATTACAACTATCAGTATCAGTACCTGTGCTTTCTCCAGATGCAGCATCTCTTCTAGACTTCCTGTGTCTGGCTCTCTTCTTTATTCTCATGTTATTCTCTTTAGAGCGATTGTACGTCAACACATGTTCTTGATCTCTTAGCATGATCCTCTCGTCATAAACATTAATAAGCATTTTTGAAGTTGTCATGAAAGGTCTTCCCAGAATCACTGGAATCCTCTCATCTATTTCCATATCCATGATTATAAAGTCAACCAAGAACTCTAGCTGCTCAACACGAACAATCACATCCTCCACCATACCAAGCGGCTTTTTAGTAGAACCATCTGCCACCGTCACAGTAAAATTAGATGGTTTTAATACTAGCCCTCCAATTTTCGTCAAGAAACGCTTAGACATCATATTAATACTAGATCCAGAATCTAGCATAGCTCCTCCTACATCAACATCATTAACAACACACGGAAGAGTCAAACACCCTGGATCCTTCATTTTTTTCGGATATGTCCTCTTTTTAGGTTGGATAGAAATTTCCTGTTCTTCTTCATCAAGATCCATCACCTCTCCAAGATAATATTTTATTCTCTTGGAGTAAACAGGAATCTGCTGAATCATTGAAGGCACCATAGTCACTTGATTGAAAATCTCTCTAAACTGCCCATTATGACCATCTCTTCTCTCTTCTTCTTCTTCAACCTCACTACTTTCTAGCTCAACAATCTTTTTTCTTTCTTCCTCTTCACTACTCTCAACTTCAACAACTTCCTTTTCTGCTTTCCTTTTACTCCTGGTTACAACAACTTTGCACTCCTCTTTAGGGTTAACATCAGTATTAGCCTCAAACTGGTTTTTCTCTGTGCTTTCCACCCTCTTTGACAGTTGACCAATTTGCATCTCCAAAGATCTGAAACTAGCTTGGTCACTTGCATGTTGAGACTCATAAACCTTCAAAAATTTGTCAAATCTATCATTAAGGCTTCTGACAATCTCTGTCAAATTATTCACCTGCCACAAGGGTGATGGTTGTTGTGGTTTGTTGTTAAAGAAGCCTCCTGCTTGCCTAGATGGGTTATTTTGAGTTTGTCCAATACTAGGATGGTTTTTCCAACCTTGGCTAGAGTTGCCTTGGTTGAAATTTCCCTGCCTATATTGAAACTGATTCCCCATATAATTTGCCTCCTGTTGCATCTCTTTTGGCACAGCACATTGACCATTAATATGGTCACCACCACAGAAATCACAAAGTTGTTGAGCTTGGGAGACATTCCTAATCTCCTTTGGAAGCTGAGACAAAATCTTCGTTAAATTATCCAGTTTCTGAGTAAGAAGATGATTTTGAGCTAACATGGCATCATCAGCAGGCAAATGCAAAACTCCCCTCTTTTGCACTGGTGTGCCTCTCTCACTATATGTCTCATGTTCATTTGCAGCCATACTCTCGATAAGATCATAGGCCTCATCCTCAGTCTTTTTCTTTAAATCACCTCCAGCTGAGGCGTCCAACATCATCTTTGACTATGTATTTAAGCCTCCAAGGTATGCAAGAACTACAGTTGTCTTGTCAAACCCATGGATTGGCGTCTTCCTTAATAGACCTTTAAACCTATCCCATGCTTGTCTGAGAGTTTCCTCCATGCCTTGTTTAAATGAAGAGATCTCCAACCTTCCTTGGGTGACTTTCGACTGTGGAAAATATTTGTTCACGAATTTGGATGCCACAGTCTCCCATGTAGTGAAAGTTCTTTCTGGAAAGGAGTATAGCCATGTCTTAGCATTGCCTCCCAGTGAGAAGGGAAACAAGCTAAGCTTTACTCGATCATTAAATACTTCAGTCATCTTTACAGTATTGCAAATTTCACTAAATGTTGTCAAATGATCATAAGGATTCTCATTTGACAAACCATGAAATTGGTTGCCCTGTATCAGATGAATTAACGCAGGGTTCATCACCATGTTATTTGTATTATCCCTTGGCATGGCTATACTGTTGAAATGAAACGGGCCCATAACGTTTGATGCATCACCTAGTGTGCGTCTGGGAGGAGGTTGCTCAGCCGCCATCTCTTCTGAATCTTGTGTAAGAGCTTTTGGTGAGGGTTGTAATAGTCTCTCAGGAGAAGGAAATAGTTCTCTAGATGGACGTCTGACTCTCCTTCCCCTCCTGTCTGGTAGTCCTTCAAGAAGCGATTGCTGGTTTTTCTTACTTCTAGTATGAATGGTTTCCTGCATGCACAAGAAACAAATACCCTAGAAGCACTTTTTATAAAATAATAAAAATAAAACAATAGAAAAATATATACAAACAATTCAAATTTAATCAATTTACACTACTTGAAAAGTTAAACCACGAGTCCCCGGCAACGGCGCCAAAAACTTGTTGAACCCCTGGCAAGTGTACCAGATCGTATCAAGTAATAATAGATGATAAGACTAAATATCGTTCTCCCAAAGGACTTATCTTTCATGTAAATTGATCTTATAGACTTGAAAAAGAAATAATTTTGTGGTTGTATGCAAAACGAAAATAAACATGCAAATGCAAGTGAATCAATTGGCAAAGAGAATATATGAATGAATGGAGTTGTTGGGGTTTACAATTTCATCTTATCTGCCCTCTTATATCTACTTTTCTTATTTAATTCACTTTACTATCTAATTGTCATGCAAAATTTCTTTGCCTACCCTAATCCCGATCTCTCGGCGAAAAGAGCTATTACTAATTACTAGTTTACTATCACTAGTCTCCCTAAGTAATTAGCAATGCATATATCATAGAAGCAAATATAATTGATCGTCCTACCCCTATCTCTAGGTAGTATTGCTTAATCAAGGAATTCCCTATCAGTTCATGACTTCCCTGTACATGTCCGTATCGACAAAAGGCAAATATCTTCTACCGAATGAGTTAAAAAATAAAAGCATTGAGCATATACAAGAAACCCAACAATTGATAATATAAGCATATGAATAAAATAAGAATTTCAATATAAGAGAGTTTCAAAAGATTACATTGTTCCCCAATAACAAAGGGTTTAGTTCACCATGGACATGGTGAAACTAGATGGAATTAAATGAAAGAATGGAAGAGTAAACCCTAGATTTGATAAATTGGAGCCTAAGCAACCAAGAAACCGCCTCCAAGGAGTGTAGAACTGCTTTGGACGTCTTTGCCTTCCAAAAGAATTCCTCCTTTCTGAAGATCGCACTAGGGCTATTTATAACGCATAAAAGTAACAGAATTTAAGCCCAAGCCCAGCATTCCACCGCTCAGCGTCTAATTTGGCCGCTCAGCGGTTTCCCTCTAATCGTAGGACCACTCAATGGTCCATTTCACTGCTCAGCGTTTTTCCTCTAATCGCCTAGACGCTCAGCGACACCGCTTGAGCGAGAGGCAGTGACTGCTCCCTCGAGTCTAGCGCTCAGCGCTAGAAAATAGCGTTGAGCGGTGACTTTGACTCTTCTTTTCTTCCTTTTTCTCCTCCTTTCTTGAGTCTAAGTCCTCCCTCTTTTACTTCCATCTTCAATTCTCATCAAAACCGTGCAAAACAATGCAAAACAAGCATAATATCTCTAAAAACAACTTTTGACTATCATGTGACTCAACTAAGTGTTTTACTTGATTCTAAGCTCATTCTAAGCCATAAAGGGTGTGTTTTGATATCAAATTTAAGTATAAAAATAACGGTTTTTCAACCGTGATCAAAATTATGCAGACTCGTTGTACGAATTGTCTCGCATAGCGAGTTTTTGCAGGGGGTGCTCTCTTTCTGGGTCATTCGATGTGCGAGCTGGTGCGGTGTGCGAATCACCAGAGAGTGTTGCTCTCTGCCTGATGGATTCAGCTAGTGAATCATGTCGCTATGCGACTCGTGATGGCCTGGAGCCTCTGCCAATTTAATTCAAAGGCTGAGTGGTGCGCGTAGCGAATGTTTGGGAAGGGGTGGCCTTTGTGTGAGGATTCGCTATCCAAAAATCCTCTGGTTTCGCTATGCGACTGTGTGCACTATGCGACCAGTCCAGGTGCAGTTTACTATTTTCTTCTTCTGTTTCAGATTAATTAATGTTGCTTGATTGACATAATGTCATGCATGATAGTATATTAGAATTGTATGGTTGGTAAAGGTATAATTGTGATTCAAGAAAGTGTAATTGAGTATAACTGTGAAATCTCAAGGTGAGATGATAGGAAGTGATTGTAGAGGATGAGATTGTTATCTTGTATAAATGTATGGAGCTTTGAAATGGTAAGTCTATTCCGACACTCTAATCATCATTCATGCTCAAGTAAAGAAGAATGATGTAAGTGGTGAGAGTAGCGGGAGGTCCTTGTGTATAGACTTAGAGTTTAGCTATATATTGGTATAAGAATTAACCTTGTATAGTGTTGGGGAGTGCCAACTAAACTATACAAGTGTAAAGACTGCCAATAGTTCGACACTTATACAAATTTGGATAAGTCGTGTTGGGTATTTGATGCATGGTTAGGTTGTGTATATATTTGATGCTGAAGAATTAAATTTATTGATTATAAAAAATTGGGTAATATGATTATTGTTTGCTTATCTAGCTCACCCTTTTGTTTGCTTGTGTGTTTGTATGTTGGTGTTTTTTTTCTGCAATGATCATCCTTTGGATGTGAGTAGAGGTAGATGAGGTGCCATTGGAGCAGGTTCTGGGGGGCGAGAACGTTGAAGCTTAGTTTTAGTTAGACCACCTATCTTTCTTTTGTCTAAGCCTTTAAAATACTTTTTTGTAATTAAGGTTTAAATCTTATAGCCATATTGGATGACTGTAAATTTAATACTTTATTTACAAGCCTTTAACTGTTCTATCGTATTATAATTGATGACTTCTATATTATATATATTTCTATATAATTGGGATGTTACATTTATGGTATCAGAGCAGTTTTTGTCCTTAGAAAATCATGTAGGTTGTGTTTGCCTTGCTTATGCATGTGTACTCTTAGTTATTTCTAGGTTGATTATCCTTGTTTCTTTGAGTTGGACTGATGGTCTTTTCTCTCTGTGTGAGCAAAAGATGGCACCTAGACCTCCTCCTCCTATACCTCCTCAGCCTGAGCCTTCAGAATCGACCAGAATGTTAGAGGTTGTACTTCAGGCAATGCAGCAACACAATGCTCCATTGGTGCAACAAAATACCATAGCCTTAAAGAATCTGGAAGCTACAAGAGTATCGGTGAAGAACGCCAGAGTATCGGTTGATAATACTCAGAGGCAGTTCATGGATATGATGGCTGGTGGTAGGACAACTGCAGGCTCTTCTTCATTTATAGTTCCGGTCCAAGAGTGGAGCTTGGAAAGCTTCCTTCAACACCATCCAGCCAGGTTCAATGGGAAGTGTAGTCCAGATGAAGCTTATCACTGGTTCAGGTACATGGAGAGGATATACGGTGCCAAGAGGTGTGCAGATGAGAATAAGTTTGCTTATACTCAGTACTTGTTGACTGGAGAAACTGGCCACTGGTGGAGCAGCATGAAAATGATCTTGGAAAGGAGTGAGGCTCCTATTACTTGGAAGTTATTCAAGACGAAATTCTACACTGAATACTTTTCCGACAGTGTAAGGTTTGATAAGGAGATTGAATTTCTCCAATTGGTTCAGGGGAGTATTTTAGTTGCTGATTATGTTGACCGGTTCAAGCACTTACTCTGATTCTACACCATGGCTATGGATGAATAGTGGCAGTGTAGGAAGTTTGAAAATCGTTTGAGGGGAGACATCAAGCTGCTCGTGAAGCGACTGCGCATTCAGGAGTTTCCTACCTTAACGGAGATGGCAAGAGTTATGAAGAAGACCAAGAAGGAAGCTGAAAGGCAACAGAGTCAGCCTATTAGGAGTGGAGGACCATCAGGGTCTAAGGCTAGTCAGGTGGTTAAGAAGATGCCTTATACTAGACCTACATCTCAGGGGTTAAGAGGATCTTTTACTTAGTCAGGGAGTCAAGCTAGAAAATCTGATGAGGTGAGATGTTTCTCAGGAATAACTATCCTAATGGAAGTGGTATAAGGAGGTGCTTCCGATGCGGAAAGGAATGGCATATTGTTGCTAGTTGCACATCTATAGGAGGGTCAGGATCTCAGCCACAGAGGACGGGTTCATCTTAACCCAAAGGAGGTGGTAGACCTCAAGTAGCAGGCAGAATGTATGCTACGATAGAATCAGAGGCCATGGGATCAGGTAACCTTATTGTCAGTAGTTGTTTACTGTTCGACACATCTTGTGTGGCTTTATTTGACTCGGGGTGACGCATTCATTTGTGTCTGAGGCTTCTGTGGAGAGGCAGGGTATGGTAGTTGGAGAGCTTCAGTGTGATCTGGTGGTGTCTACACTAGCAGCTGGGTTAGTTAGGACATCTACCATATGTTCTAGATGTCCTATTGAGGTTGAGGGGCGTAGGTTTAGAGTGAACCTTATTTGTTTACCTCTACAAGGACTAGAGGTAATTTTGGGAATGGATTGGTTAGCTGTCAATCGCATTCTTTTGGATTGCGGTGAAAAGAAGCTGATATTTCCTAGTGAAGATTAAGACATGTCCTTGTCGATTGGTGTGTTGAGGCAGGACATAATGGAAGGCGCCAACTGTTTCTTGGTGATGTTTGATATGGAAGTGGTTCAAGATTTAGACTCTACGGTTCACAAGACTGTGGACCTTTTAGTTGTGAACAACTTCTTGGACGTCTTTCCGGAAGAAGTTCCTAGTTTACCTCCTCCACGAGAAGTGGAGTTCTCTATTCATTTGGTCTCAAGAGAAGGGCCAATATCAATAGCCCCTTATAGGATGGCTCTAATTGAATTGGCCGAGTTGAAGAAGCAGATTGAAGAACTGTTAGAGAAACAGTTTATCCGGGCCAATGCTTCGCCATGGGGAGTGCTGGTATTGCTAGTAAAGAAGAAGGACGGTAGCTCCAGGTTGTGTGTTGATTACCGGCAGTTGAATAAGCGGACTATTAAAAATAAGCACCATTTTTCGAGGATAGATGACTTGATGGATCAGTTGCACGGAGCTACGGTATTTTCTAAGATCGATCTATGGTCGGGTTATCATCAGATCTTAGTGAAGGAATGTGATGTGCAAAAGACTGCGTTCAGGTCTAGATATGGCCACTATGAGTATGTAGTTATGTTTTTTGGTGTGACTAATGCTCTAGCCATTTTCATGGACTATATGAATAGGATTTTTGGACCATTCTTAAATAAATTTGTTGTTGTCTTTATATATGACATACTTGTTTATTCTAAGACTCGGGAAGAACATGAGGATCACCTTAGAACAGTACTTGGAGTGTTGAGAGAGAGAAAGTTGTATGCAAAGCTATGTAAGTGTGAGTTTTTTATGGAAGATGTCCATTTTCTGGGGCACGTGATTTCAGTTGGTGGAATCTCTGTGGATCCAGCTAAAGTGCAGGCAGTTCTTCAGTGGGAGAGACCTAAAACTGCTACGAAAATTAGAAGCTTTGTAGGTTGGCGGGCTACTATCGCTGTTTTATTGAGAATTTTGCACGGATTGTAACGCCGCTGACGCAATTGACTAGGAAGGATCAACCTTTTGTTTGGACAGACTGATGTGAGACTAACTTTCAAGATCTAAGGCAAAGGTTGACCAGTGCACCAATTTTGGTTATCCTTAACACAAGTAAGCCTTTTGAGGTTTTCTTTGATGCCTCTCACCAGGGATTGGGGTGTGTGCTAATGCAGGAGAAGAAAGTAGTGGCATATGCTTCAAGACAACTCAAAGTTCATGAGAAGAATTGCCCCACTCATGACTTAGAGTTGGCAGTCGTTGTCTTTGCTTTAAAGATTTGGAGGCACTACTTGTATGGCGCTCAATTTCAAGTATTCAGTGACCACAAAAGCTTGAAGTACCTCTTTGATCAGAAAGTGCTGAATATGAGGCAAAGGAGATGGATGGAGTTTCTGAAAGATTATGATTTTGATCTCCTATACCACCTTGGGAAGGCGAATGTAGTAGCAGATGCATTGAGTAGGAAGTTAATGCACGTTTTAGCATTGATGATCAGAGAATTGGAGCTGGTTGAGAGCTTCAAAAATTTAAAGCTACAGGTGGAGTTTGAAGATGGCAGTATTAGATGCAGTAGTTTGGTGGTGGCGAGTAATCTGTTAGAACGTATCAGAGAAGAATAGTTGACTGATGTTGAGCTTCAGAAGTCAGCAAGTTTGATTGGTACTAAGCAAGGAAGAGACTTCTTGTTGGGGGCTGATGGCATTCTGAGGTTTAGAGGCAGAGTCTGTGTACCTAGTGTTTCAGAGTTGAGGAGATTGATCCTTGAAGAAGGTCATCAGACTCGCTTTAGCATGCATCCTAGCATGACTAAAATGTATCAAGACCTCAAGGAGTCATTCTGGTGGACTGGTATGAAGAAAGATGTAGCTCAGTTTGTTGCTTCTTGTCTAACTTGCCAAAAGGCTAAAGTGGAGCATCAGAGACCTGGTGGTTTGTTGCAGCCGCTAGAGATTCCTGAGTGGAAATGAGATAGCATAGCCATGGACTTTGTTACCCATTTACCACGTACGGTCAGAGGTCATGATGCTATTTGGGTGATTGTTGATAGGTTGACCAAGAGTGCTCATTTCTTGGCAATTAGTTTAAGGATGTCTATGGCAAAGTTGGCACAACTCTATATCAAGGAGATCGTGAGACTGCATGGTGTACCTTCCAGCATAGTATCTGATAGAGATCCACGGTTCACGTCTCGATTTTGGCAGACACTCCAGAGTGAGATGGGTAGTAGACTACAAATGAGTTCAACTTATCTTCCCCAGACTGATGGTCAGTCAGAGAGAACAATCCAGTCACTAGAGGACTTGCTGAGGACGTGTGTCTTGGATCACTTGGGAGTCTGGGATGAGGTGTTGTCATTGGTGGAGTTCACCTACAACAAAAGTTATCAGGCCATAATTGGTATGGCACCGTTTGAGGCACTGTATGGAAGAATTTCTAGGACACCTCTTTGTTGGTTTCAGGATGGAGAAATAGTGTTTATTGGGCCAGAGTTAGTACAACAGACTATAGAGAAGGTGAAGCTCATTCAAGAAAGGATGCGGGCATCTCAGAGTATACAGAAGTCCTATGATTATCAGAGGCGCAAACCGTTAGAATTTGCAGTTGGGGATCATTTCTTCCTCCAAGTGACTCCTACTACTGGTGTAGGAAGGGTCATTCGTGCTAGGAAACTATCTCCTAGGTATCTTGGTCTTTACTAGATTCTACGACGTATAGGACCGGTAGCTTATCAGATTACCATGCCACCCCAACTGGCTAATCTTCATCCAGTCTTTAACGTCTCCCAGATTAGGAAGTACGTGTTTGATCCTTCTCATGTGTTAGAAGCTGAAGACGTGCAAGTCAGGGAGGATCTGTCTGTGGAGGTGCAGCCTGTCAAGATAATGGATAGCCAGAACAAACAACTTAGAGGCAATACCATCAGTCTACTCAAAGTTGTTTGGGATAGTAAGACATGTGACTCTACTTAGGAGTTAGAGGAAGACATGAGAGAGTCTTACCCTCACCTGTTCTCTGGTAAGTCTTATTTTTCGAGGTCGAAAATTTTGTTGTTGGGAAGAATGTAAAGACTGAGAAAAGTCAACTTTGAAAGTGGCCAAGTGGCAGCAGATGATGGGGTTAATTTTAAATAATAAAATAATTTTAACATATAGACATTTTGTCCCAAAGCTTCTCTCATCATCTGAGAAAAAAACGCCTGTGCCATACTTTAGAGCTCTACTATCTTCTCTTCTCTCCCTTCTCTCTTCAATCTCTTCTCACTAAGCCATTAGATCTTTTGATCAGGAGGTGCTCCAATTTTCACCACGTAAAGGGCTCCGTAACTGATCGAACAGTTTCTGGTTCTAGCAAGTAAGTCATTCCTTCTTGTCTTTGTGTCATTGAACCTAGCACATGCAAACTTTGCTGGTTGCATGTGTCTTTTGCTTGTCCCTTTCAATTCTCTGCGCAATCCTAGCTCTAAGAGTTGTTTCTATCACCAATTTGGTGGTTTGTAGGGTTTGGTTGTGTCTTTGCTGTGGGAGGTACTATAGAGACGTGTTCTAGTGACCTGGGCAGTTCAACTCTAAGGTAAGGGGAACTAGTTGGTTACTTGAATATGTTTTATAAAATGTATGCATGTTGAATTCTAAAATGATGTGTTGTTTTGGACTGCAATTTTGATTTTAAGTATATTGGATGGTATGAATTGAAATGTGTGAATAATAAAACTGTGATTGATTCTCTGTGTTGTGAGTTTGATGATCGAAATTGCTGTAAAATTTGGACTTGTAATGATTGCTTGGGACTGGAAATTTGGTTGTAGCGTTGTCTAAATGGGAAGTCAAGTGTTTGGGTAGTGTTTTAGGTCACTTTAGGGGAAGTGAGGTAGTGATTGTGGGAAATTGGGCTCTTGAGAGCAATTGGAATTTTTGGGTAGTTCAAATAGGCCTAATGTGACTTGTAAGGATCATAAAACTGGACTAAAACAAGTTGGAAATGGTAGAATGGGATTTGAGCCCCTAATTTATGGAAATTAGTAATTTAAAGATGAATTTAGGTCTTAATCACTTTAGAATCACTGAAGGAATGTTTAAAATCAATTGGATAAGTTTAATTAGATCTATATCACTAATTAAGGGTCTTAGAACTTGGAAAAAATGATTGGAAATGGTAAGAGGGTATGAGTGTGCATAATTCTGAAAAACATGTGTTCTACAGATTATGCAGACTCGCTATGCGAATGGTCTCACATAGAGAGTCTTTGTAGGGGGTGCTCTCTGTCTGGATCATTCGTTGTGCGAGCCGGCGTGTTGTGCGAATGACCAAAGAGCGCTGCTCTCTGCCTGGTGGATTCGCAGCGAATCCTGTCGCTATGTGACTGGTGATGGCTTAGAGCCTCTGCCAATTTAATTTGAAGGGCAAGTGGTGTGCGTAGCGAATGTCCGGGAAGGAGTGACCTCTGTTTGAGGATTCGCTATGCGAAAATCCTCTGGTTTCGTTGTGCGACTGTGTGCGTTATGCGACCAGTCTAGGGGCAGTTTACTATTTTCTTCTTCTGTTTTTGATTAATTGATGTTGCTTGCTTGACAGAATGTCATGTATGATAGTATATTAGAATTGTATGGTTGGTAAAGGTATAATTGTGATTCAAGAGAGTGTAATTGAGTATAACTATGAAACTCAAGGTGAGATGATGGGAAGTGATTGTAGAGGATGAGATTGTTGTCTTGTATAAATGTATGAAGCTTTGAAATGGTAAGTTTATTCCAACACTCAAAGCATCATTCATGCTCAAGTAGAGAAGAATGATGTAAGTGGTGAGAGTGACGGGAGGTCCTTGTCTATAGACTTAGAGTTTAGCTATAGACCAGCTTAAGGATTAACCTTGTATAGTGTTGGGGAGTGCCAACTAAACTATACAAGTGCAAAGACTACCAATAGTTCAACACTTATACAAATTTGGATGAGTCGTGTTGGGTATTTGATGTATGGTTAGGTTGTGTATATATTTGATGTTGAAGAATCAAATCTATTGATAATAAATTGTGTAATATGATTATTGTTTGTTTATCTAGCTCCCCCTTTTGTTTGCTTGTGTGTTTGTATGTTGGTGTTTTCTTTTGCAATGATCATCCTTTGGATGTGAGCAGAGGTAGATGAGGTGTCATTGGAGCAGGTTCTGGAGGGTGAGAACGCTGATGCTTTGTATTAGTTAGACAACCTATCTTTCTTTTGTCTAAGCTTTTGAAATACTCTTTTGTAATTAAGGTTTAAATCTTATAGCCATTTTGGATGACTGTAAATTTAATACTTTATTTACAAGCCTTTAACTGTTCTATCGTATTATAATTGATGACTTCTATATTATATATATTTCTATATAATTGGGATGTTACATGTACAATTACTATAATTACTATAATGTCCAATAGTCTTATAATTTATGAATGGCTTAATACCCATGATGGTCCCTATTTTCTTCAAGTGTGTTTGATTTGGTCCCAGTTTTTTTTTTCTGTTCAATATTGTCCTGAAGAATGTAATTTTTATTCAATTTAGTACTTTTTGCAAACTGCGTTTAAATCGTTAACGACCATTGCTCCAGTTCTGCAATCTTCTTCTGAGATGGCATTTAACTTCTGCCACGTCACCATCTTCTTCAACCTTTGGCCAAACAGAAACCCAAACCCCACTTTCTCTCTAGTCACCTAACCCTAGCGCCGCCACCGAACCCTAACGCCACTGTCACCACCGCCGCAGAGATTGTCCAAAGTCACCATGCAACCGTGAAGTCGCGCCTGCAAAGAACCATGGCAGCCATCACGCACAACCTCCATGGCCACCACCATCAAAGTCACGATCTCCCTCAAATCATGAACTCCATTTGAATCTTCATTCTCGCGCATCAACCATGAATCATCCAAATCGAGAGCTTCATCGTCAGCGCAACAATCCTTGCCGCCGTCACGCAAAGCTCTCGGGCCATCATCTTCTCCAACCTGCAGAGAACCACAACAAAATCCAGAAAAATCTCAAATCAAAGAAACCTAGAATCGCTTCGTTGCTTGCCTACCGGCCACCATGAGTGCTTTCTTACACAACTAGGTTCGTCTTCTTCATGCTACCATAAGTCGCACAATTCGCGAAATCATCCTCTATTGAAGCAAAACCGCGAACAACGTTTTCCTTCTTCTCGCGGCGCAGGCGCATGAAGGTTTCCCCCAAATGCAAAACCCTAATTTTGGGGTGGTAAAGGGGTTGCCACGAAGACTCTACTTTTGACATGGCATGCCATCTCATTTGGAGTTTGCACAGCTGGAGCAATGGTCGTTAACGATTTAAACGTCATTTGCAAAAAGGACTAAATTGAACAAAAATTACATTCTTTAGGACAACATTGAACAAAGAAAAAATACTGGGACTAAATCGAACACACTTGATGAAAATAGAGACCATCAGAGATATTAAGGCTTTATGAATTTTAGGAATTGAGACCAAAAATACTTTAAATACTTATTTTTCTTTCATTTTCAAGATGTAAATATTTCAATTCTAAATTTGCTAAATAATATTATTAATATCAATTATTCTTGAAGAATTATTAGTTTTGAAAATATATGAATCAATTTGATTTTGTTTTATTTACTGTACACTTATAGAAATAAATATTTTTTTCTTTTATAAAGATACTATTTTCTCCCACACATATAATTAAAAAAATGTTCAAAACTATTCATTAATTTATTTAAGGCTTAATAGCACTAATAGTCCCTATTTTCGTCACGTGCATTCGTTTTGGTCCCCATATTTTTTTTTGTTCAATTTAGTCCTAAAGAATGTAAATTTTGTTCAATTTCGTCCTTTTTGCAAACACCGTTTAAATCGTTAATGGCAAACAGTCCAGCTGTGCACAATAGTGTTGATGTGGCATTTAGCTACTGCCACATCACCATCTTCTTCAACCTTCAGCCCACCGAACCCTACGCCACCGAACCCTACGCCACCGAACCCTAACTCCATCGCCGCCACAAAGATCGTTCAAAGTCACCATGCCGTTGTGAAGCCGCACCAACAGAGAACCATGGCAGCCATCACGCGCAACCTCCATGGCCACCACCATCAAAGTCGTGATCTCTCCCAAATCACGAATCCCTAATTTCGAACTCCATTGAATCTTCATTCTCGCGCATCAGCCATGAATCATCCAAATCGAGAGCTTCATCGTCAGCGCGACAATCCTTGTCGTCATCGTGCAAAGCTCCAGGGCCATTGACATCATCTTCTCCAACCTGTAGAAAACCACAACGAAATCCAAAAAAATCCCAAATCAAAGAAACCTAGAATCGCGCCGCTGCTTACTTCCACTAGCCACCATGAGTGCTTTCTTACACAACTAAGTTCGTCTTCTTCATGCTACCATGAGCTGCACAATTCGCGAAATCATCCTCCATTGAAGCAAAATCGCGAGCATCATTTTCCTTCTTCGCGTAGCGTAGGAAGATTTCCCCCAAATGCAAAACCCTAATTCTGAGGTGGTAAAGGGGCTGCGAGGGTGACATGGCAGTAGTTAAATGTCATCTCAACACTGTTGTGCATACCTGGACTGTCTACCGTTAACGATTTAAACAGTTTGTAAAAAGGATCAAATTGAACAAAATTTACATTCTTTAAGACTAAATTGAAAAAAAAAATATGGAGACCAAAACAAATACACGTGACAAAAATAGGAACCATTAATGCTATTAAGCCTTTATTTAAATTCAACCATGATGCAAAATCACATATTTTTGGGGATGAAATTCAATGTTTTGACTTTTATACATAAACTATTACACATATATAGAGTTTGCAGATTTTAATTTTCCTGAAAACCATGTGAAAAAATAATAAATAAAAGTCACTTTTATTGTGATATGGGTCTGCAAAGTGGAGTCTGTACCGTCACTCCACCAACCAGAATCAGTCCTATTTTTTTGAAAAGGAAATAAAAATGAAAGACACCAATCAATCATAGAGTTTGGTTTTTTGGATGATAAAATTGGAACAAATGAGACAGAGAAAACAGAGGAACCTCGGGTTAAGAAAGAAACCTATTTCTTATCTTTTTTTCAACATTTATCTATTAATAATAATCGTCATCATGCTATTGCTACTACCTTTTTCTCAATCAATTTCCAAATATGATCTATTAAAATACACAACATATATGTCTTATTAATTATTAATTTATTATTATGGATCTAATCTAATTAATGATAGTAATAGTAATCAATAATTAGGAGTTGAAGAGAGAGAACGCTACGGCACTGTGTGTTTCTACGCAACCTTTTTTCTCCAATGGCGTCTCTCTTCCAATGCCACCATACCCTTCACCCCCTTCTTCATCTCGGCTTCTCCTAATACGTGAGTGCTTCGCTTTTTCTCTCTCTGGAGTTCCTCTGTTGCAACCCACATGATAAAAATTTGTTCTTGATTCCTAGATCCCATGCTCATGTTGCGGCGATCATTTTTTCTTTTTTTTTTGGAAGATTAAGGTGTATTACTTTGTTGTTGATTGGTTGAAAACCCCGTATGATCTGTGTATTCGATTGATTTTTATTTCTTGGGGCTGTGTATATCTGCATTGTAGTTGGAATTTGCTTGTTGATGACGTTGGCATGCTACTGTGTGGACATGCTTGCTGATTGTTGTTTTTGCGTTATCAGAGTGATCCATGATTCTGGCTTTGCTTGGTTGACGCCGATGGGGTTCGTTTTCTCTGGTGATGATCACTAGGTGATGCTGTGTGAGTTAGATGGTTTGCTCTTTATCTCATGTGTTCGTGGAATTTTCTATTTGAAGAGAGACAGAGAGAAGTGTGTCTGACAAGTGGTGGATTTTTCTTGGAAATAATCTTTTTGTGGTAAAGTTATGTTCTTGGGTGGAGGGGGGTATTTGGTTTGGAATTAATTTTTTTACTTGGGGTAGGATGGATTTGCAGAACAACATGCAGCCTGAAATGGGCAAATTGGAACAGATTGTTTATCAATTTCTTTTGAAGTGCTTGCACATCATTTTGGACTCAAGGGTACCTTTTTTACGGCCCCATGATAGAAGTGGTGACTTATCCATAGGTTCTCGTGTGAGGAGGAGTGACAAGTGGTTTAACTTGGCATTAGGTGATAGGCCTTCTGCTCTGGATAACTTGAACTTCTGGCACAGGAATTTGATGGATCCAATGATAATTGACATTATACTAGTTCATGATGTGGCTGGTTCTTCTGTTGAGACAGTCATAGAGAGGTGGGTTGTTCAGTATGATTGTCCCCGTGTAGTGGCTCCTCAAACAGGTGACATTACTAGCTCTTACAAGAAGACATACCAGAAGTCAATAGTACTTTTCCGAGCTCTTTACTCTCAGATGAGGCTTCTCCCTGCTTATAAGATATTCAGGCAGTTAAGCACATATAGTCATAGTTGTAATTTTGAAATTGTTTACAAGGTGTCTTCATTTAGCGATCCTTTCTCTAGGGCAGAAGGGGGAATGATGGAAGAATATAATTTCACTCCTATTGAGGCTCTTCCTGGTCGCCTTTGCATATCTGTGACCTTCAGAACTGTGCTATCTGAGTTGAACCTTGAGTGTTCAGCTTCATTGCCGACCAAAATAATTACTGATTATGTTGGAAGCCCCAGTACTGACCCTTTGAGGTCTTTCCCTGTCTCGGATAAGGGTGTTGGGGCCACTTCCTTTCCACTAAGAGGGATAGCACCACCATCTTCTTCACCACTTGATCGCCCTCATAGCTGGACTAGTGGTTTCCATAGAGCAGCACATTTTGTACAGAATCATCCTTATGTTGGTTCCCCACCAGTGTATCGAGGTTCTTCCAAGCCGAATGACTATCCATCCCCACCTATTGATAATTATGGTGTCAGATTACCCAACCATCGAATGCTGAATCAGCAAAGATCTACTAGTTATGATGAGTATCAACTTTCTCCTCCTTTCTCATCTTCACCATCTCCATCGCCACCTACATACTTCTATGCTAGCAATCCAATACAAACTCACATACGCTCTGAAACCGCCCCTGTAACTATACCTCATCCAGTAATAGGAAGAAGCAGTAGAAATCTTTCTCCTAATTTTTCAGATCCTAGTCGAAATTCTCTGCCCCCTTTATCTCCCAGAAGGAATGATGGTTCGTTCCAAGAGTCTCCATCTGGAATCAGGTCACTCAGGAAATTAGAAGCTTCAAGGACTGGTCATAAGGTAACATTGTTCCTTCATTGCTACTCCTGTAGTTAAATTCAAATCTGTTTTATCTGTTTAACAAGCCTTGTATTTGCTCCTTAGTTTGTCAGAGACAGCAAGGATGATTCAGGGAGGTTCTCAGCATTGTTGTCCTCAAGTGGCTCACCACGCATTGGATTTTCAAGAACCTCAAGTAGATTATCATTTCAGGATGAGTTGGATGACGGTGACTTTTCGTGTCCTTTTGATGTTGATGATGTTGATGCACCAGATGTCCAATCCAGGTACATTGATACACTTTGTCTCTCACAAGTAAAGTCGTGGGCATCTATAAGTGGACAATGAATACATTGATATGAACAGTGTTATACTTTTAGCATAGCTCCTCCGTCAATGATGATTTCAGGGAAGCCTCCTAAAATCAATCTATAATTTTTAAAACCATTCTTGGTTGTTAAAGATTATAATGGATTTGTTACTTAGCCACATTAGAAGTTAGTTTAATGTGCTTACATGTTCAGAGTGGTAAAAGAAATTCTACATTTTCAGGAATGATATTTTGAGTGCCAACAAGGTTCTAGACATGTGTATTTTGATGGCCAAGGACCCTATTTATTGATTTTCCATGAAGTGCTAATGAATAAGAAGTAAACCAAAAGATTATTTATTATAATGGATTTGTTATGTAGAACTCCGTAGATATGTTTCTGTTAGGTTCTTTTATGCAGAGAACCTAGGTTCTTTTATGCAGAGAACCGTAACAGATGACTCTCCCCTCTCACAACACTCAAACATTAGCAAAGAAATGCATGTATACGTATTTCATTAATCCTGTAAAGTGTGTAAAACAGAATTACAAGTAAGTATTCCAAGGAAGCCTCCCTTCCTCCACTGGAAATTGTCCAGTCTATTCTCCAAAAGTAAAATATCTGATCCCCTTCTCCCTCTATTCTCTTTCTTATTTATACTCTCTCTGTACTAATAAACTATCCTCCTTTCCCACCTTTAATTTCTCCCCTCATATACTTTTAACTTCCTAACAGTTTCCTAATCATTATTTCTGAGATTCTAATAGCTTTTTTATATTAAGATTTAATCAATTAATAGAGAAGAGAAGTTCATATGCGGAAAACATCATTGATTTATTTTACATCTCCATGTTAATTTGAACAAGTGATCTATGTTAGCCTATAAACTCCAATCCTTTGCATCAAGGAGTTAAGAGACCAGAAATACTTCATCATTGTAAAGAGCTTAATTCCTATAGCGGGATCCAGAAGAAAAAATATGCATGCTAAATGGTTGTCGTGGTTGCATTAACTTTTTCATATGTTAGTACTAGGGTGGCGAGTCTCTCTGCATTGCTACATTTTCTTGTTCTTGCTATGCAATAAAATTTATCATGAGGGGTTCTACTTTGGTAACCTTTAGAGGGTTGGCTTGCTATAGGAACATGTCGTTGCATGTTATTTATCCTGCTACTAAAGCGGTCCTAAAGTTCTACTTTTTATACTATTATTGATCCATCCTTTTGGCTTTTGGGAACGGATGATCTCTTGTTGGATTATATTTTTCTGTGCTATGGTAATTTGGTTATTCTCCATCAGTATGGGCAAAAGGCCATGTCAATTCTACTTAAGCCCTTGTTAGAAGTTTGAGGGGAATGCTTAGCATATTATGATTTTGACCAACTCTTCTAGTGCTTATGAAAATAGTTATGATTTGTGTTTTATCATCTGATTATGTTATTTCACCCAACCTTTTTGTTCATTTTAAGCATGAACAGTCAGAATGTGGATGGGAAGAGTACAGCAGAGATCACTTCAACATCACTACCAATTGGAAGAAAATCACAAGATGCTGCTGTTGGTGTTCTTGTGCACATGCTGAGGACAGCGCCTCCATTGCGCCAAGATCCAAGCTGCTATTCATCCCATTCCCCAAAGGCTGAAGTTGATGGAGGAGTTGCCACTGCTTCTGGTTTCTTCATGCCGCGAAAGACAGCAGATGCACTTGAAGAGCTCAGGGGTTACAGAGAGATGAGAGACCTTCTTCTTTCCAAGAGTGGCACCAGGATCCTGAACAAGCATAAAGCTTGAGCATGCTAAATTATTGGGTTCATCATCAAGGTTATAAAATAGTTGAGGGAGTGATGCTGACTAAAGAGTGTTACTAATCAATTACAGTTATACACAGCAACAAACAGTTCTTTTGGAAAGAGAATGATCCAATGGATTTTGTACATATCCTAACTGAATGTTGGTTGGCTAGAAACACCATTTTTATAATCACAAATTATGCTAATTTTCTCTCAGTCCTTATAGACATTGTAGTTATGAAATGAAGAACTTGCATAACTATTGTGTTTGGCAATGACAAAGGCTGGAAAAAGAATGTTACTGCTGTTTTGAAAGAAAAGGTTGCTGAATTTCTTTGTAAAGATGCATGCAGGCAAACACTGCTTTGAATGTATATTGACTTTTCTTTATCAGTTTGCTGATGTTTTTCTTCTCTCAAGATCTTATTATTTGATTATATAAGCTGATTAATATATTGAAATTATCTTATAATAATTGTAAAAGTTTAATTTCTGTGTAGGGTAATGTCATCATGAAAGAAATCAAGGAAGATATGTTGAGTGTAGTTATCACAAAATTTCCCTGTACGTGGCAATATTAAAGCCAGAAGTTTCATGGTAAATATCTTAAGCTGAAGCGTAAGATGTTTTAGTTCAATACAATGATGTTCTTGGACAATGCCCTCACCACACGTCGTTTTGTGGCATCAAATCGTATTATTGTCTAAGAAGGAATTATTGTAACAAGATTGTCTTACACCATACGTTGTTCTGTGACATCAACTCTGTTATTTTCAACAAATTGGCTTTTAGTAAAAGTTTTTGCACGTGGATCATTGCCATGGAAGACTTCAATAACAAGTCCACGCATTACCATTTCAAAAAACTAAAGTTTTTACATAAAATAAATATGTAATGGTAATTATTCTAATTAATTTTAGGGCCAAAAATGAAATCTAATTTGTGGACAAGAGTTGATAAAATGAGAAACTTCTATTACACTAGTTTCATTTCATCCATTCATATGCATTCATGCACATATATATAATTAAATTAAGTTTTCAAAAAAATTTACTTACTTATTTAACACATAAAGTAAATCCTTACATATACAAGAAAAGCATGTTAATTATTACGATAGAAAAATAAATCAAAGAATCAAAATGAAAAATGTAAAAATAGATAAAAAAGAAATTAAGAGTCAACTTAATAGAGACAAAAGATACAAATTAATATTTTCTCAAAACTTTAAATTATAATTATATACTTTATTAAATAACTTGTTAAAAAAGTATTTAATACTAAAAACAAAATCGAGGAATACTAAACTTATTTAAACAAAAACGAAACAATATCAAAATAAAATTTAATTTCCATGCACTTTTTAGATTTTTAAATTATCAAGTAGTTATTACAAAAAGTTAAAAAATCGTAGAGTTTAATTGTTACTTCAACCAATAAACTACAAATGATATATTCTAAACATAAATATCCTTTTAGTTTATATTATAAATCGAAATGATAATGTATTTATACCTATATATATAAAAGAGATATTATTTTTCGTGTCCACATTATTTTTCAATTTTATCTTTTATATAATTTTTTAAAACTAAAATGATTATTTTATCAATTTTACCTTTTAAATAACTATTTTTTTTAATTAAATTGTTGTTTATTTGACAAGTTTTTTAAAATTAAATATTCTTTAGTTATAAACTACCTAAATAAAAAAATTACAATAAAATTATAAAAAATATTTAAATTAATTTTATAATAATAATAATAATAATTTTGTTATACCTATTATAGGAAAGAGACCTATAACCAGTTATGACTAAGAAGATAAAAGAAGATTATACCTCAGGATAATAGACCCAAAACCTATCAACCTATCATGACTCAAATATATGGCTTAAAGACAATCTTAAGAAATTTTATGAAAAAGCCTTGAGTTCCTTTGATTAGGAAAGATTTGGTTCTTAAACAATTCAAGTGATTCATCTTCTTTTTTTAAAAGAGAATTCAAGAAAACTTGCTATTTACTTCCTCCTTGAAATTTCTTTAAAACACCTTAGTTTAAAACTTAAACCCTAAAATAATAATAATAAAAAAAAAAAAAGTTACTCATGCCTAGACAATCTTCTTTACATAATGCAAGTGAGTCTAAGCATTCTATTCATAGTTTATGACAAATTTCTCAATAGCTCAAATCACTTGGAACTATGGAGATAACAAGAAGTAATACAAAAATTAAAAGATCAAATTGAAAGAGATGCCTAACTTTCCATCTTAGAAGAGAATATTAGAATTCAAAAGAAAATAAAAAATAAGAGTAACTCTAGTAAGGGGTTTAGGAGTAATGAGGCTATCAACGAGGAAGAGAACAGGTTAAGATTAAGAGATTATTATCAACAACTTTCTCACATTACGAGACCAAGAAAAGAACTTACCCCTAGGGAGTCTAGAGTTGACATACCATACTTCCAAGAAAAAGATGATGTAAGGGTTTATTTAGACTGAGAAATGATGATGGAGTAACTTTTTGCATGCCACCAAGTAAGAGAAGAAAGAATTATGTTTGTAGAAGAATATAGGAAGAAAATAGAATTGCTCATTATGAGGGCGGGAATAATTGAGGAGAAGGCCATTACTGTAGCTAGATTCTTAAGTGGCTTGAATCTTGATATAAGAGATAAAGTTGAGCTTCTACCTTATAGAAATTTAAATGATTTAGTAGAAATGTACATGAAGGTAGAACAACTATATTTGAGAAAATCTTTTTCATAAAGAAACCAAGCTCAACCTAGCTCTTACATGAAGAAGGATTTTAAAAGAGAATAAAGGATATAATAGCCATCTAGGAATCTAGCAAGGGAAAAGAGAAATAGGGAATAACATCATCACACACTCACACTAGTGATATAAAATGTTTTAAGTGTCTTGGTAGAGGTCACATAATAGCTCAATGTCCTACCAAAAAGAGCATGATTCTTAGAGGTGTTGACAAGTATATCAGCAAAGATGAAAATAAGAGTGAGTGCAAGTGAGGGGTCTAGTGAGTCTAATAATGAAGATGCTTACCCCTGTGATAAGGACCTTCTTATGGTGAGAAGGATCCTCAATAATTAACCTAGTCCACAAACACTAACACAAACAGAGAATATTTTTCATACAATATGCAAGGTTTTAAAAAGTACTTGTTCTTTTATTATGACTAGTAGATCGTGTTGGAATTACTACAACACTAGGTTGGTTGATAAACTAACATTAATTGTCTTACCCATCCAAAACCTTATAAACAATATTGGCTTAATGGAGATGGGGATTTGACAGTTAATCAACAAGTGAAAGTCAAGCTTTACATAGGAAAATAGGAGGATGATGTGTTATGTGATGTATTACCTATGGCAGCTTGCAACAATAAAGTCCATGAGGCATTGTCCTAGACTTAGATTGTAAACATGAGATACATCTATGACAATGTCTTTGGACATCCTTCCTTATATGGGCCAAAAGAAAATTTCCTTTAATAAGCTAAGGGTCTTCTCTACCCCCAAAATGGCCATAAGTCCCCCCTCATGTGTTTCTTGGATTAAGAGCCTTCTATGCGAACTCGGGGAATACAATTTTTTCCTTCTTTAAGCAAATACCCATCATTCACATAAAAGCCGCATTGAGCTCTCTCTAAACACTCAACATAGGTGAATGAAAACTCAAAATTTTAAGCATACATTTCAAGAATGTGATCAAATCCAAGAACTTGGGCTCCGAATTTTGAAAACAAGGTGTGCCTCATAGACAAGGCATCAACAAGCACATTACTTTTGACCTTCTTGTATTTAATCACATAAGAAAGTTATTCCAAGAATTTCACCTACTTAACATGCCTCTTATTTAACTTATATTGGCCCTTCTAGTATTTAAGCGACTTATGGTCACTATAATGACAAACTCTTTGGACACTGGATACTGTTTGCAAGTTTTAAAGGACTTAACTAAGGCATACAACTCTTTGTCATAGGTGGAGTAATTAAAGGAGGCTCTATGAAGTTTTTCACTAATATAAGCAATTGCATGACCTCTTTGCAACAACACTACACGTATGCCCATACTTGATGCATCACATTCTAGCTTTTTGAAAAGTTTGGTAAGGTTAGAAAGGATGCATTGGTGAATTTTTCCTTGAGTTGTTGAAAAACAAACTCTTGTTTTTCTTCCTAACTAAAAGATACATCATTTTTTACCAACTCATTTAGGGGTGAAACTAAACTTGAGAAATTAGGAACAAACCTCTTATATAAACTTGTTAGCCTATGGAAGCTTCTAACCTCTCCTACATTCTTAGGACTAGGCCACTCTTGAATGACATTGATTTTCTCAGGCTCCATATGAACCTTATGTTTATTGACTACAAAACCTAAGAAAATGACATTATCTGCACAAAAAGGTACATTTTTCTATATTTTCAAAAAGCTTATTTTCCCTAAGAATGGCAACAAGAAACCTAAGATCATCTACATGCTCATGCATACTCTTACTATATACTAAAATATCATCAAAATAGACAACTAAATATCTACCTATACAATTCCTAAGGAAATGATTCATTAGCCTCATGAATATGTTAGTTGTATTAGTGAGCCTAAAAGGCATCACCAACTACTCATATAGTCCAAATTTGGTCTTAAAGGCGGTTTTCCGTTTTACACACTCTTTTATTCTTATTTGGTGATAATCACTCTTTAGATAAATTTTAGAAAACATAAGAGTCTCATACAACTGATCAAACATGTCATTTAGCCTAGGAATTGGATGCATATACTTAATTGTTATATTATTTATTCCTTTACAATCACAACACATCCTTCATTTGCTATTCTTTTTGGGTACTAACAAAACTGACACAACACAAGGACCAAGACTCTTTTTAATCCAACCCTTCTCCAACTACTTTTGGACTTGAGACTCTATCTCCTTGGTTTCATAGGGATTTGTCCTATAGTCTAGTCTATTTGAAAAACTGGCCACATGCACTAAATCAATCTGATGCTCTATTTTCCTAAAAGGAGGAAGCCTAATAGGTTATTCTTTGAGAAATACATCACCAAATTCTTTCAAAAGATTTTTAATATTAAGAGGTAGGCTCTTAAGCTTAGAAGATGTGACGAGTGTTCCTTTACTCAAGAGGAGGTATAAATGTTGTTCAACATAGAGAACTCTTTTTAATTTTTTTTTTATCAAAATGTTCTCATGTTGAATGATCTTGGGGAAAGGAAAAATAGAATAAAGTTTGAGCCTAGGAACTGGGCTTAAGAGGAGGAAACACATTAACTCTAATTTTGTGCATTAACTTGGAAAGCAAATTAAGGTTAATACCCTGTTTTGTATGCTTACAAGAAGTGTTATCGAACTTGCGAGTTAACTTGTTAACTCGGTCGAGTTTACGAGTTCACACAGTGCTTTCGAGTTAACTCGTAAGCAAACTCGCTTTTGGTGTAGGATTGGTGGAATTGGTGGTAGACTCGCTAAACTCGCCTGAAATCGCGAGTCTGGTTCCGATTTTGCGAGTTTGAGATCTTCGTTTTCACTGTTCATCTTCGCTCACTGTTCATCTTTGTTCTCGCGCTCTCGCCTTCGATCTCGTGTTTGATCTCGCCCTCTGTCGCGCTTTCATTCATCAGGTTCGCTCTCTGTTGCTCCGTCCATCTCGACGTTCGAACTCGTCGTTCATCGCGCCGTCGATCTTGCCTTCCATCGTGTTGTCGATCTTGCCTTCTGTCGCACCGCCTTCATTCTTGTCGTTCGATCTTGCCTTCGTTCCCGCCATTCGCGTCGTCTATCGATCTCGCCGTCGACCTCGCCGTCAACCTTGTCATCGATCTCGTTGTATCGTCTTTGAACTTGCAGGTTGTCGTAAGTGTAAACCCTTAATGGTTAACTTGGTTTTATGTTTTAAGAGCAAGTATTTTAATGGGTAAACTTGTAAACTTTACATCCAGCATATATTTTAATAATTTATGTTTTACAACAGCATATATTTTAATAATTTTGTGTTACTGCACCATTCTACATTGCATAATTCATTTTATTTTTCAAAAATAAAAGGTTGCACACTGTACTGTTGAAAAAACTGTGCTCCCACAATATTTTAAGCTCTTCGACATTTTATTTTTTATGTTTGTAGCGAAGAAGCTTGTTTCACTATATATTTGAATCTATATAATTTTATTATCTTATTTGAATTAAGATGTTATTTATATTTTTTTTCATGTAAAATAAACTTTTATGAGTCGAGTTTACTGAATTCTCATAAATTTACATAAACTCTCCAGTTTGACAATTTTGTTTACAAGCATAAAAGATGTAACTTGCTTATGTGGCAAGTCATAAGTATATCGGGACTTTTTTGGTTCAAAAATTCAATTTCTAAACTATTTTTTATTTTTATTTTTGGAGACATTAACTCTCATTTGTTCCTTTAAATAGGAATCTACTTGTATACAAATTTTCTTTTATGAATCAACTTAGATTTCCTTTGTGAATGACTGAAGTTTCCTTTAGTGATTCTATCTAGCCTTTTTTTCTTGAAAATTAACCTAAGATTTCTTTCTCGAATGCTTTACCATTACACCATTAGTGAGCCTTCTCGTCTCCTTACTACCTTGCTTTCGCACCTTCACTTATCCATGAACTCCAATCAATGTCTCTCCACATGGAAATTTGCTTGAAGATGGACACATCAATTAATATATTTAAATTAAAATTTAAGAGAATATTTGAAAACAAAACAAAACTTAGAAATGGGTAGATTACAAAACCAAACAAATGTAGCTGCCGCCTTTAGCATTTCAAAGGAAGGGGTTTTCCGCCATCAACATCACATAACCTCTTTCCTCGTTCGTTGTTCTTTCAATTTTTGATGATTTGATGAACATGGATTCGTCCACTTGCCCCTTCTGTTATTTATCTGTTCCTTCCTCTGAACTCCAATCGTCTCTTTCTTTCTCTCTCTTTCTTTTATTTTCCCTTTGACGCATTACATCTTCAGTGACACTGCTTCAATTCAATTCAATTGCAGGCACGCCAACGCCCATTTCGACGACAACGACGCCGATTATAGCTCCCCTTCGGTACCTTTTTTTCCCTCTCTTTCTCTTTCTTCACCTCACCATTACTTTTGGTTTGTTTGAGAAACTCAGAAAATAAAAATTGGTTTTTTAAAACCCTTTTTGAAAGTAGTTCGCTTTGTGGATGGTGGTGGAAGTAAATTTTACCCACGTGATCTTACAATGTGATTTTGTTTGCATTTTCTGCGCTATTGGAGTTCAATTATTTATTATCCTTTGTTTACCCCCTATGAATTTGATCTTCACATCTAAACTAAAATGTGAATTTAGTCTTTTCACTCTGAAAAATCATGTTTCTGAAGTTGGGAAGGGCCAAATTCATCATACGAACGTATAAGACCTTGACCAAGATTGATTAAAAACATAGGGAGTAAAGATTACATTTTTCTCTCTTTATTATTAGTGGAAAGTACATTTTTTGTTGAAGGAACTTTTTATTACTATCTTGTACATTTAAAGGAACCGAATTCTTTTACATATATGGTCTAAAATGGACCGCCGTTTCATCTGTTTGTCAAGAGAAGAATGACACGGGATTTTTGTCGCTGTTTCATATTCTTCAGGTTAGTGGCTTGCATTTTGATGGTGGAGTAAGGGGTAGGGATAATGTGGTGTTGAAAATGGATGAAAAGATCTCTTGCTTAGTTGATGTGCAAAGAAGGGGAGAGTTTTACAAGGTTGAAAGAGGTTTGATGTCCTTGTTGAGGGACTGTTTGGAGTCTGAGGCTGAAAATTCAAGAAGCATTTTGACATGTTATGTTGATCATTTCCAGAGCCTTGACTTTAAGGATGTTGGATGGGGTTGTGGTTGGCGTAACATTCAAATGCTTAGCTCTCACTTAATGACACAAAGGCCAGAAGCAAGAGAAGCTATGTTTGGCCATTCAGGGTTTGTTCCTGATATCCCATCACTCCAGAGGTGGCTTGAGATTGCTTGGGAAAGGGGTTTTGACGCACCTGGCGCTGAACAGTTTAACCATGCTGTCTATGGCTCAAAAAAATGGATTGGAGCTACTGAATGTGCTGCCCTTTTGCGTTCTTTTGGTCTCCGGGTGAGGGTAGTGGATTTTGGTCCTAAGGAATCTGAGGAACTCTATCTATCTGTCCTTGGTTCAAGTGTTGGGGCAAAGGATCTTGTGAAAAATAACGATAAAAGGAAGAGGAAAGCATCAAATACTTATGGACCAATGGATAGATATGTGTCTCGTGGTGTTGCTCAATCAAGTTGCAACCAAGATGCAAAGTCATGTCCTTCCCTCGTACGTGTTGGTGAGGCTGTGGATAAAGAAAGTACTGGTAATAGAGTGCTATACGGCAAAGAGAAACTAAATGAGGGTCACCAAGTTCTTATGGACTTTGTGTGGAATTACTTCTCTCATAAAAGCACCGTTCAATTTGATCACAAGCATGTTCTTATCAGTGAGAAAACGTAAGTGACTGCATTTTAGGTACACATGTTCTGACCTTGCAGACAATCGTGTTTTTTTTTATGATGTTTTAAGTCTAGAAAGCTTTTCTTGTACAGGCCACTGTACTTTCAGCATGATGGACATTCAAGAACAATAGTTGGAATTCAAGTCAAGCATCAACGGTCTGGAATTGCACAATACAATCTCCTGGTTCTGGATCCCAGTCATGTAATATATTTTCTTTCTAATGTCTATTTTCTAGTTATTTAGATGCATGTGAGTAATTCTCTGTTCTTGCATATCCTACAGGTGCTTTTTGATCAATTGAAACTGGTCAAACTACAAAGCTTAACGAATTTTAAAAAATAATATAACCCTTACTATATTTATATGAACCTTTCAGTTCGTTTTTCTGTTAACCGGTTGTATTCTTTGGATTAGCAAGTAAGGATATGCAATTTGAAGTAGGTTAAGATATGTTTTCTTCCTACTCTTTTTTTTTTTGTGCTTATTAAGGGAATGAATCTGGAATATACATGTTATGTAGTAATGATGGCATGACATCCTTTCAAATGTTGTGACTTATCATTATAGAGAACTGGTGCTCTAGAAAGATCTCTTGTAGAGAAAGTTGGATGGCAGAAACTCATAAAAAGAGGAGTGCACACACTAAAGAAGCCACAATACCAGGTTTTTCTTTTTTTAACCAAAATTTCTAATTTCCCTGCAACATTATGTGATATGTGATGAGGCTAGATGATATTGTTTCTATTTCAGTTGTGTTATGTTGATCCTGGAATTGCCAGTGAGGAGGAGATGGAGAAACTAAAGACAATTGATAGTGTCTTCCTTGAATTTTAAAGAACCATACAAAGGACCTTGCTACATAAAGGTACCCTTTGTATTTCACATCATATGACTATTTTTATTGTCATTTTTTCTGATTGATTTTGTCAAAACAAAGAAGTTAGAGACAAAAAGCAATTTGTTGTTCCACTTAGCTCATCTCCACTTCTTTACAAATAATTTGTTGTTCTTAAGGTCCTGGGCACATACATCATATACCTGATGCGTAGTTACTTACTGCTACTGTATTATTGAGTTGGGCAAGTAATGGCTTTGGAAATGCTGATTATCAAATGACACCTTTTGAAAATGTGGATCAAATAATTGAAATTATTGAAAAGTAAATATCAAGCTTGATTGCTTTTAGGATTTTGTTAAAGTCGCCACCTTTATCAGGAGTTTTATTCACCAAGCCTCTTCACTTTCGATGCATTTTTTATATGCCCCTTTCCCTAAATGTCTCGGGCCAACTAGCAGCAGTGTTAACTGCTAAAATTTTCAACCTCAGTCTTTTGATGAACTGTTGGTTTAACCTATCTGCAGATGAAACACATCAAATTTGAGTTTTAGACGGCTGCAATTCCACTGAGATTCAAAACAGGTAGGGGAAGGAAATGAGGTTTCAATTGTATGCAGGTTTATTGAATTTACATTTAGGTGCAGAGATTTGAGAGTTGCATTCTATACTTTTTACTACTGGAATAACTTCCGCAGCATTTTTTAGTCATATCTGGGTTGGTTCGGTAGTGCAATCCGTTTTCACAACATATACGATATAGGATGAGAAGGTAATTCTTATGTTCGTGAGTGTGCCTAGATGAAATAACGCTTTAGCTATGATTCAGTTATTCGAATCTTATGATTCACTTTCACTGTTTTTATCTTACAATTTGATACTATTTGGTTACTCGTTGATTCATATCATACGATAAATCTCAAATGATTTTGAATCTTACAATTCATATACGAATTGGTGCAATTTTGTATGTTAAATACGAATCACGAGTCATTGATCAGATTGAAAAGTCATATAACCTTTAATTCTGTTAAATGAAAAGGAGTTGGATAATACTTACAAACTTTTTTTATTTGTCTCCCATTGAATGCATACACTTTGTTCAGTTTTTCATTAATTTATTTCCATTCTTCTAAAATAGGACCCTCACAAACTTAAATATAACTAATGCTTTTGTTTTATGAAACTTATGGTTAGGTTGCTCTATCTGTTTCCAGTTTAAAATTAATGTATTGAGCTCTAAAGTTTACTATGCAATGCAAATTACGATTCATGATTAAAAAATAGCTGACCGTTCACAATTTAAATCTTGATTTGATAATGATAACCTTGACAATGATCAATTAGGATAAGGTCATGTTTTGTGCTTGTAGATGTGTTAGATGATAAGAAAATAAAGCCAAATCATATGAAGCTGCTTTGGTTTTGGTATCTGATATAGCTTTATTCATGCAGTACTTGATTAAGCTCATTTGTTAATTGTTTATCTGCTGATAATACTTGTATTGTACCAACGTTTATGTTCACATTATTCACTAATTAAATCATTGAAGTCTATTTTCCCTAGTAAAAGTTTAATATCTTTGCTGGACAGAAGCATGACGACTCGTTTCAGTTTCCCTGTGTTACATTTCAGGAGCTTGAACATGCTATTTGCCAATACTATTGGAACCAGAATAGGAGCCATTAAAGGAAGCAACTGCTTCTACATTCTGCAAGCACCACGCTCTTGGCCATGGTCTTCACTATTTTAATTGATATTGCCGTAATGGTCCCTACCATCACTGCTTATGCTTTCACACTCAAAATTCAGATAATATCATATGTAGATTCATTTAGTCATTTTGGATAATTTTAATGCAATGTTACTTTGGTTTATATAATTTTTCCCTTTTACTCAAAAACTATAGGCTCTCATCCGTGAGATTTTTCCTTTAGTTGTGATTTTTCATTCTTTTATTTATATTTTCTAGAGGCACGTCATTCACTTTAATTATGTGTGTAATGCCAGTATATATTTGCTGTTTGCAAAGCAGATGACAGTGCTAATTCCTTCTCTGTTATGAACACAACACAGTAGTGATTATTAAGTTTGAAATCAAATAGAGTTAGCACATGATGTTTGGCAGATATCATTGTTATGTTATAAAATTAGTAGTGCTCAATAATTGGAAATTAGACTGATCTGTATTAACTTGATGCATCTCTGCAGCTACTAATACTACTATCAGTCTTCATTTTTTTATTAGTAATGTGATAAAGAAAGTCAGGAGCTACAAAGAAGTATTATATGGTGCTAAAACTAATTTTGGAATGAGAAACTATTCAAAATAGGTTTAGGTTATGTTTAAAGTTGAAAAAGTACCTTGCCGTACAACATGTATAATAGCAATTTTCAATGCACAAAATAAAAAACAAAAATATTTATATCTTTTAATCTTTAGATTATTTTTTATGATCATTTAGGATTTATTTTTCTTTTATCTTTGATGTTTTTTTTCTTTATATATTAAAATTTTGTAATTATAGATGTGACATCCCAACTATATATAAAACATAATATAAATAGAAGTCCACGTTTAAATAAAAGAGAACAGTTAGAATAGACTTTGTAATTAAGGTGTTAAGATTATAGTTATCCAAAGAACACCATAATTTAAAACTTTAAGCACTAGAGAGTATTTCAAAATAACATAAGCTAAAATAGGGAGATCTTAAGAAGACTAAGCTCCAGCATCAACATCCTCCAATAGTTGCTCCAGGGGCACCTTTTCAACATCTGCTCACATTCAAGTGGATGATCATTGCAAAAGAAAACAATATACAAGCAACACACAAACACAGAAGCAAGGGTGAGTTAGGTAAATCATGTTATACAATCACACACAACATGCAAATCAAAGCATATATATATATATATATATATATATATATATATATATATATATTAGACTACACAATCAAGACTTGTTTCACTGTAAACTTGACTCCTTCGGACTAGAATGATTGTCGAGCTATGACGAGTCATGCACTCGTGATGGCATCTATTGCTTTGCAAAGCCATTGCCAATGGGTTTCACCGTACCACACTCACGAGGTTAGTTTGTACTGTGCCTCGGAGCATACTGGGAGCTTCCAAAACTAAGACCTCCTGCTACTACTCACGACATGATTCAATCCTCTCTAAGTGAGAATGATTGATCATTGTAGTTTCAGGATAACCCGTAAGACTGAGCTTCCATGCAAATCATTCTACACACTACTAGGGCACCACCATGGATCCTCTCCTTGAGGATCATGGAATTACGTCAATGAACCACACTTTGTTACTTTCATTCATCAAACATACTTCATACTTTCACATACTTTCAATAAAATAACATTACCACCATCATACTATGCAATTAAATTAGTACACACACTTATGTCAGCCAAGACAAGAGCAAAAAAAAATAGAAGATCTAGACTTAAGGGATTCGCACAGCGCACCCTTATTCGCAAGGCGAAACAAGATCGTTTCGCATAGCGAGTTAGTTCGCAGAATGCCCCAACTCTCAAGTCTGTCTCGCATAGCACATAATTCGCAAGGCGAATTAAAACCCTAAAAACCCCAATTTCTCCCAGTCGCATAGGGACTATGATTTGCTATGCGAATCACAAGACAGAGAGCATGACTCTCTAGTCATTCGCACAACGCACAACTCGCAAAACTAATGACTTTGAACAGAGAGCACCCTCTATAGGGATTTGCTATGATCTGCATAATCTGCAGAATGAAAATTCTGTAGAATTATGCACTCACACCCCCATTTACCATTTCTAGTTCAATTTCCTAACTTCTAACACCTCTAATTCTTGCTTTAGACCTAATTAAACCTATCTAGATGTTTCTAAACCTTCTTACTACAATTCTAGGATGATTAAAATTCGTTTCACACCCTAAAACACCAAATTGTTCAACTAAATGACCCAATTTCAATTCTGTCATTATGAACATGTTTTAGACCAGTCTAATGCACCCTACAAGTCACAAATGACTTGCCTAAGATGTCCTAACAGCCCAAATATGTCCCAGTCCCCTAATCCAAATTTTCACCCCCTCACTTCCTCTAAACAGGACCTAAACCTTACCAGTCCACTTAACCCTTTCAAAATAACCATCATAACAGTACTAACACAATCTCAACCAATTTAATCATAGCAGCACAGTTTCCCCCAGATCAATCACAACATCAATTCACAGTAACATTGCTCACACATCAAGAAACTCACGTTCTAGCATATAAGATTATCAAGCTCAGCTCAAACAACAACCACATATAAAGCCAGTTTCACACATACAATACTTCACAAATTCAAACAGAATCCTAGCTCATGCACATCATAATTCACTGAATCAGAGAATAAAAAGAAAACCAGCTCCCCTTACCTGGAGGTTGAACTACTCAGTTCACAGGAACGTTTCAATAGTACCCTACACTGCCCAGACCTTAACAACACCCTACAAATCACCAATGGTGATAAAACAGCTCTTAGAGCTAATTTTTAAACAGAAGTAAGAAGAAGAGTGCTTCTAGTTGCATGCAACCACTAGAATGGCATGCCCTAGGTACCAAAAACAATGGAGAAGAGGAGGAAACTACTTACCTGCTGAAGAACGCGAAACTAATCGGTTAGTTGCGAAGCCTTTTGCGCCGGGAATGCTAAGACACCACCTAAATGGACATGCACTGACTCAGTGAGTGTGGAGGTTAAGAAGGCAGAGGGGAGAAAGAAGAAACTTTCTAAAAAGATATGGAAAGCTGAGCTAATAAACCCAATTACTGTAAAAGCTAATTTTAAGTACCAGTGCATTTTAATATTAAAAAGAAAAATCAGATTTCATTAACTCAAAACACCCATCAACCTTTAAATTTATTTTCAGATCTCATAATAGATCTATTGTATCATGTAAATAGAAATATTATATTTTATTGCTTTAAGTTTATTTAGATGGATTTAGTTGAGTAGTCAAGACATACACTTTCAACATATATTGTATTTATATTTCCTCTCTTTCAACAAGTTTTTTTTTTTTTTAATTCTTAGTTTTGATCCTCGTAATTTAAGGTTATTTCAGATGTTGGACCCTACGACATGTGGGTTCTCAACTACATTTGAAACTTATTTCATTATTGCGATTATGTAATATGTAATATTATCTATCTTTATATAATAAGTTATTAATTACTTTTATATTGAAAAAAAATAGTGATGTATTGATCAGTTGGTTTTGAATCATATTATAACTTTTTTTCATTGATTGTTTCAAGAATATATAACATTATTTGAAAATAATTCCACCACGCCTACTTCAAGAAAAAAACTAACAGCAAAATACAACACATGGTCAAGATTTCCTCATCCCCATTTCCACATCATTAAGATTCTTGTACTCCTAGAGCCAAAAATATGCTTTCCTTTTACTGCATAATTGACCAACAACTGTACTTAACATCCATGGATCATGCAATGGTGACTCACTACTTAGGTATTGCTTGGCATTTATTACCATTTGAACCATATAATTCCCAAGACATACATTATCATGTTTACACATTTGAAATGATACATATTCTTACAAAATACAAACTATATTATGTTTTAAAACATTCCAAAACTCCAATTTACATCAATGTATAGTTGTCATAACTCATTGTCAACTAACTTGGAGTACGCTAATTCAACAATAACGAAATAAAGTTGTATATATACTACTATACTATATCTCCAATTACTTTTGTTTTAATAAATCCAACCATGCATATCATACATCTAATTCAATACAACACTAAATAAATGCAACTTAATTAACTCTTCTTATCTAAAGATAGTGTATATTAAGCAATTATAGAATATTCCAAACGTTTAATTGAATTTATGATACTTTCAAAATGTTAGCTCCAAATCCATATTATGATAGACCTATTTTGATATATCATTTGTCGTCTTTATAATGTACATTTCATCAGCAAAATAGGTTACATATTAGAGAACGTTTGAATAATATATTTATAGAGAGATGATATTTCTACTTAATTAAATAATGAATGTTTATAACTATTTTATACTTGGTGATTCTTTATCTATTTTAACATTTCTGTTTTTAGGAAGAGACACGTTCCCTCTTATTATAATAGAAAACTCATGCACAAACTCTAAAGGCTTCGATCTATTAAAAAAATTTCAAGTTGTACAACACTATTCAATACATTTATATTATATTTAATCAAAATCAAAACTCATCGCACTCGTAAAACTTAAATGTTCTCATAAAGCTATAACATTTACATGTACATATTAGTTATGAATATTAAAATTTAATGATAAAACAATTTCTAATTAAGAATTAAGTTTATCTATGAAGTTCAATAATAAAATAGTTTTATATGTCTATTGTTTCGGTATGGATCGGACGAGTGATGTCAATTCTCATATAGTTTGTCTTATGCCGCTCCTATCTCTTGTTTGTTCGGTCTCCTAGGTTTCCCGTACATTCAAAACCGCTTGGATGATACCTGTAGAAGATACTCCGATGTTAAAGTCAATATGTGACCAATTGAAAGAGTATTAAATGTAATGATGCATGTGTGGACAACCATACCTTAGACTTTTATTTATAGTTGTTATTATGAGCTTTTACCTTTTTACTGGTCTAATCACGACCCAATCATACCTTAATTAGCATTAGTAGTTGATTCGTGGTTATCATTAACTAAGTGTTAATATAACCTTCATTTTGTAATCGATTAGTCTTGTCATTCGGTTTGGGTGATCAGCTAATGGGAGATCAATCAAGGATAATCGACCAAAGGGTGATCGGCCAAAGGGTGATCGGCCCAAGGATGGTTGGCTAAGGGTGATCGGCCAAGGGTGGTTGACCCAAGGGTGATAGGCCCAAGTGTGATCGACCAAGGGTGATTAGTCCAAAAGGTATGTGTTGTACATTGGTCCCTAAAACCCGATTAAAGGGTTTGAAAAGAAAACGACATTTGGCGCTTGTGTATGCTGAATGTTGTAGTTCGATTAGGAGAAGATCCTTAGTTGAAACTCACCCTTAGCCCATGGAATTTTTGGGAGGGGTTCCTAAGTTGGAATTCATCCTTACTTGAATGTTTTAGTTTGATCGGGTGGGGTTCCTTAGTTGGAACTAACCCTTACCCAACAAAGTTTTCGGGAGAGGTTCCTTGGTTGGAACTCGCCCTTACTTGAAGGTTTTATCTCAATCGAAAGGAGTTCTTTAGTTGGGTTGAGGAGGAAGATGGGTCATGAATTGGAAGCGTTGATATGAAGAAGAGACATAATTAGAGCATGGAGCAACTGCCAAGAACTTTGGGAAAGGGATTTCATCTTCTTTATGGTTTCCATTTTTTTCCCTATCTCTTCAATTTGTAGAATCCTAAGTTCTACACCATGGAAGGCTATCTTATTTGTTGACATTAGTTATAAAACATGGAATTCGTGTGTATTTTATGATGTTAATAATATATGTTTTTCCAATTCATGTTAGTATTTAATTTTCATGCTTAATGCTGGTGGTGGCTTGATCACCTATAGCTTGATTTGTGGTTCTTAATGTATTGAATAATATTATTTGAACCTAGAATTGAAATTGAACACCTAATGGAACTTGTATCTATGGATGAAACATGTTTAATTAGTAATAACATATAGACGTCCGTTAGAAGGGGCACTGACGTCTATAATAGCATATAGACGTCGGTGTGGCAGGATAAGACGTCTAGATGGTGGAAAAAAATTGACTTTTCACCTACCTGTCAGACATATAGACGTCGATTGGGAGGGGCTCCGACGTCTATAATCGTATATAGATGTCTGGGTGGAGGGATCCGACGTCTATATGACGGAAAAAAAATGATTATTCACCTACCTATCATGCATATAGACGTCGGTTAAAGGGGGGCGCGACGTCTATAATAGACGTCGGGTCCCCCCTAACCGATGTCTATAATGCCAACTTATTTACGAAAATGCCACCGGTCAATAATTTACGTTGAATATTCTTTGGGTCGACGTTTAAGGGGTGACGTTAAAAGTCAATTCTGCACTAGTGTTTTTTTCTTTTGTGGCATGTGGGCCCCGCTTATTTTACATGTAATGTTCGAGTCTTCTATAAAACTCTATGTTGATTAGTGGTTCTAACAATATACCTTGATCGTGTTTTTGTTGTTTGTAGGTACATATAGAACTCCTTTAGCTGTGAGAGTAGAATAGGGTTCTCTAGAACGGTGTGATCTTCAAAAAAGATAAGGGAAGCTAATATTTGTTTTATTTTGTGTTAAGTAAGAATGATGTTTGATTTAATATGTGATCAATTGAGATGAATAATTGGTAATAATCTTATTTGACGCATGAAATTGAATTATGGATGAATGATTGTCATGTATGTTGATGAATTGCTACTACATTGTACTTTTAATTTTGTTGTTTTTGGAGTTTCAGGAGGTACAAACTTATTATAGAATTAATAGTATTAAAAAGGCAATGTTGTTGAGCTGTTTTTAGTCTAGATTGAAGTTTTGGTATGTGAGTTTTTAGAGGAGTGACTTTTGAGTGAGAATTGATGTCTGAGAGCTTTTGATCAATTGAAACTTGTCTAGGGCCTTAATTGACTAAAAATATGAGGTTGATTTGGAGAAGTAGCAATTGGGTAGAATTGTAGGTTGTTTTATGTTAAATAGGAGGTCTTGACAAGTGAGATTTTGAGATAGTGTCTGGATGGGGAAACCTGAAGTTCAATGTCAGGTTTTAGGCCATTTAGGACTTGTGTAGAGGTTAAGTTTGCCAAATTTTGATGAGAAATGAGTGGAATTGAATCATGAGTTGTAGAAATGTGGTTTAGTTTGAGGGAAGTAGAAATTCTTTTAAAAATGATACTAACAAAGTTTAAGTTGAGTCATAGACACTTGTTTAAGTTCAATTTCAAGTCTCGAAATGGTAAATAAAAGTTGTAGATGCATAGGAAGGTGTAGAAGTTAGAACATTTGAGGTAGATGGGGGCTTTTTCTTCAAAAATGTTGGACTGCATAATTTCACAGACTAATTGGGTGAGCTGGGGAGCTTTTGAGCGAGTATATAGGTGAGAAAAATAGTGAGTTACAAAGGTTGAGATAGCATTCTCGCTAAGCTTGCAAAACTCTTTATTTTTGCTCTCATTGGGAGAGCTTGCTAGGTGAGCAAGGTTGTGCTAAGCGGCATAATACTGGCGCTAAACGCCCTATCTGCATTATGTGTTTGTGTTTTCTTTTCTCTTGTTTCTGATTGGGTTTGAGCTATATTGGTACTTTGATGCTTGTTTGGTATTATATATTGAGTTATATGATATTATGATGATGATGATGATGAGGATGTCTTGATCATGTGCTTAGTAGATGGTCATAATTCCATGACTCTCGTGGAGAGATTCCATGGTGGTACCCATTAGTGTTTGTATTATATTAAGAGCTTATTATTGGAGGTTATCCTGACACTCTAATGGTCATCTATGTTCAATAGAGAAGGAGATCATGTGGTGAGAGTAACAGGAAGTCCTGATCTGGAGGCCTTACCATTTGGTAAAACAGTGTTTTAACAAACTAACCTTCCGTGATAGCTTTGAGTGAATCAGTTGTTCCACCACACAAATGCAGAACTCGCCATAACTCAACAATAATGCATGTATCTAGATAGTCAATCTAGAACTGTATACTTAGGATTGTTTGATTCATCTATGTGGTGTGTCAATATTTATGCTTTATTTATATGCATGTTTTTTGATGTATTAGTTTACCTTTGCTTTTGTGTTTGTTTGTTTGTTTGTCATATTCTTATTTGCAATGATCACCTTAATGGTGAGAGCAGATAATGATGTCTTTTCAGTTGTTCCAGTGAGATGTGATGGTAAAATAGATGTGTAGTTAGGTGGTTCTACATGTGTAAATCTTTTCTTTAAGGTAGGTTTGTTTCTTACCTAGTTATTTTATTATCATCTTTGTAACGTTTTATTGTAATAGTTTTATGCTATTAAAATAGGATGTCATAATAATCACTAGTGCAGAAAAGGCTTTAGACGTCGGTTATTTTGGACTTTTAACGCCCCATCTGGAACCGACGTCTATGTGGGTGACGTTAATGAGACGTCGGGCACGATATAACCGATGTCTATGTAGACGTCGGCTGTTTATATCACAGACGTCTACATAGACATTGGTCCTGGTTACAAATGACGTTTATATAGACTTCTGATGTGTCCATACCCGACGTCTGTTTGTGCATTGACAGACATCTGTAGACGTCGGACCTGGCATTAACCGACGTCTACTGGGTATTTTAAAAAAAAAAAACTAATTTAGTTTTGGCAATAAAACCACACCTGAAAAGCAGAAAATTGTCCCAGAACAATTTTTTATAATGTATATTTGCGTTTCAGCTAAAATACAATCAAAAAAATACCAAAACAATGAAATTATCAACTTAAACTAAACCTAAGTAATGTTCAACAACGAATATAAGTCTTTCTAGTTCCACTTTTGTAGAAGATAAGTTGTCCACTCCTCCCTTAGCTGCTTTATTGTATCTTCGGGTATAGGAGATGAATTCTTGAAGCGCTACACAATTAAGAAAGATTCATTAAGGTTTTGACTTATGTTCAAAGATAAATTTGATTTGTAATGTTTTGAAGGTAAGCATGATTACCTCATTCCAGTCCTTTGTAATGCCAGCTCGAATGATGGTCTTAATCCAAGCCATCACATACTAGCCACATTCCCATGAATCTACCTGCTTGTTATACTAAAATGACAAACTAAATATAGTCAAGAATTAAGATCATTGAATAACATAGTAAATGAATTAAAACTATAAATGCACCCAACCTTTGGATACAGGATTTGATTTAGCTGACCTCGAGATTTACCCATTACTCTATTTACATTAGAAACACAACCTAATATTAATATAAATATAGCTATCAAATCATAAAAAATTAAGGTCAACATGAATTTCAAAAGTTATTTTTTCGCAAAACACTTACCCTTGAAGCATGTTTTTTAAGTCATTTTTCATCTTCCTTTGTAGCGAACATAAGAATACAATTGTTGATTGTTTGGGAATGAGGACCAACAACTGCCAGTGAGCCGTGTTTGGAACATCATAAATAGTTAGTAAACTAATTAAGTAAACTTTAATTAACTTTTACATAAAACAACACATACCCATCAATGTATGGCACAAGGTATACGTCTCTGTTTGACTCAGCCATCCTTGTTTGCAAATAATTTATTTTGCTTTCAACTGTGTTACCAGAATGTTGAATGTTTTGAGGTTCAACAAATCCGTAAATGGAAGACCGATCTTGGTCTACAATCATTGTGTCCATGTACCTATAATAACAAAGTTAAGTTCTTAGAAACTAGTAATCTAAATAAAACTATTATGGTAGACAACATTAACTATCTTACATGCACCATAGTTGAATAATGGAAATATTCAACATCATGTCTCCCGCAATGATCTCGGATACATCATTGAATGTGATATATACTGGCATATGGGCGGGGAGACCAAATACTCTGAAATCCCAATATATTTGTATTGATCCTTTGTTGAACCTGGGAATTCTTGAAATTAGTTTTGCTATAGGATCATCCTCCGCTTCAGCCATGTCATCATCTTCAGGTATTGGTGCCTCATGCATCGACTGCTTTTGAGGACGTGTAAACTGAAGATAAGAATTTCAAAGTTATCATTAAATATTTTTAAATGAAAATATACAAGCACTAATGATTAAAATATTATATCTGTGGTGTAACAATGTGTGTGATGATCAATGCTCTAGGCTAGGCTATAAAAGTTCCTATGGCCTCACCCACAAACTGAACTTCTGGAGTGGGTATAGGCACCTGAGCCTGGAGATCTCGAACCTCGTCAATCATGACACGCATGTGTTGCGGTAATATGGGAACACCATGAATAGTCTGGCCTCCATCAACTACTCGTCCGACAGCCACAATGCGTGGGGGATCCCCATCAACCAACAGCTCATATTGACCGCTGTACTCAGTAGGTTCTACAGTGGAGCATGATCCTTTAGTGTTGACACAGGGTGGTGTGAGAGCTTCAGTGGGATACCCTAGGACCCTTAGTCATGTATTGTAGCTTCTCTTCAAGCGCTCTTTGTATTTGTTTTTGTTCTTGTAGATGCTCATTGAATCATTCCTCCATGTTTCTCATGCTTTGGCGAAGTTTTTCCTCCCACTGAAGATCCATCTGCCTCAGTGCCTCCTGATTCGTTGATTGAGTGGTTTTTTGTAGAGGGCCAAAGTAGTCACGAAGACCAATTGCCCCAGCAACTCCACGTACACGTCCTGGATGCTCCGGTTTTCCAATGGTCGTTGTTAGAATGTCATCCCTACCTTAGGCAGTAAACGTTCCCTGTGTCTGCTGCTCAACCAACTCATTCTGCACATAAAAAAATAAAAAAAAAATTGTTAGTTAAAAGACACGGTATGATAAGTACACAATCAAACAATGTTTACAATTTCAACTTACAATTCTTTGTGAGATCAATGCAGCTGAGGAAGATGTCATGTTCCCATCTGATTTCGTCCGAGCAGCCTTCCACAGCTCGTAGCTTGTAGGTGGAGGTGCAAGGTCCGGGGACTCAAGCCCCAACTCATCCGCTCAAGTCTTTTTAATTTTCTTCTCAAGTTTCGCATAACCACCTCGTGATAACAAGGTTGGTGCATCATTTAGCCTTTGCCTTTCTTGGGCGGCTAACCTTTTACCTTGTAAAACCATGTATATTCATAACTATAAAATAATAAAAATTTGCTTTAAGGTGTTTTAGATATAAATAAATACCTTCCATTCGTCACTCTCTCTAGATGCACGAAACTGCATCCACTCTTCATCTGTGAAGGAATAATGTTGACTTGGATTCTCATGTTGTCTGTTTCCAAACACATACAGACGTGTTAGCCTTGTCTTGAAATCCCTCCATGTCTTCGCTATTTGCGATAACACTTTCTTTCTTATCTCAAGTGTGTTTGGAACATCATATTTTACCTGTTTAAAACAAAGAACATGTGGATGACATAATAAGAACAAAGAAAATAGTATATGAAATTTCTTTTAAGTAAACATACCTGAACATCTTACCATAAGAGGTTTTTCTCCACCTCTAGGACGTCATCCCAAGTTGCATGAAGGATAGAAGCATGGGTTTTTGCTAACTTACCTAGATAACTATTATACCTATCAGCATTTGACCCTGATGCCACACCTGATCTTGGGTCAATCTTAATATGTCTCCTCTGCCCATCAACTTGTCTAGATGTCACTTCTGGCAATCGTGTCACGCCTCGTGTACGTCTAGTCTGTCCTGATGCTGAGTTTGAGGTCGACATACCTGAAAAATATATACAATGTTAGTACTAATTCAAATATGCATCCGAATAAAAGTACATATGAAGTCAAAAGAGAAAAAAAGACGTTACTTATTAAGATATTATTTTCTCCCAGATCCCTTCATTGTGATCACTACGAATTACATGGATGTCATCGGCAACGTCATCAATTGAGTCTTCAATGGGTCTTGATGTGGAAGATGTTGTCTCAAGTATATCAAGAGATTCTTCATCATCAAACCCGTGCATGTTTTTTCCTTCCAAAACCACTAACCATTTTTTATTCGCTTGATCACTTACGTAGAATATTTGTCTTGCTTGACTAGCCATAATAAATGGTTCATCAGTGTAATTCATCTTACTAAGATCTACCAAAGTGAAACCAGATTCATCTGTCATGACAACAAAATTTATATCAACCCATTTACACTTGAAAACTGGGACTCTAAACTTGACATAATCCACCTCCCATATTTCCTGTATTATTCCAAAATAACTCATTGATGCAGTGATTGAATTTTTGTCTTTGGAACTAGAAAAATGCATAGACTCAGCTTGTAGTGTAACCCTACTATTTTGCACTCTACTTTTGTCATCTTCTTTCTTTGTCTGAAAAGAAATATTGTTTATATAGTACCCACCATATGTAATGACATCTGTGTTCGGCCCACGAGATAACCTCAACATAGTTTCAGAAACATGTGGAGACACATAAATCTTTTTTCTTAAACCATTGTAAGAAGGTTTTGACATGTTCATTAAGATGCCATTTTTCACTCATTCTTAGGTGTGATGCCTTTATTTCATTAACGTGTTCAGAAATGTAAGGAATCACATCATCAGTGTTGTTTAAGATGTACAAATGAGCTTGATCAATTTCTTTTCTACTAACACTTTGAATCCTCACACCACGACCACCCTTACCTTCACATTTTCCTTCATGTCTACTCTTGGGAAGACCCATTGGTTCACAACTTGGCATATAACTTGAACAAAATTCAATGGCTTCTTCTACAACGTATCGCTATATGATTGAAGCTTCTGGTCGATACTAATTCTTGACATATCCCTTTAAGATTTTCATGTATCTTTCAACATGGTACATCCACCTTAAGAAGACCGGCCCTCATATTCGAATTTCTCGGACTAGATGTACAATCAAATGAACCATGATATCAAAAAAAGAAGGTGGAAAATACATCTTCAATTCACATAGTAGTCTTATTCCTTCATTTTCCAATTGATCTAAACCTCGAGGTCAACAACTTTCTTGCAAATGGCATTAAAGAACAAACACATACGTGTCAGAATATCCCTAACAGAAGGAGGTAATATGCCTCGAATAACAATTGGTAACAATTGTTGCATCAATACATGACAATCATGAGACTTTAAACCAACTAACTTTAACTCTTGCATAGAAACAAGGTTACTAATATTGGAAGAATAACCTTGTGGAACCTTCACACTTTTTAAAGAGTTACAAAAACTTTGTTTTTCTTTTTTAGAAAGAGTGTGATAGGTTGGGGGCAGATAGGTGTGTCTTCCTATTGTTTGTGGATGTAACCTTGTTCGGATTCCCATTTCAGCCGAATCTTGTCTTGCTTTTATTCCGTTTTTGCTTTTCCCTTTCACATTTAATAAAGTTCTGATGACACTGTCACAAAATTTTTTTTCTACATGCATCACATCAATACAATGTCTAACATCAAGTTTACACTAATATGGAAGATTAAAAAATATTGATCATTTCTTCCAAACGTTTTTTGCAAAGGTACTTTTTTGGTGTTTTCTGAACACAATGCCAATGTTTTTGACTTCGTTGTACACTTCTTCACCATTCCGGGGTCAGGACACAACCTCATCCTCAACACTTCCATTGAATGCTTTTTTCAATCTACGATAAGGGTGATTGCGAGGAAGGAATTTCCGATGTCTTGTATATACCTTCTTCGAACCATGCTTCAATTGAAGGTAACTAGTGTTTTCTTCACAAATCGGACATGCAAAATGTCCTTTAACACTATAATCGCTCAAGTTTCCATAGGCTGAGAAATCATTTTAAGTGCAAAACAACATTGCACGCAAACGGAAATTTTCTTCAACATCTGAATCGAACACTTTGACACCTTCTTCCCACAACAATTTCAAATCATCAATTAAAAGTTTCAAGTAAACATCAATGTCATTGCCAATTTGTTTAGGACCCGATATCATCATTGACAACATCACATATTTTCTCTTCATGCACAACAAAGGAGAAAGATCGTATATCATCAACATAACTGGCCATGAGTTGTGTTTGCTACTTAAGTTCCCATAAGGATTCATACCATCAGTTGCAAGTGCAAGTCTTAAATTTCTTGGATGTGCACCAAATTCTAGAAATGTTTCATCGATCTTCTTCCATTGTGGTGAATCAGCTGGGTGTCGAAGAAGATTATCGCACTTTCTTCCGACAACGTGCCATTTTAGGTTCTTTGCATCTTCTTTAACAGAGAACATACGTTCAACCTAGGTATTATAGGAAAATACCACATCACCTTAACAGGTGCACCATCATTACCTTCATCAACAATGTTTCTGTCAAATTTCTTTTTAAAACGGTTTAAACCACATGTTGGACAATACTTTAGCGAAGTAAACTCCTTCATGTACAAAACATAATCATTGGAACAAGCATGTATCTTTTGATATTCAAGACCCATTGGACATTAAATTTTTTTGGCCTCGTAATTACGAATAGGTAGAGTATTATTTTCTGGAAGCATCTCCTTCAACAACTCCAACAACTCTGTGAAACTTTTATCAGTCCATTCGTTCCTTGCTTTTAAACTAAACAACTTCAAAGTTGCATCCTTGGTACAACGGTTGCTCTGAATCATTGATAAGAGAATCATACAAATTAGCTCTTCCAAAGTTATCTTCACCAACATCACGTATCATGTCCTCTAAATGATCAGTCATTCATTCTTCCACATAATTCGTTCCTCGTGACGTGGTTGGCTAGTCCAGTACTTCTCCGTGCCAAGTCCAAACGGTATAAGTTCTCATTATGCCGAACATGAATAGATGGCCATGCAAATTGTCTAAGTCTTGTCGTATTTGATTAACACAATGAACACAAGGACAAAAATATGTCCCGTTCACAGACTTTGCATTTTCTCGAACATATTGCAAGAACACCGAAACACCCTTCTCATATTCTTCAGAGATGCGACGTTCATTCATCCAACTTCGATCCATACTATGTTAGTAACATACTTCATCAGTTTCAATTTTTTAACTTTCACAAGGTTAGGCCCTACCCATTCAGAAAAATTATATTTCATAAATTGCTAAGACATGTGCAAAGAAGTCTACATCATAAATTTGATAAGATTTCGGCAGCATTTCGCATTGGTCTCCCAAATACACGAAATGAGAGTACTCCAGGATGACCACAATCAAATATGCATCCAGAGAACAACACAAAAAATGAACCAAAAATTCATCAATCTTATGCATAAACTCCAACGTACATGTTATAGAAAATTTATGAAATATAATTTTTCCAAACTGTCCAATCGGACAATTCAAAATTTAATACAAACGATTAAAACATTAATCGTTTGTGTTAAATTCAAACGAGAACTAAGTTTCACTAATTGATCAAAACTATAATAACACAATTAAACTTCATCACATGCATATATCAAAAAACCAATAACACATGCATACCTAAAAGCCAATATGAAATCATACAAAAAAGCCAATAAAATGCATATTCACAAAAGCCAATAACATGCATACACAAAAGCCAATAACATGCATACACAAAAGCCAATAACATGCATACACAAAAGCCAATAACATCCATAAAAATTAAGTTTGCAACAAAGAAGCTAACGTTTTTAGCAGATTAAATTAGCAATGGAGGGAAATGAAGGAGTGAACGCCCAAAAAAAGTCAACAACGCAGGCCAAAAACGCTGAAAAACGCAACCGAACAAGACGCCAGAAACTTCAACAAAACACAACAGAATCTAATTTTAATCGGTTCAAATGAAATATTTTTCATCAAAGGCTAATTTAATCGGAGTAAAACTAAATTTAAACGGTCCAAAACATAGAAAACCAACCTTAAAATGAATGCCGCAACGGAGAAAAGCTTGACGAAGAAGATGATGAATAGTGTAACTGCTCGCGGGTTCGCGTTTTGCAATTTAAGGTCCTCTAGACGTCAGTTCAAATGGCGCCCGACGTCTATAACAATATTGTTATAGACGTCGGTGATCTCACTAATTTGACGTCTTTATGATTTAAAAATTAATATTGGCGCGAATTATAGACGTCAGTTACTTGTGGAACCGATGTGTAATGGAACTTTTCAGCTACCTGTCAGTCCTATAGAAGTCAGTTAGGTGGGACCCCGACGTCTATAAGGTGGTAATATAATTATAGTTCACCTAACTGTAAGGCTATAGACGTCAGTTAGGACAGAGCATCGGCGTCTATACGGCGGATCATTAATTACATTCACCTACCTGTCAAGTTATAGACGTCAGTTAGGAGGGCACCGACGTCTATAGTGGTATATAGACGTCCGTGTGGAGGAAATCGACGTCTATATGGCGACAATTCACCAAATTGACAGGCCTATAGGCATCGGGGTGGTTGACACCGACGTCTATACGCGACTATACACGTCGCTGTGGAGGGATGCGACGTATATATGGCGACTATTCACCTACCTGGCAAACATTTAGACGTCTGTGTGAAGTGGCACCGACGTCTATGTTATAGACGTCGGTGGTCCTCCTACCTAACGTTTATAGGCCTGACTTATTTACGAACTTGCCACCGGTACATCGGCGTACCCTCTAACTGACGTCTAAGGGGTGACATTAATCAGCGTTTTTTCACTAGTGAATTAATTATTTTTAATTTTTAAAATTGATTTTTATTTAATATTTTATTGCAATATATTCAATCTCTGTATATAAAATATATGAAAATAATATGATTTTTAAAATAGTGGAACAATTTCATTAAGGTTGTTGTAATTGAAATTCAATGTATATATAACCTATCTTTCTTTCTATTTTTTATTCGTAAAAATAACACATGACTTTTGTCTTTTTAATTTTGTTATTCTTGATAGATACACTGATAGAAGCCTCTGTAATAAAATATTGATAGTATTTAAGTATAGTTGATTAATTGAGCTTTAAAATGGTGTACTAAGAACAAATTGATTAATCACAAAAACGTAAGGTATAAGCATTATAATGAGTGAGTGAATTTTGAAAAGAAGTGTGGCTCATTTTTATTTAGCTATAAAAGACAAAGCAATAGTAGGGTTGAGTTTGGTAATTGGCTTGGCGAAATGTTTGCATAGTTAAGTAAATTTCAAAAGGATGACCTCACACCTACCAATACTATAATACTATATAGTGTATTGGTGAACCTAACCTAATCTTCATTAATAGTAAAGATTTTCAATAAATAAGGATTAAGACTAAAGTAACAAGGGAATAAGTTAAAAATTGAAATTTATTAATTTTATAAAAAATATAATTTTTTTTTTACTTATAACCAATTATGTGACAATTTTTTAACAACAAATAGTTGACTCCATATTTGTACTGACATATTTTATTTATAATACAACAATATAATTTTTTTTATCATCTTAATACAGTTTTAATTATGTCAATTTTATTACTCCGTTAATAATGCATATACTTAACATATATGTTTGATTTTTAATAATTGTGATATATATTTATTAAAAAAATTAACATTAATATATAATTAATCTTAAGAAAACACTAAATATTCTATATGTATAAAAAAATGGTAAAAACTCTTTTAAGATTTATTATATATTAAAGTTAACTTCTCTTTAATAACCATATGTGAAAATTACCCAAAATCAAATATATGTTTCATTATACTAGTTCAAATAAAATTATAAGTTTTTAATTAAAATTAAAATATGTTAATATAATAAACTAATTATTTATTCGTTCTCTGATTTATACTTTTTATTTGTAAATAGAAATGTCTAACTAAATCAACCTAATTCATATAAATCGGTATATAATGAATTGAATTAAATATAAGTCAAATCAATTTAATTCACTTATTAATAATTTAAAAATTTTATAACCTAACTCAGTCTGTTATGCATGATTGAATATTAATCTAAAAATATTTTCTTCAAATTTATTTTATATAATTATTACAATACAATTAAAATAAATTAACTTTATTATAATAAAAGTTTCTATGTATATTATTATAAAAGAAAATAATTAAAAACTAACATAATAATTTATGATAAATAAATAAATTAAACATCAAAATTATTCAAACATTATTTAAATTTCATAATATTTAAAAATATCAAATTATAAATTTAGATAAATAAAAATTATAAATAATTAAAATAAAAAAATTACATAAAGATATAAAAAAATCTTGGGTGAAGACCTCCTGCTCACCATGAGGTAAATCTTCTACTCCTAAAACCCAAAGGCTTGGGTGAAGACCTCCTGCCATTCTCTCCGCCACCCCATCCAACTCTACATGAGTTAAATGGTTGGTAGAATATCAGGATAACTGGGTACCGCAGTCTCTCTATCAAACATTCTAAAACTTGTTAGAAAATAGAATCTCTCCTTGAGATTCTTCTCATAACACACTTTTCTCATTCTCATTTCACACCACTTTCATTCTCATATAAACCCTATATTTATATATACATTGCATACAACACACAAGAATCCATTTGAAACCATATACATATAACTTTTCACTTTTACATTGCATACAAACATATATAACAATTGATTATACTTCAAATGACCATAAATAATCCCCACAAGTCATCAAAAATCACATGAAACCATTTCACATTCATGAATACACAAGAACAACCCAAGAAGAACCACTAAAGTACACAAAACTCCTTTAAACTCAAACTTAGGTAAGGAAAACAACTTTGAAACCCTCCCCAATAGCCCTGGAAGGGTCCAAAACCCCCAAAAACGACTTAAAGAACATCCAAAACGGACACCTGAAACCTCGAAAACCATCCAAAACTGTTGCAGCGTTGTCGAGTAGCACCCAAGCGCCCAAGAATAGTGCCCAGCGCTGGAACATTAGCGCCTAGTGCTGGTTTTCAGCGCCCTAAGCGCAACTTTCGCATTTTCATGCGCTCAGCGCCAATTTAGGCGTTTAGCGCTATCAGTAAAATACTCTTCTTCTAATTTCAACTTGGACACTTTTCCCCCTGCATATTTTCTGCAACTAACAACTTAAACAAGTCTAAAAAGACTTAACAACAGTCCCTAAACCATCACATATAGCTCAGACCCTCTAATTCAAAATTTCACTACTAAAAACCTCTAAAATGATATATGCATAATTCATACTAAAACACACCCAATTGGTAACCACCCAGTTCTACCTCAGAACTTTTCTGTTATAGAACTCAAAATAGTCCTGAATAACCCTTAGACCAATCTCAAAGTACAGTTTATACCATATAACTAGTATCTTAGGTTTTCACCTATTAAAACCTCTCTTTTTAGTACAAAAACCTCATGTTCTTACAATTATATACCAAACTGGGATGTATGACAATGTGATAGTCTCTAAAACACCAAATTTACCATTTCAATTTCATCATACCCAAACTTTACATCAAATTACACTTCACCTCATTTCTCATACGTTTGCAAGCATAAATCAACATTTCAACAACCAACTCAACATGCTAGATTTTACAATTCATTTCAATTTCACAATTAAATCAATTATACATCATACCAACATCAATTATAACTTGTCTATCAAATAAAACCACTCAAAACTAGCTTCCCTTACCTTTTTATAAGACCAATCTGTTCTAGAAGTCCTTATACCACTTTAATACTTCAAAGAGCTCTATTTGCACCTATAAACCACAAAATCATGATCAGGGTACTCTGTTAGAACCAATGATCACCAAAGAACCTAAAAGAATACTCAGACCATACATGTGATAGAGCGAAACCCCACATACATTGGAAAACGTGAAACTAGAGAGAGAAAAAAGCGAAAAACTGACTTACTCTATTTGAAAAATTGATGGATAAATTTGAAAATCTCATCGGAAGAATCACACAGACGGTCTCTCATCTTCAAACAGATGAACAGGGTATAAGAACCCTTAGAAAAAAGACATAAGACTTTAAAAAAGTGATTTATAAAAAAATGATATATTTTAAAAATAATAAAATTCATTTATAACAATTTCTTTATATTAAAACCTTTTAATATTAAAATAATAAAATTTCATTATTTTTAACTTACTATCACTCCTATAATATCATTTTCTAAGTCTTTTAATACAATTAAGATTGATTCATCCATAAAACCTATTTTGAAATTTCTGACAATAACTTAAACATTATTTAAGAAATTTATGTTCGTTATTATTTGAAGAAAGATTGTTAGGTTATCATTTTACAACGTGCAGTAATGTCGAAAATAGTTTATACATATTATATTAGTGAAGTACAAAAGTCGAATCTTTTTATTATAAATAAAATAAAAAATTAAGAAATTTTCACTGACGAAAACATATTTAATTTTAAATTTCATTTTGGAAGTACCTGAACACCGCTAAGTTGACACCATTTAATTTTATTTATTATTATTGATTGGATTGGATGTACTCTTCTGTACAACATTATCCAGCTGTCACGTTTCCACTAAATTAAAGTTTCACGGCCGCGTTTGTTTGTTGTGATGTTTTAAGACATCCATGGTTAGAAGATGTTGTTCATGTTAAGTACTTTTGCAGACTGTGACTTTTCAATCATCATTTATTTTTTCTATCGGCAGTTTCAGAAGAATTTTGAAAGTTTTGGAATAACAAATAATAATTAGAGATTTTTAAATAAAAAACACTAAAAGTAATTTTATCTATATCTATATATAAAAGAATTTAATTAACTTGAAAAATAAATAATTTTTTTTTATGATTAAGCATGGTCATGGAGATCCAAGTTGGTCCCATTACCCTCTGAAATAGCTTTGTTTTATTTTCAGATAAAAACATGAAAACAATTTTCAGTACAAACAAAGTTCAGGGACTGTGTAGTTATAAATATCATGACAATAAATTTAAATTATTTTGATTTAAACACTCATTTTCCTTAACAGAATAAAATTTTTATTGCAATTAAATAGAATTATTATACTGCTTCTGTAATAAATTACACTTATTTAATTTATCACAAGAAAATTGTTAAGTTAATTGATAATGATATATTTGTTTTAAATTTATACTTTTTAAAAATTACATTTTTCATTAATACTTTTCTCATTTCAAAATCATATATTAATACAGACACTTTAGTCTGCTATAAGTAAAACAAAACACAAATTATGAATTTAAGGGCACAAAAAGAAACAAACATTATTTCTAATTTGATTGAGAGCTATAAAAAAAAGAAAATAGTAAATGATAATCTTTTCCCCTCAATATTTAATAGACGTGTTTGTTCAGTAGTAATTTTGAATTACACAATAAATTATGGTTAAAAGAGAAATTGCTGTTTTTCTATGTATTGTTCTGAGCTTAAAACATGTTGACATAATCACTCATAATCTTCTTGAGTATTTTATATATTCGTTTTCCATGATCCTTGTGGTTGGAAGGTTGACATTAATGCAAAGTCTGCACTGTCAAAGAGTTAGGAAACCATAAATTTCTGTTCAACTCCTCTTCTTCTCCCCAAAAAAATCCAATCTTGCCATAGTTTCTGTGTCTGTTTTCTTGTGGGATAACCATCATCAATGGAACAAGAAACACATCAATGGGTGCATCCTCATGAAGAAGAAGAAGGAATGATGGAAGATGGTGCTTTGGTAAGAAAGAAATTTGAGTCACATAGCAAGGGTGGTCTCGTCACAGAAAGAGTAGCATCCTTCTCCTCATCCTCTTCCTCCTTCTCTTCTAGTAGCAATGACAGTGAGCATGGTAATGGAATTGGTTCAGTGGTCACAGCCCCAGATGGATCTCCTGTTCAGAAAGATGAAGAAGCTTCAGAGATAAGAAATGGTGGTGAAAATTTCAACCATGTTAATGGTGATAAATCAGATTATGAAGCTGTTGGGCTAGCACAAGTGGCAGAGTTTGCAGGAGAACCAACAAATGTAGAGGCCATAAGTGGTTTTAATATGTCACAGAATATGAACAGTGTTTATTTTGATAAGCAACAAGGTACCTCGCCTCCTCCTTCTCTTTCTTGGATTTTTGTTTTTTGTTTTGTTGTACTATAGCATCCTGTTTGCGTTAAAGGATCTGGTTCGTGGTTGATAGAGTGCAGTCTTCTTTCGGTGTATTAAGTTGTAGTACACTTTTTTCAGGAAACCACTGTTGTGTGTTTGTTGTTGCATCACTTTCGTTCCCAATGTTTTCTTCTAATTAAGTTATTAAGTTGTGTTGTGAATTGTGATGTGTGTATGAGTTCTAGCAAGGTTTTGAACTGTGGTTGCAATCCATGATATTGTGGTGGGAAATTGTGAACAAATACTTAACATTGTGGTTACAGTTGAGGCCGTAGAGACTCCAGACACCTTGACTTTGTGGCTAAAATGGCTGTTGTTCTCAAAAATCTTTGTCCTACTGGTCTTGTTGTTCTGAAGTTCTTGTTGTGTCCATGGTTTAGCTTGATAATAGACTGGGTCTAGGAAGTTAAAGATAGTCCTCAATCCATATTGGTGTTGCGGACCTCAAATTTTCTTTGATAACATGTGAACAAAGATAATATCCTACATAGACGAGTTAACTGGAACTAACCAAAAATATTTGGACACAAAGTCTGCTTGACCGAAATGTTTTTCTGTTATCAAATTTCTGGGAATTAGTTTCCTTTTTCGGATGTTCAGTAAAATTTTGTCACTTTTTATGCTTGAAGGAATGTGGAAATGTCACCACTGCACATGGACCAAGAGATTTGACAGTCCTTGGACTGTGCCAAATTGGAATCTTAAGGGTTATCCTGACTTGATGATGAGTGTCAGACATATGATTCAACATGCACCATGTTTTGTTTATGAAATTAAAGGTCAGTAGATTGCAAGATTCTAGAACGCACATTAGCAGTTCCGACCAGCTTGGTTGAATAGCCTTTTAAAGGGATACATCTCCATAGTGTTGTGAGGACTTCAAGTAACTTTTATTGTAAATTTCCGGATGAAATTGCAACAGTTAATTTTACTTTGTTGGCTTTAAAAGCTTAGAGTAGTTAGAATGTCAATGTAGAAATAGCCCCACGCTCTTGTTCAATGTTTCTGTATATGCACTTTTGACATTGTTTTGGTGATGTTTAGATAGACATAAGTGATTTTTGTTTATTTGAATGGTTGACGCCACTATTGATACTCATTCAACTTCTGTAATTGTATCTGTTTTACTTTTATTTTTGAATTACTGTAGTGTTCTTTTATGATTTTGGAACAAGTATATGCATTACTGTAGAGTAACATAACCTGTAATAATTATATCTTTGAAGCTCATTTTGGGCTTTTATAATTATGTCATTCTTATATGTGCAGATAATGGAGTTAATGGAGTTCTAAATGGTGATGCTTATGGGTCTGTCCATCCAACAAATCTGGGGGAGAGAGAATTTGATGTACAAGCAGATCTGTCAGTTATTCAAAACAGTCTATGCAGCGAAAACACAAGTCAGTGTATGAAAACTTTGGACAAGAAGCTCCCTTCTATTCTAGAACTATCCCATATACATAATTCATCTGATATACAAGCTACAGCTGTTGCAGATTTTCATGAAGAAACTAGTGCAAAGGAAGCTCCTAACTTGATAAAAGAAGAGATTGATCAGCCACGTGAAGAATTTGATGTTGAGGCAGTATTGGAAAAACAAGAGACACATGATTTGTTCTGTCCTAACTGTAATTCTTGCATTACTAAAAGGGTAATCCTCAAAAAAAGAAAAAGGAATCCTGGAAATATAGATATCATATCTATAGGCCGCCCACGGTGGTTAGATAGTCCTGAACATCTCCGTGCCAACCAAGGTGATAGTGCAAATGTAAGATCTGAGCCTCATATTGTCATTCAAGAGCCACCTGCTGATGATGATCAGCCTCATGAAGAACCAGAAGTATTCAGATGTTTATCATGCTTCAGCTTCTTTATTCCTAGTGGTAAGTGCCTGCTCTGTGATCAAAGCATAGTGTGGTCTTTGGTTTAAGTTTGATAAAAGAAATTTATTGGCCAGATGGTAATAATATCACGAGTGAATCTGAACTTCCTTATGAGCTGTAATTTTGTGGAAGCTGTAGTGTTAACTTTAAAGTATAAAAGTGTTTGTGTAGACATCTGATTATGAATTAAAAATTCATATGCTGTCTGATGTGCTTGAAGGTCATTGTCAAGTACTACTCAACCTAAATTTATTCTATATGGCGAAGGCTAACAAATGTTTTTATATATCTAAAAGTTATTGTTCTGACATTTGTGCATATATTACTTAAGTGCAAATTAGAAGTTTTCTTTTGATATATCATGATTGATCTATGATGATTATACACTAATGCTTGTCATCTATGTGAACTTAATAATCTAGTTAATTTGAACAGGAAAATGTTTTGATGCATTCCGTATTTTTGGTGGCACCAGCAAGAAGGAAGGTGCACAAAATCCTCCCAGTGTACCTGCAAGTAATTTGCAGTTTCCTTCAAATCCACAAAGCTCCAGTGAAAATTGGTTCAAATCTCTGATTAATAAGGGGAAAAAAACTAGTAAGCAAGTTTTATTTTAAGTGGTTATTTATTGGTACTACTTAGAGAAGTCACCTTCACAATGATGCTTATTTGAAGATTGGCACCACCAAGGTGTGTGTCGTGGGGCTTCCAGCCTTCCACCCTAAATATGCAATTATAGAATTTTGTTATTGTCATTTCTGAAGATAATTTTACAATACAAAATTAATAACATTCCTTCAAACATCTTTATATATTTAAATGTGATATTTGAGCTTACTGAAAAGACATGTTTTCAGAGGCATTTCAAATTCTGTATACTCCTTGTGATTTACTTCCGTATTGAATATCCTATTAATAGAGTTTCTTATATTTTCCTTTCCAACATTTTCTTGAATAGTTGATAGTTGTTCATATCAAATGTTAACTAAGAAATATGGGAAATCATGCTATATCTTGCAGTGAATTTCACTCAAGATTGAAATCTTTTATTATGACATCCGTCTCTAATTTGCCCATTTTATTGATATGATTGTGTAGGTGATGCACCCCGTGAATATTCTGGAACTGCTTCTGCTAAGCAGCATAACTCAACATCAATCACTTCAGATGAGCTCACCTCACGTGGAATTGGTCATTCTGAAGATCCACCTGCTGATACGTCTGGAGTTAAGGATTTAAAACCTACACCAGATATTAATCATGCACATGGAGGCATGGATTCTCTGATTTCAACAACAGTAAGTCAATAAAAGATTAAACCATGTATAGAAAATGGCATCAAATTTTGTACAGCACCAAGAATGAGGTATTGGCTGACCAAAAATGTCTTGACTCATTGTTTCAGAATGATTTATCATCTATACAGTCAGATTCAAAAAGTGCGGGTGATTTGGTGAATGGAGTGCAGACAGTTATGCAGGAGACACCAGATTTTCCGTCTGTGAAACAATTGCTGGACGGAAACTTGATCAGTGAGGGAGAGAAAAAGGGTTATACAAAAGAAGCCATTCCAAAACCTTTTGAAGGAAAAACTGAATTTCTTAGTTTTGCGACTGTAGGATCTCAAGTCCTTGAGGGTACACTGGAAGATGTAGACAAGAAACGTGAAATTATTCGGAATGGTTATTCCTCTTTGGTACAAGGAGCAGAATCACCAATTCAATCACCTGGCAGTGCAATACATGCAAATGATGTAGCTATTAATAGTGAGCAAAATTCTAAAACAGATGCTATCTCTCCATCAAACATAGATTTTACTCTAATTGGCAATGTGCCGAAAGATATTGACAATGAAGTATATGCTCCTATCAGGATAGAAAATGAAGGTATGTGCATGAAATAAATGTCATCTGTTAATCACCAGTATGGAGCATTATTGCTGACCTGTATCACTTGCAGAGTGTGTTCCCAGAAGAAATCATGCAGGTTTGCATTTGTGTAACAACAGTTATTACTTATTATTTTGGTGTAGGTGGTGATGTGATAGTTGATCTTGGGGAAGGAGCATGTATACCGGCAAAAGCAGATGATATTCCAGCTAAAAGTGGTATTATAACTGAACTACCGACTTCGATACCAACTTTACAACCAAGAGATGAAGTTGGTGAACCGCAAGGATGGGAAATACTTAAGAGCATTGTGTATGGTGGTTTAGTTGAGTCAATCACAAGTCTAGGAATTGTGTCATCTGCAGTTAGTTCGGGTGCTACCCCATGTAAGTTTCTCTCTTCCTTTAAGTGGCTTAGTGAGGCATTTTTCAAGAGTGAACATGGGTTAATTGGATTATATATGTGTAATTATGGGTGAAAATGGGTCAGATTAGTTTTTACCTTAAACCAGCTTGTTCTATTTCCTAAACATATGACCTTAATTTGCCTGGTATCAGCCTTTACCTAGCTTCTTAGAAGCCTATTCTGGCTAAAAGCTTATTGAGTAATGAGGTCTTTTAAGTAGCCAGCAAACATGTCTTTAATTCTTAAGTAGGCTTCGCAAACACAACTTCAAAAATATTGTAGAAGAATCTAATACAATAATACTAAAAATAATGTCATCATTGTTTTATTATTATTATTTTATATTTTCTTAAGCAACTTAGTTTGTTATGATTGAAAGGCTTTTGGATAATCTAAAGGCTAGCCTTTTAGCTAAATGACATTCAAAACATCTTTAGCCTAACTTTGTTGGAGATCCCACATCATTTAGAGATACGACAAAAAGTAAATTATATAGGTAAGTGCAAACATCATCATACCAAGCTAGTTTTGTAAGGTTAACTTGAGTTTAAAGTTTACTTTCTAAAGTGCTATCAGAACTTATCAAGGATCTCTCATGTCTGATGTCTTCAACTTGAGGAGGTGCATTTCACTAAATTTGAATTTTCTATTCCTCGAAGAAATATATGATAAAAAGATTCATTTTGTATTTTAGACTAATTAGGTCATCACAACTTACATCCTACTTATGGTACTTGAAGCACATTTTATAACTAAAAGCATATATGAAATTTTTTCACCTGAGTGGTGCAACTTTGGTATGTTGTGTTTCATCTAATCTGTTTTAACTTGAAATTTGGTTTTCAGGGTTGTTGTATTTCCTGAAGAAGTTTCTTTCAAAAGAAACAAGAAATTTGATGACGTTGCAAAAGCCAAATATAACTTATGCTCATGCTCACTTTTTTAATATTAAATATAAGTAATGTAATTGAAACATGTCTTGATAAATAGTCAAACGTATAAGTTACGAAGTATATTTGTTGGACTTCAAAAATTTATGCGTGCAAAACATATGTTTATCAATCAAATTCAAATCTGTGTCCTAAGTTTTTTTGGTTCTTATAGTAGTTTACTTTAATTTCTATTGTCTCTACTGTTCCTAGTTTTATGAGAAGGTTCACTGAATTGATAGGAGCTACTTGAGTATTATTTCATCTAAAAAGGTGAAATTTTGGTTGATGGCAAATTAATTTTCTGTTTGTTTATGTAGTGAATATTATAGCATTGGGATTTGCAAATATCATTGGTGGACTTATCATCCTTGGTCACAATGTGAGTGGGCTTTCATGTGCTCCTCCAATCTCATAATTCTAAATTATATCATCATATCTCTGGGGGCATTCTTTTTTCACATATCTTTCATGCATAAACAAAATATAGTTGAAATACCATGTTGAGATAGACTTATTGAGAATGGAAGTAGAATGATTCATCATATTGGCAGGTTAAAATTAAATCATAGCTGCCCTGTAACCTGAGCCTTGAAACATCTTGCTATATATGCTTCTCTCTTCAGTCACAATGATGTTTTGTGCTAAGATTAGTCATTGTTAAGTTTAACTTATTTTTTATATTCTAGTTCCATCAACAACACCTTCTTGTTTAACACATGTTACAACATAATGCATGAATGTATGATCTGATGGCTGAAAAATGTTCTGTCTGTTAACCTTGATCAGTCTATGCTATTTCAAAACATGGTGACATGTCCTTGATGCTATGAAGTTCCATTTTCAATTCTATTTCATTTTGTTTAAAACTTGGTCAAACATGCCTCCTTAAGACAAACTTGTGTGTGGTTTCAAATCCTGAAATGCACTCACTATACAGTGTTGTATACATCCATTTTACTCAAGCCTTTTTTCTCATAAACTAATCCAAAACAATACTTAGTCTATGTTCTCTTTTTCACCAGCTTGTTGACTTGAAAAATGATCACTCTGGAGAGGATCAAACACAAGCGGTAGTGCAAGATCGGTATCAAGAATATCTAGGACGTCGAGAGAACTTCTTGCTTCATGCTGTTGTAGCTGTTTTATCATTCCTGATTTTTGGTGCTGTCCCCCTTGTTGTCTATGGCCTCTTGATCAATAAGAATTACTACACTGAACTTAAGCTTGCTGTGGTAGTAGCTACTTCTGTTTTGTGCATCATTCTACTTGCTATTGGGAAAGTTTATAGCAGCAGACCGCCCAAAGCCTATATGAAAACTGTGTTATATTATGTTGCAATCGCACTTTCAACCTCAGGAGTAACATATATAGCAGGCGACCTCATCAAGGATCTCCTAGAGAAACTTAACCACCCAGAATCAGGTTTCGCTATAACCATGCCCATATCAGGCACAAAAACCGGATCAACATGGATGTCTCAATGAAGCGGTAGGAAGTAGGATCTTTTGTTAGAAGGAGTTTGTGTTTCTTCTTTTACCTCATCTTCAAAGGTAGTCACTAGAAGAACTTGATTAGAATAAATGTGTTTGTAGCAAGACGTGAAGGTTCAACCAACCTTTTATTTTGTTTTCCTTTCCAAGACTTCGATTTTGTTAGCAAAAGAATGAAAACTTGGAAAATAAATTCAACAAAATCTTTGCATTCCATCTATTATAAGAGTTGAAATCTTGTGTTGTTGGTGCAGCTTACCCAATGACATAACATATCTGACTATTACTCAAGATATTGACATACTTTGTACAAAGGTGAGTTACATAACATAGTTGTTAAAATAGTTTGTTTATTATTTGTTGCACATTGTGAATGAAGATGTTCATATATATATATATATTCACTAGTTGTCAGAATCTTGTCATACCACCTTTAGGGACATGTTTCTCCGAAAAATAACGTGTTTTGTGCCCTTGAAGTGCCTTTGGAGGTCCTATTTTATCTTTTTGGTACTCCTACCATTACAACTGTGAAACTTTCCTGGAGAAGTTACTAATCTTGGCTCGCCTCAGTGGATTTTTGTTTCCTTAAGATCACCATTTGGAGAAGGAAGCTTGTGTTCTTATTGAAAATAAATTTCATTGGAAAAAACCTTGACTTTCGACTGTGTTGCTTCGGGACAATTCTTTGAGCATGATGTCTTAGAGATACTTGTATCATTAAAGACATGTACTTTTGGAAGAAGACAATATATTTTTGCTAATGACATGGAACATCTCTTTGACACAATCCAAAGAGTAGTCTTTCTTAAATAGACCAATCATGATATGGGTTTACATGTAGCAAAAGTCACACCACAATGGAAGAATTGAAAACATTTCTTCTGATTAACTCATCGGAGGACATTAATATAAAACTTAATAGGTTATATATGTCTCTGATTTTTAGAAGTTTATATTGAATATCCTCGATATCTATAAAACAAGAAAACAAAAATTTTATGTTTAAGTTTTAATGTATTTCACTAGTGCAACAAAGGAAAACGATTTGCGGTTGTTTTTTCCTATACGTCGCGGTTTCCGAACCGCAGTATATTCAGGCGCGGTAAAAAGTCTGTGACTATAGGCCACGGTTGGAACCGCAGTCAAAAGGTCTGCGAATAGACTGCAGTTGCAGTAGGAACCGCAGTCAAAACCTCCTTTTTTAAAAAAAAAAAATTGTTCCACTATAGGCCGCGGTTCGAACCGTGGTAAAAGACTAGGAATAGACTGCAGTTCATGCCATAACCGCGGCCAAAAGTCTTTTTAAAAAATAAAAATAAAAAAACGACACACTTTCTACTGCGGTTGTGGTAACAACCACAACATATTCTCCTGTAGTTTTTTAAATAGCAGGCCTGTTTTTGTGATATCCACTACCACAAAAACAGACCTGCATATCAAACACATGTTCAAATTCAATTTCAACAGATCAAACACATGTTCAAATGTATTTTAACATCACATAAAGTATAAAGTCTAATAAAATACAATCTAATAAAATACAATGTTTAAATCTAATAACTATGACCTATTATATAATCTAACTAAATATTTTGCAGCAGCTTTCCTCATGAATGAAATTGGCTTCTCAGGAACTGGTGTAGTAGTCTTGAATTTCGGCACAACAATTGATATTAATAAGTGTATATGAATTCCAAATTTTGGAGAAAATTAAAATTTGTTAGATTTAAATATTATCATTTCCCAGCCTCTTGTGTAATGAGAACGAATAATATGGGCCATCCAATACATTACATAGTATTTGCACTCATATGACCCATTTTGTCTGTTAGATTGCAATATATCATCACAGTTGTAAATAGTTAGTGAAAAATATTAAAACAAAACAACTATAAGAAAGTATGGCTCTAGCATATGTCAAACCTTGAGAGAAATCTACGCAAGCTTTCTACTGTTAGTTGATCTCCCAATCATCATCATACTTGCTGGAATAGAACTATATATAAAAAAAAAGAGTTTTAACATTCATTTATATAAAAAAGAAAGTTCAAACATTGAGGTTCTTACCAATCAACTAATTGTCTGAGATGTGCGGGAGGATGCCTGTGCAATGAGCAGAACCACAAAGCATAGCTCTCATGTATAGAAATAACAAGAAGTTGCCAATGGCAGCTGAAATTCATAATAACTTAACTATTATATTTTAAAATCACATATGGAACTTTATTATGTTAACAAAGTTCACTTACCCAGATATATAAGGCAAAAAATATATTTTCTTGCCGCTTGCAAAACTTCTTATGAGATTTGTGTTGATCTGATCAAAATCATTTGATTCGTGAATGGATTGGGGATCAATGAATCCATAATCATCAGAGCGCCCCAAGTTGTTACTAATCCCACACATATACCTGATATCAAAAATTAACTTTGATATAAGGATACTTGATATATAAATCAATTTTATATATAAATAATTGCTCATAGACTTACATCATCCATAGCTGAATAATTGTAATATTCAACTCTTGTGTTCCCAATGCAAGCTCTCTGACATCTGAGCTATGAAGGTATAATGGGACCTTAGAGGCTCTCCCAAATACATTAGCATCATATTCAACCTCCAAAGGCTTTTCTTCAAGGATGTCAGCAAGTAGCTGCAATGAACCAAGAGGATCATCCTCAGATAGAGAAATCTTCTCCTGTGGTTGCGTCTGTTGTTACATGGAAAAATAAGATAAGTTTTGACATCAATAACATGTAAACTTTAAAATTGAGAAGTGTAAAGTAGAATTCCATACCGGGGGGGTCAGAAACTGAACCAACCAAATGTTTAGGTCAAGTGATAAAAGACTGGAATGCATGTTCCACAGTGAAGATCTCATCTGTGGGCAGAGGAACTGAGGCATCTGGTATGATTATTCGTCTACTGAGACCTTCACCTCATCCTCTGATAGCTCCATACCATGAACAACAGTCGCTGCCTTAAACATTGTTCCACGAGCTACCAACACCGTCTCAGTATCGTCTAAAATGTATAGCAGACATGGACTAGCATCGTCCATGTCATCCCCTGGGACAGCTGGTGCTGAACAACTTCCTTTCCCGCTTCTCCCTATCAGAGTAAATGTTAGATAATACAAAAGATTGAAATAATTCAACATAAATGTTTATTAAGTTTACCAGTGAGAGGCATAACATGTTCCTGTTTCTGTACAGGAGATGGCATCAGGCGCATGCCATAGCTCTCAAACTGCTGTTGGAACATGGTGTTGAACTCACTAAACAATTCAGCCCTGAGCTCTGATGTAAGCTTTGTCCTGACCTGTGTCCTAATCTGCTCCGTACGGTCCGCTCGAAGCTTTTTCGTGATCTCTTCTGTCATCCTTTGTTGTTGTGCTTCGTTGTATGCATATGAAGTCTGACGAGAAGAGCTCCCAAAATAATCTTGAATTCCTACTTCAGTTCCAGCAGCACATACACGTCTAGGGTGCTCAAGTCGTCCAATTGCAGCGGTAAGAATATCCTGGCGACCCTCTGGAGTGAATTGACCTTGGGAGATCTGTTCAACCAAGGAGTCCTGTATCATTACAAAACACCATTATTCTTTAAAACGTCAATGTAGTATGTATAATGAAATTATTATTATTTTAGGAACAGTGATAACTTACAATTCTTTCAGAAATTTCCCGTGCAGTGTCAGAAGAGTAGGTGCCCGATGGTTTCATACGAGCCAACTTCCATTTCTCATGTCGAGAAGGTGGAGAAGCTCGTCGGCTAAGGAAAAGGGAGAGACCTAAGTTGGCAGTAGTAATCGAATCTGCAAGAGGTAAGTCATGCTTCCCTGTTCTTAATGTTTTAGTGAGACATTTTGCTTGCTCTTAAACATGTTATTGTTGCATTGCTGCTATGACTGTTGTTGAATATTTTCATACTATCTTATGCATAATCATGTATAATACCATGAATCCTTCCCGTTCTCCATCACTATTCTCACCGTCCCATGCCCTGTTCCCTCTTCACCCATGTCCAATGGAGTTAACAACCAAGAAAAAAAAAACTAACCCAACCTCTTTGAGTCATTCATGATGCCACCACCACTGTTTTCATAGCGTTTCTTTTGGCCACCACGTAGCTATCACTCTTCCCCCTCCATTCCCGACGACATCAACGGCCAATCCACCATTGTCGTGTGACCCGCAACCAAAGCAAAGCCAAGATTTGAACCAGCACCTGAAACGCAAAAAGATAAGAAAATAGAACCCCAATCGCGTCATCTCCTCCATCGGAATCCTCATGTCGTCGTAGGTTCATCACCCCTCTCTTTCACTACCAGACTAACTGTTAAGACCCTGACAAGTGTACCAGATCGTATCAAGTAATATAATTGGTAAACCCAATATCGTTCTCCCAAAGGACTCACAGGCCTTCTCTTTCGTGTAAATCAATATTGTAAGACTTGTAAAGAGAATTAACTTGTGGTTTGAATGCAAAAACAAAAAGTAAACATGCAAATGCAAGTGATTCAATTGGCAAGAAAAATGTATGGATGAATGGAGTTGTTGGGGTTTACAATTTCATCTTATCCACTCTCTTATATCTACTCTTCTTATTAAATTCGCTTTATTATCTAATTGTCATGCAAACTTTCTTAGTCTACCCTAAACCCGATCCCTCAGCGAGAATAGCCTACTACTAGTTACTGGCTTACTATCCCTAGTCTCCCCTAATAACTAGCAATGAAAGTACCACAGAAGCAAAATACAATTGATCGTCCTACCCCCTATCCCTAGCTGGTATTGCTTAATCAAGGAATTCCCTATCAGTTCATGACTTCTCCGTACGTCCCCGTATCGACAAAGGCAAACATCTATTTATCAAATGAGTTAAATGATAATAGCATAGAGCATAGATAAAGAACCCAACAATTGATAATAACAACATATGCAAGCATATGAATAAAACAAGAATTTCAATATAAGAGAGTTTCAAAAGATTACATTGTTCCCCAACAACAAAGGGTTTAGTTCACCATTGACATGGTGAAACTAGATGAAATACAATGAAAGAATGGAAAAGCAAACCCTAGATTGGATAAAATGGAGCATAAGAATCCAAGAAATCTTCTCTAAGGAGTGTAAAATAGCTCTGGACATCCTCTTCTGCCAAAAGAATAAATCTCAAATCGCACTGGGGCTATATATAGCACATAAAAGTAATAGAATTTAGGCCCAAGCCCAGCAGACCACCGCTCAGCGTCGTATTTTACCGCTCAGAGGTTTCCCTCAAGCCGCGCCACCGCTCAGCGGTCAGTTTCACTGCTGAGCGGTTTGCCTCTAATCTCCCTGGACGCTCAGCTTCATTTCCTGGGCGCTAAACAGTGCCTTCCCTCGAATTATGGCGCTCAGCGGTGCATTTTGACGCTGAGTGTTGGTACCAGAAATGGTATGATTTGAAGAGTAAAGCGCAGCGGAATAAAACTTAGAGTAAGCGGAAAGCGTGTTCGGTCACTTTTTCAAAATCAATTTTGTCCTTTTTAGAAAATCAATTTTCTTTCAGAAAATTTGTTGAACAATTGATATACGTAAAAGATAAAGAGTGTAGGGAATAGAAAATCACACGAATAATTTTTATACTGGTTCGATTCAACAGAATCTACGTCCAGTCGTTAATCACTATAAAAGTGATTAATAGTTCCACTAAAAATTTGTTTCACAGATTACAAATATAATGAATAACAATTGATAAAATAAACCTTCCTTCGACGAACGAACCGGAAGAAGAACACTCTGCCAACTCGAAGAGAACTGCTCCGGCAATCGACCAACGATTCGCGAGCTTCTCCTTTTCACGAGACCAGGCAGAGCACCTTGCTAACTCGAAGAGAGCTTGCTCCGACTATCGACACACGAAACGCGAGCCTCTCCAGTTCACGAGATCAAGCAAGGGAACTTTGAACTATAGCTTCTGAGAACTTCCTCTGTCAAACAGTATTCTACTAGGCTTCTGTTCAAAAACATTACTTCTGAAAATATCAGAAGTCCAATATATAGCCAGCTACCCTGAATATCAAAGGTCAAGTCCCAACTGCCACTGATAATCGATTATTGTAAGTGATAATCGATTATTTGAGTCCGTTAAAAGATTTTCAAAATGTGATAATCGATTATTTGGAAGTGATAATCGATTATCCCTGAAAGACTCATGATAATCGATTATTGCTTCTCATAATCGATTATTTCAGTAAAAATATAGGTTTTTACAAAATTTAAAGACTTTTCTATTACACTTATATTCTACAAAAGTGCTTTTAAACATTTCTTCAAGTGAAACTTCTTGTAGCATCATCAAAACTAATTTCTTCAAGATTTACCAATGCTCCTCATTGGTAACAATCTCCCCCTTTTTGATGATGATCAAAAATTCAATTTTTAAAAGCAACTTTGACTTCCCTGCAAAATATACAAGCTACAACAACAACAAAGTTAGCAATACCTGTATCAATTTAAATTAATCCTCTCCCCTTATATTATACTTCTCCCCCTAAAACTATACTTCTCCCCCTTTTTGATCATAAGCAAAAAGATTAAGGTAACAGACTCCCCCTAAATATGATCTCCCCCTCAATTAATCAAGGTATGCATATAATCAAGAGATCATTTTCATTGATGAAAAGAAGGATTACATGATAATAAGAAACATAAAGGACATAAATTTATCATAGATGAAAGAACAACAACCAATCAACAAAGCATACAAACATAAAATCCTATTTCTAAAATTCAGGACTGGGGAATCTCTCGGGAGGTTGAATGTGAAAGTGATTCTCGATGTTAGATAGACGAACATCAAGATCAAGAAATTGATCAACCATATACTCATCAATAGATTGCTGCCACTCATAAATCTCCTCAAAGTGTGTTCTTTGTGCTAGACTCATATCCTCCAATTGCTTAGATAAATTAGCAAAATGTTCTTCCATAGATAGTGTGGAGGATGAGGGCATGGTAGAATGACCAGCATCAGAAGGAGCAACAGCACTAACTGGTTCTGCCATATGAGTATCGATGTCATCATCTTCATCTTCATCAGGATGGTCATCATCTTTATGGATGAGAACTCTTCCTCTGGTAATGAATCCCATCTGACGAAAGGTAGTATCTCCAATTTTCGAGCCAACAGCTTGAATGACTTGGACAAGTTCTCCTTCAATATTTACACCTTTGTACTCCAAAATTCTAGAAATAAGAAGAGCATAGGGAAATTGATAGGAATGAGATTTCTTGGCTTTTACCATTGTGTCAGCAATGAGAGCAGGCCAATCAATGTGTATGTGATTTAAAATCCCATACAGAAGAAGCAGATCCTGCTAAGAGCATTGAGCATGGTTGGTTGCTCTAGGACACAGTATCCAGACGATCAAGTAGTGAAGCATGCGTTCTTCAATTTTGAAACCCCCAACTAGCAATTGCCTTCGATTTGCCTGTTGTTCAGGATGACGCAAGAAGGATTGGAAAGTCATCAACCTATTGAAATCTTCAAGTCCTAGATGGACTTTTACAGCATCATCCCATATGGTAAGTTGGGCAACATTTATCCACACATCATCATCTAAAATTATGCGGATACCCTTAACTTTAGTGGATATAATCCCATCTCTATATCTCAAGTTGAAGTAGAAGACTCTTATGAGATCGGGATAAATGCAACCTTTTTGCTCTACCAGATTCGTGAGTCCTTGACCAACAAACAGATCTTGAAATTGAAATCCATAGAAACGAAAAAATCAAGGCGAATATACTTTACCGCCATGATTCTTCTCTCTTGCCAGGAATTAACATAGTCTGCATGTTTTCCTTGATCTGAAATCCAACCATCGATGGTTGCAGGACGTGGTTGAGAGGAAGAAGATGCTCTAGAAGCTCTGCGGCGATGTCTTCTTGAATCCGCCATGAAAAGATTTGAGGTAGAGAGACTTTGAGAAAATGAGGATAAATGGAGAGAATCTTAGCTCTAGATTTTGATTTTAGCAGAGAAAGGATGTAAAAGAGTGACTAACAATCGATTATGGGAGGCTTTTTATAGGAAAAATAGAGAAACTAGCCGTTTATGGCCGTTTATAGCCGTTAAGGGACGCTCCAACGGCTCTATTTTTGAATCTGTCAGCGTGATAATCGATTATGGCTCGAGGTAATCGATTATCTGCTCAAAAGTCACTGCCCAGATATTGCATGATAATCGATTATCCTTGATGATAATCAATTATCTGTTCAAAAATTTCTCAGATTTGAGTTTCAAGTATGAATAATCGATTATATCCTTTTGATAATCGATTATGAAGCGTTAATTTTACGAAAATGCAAAACTTTTCATAAGCATTGATCCTAAGACATGTCTAACACTCATAACTCTCTTCTAAGCTCAAAAAATCTATCCTTAGGTAGTGCTTTGGTGAAAATATCAGCTAATTGATGTAAGGTATCAACATATTCAATTTGACAATCCCCCTTTTGAATATGATCTCTTAAGAAATGATGTCTAATCTCAATGTGTTTAGTTCTTGAGTGCATTATGGGGTTCTTAGTCAGATTGATAGCACTAGTATTATCACATTTTAATGGAATATTATCAAGGAAAATATCAAAGTCTTCCAGTTGCTGTTTCATCCACAGAATTTGGGCACAACAATTGCCAGCAGCAATGTATTCAGCTTCAGTGGTAGACAAGACTACACATGCTTGTTTCTTTGAGTGCCAGGACACCAAAGAACAGCCCAGAAAATGACAGGTTCCACTAGTACTTTTCCTATCTATTTTACAACCACCATAATCTGCATCAGAATAACCTATTAGACTAGGTGAAGCATCAGATGGATACCAAAGTCCAAAAGAAGTGGTTCCTTTAAGGTATTTTAAGATTCTCTTGACAACAATCAAATGAGATTCTTTAGGATTGGCTTGATACCTAGCACATACGCATACACTTTGCATAATATCTGGCCTACTAGCAGTTAGGTACAACAAAGATCCTATCATACCTCTAAACATAGTTTCATTTACTTCTTTTCCAGATTCATCCTTATCTAAATAGCAAGAAGTTGCCATAGGTGTACTAGCTTCTTTGCAAGTATCCATGCCAAATTTTTTAAGAATTTCCCTACAATATTTTGTTTGAGAGATAAAAGTACCTCCATTTATTTGCTTTATTTGTAGTCCTAAAAAGAAATTCAGCTCACCCATCATAGACATCTCAAACTCACCTTGCATTACTTTTGCAAATTCTTCACACAAGGAATCATCAGTTGACCCAAATATAATATCATCTACATAAACTTGCACAATCAGGATGTGTTTTCCTACTTTCTTTATAAATAAGGTTGAATCAACCTTACCTCTAGAAAAATTATTATCAATTAGAAAGGTACTAAGTCTTTCATACCAAGACCTAGGTGCCTGTTTAAGACCATACAAAGCCTTTTTTAACTTATAAATATGATCAGGATATTTGAAATCCTCAAAGCCAGGAGGTTGACTAACATACACCTCTTCTTTTATAAAACCATTCAGAAACGCACTTTTCACATCCATTTGATATAATTTAAATTTCATCAAAGATGCATATGCAAGTAATAATCTAATTGCTTCTAACCTGGCCACTGGTGCATATGTTTCATCATAATCTATACCTTCCTCTTGACAGTAGCCCTTTGCAACTGGCCTTGCTTTATTCTTTGTGATGTTTCCATCCTCATCAAGCTTGTTCCTAAAAACCCATTTGGTTCCTATGACTTGATAATTATCTTCCCTTTGAATAAATTCCCAGACTTCATTCCTTTCAAATTGGTTTAGCTCTTCTTGCATAGCAACGCACCACTTATCATCTTGAAGAGCTTCCTTAATGTTCTTGGGTTCTATCTGAGACACAAAAGCTACAGTTAAACAGAAATTATTAAGCTTGTATCTAGTAGTTACCCCTTTTGATATATCTCCTATGATGTTGTCCAAAGATAGTCCTCTTGGTTGTTGAAAACTTTTAGGATCAATGGCTTGATGTGTTTCTTGAAGTTCCAGAGGATAGTTCTCGTTTAGGTACATCTCATCAAGAGCTTCCCTCAAATAATCCTCATCTCCTGCAATTGGTTTATTTAACTCAAGAGGGTTTACCTCAAGGTCCACAATTTCATCAAAGACAACATGCATTGATTCTTCAATTATCAAGGTTCTTCTATTGAATACTCTATATGCTTTGCTAGTCAAAGAGTATCCTAGGAAAATTGCTTCATCAGATTTTGCATCAAATTTTCCAAGATTATTTTTACCATTATTTAAGACAAAACATTTGCATCCAAATATTTTCAAATGAGATATATTTGGTTTTCTACCATTCAACAGTTCATATGGAGTTAATTTTAGAATTGGCCTAATAAGCATCCTATTTAACACATAACAAGCAGTGCTGACTACATCAGCCCAAAAATATTTTGGCACATTAGATTCATTCATAAGTGTTCTAGTTAATTCTTCTAATGATCTATTTTTCCTTTCAACAACACCATTTTGTTGAGGAGTTCTAGGTGTAGAAAAGTTATGTGCAATGCCATGTTCTTCACAAAATTTTTCAAAAGATTCATTTTCAAATTCCCCACCGTGATCACTTCTCAATGTTTTAATTTTCAAATCTTTTTCATTTTGAATACGTTTAGCAAAAGATTTAAAGGCTTTGAAAGCCTCACTTTTCAAAGTTAAGAAGAAGGTCCAAGTGAATCTAGTGTAATCATCAACAATTACAAGAGCATAGTAATTTCCACCAAAACTTTTAATTCTAGATGGACCAAACAAGTCCATATGCATAAGTTCTAAAGGTTTTGATGTTGAAATTATGCTTTTGGATGAAAATGAAGATTTTGTTTGTTTACCTTTTTGACATGCAGTGCATAATTTGTCTTTCTCAAATTTCAGTTTAGGTAAACCAATCACAAGATCCTTAGAAATTAACTTATTTAAATGTTGCATATGAATATGTGCAGCTCTTTTATGCCATAGCCAATGATTTTCTTCTTTAGCAACTAAACATGTTATACTATGACTAGATGCACTCTCAATATCAATCAAATATATATTATTAGGCCTAACACCTTGCAAAGCAATAACAGCAGAATCTTTAAAGTAAACAGTACACTTATCACTTTCAAAGATTACCTTTAGACCTTTGTCACACAACTGACTTATGCTTAAGAGGTTATGCTTGAGGCCTTCAACATATAGGACATCTTTTATGATCAATGTGTTTCCCCCTCCAATGTCTCTGGTACCCATGATTCTACCCTTGTTATTGTCCCCGTAAGTCACAAATCCTTGCTTTTTCTTCTCAAGGTAGATGAACCTTTTCTTGTCACCGGTCATGTGTCTTGAGCAACCACTGTCAAGATACCATAATGACTTCTTTGACTTAGTAGGTTCCTGCAAAACAAATTAGAAATAGTTTTAGGTCCCCAATCTAATTATGGGTCCTTGGAGTTAGTTCATGCAAGTGTAAATCATTTAACAATTTTAATCCATGCAAATTTGCCATTTGGAATACCAAAATGTTTAATGTTGCATTTGTTTGATGTATGACCATGTTTCATACAGTAAAAACAACAAACATCATTTACTTTATTTTTAACAAAAGTCTCTTTTTTAAACCAAACTTTATGAGTTCTTCTAGTTTTAGACTTTTTGTTTTGATGCAAGTTCCTATTTCTAATATTGCTTCTTTTAAAGTTTGTTTTTACATTCGAGGTTGTCTTGGTTGACTTTGCAAGTAGGTTTTCAAGTATGTCAATATCAAACATATGACTCTTACAAGACAAGCATTCAACAGGTTCAACAGTAGTGTTTGCATCAGATAATTTTGTTTCTAAAGTACTAACTTTATTTCTTAAAACAACTTCATCATCAAGCAATTTAACATATTTCAATTTCAAGTCATTGTGCTCTTTTTTTAGCTTTTTATGTGCAGCATCAAGTTTTTCAGATTCATTCATTAGTTCAAAGAAAGCTTTTTGTAAGTCTATTTCACTAGATTGAAAGCTAGAATCACTTACTTGACTTTCAGTATCATCTGAGTCAGCCATTAGACAAATATTAGCTTCCTCATCTGAATCACTTGAGCTTGTTGAACTGGAAGCGTTGTCTTCCCAAGCTATGTAAGCTTTCTTTTTCTTTTGAAATTTTCTTTCCTTCTTTTCCTCACTTTTCTTGTTCTTTGGGCATTCAGATTTCATGTGTCCTCTTTCTCCACAACCAAAGCATTTTACACTTAAAGGTGATTCTTGATTTTCTTTCCTTTCTTTGCAGAATTTATCTTTTCCTTTTGCCTTCATAAATTTGGCAAACTTCTTTATCATAAGGCTCATGTTCTCCTCATCATCAGAATCATCATCTTCAATCCTTTTAGAGCTCTTTCCTTTAGAGATCTCTGACTTGAAAGCTAGTGTCTTTCTCTTGCCTTGATCCTCTTCAGCAGTTAGTCTCCTCAACTCTAGCTCATGCTCACGAAGCTTTCCAAACAGAATTGGCATTGACATCTGAGTGAGGTTTTGAGACTCCGAGATGGCAGTTACCTTTGGTTGCCAAGAGCTGTCTAATGATTTTAAAATTTTCACATTTAATTCATCATTATCAAAAGTCTTACCCAACCCAGTCAAGTGGTTCACTATGTGAGTGAAGCGCTTTTGGACATCATAAATTGTTTCTCCAGGTTGCATTCTGAACATCTCATACTCCTGAATGAGAGTGTTCTTCCTTGCACGTTTCACGTCCTCTGTTCCTTCATGTGTGACTCTGAGGACTTCCCACATTTCCTGTGCTGTCTTACACACTGAAATTCTATAGAATTCATCAAGTACAACAGCAGATGATATAATATTGCGAGCTTTAATATCAAACTGAGCTCGTCTATTTTCTTCAGCAGTCCAATTAAAGTATGGTTTTTCTACCTCTACACCATCAACTGTGCTCTTAGGAATATAAGGACCATTTTGTACAGCTTCCCAGATGCCTCTGTCAACAGACCCCATAAAAATTTCCGTTCTGACTTTCCAGAACGCATAGTTATCACCAGTAAAAAGTGGTGGTCTGTTAATAGAAGCACCCTCGGCATATACAAGGTTTTGGTTGTGACCGGCCATTTTCGCAAATTTTGAAAAACTATCAAACAAGCTCTGATACCAATTGTTGGTACCAGAAATGGTATGATTTGAAGAGTAAAGCGCAGCGGAATAAAACTTAGAGTAAGCGGAAAGCGTGTTCGGTCACTTTTTCAAAATCAATTTTGTCCTTTTTAGAAAATCAATTTTCTTTCAGAAAATTTGTTGAACAATTGATATACGTAAAAGATAAAGAGTGTAGGGAATAGAAAATCACACGAATAATTTTTATACTGGTTCGATTCAACAGAATCTACGTCCAGTCGTTAATCACTATAAAAGTGATTAATAGTTCCACTAAAAATTTGTTTCACAGTTTACAAATATAATGAATAACAATTGATAAAATAAACCTTCCTTCGACGAACGAACCGGAAGAAGAACACTCTGCCAACTCGAAGAGAACTGCTACGGCAATCGACCAACGATTCGCGAGCTTCTCCTTTTCACGAGACCAGGCAGAGCACCTTTCTAACTCGTAGAGAGCTTGCTCCGACTATCGACACACGAAACGCGAGCCTCTCCTGTTCACGAGATCAAGCAAGGGAACTTTGAACTATAGCTTCTGAGAACTTCCTCTGTCAAACAATATTCTACTAGGCTTATGTTCAAAAACGTTACTTCTGAAAATATCAGAAGTCCAATATATAGCCAGCTACCCTGAATATCAAAGGTCAAGTCCCAACTGCCACTGATAATCGATTATTGTAAGTGATAATCGATTATTTGAGTCCGTTAAAAGATTTTACAAAATTTAAAGACTTTCCTATTACACTTATATTCTACAAAAGTGCTTTTAAACATTTCTTCAAGTGAAACTTCTTGTAGCATCATCAAAAATAATTTCTTCAAGATTTACCAATGCTCCTCATTGGTAACACTGAGCGGTGCATAGACTCTTCTTTTCTTCATTTTTCTTCTTCTTCCTTTAGTCTAAGACCTTCCTTCTTCAATTCCATCCTTAATTCTCATCAAAACCCTGCAAAACAATGCAAAACAAGCATAATATCTCTTAAAACAGCTTTTGACTCTCAAATGACTCAACTTAAGTGTTTTACTTGATTATAAGCTATAAAGGGTGTATTTTGATATGAATTTAAGCATGAAAATAACGGTTTTTAGACCGTTATCATAACCCCAAACTTAGAACTTTGCTTGTCCTCAAGCAAACAAAACAAAACTTGGCTTTCCACTTTTTCATCAAATAGTTCAACAATCCCAAAATTCATTTTTCTTATGAAAAGAACTACTCAATTTTAGATTTTCAGTGGAATTTAATCAAGATGTATGCATGCTTTCAATTCAATTCAGTTCACATGATCACATATCTCCCAACAGATGTTTTATTTATGAATGATCAATCAACTAAGCATAGGTGTAATCATGGAATTCAACAATTCTCACCAAGCAAGTGTTTCACTCAATCACTCAAGTGTTTAAGAGGTCACTCCACTCTCTACTATTCACTTGTCACATGAAACAAAATTGCCCTTCATCTAATACAATCAACATTCTCACATGCCAATGCCATCACAAGGACTTTTCCAAGGCTTATAATGAAGTTCGGCTCAAGAGAGCTATTTTAACATTTAAAGTTCAAGCACAAACTCTCTTTCTTTAACCAATCTCACTCATTCCCAACTTCTTCCCTTTCCTTTTATTTTTACATTGAGCTCATCTTTCATGCTTTTTCTTTTCTTCTTTTTCTTTTCTCATGCATTTTTCTTTTTCAACACTTGAGCTCAATGCCTTTCTTTTTGCCATTCAAATTTTCCTAACAAACCCAAACTTGAACCTTGTTAATACATACAACTATTCTCAACCCAACTCAAGGTAAATAATTTCAAATCAAGGGTTTTCATCCTGTTTAAGGCCAAGGTTCAAAAAGGGTATAACATTTTAATCACTTTGGGTGAAAATTTGGCTAAGTAAGGGCTCCCAAAAATGGCCTTGATCATATGACATAATCATTCAATTCAATCAATTATCAAGACTCAGGCAATATCATTCATGCTTTCCCGTGAACAATACATATAACAATGAATACTCTGGAGCTCAATACCTCACACAACATGCTTTCTCACATATCATTCGTTCATACACCCTGCTTAGCATCATAACCACAATCATAAATCATCACACATCTGTCCACATAGTTAGTGAACTTTTCACTTGGATATCAACATGCAACATAACTCAATCATCATCCACATCCAATCATCATCAAATAGATTCATCATGCATTTCATTCAGTCAAACATTTTTAGAAATAATGTTCAAGCCAAGCATAGACACTGACAATCAAAATTCAACCTATTCTAAAAAAAACAAAATACAAAAGTGCAAGATAAAACCCTGTCTAAAGCATGGGCATCCATCAGTAGATGCCCTCTCAATCCATGTCCTCATTTGAGTCCTCCTGGTCTCTATCATCAGCATCTTCAAAGTTATCTTCATCGTCATCCTCATCCATGCCTAGTGCTTCAGCTACTCTAGACCCGCTGCCCTATGCCTACTCCTGAGGCCAAGCCATAGCTTCATGAAACTCGTCCATGGTCCACCTGTGCACTGGTGGCTGATCGTACAACCCTACTATCATCTCAGCAGTGGCTATCTACCCTCTGCGAAGAGCCTCCATCCTAACCTCCATCATGGACATATACATGTCCCTCATCTAGAATGGCTCGGCGTGCTGTGCTGGTGCATCTGCAGGTACATGCTCCTGCTGTGCTGCTCTCCTAAGACGTCTCCTAGGTGCTCCGACTACCTCCTCTTCTTCACAGTACTGCTGATAATAGGCAACGTCTATGGCCTTCCTAGGCCTCTCATATGGTGGAACTGCAATATCCACCCCAGCCTGCTGACATAAAAGGTAATTAGTGACGGATGTCCCAGCGATGTCCTGCTACTCACAGTGGTAGCGCAGCTCTGAATCTCTTCGGCAATGACCTTCCCGACATTCACATCTAACTGCCTTAGCATGCAGTAGATGAAAATGATCCGATGCATAGTGATGTCGGAAACATGGGAGCACGGCTGAATATTGCCATAGGTGAATGCCATCCAGTATTTCGCCAAAGGCGTCAAATCTGCCCTCTTTATGTTGACGGGCACTCCATTAGGGTTGTTCTGAAAATGCCTTCTAGGAAGGCACATAACCCTCTCAATGTCTGCTATGTCTCTGAACCCCCCAACAAGTGCTGCATACTGGCACTGTTCACCTGGCCATTCAGTGCCCAAAAATTTGTTAATAGTGTCAGGGTCATACCGAATGGTCTTCTTCAAAAACCCACTTTTCTTCGAGTATTTTTGAATTCACCTCCCAACTTATAGGGCTCCAAGCTGTGCACATGCTGGCAGAACAGAGATAACACTTATCTCATCAAACCCAATACCCACAACACCATCAGAAAACACATGCCCAAGCCAAGAAAGGAAAATGAAGGCGGAACAACACTGGCAGCGTTGGCGGTACCGGTAGCTGTGGCTGGGTTTCTCCCTAGCTGGTGTGGTGGATGGGTTCGCCCAGGTGATGACCCACGAAGGAGAGAGAGATCTCTTTCGTGCATTGAATAGGGGAAGAGGGTACGGGGAATGTTTCTGGCAAACGCTGGTGGAGGCCTTCCTCGTCTAGAGTGGGGGCGCAGCGGGTGGTCGTTCGACGACAGCATGCGGCGTCCAAGGGTGACAGAACCCTAGCCCTAGGCTGGGCGAAGGGCACACACGAAGATGGTGTTCGCGTCAGACGTCTCTACAGCGCAGCGGTTTTGACGATTGGGACGGTGGTCGCCGACGACGCTTTTGGTGGCGTCGCGGTGGCCGTCCGGGGGGAGCGCCAGCGGCGAGTGCGTGAGCGGCGGTCTGAAGTGGTTGTGCAGCGAGCCCAACCATAGGTTGGTTCGAGAGAGTGAGATGGAATCTGGGAGTTGGGTTGAGTAAGTGAGAAATGAGTGAGTCTTAGAGAACCCCTAAGGGGTTTCTGAAGTTTGCATTGGGCTTGCTTCGTTTTTTTTTCTTCTTTTTTGTTGGTTTATTTTTTACTTTTATATCTTGATTAGTTCTGCTTCTGCACCCTCTATTTTTTTCCTTTCACCACCCTCATTCTCTTTGGGTGTGAGCCTATCCTGCCAAAAAAAAAAACTATTCCCCTCTAACGCCCCCTTTTCTCATCCTCGCACTCCCTTTATTTTCTGTTTGGGCTAGCACTGGGCCAAGTGAAGAAAACAAGCAAATAAAAGCAAAAACATTTTCTACACCCCTAGCAGTTGCTAAATCGCGCCCCTTTCCAATTGGGCTTGGGCCCAATCAATTTTTTTTAAGCACCCCATCTCTTATCTAAGGATCACCGCACCTTTTATTTTATTTTATCATTTAACTTTTCATTTTATTATTTTATATTTACTTTTTATTTTTATTTAGTAATTTACCTATTTATTTTATTTCTATTTTTTTACTTTTTATTTTATTTAGTTATTTACCTATTTATTTTATTTTATCTGCTTTTAAATAAATATTAAAAACAACAAAAATATTTTTAAAGGGTCCAGCGCACGTGTGACCGCATGCGTCGTCCTGACACATTTTCTTCTTCTTTCAAATAAATAAAATTTATTTTAAAGGTTCAAGCGCATGTGTGACCGCACGCGTCGTCCTTGTGTTGGACGCCTTTCTTCTTTTTTCAAAAAATAAATTTTATTTTAAAAGGTTTAAGCACACATGTGACCGCACGCGTCGTCTTTGTGTTGACACCTTTTCTTCTTCTTTCAAAAAATAAAATTTATTTTAAAGGTTCCAGCGCACGTGTGGACGCACGCGTCGTCCTTGTGTTGGACGCATTTCTTCTTCTTTCAAAAAATAAATTTTATTTTAAAAGGTTTAAGCACACGTGTGACCGCACGCGTCGTCTTGGTGTTGACACCTTTTCTTCTTCTTTCAAAAAATAAAATTTATTTTAAAGGTTCCAGTGCACGTGTGACCACACGCGTCGTCCTTGTGCTGGACATCTTTTCCTCTTATTTCAAAAAATAAAATTTATTTTAAAAGGTTTAAGCACACGTGTGACCGCTTGCGTCGTCCTTGTGCCGACACCTTTTCTTCTTCTTTCAAAAAATAAAATTTATTTTAAAGGTTCCAGTGCACGTGTGACCGCACGTGTCATCCTTGTGTTGGACACCTTTTCTTCTTCTTTCAAAAAATAAAATATTTGAAAAAGGTTCCAACTCACGTGTGACCACACGCGTCGTCCTTTTGCTGGACACCTTTCCTTCTTCTTTCAAAAAATAAAATATTTTTAAAAGGTTTAAGCACATGTGTGACCGCACGCGTCGTCCTTTTGCTAAAAACCTTTTCTTCTTTCTTTTGAAAATAACTAAAAATTATTTTTTAAGGTTAAGAACACGTGCGACAGTTCGCGTCGACTTTGTGCTAAAAAACCTTTTCCCTCCTTTATATGAACAATCTTCAAAAATTCAAATTTTCCAAACAAAATTCTCAAACATTTTCCAAACTATTTCCTAGAACTACGTAGCCTTGATTTCTCAGTCTGACTGAGAATACGTAGGAGCAATGCCAGTCCTTGTCGGGCACAAAAAAATAAAAAAAATTATTTTTTTTCTTTAGAATTTCACTTTTTAGGGGAAATTAAACGTTTTGAAAACCACATTATGTTCGCGTATTTAATTAAAGGTACTGCCTTCGGGCAGGCGTGTAGGGTGTTAACACCTTCCCTACACATAACCGACTCCCGGACCTAAAATCCAGTTTTCGTAGACCTTGCCTTACTTTTTATGGTTTTTCCGTAGTTTTCCTAAATAAAATATGTTGGCGACTCCAAAAACTCTTTTTAAAAAAAAACCGTTTTCTTTTTTGGATCGTCGTCCCGTCCCAATTTCGGTTGCGACAGATGGCGACTCCACTAGGGACAGCCTTAGAGAGTCAGACCATTTAATTAGATGCGGAAATTCGATGTGGTTTTTCTTTATGTTTTTCTTTCCCTTTTCTTTATCTATGTTCGTTATTCGAAATAATTGCATGTGAATTATTTGATTGTGCTATATTGAACCCTAGGGTAGAAAACATGTTTGTACTTGCTTGGGATTTTTCTGGTTGTTTTGCAGTTGAGGGTTTGGGTATGCATTGCATTCTCCCTTCACACACACACATTGTGCATTTATTGAGTGAGGCCCTATACCCGGGTCTTAGTGTAACTTAGAAATAGAGAGGTTGTGTAGCGGTGCCACTTGGGACATACTTCTTGTTTGGCTATCGTGAGAACCCGAACTAGAGTTTGTTCTCTTCATTTTTATTTTCACACCTAGTTGATTACTCGACTATTGTGGAGATGCTGTGATGGGGGCCATGGCTCTAGTGACCATTGACATTTAGGTTCAGGGAACCATCCTGGTGAGAATGCATATACTCGACCTCCAATCTGAAACGCTGAACCTTTATTAGGGCACAAAGGGAGAAATGTGTATTCCTATAACCCTCACGCTGTTGGTATTTTTTTTTTAATAATAATAATGACATTGCATCTTCATATCATGCATGCATTTTTGTTAATCATGTTATTTTTTACTTGTCATATTGTCATGCATCATTTGGTAACATGCTGGTTTTAAGGGAAATCATAGGTATTTGTTGATCATATACAAGATGGAAGTTGATGCGAGATCTAATGCTACACAACAGACCGATTCTGCCGTTTTAAGGAAGAAACCTCGCCTAAGGATTCATGGTGGAAACTTAACAGGGTTGATAAACTTAGGCAAAAGACTCAAGACCATAAAGAGAGAAACCTTCAAGAAGAAGTATGGAAATCTATTGAGTCTAATGGAAGTGGAAGTACAGCTGCCTACTATCACAGCCTTAGCCCATTATTACGACTCTCCGCTAAGATGTTTCACCTTTCAAGACTTCCAGCTGGCGCCGACTATAGAAGAATTTGAGCATATCCTGGGCTTACCACTAGAGTGTACCACGCCGTATCAACACTTGGAGCATCACGCCTCCATCCCCACCATTTCTGCCATAATGAAGTTGCATCCCAAAGAATTGGAAGACAGGTTGGTAACAAGGAATCAAGTGTGTGGACTGACACAAGGGTATCTTGAACAGTATCTGCAACATCTGGCTGATAAGGAAGAGTAGGAGACTTTCATGGATGTGTTAGCCCTCACCGTGTATGGCATTGTCTTATTTCCCAAAATAGAAGACTTTTTCGATTACACCGCTATCGATGTCTTCGTGGCAAGAAAGACAAGAACAAAGAATCATGTAACAGCAGTCCTCGCATATGTGTATGGGACTATGAGTTTTTGCCATGAGAGAAAAGGAAAAAAATCCTTTGTTGTTTGTCGGCGCTATATGCATGGATGACTGTGCACATGTTTAAAGCGGCAGTTGATGTTAGGAGTCCGCCTGAAGATTTGTCGCACCAAGGGCTCAAAGACAAAGAAGGCAATGAATGGGCCCAATTCTTTGCTGGTTTGAATGGAGGGAAAGTAAAATCGCGTCTTCCTTGGCTTGGGATTAAACCGTCTATCCAACATTGTGGCAGCTTTCCTAATGTACCTCTCATAGGTGCCCGATACTGTATCAATTACGACCCTGTTTTGGTCCAAAGGCAATTCGGGCATCCTATGAAGGAGGCACCTTCACCAGACCATCTCATAGCATTCTTCATCTACTATGAGGACGAGCATTGCACTGAAATGTTGAAGAAAGTTAGAAGCGCTTGGGAAGGTGTTGTGCGAGCCGAAAGGGATTTGAGGATTGGGGTGGTGGATAGCAAGGTTAGTTATCATACCTGGATTCTAGAAAGAGTAAAGGAAGTCAAACTGCCTTTCAAGCCAATCAGTGATCAGCCGGCTAGTGAAGGACCATCCCCGAACCTAGTGAGTGAAGAGGTGAAACAATCGAAAGCGGAGATGGAGAAATTGAGAGTGAGGAATGCTAGGTTGGAAAAAGAATTACAGAGTGCGCACAACAATTTTGTGGATATGAGGAATGATAATGAGGAAAAGTCACGGGTTTATGAAAACATTGTTAGAAGCCAGAATGCCGAAAGAGACTACACATTCCGATTGAAGCAGGATCTTGTAGCCGCAAACAAAGAACTAGCCATGAGAGTGAAAGAGAAGAATGCGACTTTGGAAGAAGGAAAACAGTGGAAACACCTCTACGAAGAAGCCAAAAGAGATAAGCGAGAAGCCCTGAAAAGACTAAGAGAAGCGCAAGTTCAGGTAGAAAAGGTGGGGCATCAGATGAAGGAAATGGCTACATCGTTTGAGGCAGATATGAGCCGTGAGCGCTGGAGGCTAGCAGAAGCAGAAAAGAGTCATCGGGCCATGATGCAACAAATGGAGAGTTATATTGAGGAGCAAGAGGAGCGATGAAGGTCGATGGAATTAGAAGAAAGGCATCAGGCCTTGGTAAAGCGAATGGAAGAACACATCGCGGAGCAAGAAATGGCTGTAAAGCATTGGAAGGAAAGCTTCTCTCAGTTGGCTGCTTTGGAAAATGGAGAAATTGAAGATATCCCCAAAATGGTGTTGAACGCTGAAGCAAGTACTCACTTTTGTAGCTCGCCGATAGAAATAGAACTTTTTATTAATCATTGTAAATGGTTGGTAGGCGAGATGAAATCCTTCATCACTCGGGCTAGGGAATGATGTATTTTGAGATCTTTGTATTTTGTTTCCTTTAGGAAATGTAATGAACTGAATTTCCTTTAAATGAAAGATGTGGGATGTTTGTTTAGTATCTACTTGTGTTAATTTCCATCAGTAATGTCATTGTAATCCTGTGATTTCCCCCCTTATCACTAGCATGCATCATGTTTCCTTTTGTTTAGCATATTTCATTTTCATCTAATCGATATAATAAAATAGTACAAGTGAGAAAAACGACGGCCAAATTTCCACGACATCCCTACAGGACTCGAGCCAATTCAAGAGCCATGGAAAGCTGGGAGGAGTCCCAGGAGTCCCTCAAAGCGGATGTTAGCCAGTTGAAAGACCAGGTCGGCTAGATCTTGGCGGCTCTTGAATCCCTGAAGACTACTGGAGATTCTTCATCTGCACATGTTGAGGGGAATGCCCACTTTTATCCCCCGACGTTCAACGCTGCGAGCCAATCTGTTCCTTTCCCACTGTATGGGTTACCCCTGGGTTATACTCCTCCCGTAGGAGAATACTTAGAAGCAGAGCACGCCTCATTCTCATTTCCCACGACTGTTAATGTACTGCCAATTGGCACTCAGTGACCTGTCTCAGTATCGGCTCCCATGGCGAGTACGGGGATGAATGAAACGAACACGGTTAAAGGAACGCAAGTAACTGTAATACCACATGTGGTTGCTAAGGAAGACTCTTCAGCCGGGGTGCACCGCACACCACAATGGTTGGGGGAATTAGTAACCTCATTGGAGCTAAAAATAGGCTGGAGATCCTAGAGGAGAGATTGAGGGCTGTTGAGGGAGTTGAAAGTTATGGGTTTGGGGATGTTGCCAGATTGAGTTTGGTTCCTGGCGTGAAAATACCGCATAAGTTCAAGGCGCCGGAGTTTGAGAAGTATAAGGGTAATACTTGCCTTAAAAGCCATTTGACCATGTATTTTAGAAAGATGGCTGCATATGCTTATGATGAGCAGCTACTCATCCATGTTTTCCAAGACAGTTTGGTTGGGGTGGCGTTGAACTGGTACACACACCTAGAGTCATCTCGAATTCGTTGCTGAGCGGATCTAGTTGACGCCTTTATGAAATAGTACGTGTACAACACGCATGTCGCACCAGACCGTCTGCAGCTGCAAAATATGGCAAAGGACAGTGAAACCTTCAAGGAATATGCCCAACGATGGAGAGAGTTGGCTGCGTAAGTTGAGCCGTCGTTGTTTGATAGAGAGATGGTGGCGATGTTCATAAATACACTCTAGCCACCCTTTTATGAACATATGGTTGGGAATGTATTTGTCAATTTCGCTGATATCATCATAATTGGCGAAAGGATAGAAATCGGGTTGTAAAACGGGAAGATAGAATATGGCCCGCCTACGGCTGCAAACTACAAAAAGCCTAGTTTCAATCCAGGAAACAAGAAAGAGGGGGATGTACATGCAGCGTCGGTAATGCCTGCGTGGATAGGTCAAGCCCCCACTCCTAATTATCGATCAAACTTAAGCCCACCTCCCTATGCTGCTAACGCCTCGTTTGCTCATCAAACCAGGCCTCAACAACAACAAGGGTATTATCCACCGTAGCGTATCCCAACAGAAGCTTGGAGACCTAGCGCAAACATGGGCCCAAATCTGAATGCGGGTCAAAACAACAACCCAAGAAGAAATCAATTTGTTAGTTTCACCTCGATCCCTATGACTTACACTGAATTGTTACCTAACCTGGTCAAAAAGGGTCTGGTCGCCATTTGCCCGATGAAGCCTGTACAACCTCCATACCCTAGGGGTTATGATGCAAATGCCCGGTGTAGTTATCATGGGGGAGGCGTTGGTCACTCGACCGAAGGATGTATGGCTTTCAAATATAAAGTACAGGCTCTGATCGATTCGGGGTGGTTAAAATTTCAAGAAGACAAGCCTAGCATCGAAGCTAATCCATTGTCCGGACATGGGAGTTCCTCGACAAATGCCATCGAGGTTGAAAAACATGATCTAATAAGAGACGTGTGTGAAATCCAGAGTTCTAGGAGGTTCATTTTTTAAGCTTTGTTGAAGGTGGGCCTAGTGAAAGGCGATTATGATGTGGGTATGACATGTGCACTCCATCCGGACACCAAGCACTCTATTGAGGAATGTGTGGAATTCAAGAATATTCTGCAAGACCTACTTGATAGAAATCTAATGCAAGTATGCCATGATGATAAGGAGAAGGAAGTGTTTGCACAAACTGGTGGAGAATCTGATGTAACCCTGCCAGAACCGGTTCTGATCCATTTCACTAGAACCACCTCTACACCGGTAACTATAGGAAAACCGTCTGTTGTCATCCGAGTGCCATCCCCCTTTCCTTATAAGAACAAGATGGTCATCCCTTGGAGATATGAGGCAATTGCGTTAGATGAGGGAAAGGGCGCAGACCCGACCGTTGAAAACATATCGGGCATTGGTGGAATGACCAGAAGTGGTCGAATCTTTACACCACCAGAGTTGGCGAGAGAAAGAACCAATGATAAGGAAAAACCAATGGTTGCAAAAGCCAAAGAGTTCTTGAAAGGGAAGACTATGCGGGTCGAAGAGACCCCTGACAAGGAAGAAAAGAGGGAAGTATCCGAAGAAGAGGTTTGTGAGTTCCTAAAATTCATACAACAGAGTGAATATAAAGTGGTGGAACAACTAAACCGCATGCCCTCCTGGATCTCCTTGTTAGAATTTCTTATGCATTCTACCTTCCACCGAAAATTATTGATGAAGATACTCAGTGAGGCTCATGTGGAGCAAGGTATTTCTCTGAACAAGTTCGAGGGCATTGTTGGCAACATCGTTGCTAATAATTACCTCACCTTTATCGATGAGGAGATGCCTATTGAAGGGAGAGGACATAACAAGGCTCTTCACGTCTTGGTGAAATGCTTAGATCATGTTATAGCACGGTGGACAATGGCTCCTCCCTGAACGTCATGCCAAAAGCATCGTTAGAAAAGCTACCCTGTGATGGAATGCATATGAAGCCGAGCTCTATGATTGTTAGAGCCTTTGATGGAAGTAAAAGGGAAGTGATGGGAGAAGTAGAATTGTCGGTCCAAGTCAGTCCATGCGTTTTTCAAGTGACGTTCTAGGTCATGGATATCCTCCCGGCCTATAGTTGTCTGTTGGGTCGTCCATGGATCCATTCTGTAGGGGTTGTGCCTTCCACACTGCACCAGAAGCTAAAGTATGTTGTGGGAGATAAACTAGTGATAGTGGCAGGAGAGGAGGATCTCTTAGTGAGTGGACCATCATCCACACGCTATATTGAGGCAGCCAAGGAAGCTCTCGAGACAGCTTTCCAATCTCTGGAGATTGTGGGAAATGCCTATGTGGAGACGTTCCCAGTAAACCTGCGTCTGTCGCGTGCTTCCATCATGATGGCCAAAGTTATGCTGAAAGGAGGTTATATGCGTTGAAAAGGTTTGGGCAAGCATGGGCAGGGGCGAGCATTCCCTCTAGAGGTCGTCGAGAACAAGAATAGGTATGGTCTGGGGTACAAACCCACCAAGGAGGACAAGAAAAGGTTGATGGAAGAGAGGAGAAAGCGCAGTTTGGCTCGGGCGGAAAGACGAGAACCCAGGATGGGAAGGATTCACATCTGCGACCTCAGGGGGAGCTTTCGCAGTGTTGGATGGGTCAACACTAGCCAAATAGCAGCCATGGAGGATGAAGATGGATCTGAAGGCTCAAGTTTCGTGTGGGCCTGCTTCCCTGGCACACAACTCAACAACTAGGAGACATTGGATTTATCCGTGATGCTTAATTTAGATAAAATGTAATAGTTTTAATTAATCCTATAGCTTTGCCCGAGGCTTTAGGATTCGTGACTTACGGGTTGAGTTTTTAGTTTTTATGCTCAGCGTGATAATCAAATCATGTTTGTTTGTGTTTTCTCGTCATTTTGCATTCTTCATCATTTTTCCTACACATTTATGATTTTTCATAAACTCAAATAATGCAAATATGACAATGAATGTTTTGAAAATAACTATGTCGATATTCCTAATTTTGAGCACCCTGTCGATAATACGAAAGATGATTATGAGGATGACCCGGAACCCTCTCCAGAACTGTTGAGATTAGTGGAACAAGAGTCTAAAGAGATAAAACCTCACCAGGAAGATGTTGAAGTGCTCAATTTGGGAGATGAGGATGAGGTAAAGGAAGTGAAGGTCGATACTAGCATGAAAGCGGAAGTGAGAGAAAAGTTGTGCGTCCTGTTGAAGGAGTTTAGGGATGTATTCACGTGGTCTTACAACGACATGTCGGGTCTGGATACTGATATTGTGCAACACAAGCTCCCACTCAAGCCGGAATGTCTTCCGGTCAAGCAAAAACTAAGAAGAATGAAGCCAGAAATGTCCCTGAAGATCAAGGAAGAGGTGTAGAATCAGTTCGATGCAGGATTTCTGGCTGTTGCGAGATACCCACAATGGGTGGCAAACATTGTATCGGTGCCTAAGAAGGATGGTAAAGTTCGAATGTGCGTTGACTATCGTGATTTGAATCATGCAAGCCCAAAGGATAATTTCCCATTACCGCACATCGACACTTTAGTTGATAATATGGCCAAGTTTTCGCTATTCTCATTCATGGATGGTTTCTTAGGGTATAATCAGATCAAGATGGCACCGAAAGATATGGAAAAGACGACCTTTATCACGTTGTGGCGAACCTTTTGTTATAAGGTGATGTCTTTCGGGCTCAAGAATTTTGGGGCAACGTACCAAAGAGCGATGGTGGCACTTTTTCACGATATGATGCACAAGGAAATTGAAGTTTATGTTGATGACATGATTGCGAAGTCTGAATCGGAAGAAGAACACATTCTCAACTTGAGGAAATTATTTGAGAGATTGAGAAAGTATAAACTCAGGTTAAACCCCGCCAAATGCACATTTGGAGTGAAATCCGAGAAATTATTGGGTTTTATTGTCAGCCAAAAGGGGATAAAAGTTGATCCCGACAAGGTACGAGCGATAATGGAAATGCCTGCACCCAGAACAAAAAAGGAAGTTCGAGGTTTTTTGGGTAGATTGAACTACATTGCTAGATTCATCTCCCAATTAACCGCTACTTGTGAACCACTGTTCAAGTTGTTACGAAAGAATCAGGTTGTGGTTTGGAATGAGGATTGTCAGACCGCTTTTGAAAAAGTCAAACAATACCTACAAGACCCTCCTGTATTGCGTCCACCTGAACCAGGAAGACCACTCATTTTGTATTTGACTGTATTTGATAAGTCAACGGGTTGTGTATTGGGTCAGCATGATGAAGCTGGGAAAAAAGAGCATGTTATATATTGTCTGAGCAAGAAATTCACAGACTGTGAACAACGATATTCGTTGTTAGAGTGAACTTGTTGAGCCCTGGCGGGCTCTGCTCATCGCTCAAGGCAGTACATACTGAGTCATTCTACCTGGTTGATATCCAAGATGGATCCTATCATGTATATTTTCGAAAAGCCTGCTCTCACTAGAAGGATAGCTCGGTGGCAGATACTATTGTTAGAATATGACATTGTATACGTCACTCAGAAATCTGTCAAGGGTAGTGCTTTAGCGGAATATCTGGCTCATCAAGCCCTTAGTGATTATCAACCAATGCAACCTGAATTTCCTGATGAAGATATCATGGCTCTATTTGAAGAGAACAAAGAAGACCGAAATGAGAAAGCATGGAAAACATTATTCGATGGCGCCTCGAATGTGATGGGACATGGAATAGGGGCAGTGCTCATCTCTCCAGAGAATTAGTACCTACCAATACAGAAAGGTTATGTTTTAATTGCACAAATAACATCGCGGAATATGAGGCGTGCACTATGGGTATTCGAGTAGCAATCGAGTCCAAGGCAAAAATTTTGGATGTATATGGAGATTCAGCATTGGTCATCCACCAGTTGAGGGGAGAATGGGATACTAGGGATACAAAATTAATTCCCTATCAAGCTTACATCAGGGGGTTAATAGAGTATTTCGATGCCATCACATTTAGTCACATACCACGAGAAGATAATCAATTAGCAGACGCATTGGCTACTTTGTCATCGATGTTTGAAGTTAACCAAGAAACAGAATTACCAATGATTGAAATGAAGAGCCATGTAGAGCCAACATATTGCCATTTCATCAAGGAGGAAGTAGATGGGAAACCTTGGTATTTCAATATCAAGCGTTATCTTAAAACCCAAGAATATCTTGAGAAGGCGTCTGAAAACAATAAAAGGTTGTTGAGGAGGTTGGCTTGCAGCTTCATCTTAAGTGGGGATATTTTATACAAGAGAAATCATGACATGGTTCTCCTCAAATGCGTGGATGATATTGATGGAAGTGCACGAAGGTACATTTGGCACACATATGAATGAGCACTCCATGGCCAGGAAGATACTGAGAGTTGGGTATTTCTAGTTGACCATGGAAAATGATTGTTGCACACACGTGAGGAAGTGTGAGAAATGTCAGATGTATGCAGACAATATCAATGCGCCACCCACAACCCTAAACGTGTTGTCAGCACCATGGCCATTTTCGATGTGGGGGATAGATGTCATCAGAGCTATAGAGCCAAAGACGTCGAATGGACATCGTTTCATATTAGTCGCAATCGATTATTTCACCAAATGGGTTAAGGCTGCTTCATATGCCAACATAACTAGAAAGGTGGTGACCAGATTCATAAAAAAGGAGTTGATTTGTAGATACAGACTTCCTAACAAGATTATCACTGATAATGCCACCAACCTGAATAACCAGATGATGACGGAGTTATGTGAGGAGTTCAAAATTCATCACCTTAATTCTTCTCCTTACTGTCCGAAGATGAATGGGGCAGTGGAGGCTGCTAATAAGAATATCAAGAAAATTATGCAGAAGAAGGTGGTCACCTATAAAGATTGCCACGAAATGCTTCCTTTTGCTTTACATGGATATCGCACATGGGTGTTAATGGAAACCAAATTAGAGGAAGCTGAATGGGTCCAAGCCCAATTCGACCAGCTCAATCTCATCGAGGAAAAAAGGTTAACAGCCGTGTGCCACGGACAACTGTATCAAAGAAGAATGAAAAAAGATTTTGACAAGAGGGTGCACCCGGGGGAGTTTCACGAGGGCGAGCTAGTGTTGAAGAAGATTTTACCCATTCAAAAGGACCATAGAGGCAAATGGACTCCAAATTATGAAGGGCCATTGATGGGATGTCGCAACCCACACAAATTTAATGTGCAATTTAGAAATGCAGTATAGCTAGGAAATGACTCCTAGGTCGTCTCTCAAGGACCAATTTTGCGGTTCAAGAATTAAGTCACACACGAAGGGGCGGTTTGTGAAAATGTTGTGGTGAATACGGATGAATAAAATCAAATCACTGACGCAAACAGAAACACAGACACAGAGCTAAAAAAAATGGTTTCAAAGACAGACTAAAAACGGTTGGTCATTAACTTAATTACAATGTCTCTGGTTGGTTGTCAATCGTGTCACCAACTTCGCAAGAGAGTCAATCTTGCCTTCCAACTTGCTTTCAACAGCTGATAAAGACTGGGCAACAACATCATGTATGTCCATCACCACAATAGCATCATTCCTAGCGCTAAACTGCTGGGAGTTGGAGGCCATCTTCTCAATCAATTGCCTGGCCTCAACAGGCGTGGTGTCTCCAAGAGCTCCACCACTGGCAGCATCAATCATACCCCGATCCATGTTGTTCAAACCCTCATAGAAATACTGGAGAAGGAGTTGGTCAGGTATCTGATGGTGGGGACAGCTTGCACAAAGTGTCTTGAATCTCTCCCAATACTCATATAAGCTCTCTCCACCAAGCTGCCTAATCCCAATTATGTCTTTTCTGATAGATGTGGTCCGGGATGTTGGGAAAAATTTCTCCAAGAACAGCCTCTTCAGATCGTCCCAGCTAGTGATGGATCTAGGTGCCAAACTGTACAACCAATCCTTAGCAACACTTTCCAATGAATGAGGGAATGCCTTCAAGAAGATGTGCTCTTCAGGAACATCATGTGGTTTCATAGTGGAACAGACAATGTGGAATTCCTTCAAATGCTTATGTGGACTTTCACCTGCAAGACCATGAAACTTGGGCAACAAATGGATCAGTCCAGTCTTGAGAACAAATGGAACGTCCTCATCAGGATATTGGATGCACAAGCTTTCAATATCGAAATCAGGTGCAACCATCTCCCTAAAAGTCCTCTCACGAAGTGGAGGTTGTGCCATATTGTTCTCAGTGTGAAAAATAACAGAATCAGAATCAGAATCAGGTGCAGATGCAATAGATGCAGTAGATGCAGTATTCACAAAAAACTCAGCAGTGGATTCAGATTCAGCAGTAGGATGCACAGTATGTAATGGAATTGACTCAAAAACAGACTCTAAAGACCAATTCCTAGAATGTCTAGCTAACCTATGGAACGTCCTATCAATCTCAGGATCAAAGGGTGGTATGGGTCCAGGATTTCCTCTAGTCATCCACTAAATCACAACACCCTGTAATCATGAAACAATAGCACAAAAATTTCAAACCACAGAAAAAAAACACAAGACAACACAAGACGTCACACTCACACTACAAGACAACACAACTCATACAAACACAAACACAACACAAGACTTAAAACTGACCCATTGGTCCCTGGCAACGGCGTCAAAATTTGATGGGTTGTCGCAACCCACACAAATTTAATGTGCAATTTAGAAATGTAGTATAGCTAGGAAATGACTCCTAGGTCGTCTCTCAAGGACCAATTTTGCGGTTCAAGAATTAAGTCACACACGAAGGGGGGGTTTGTGAAAACGTTGTGGTGAATACGGATGAATAAAATCAAATCACTGACGCAAACAGAAAAACAGACACAGAGCTAAAAAAAAAACGGTTTCAAAGACAAACTAAAAACGGTTGGTCATTAACTTAATTACAATGCTTCCTATCACAGATCAACAAAATAAAACCAACTCAAACCTCTAATCCAACACAATTAATCAACTAAGCGCAGTCTAATTATGTTTTCATAAAAGCGGACTAAGTGAACGCAATGTTAACGTCAAATCAAATTTACACCATGCAGTTTCATCGACTAAGAGACAACTCAACACCAACTGGGCAACTAAGTGTATACCCAATTGCAAGTGCAAATACGGATTTGATATTAACCAATTCAGAGTCACAATTACAAATACAGTCCAGAAATCTCAAAGAAGCAATGCAAGATCGCTAATGACCAACACAATTAATTTAAGCTATCATGACAATTAAAGTGACAAGACCAAACATATTAGGCAACATTAAAACAAAATAAAATACTAGACCTCAACAATGTGTCAAACAACTACCCAACTAAGTTAAATTAAATTACATGCAAAACTAAATTAGAGAAACTAAAAAGCAACTAATCCTACTATGCAAATTAATTTAAAACAAAAGAAATAAACAAACACAACTTTTTCCTAGCAATTCATGTGACCAAGTGTGCACCAAATAAAGAAATTGAAAATGAAAATGGCCTAAGAACACCTCTTGGCCGTGAGTCACCATGCACCCAAGTCAAACTCCAAGTTCACCTTCTATAAGCCACCAAATGTGTTGACTTCTTCTCCCATGTGCACCATTTTTCAAGGAAATTAACATGTGCCTTCCAAACTCTCCAAGACCGTCCCTTCTCTCCTTCCATGCAGCAAAAATTCTCATTCCAATAGCAAAGCACAAATTTACGTGAGCTAGAAAGAAGTGGCTACAAAAAGTGCTTCAAACCAATGGGTAAATGGAAAATACTTTGGGTGGTCCAACCAAGATGCCATGTAGGCAAGGTCAAAGGAAATAAAACACCTAAACACTCCCTTCCTAATGGTGATTCTCGGCAGTAATGCAAGGAAAAGACAAAACCAAAAGTGGCAACATTCCTTTAATGAAAATGTGCTTCATATTTTGCTTGTCCAAAAGAGGTAAAAACTTAAATGCTCCCTTTTCTCTCACTTCCAACCTCAATTTCGGTTTTCTTTCTTCTCAACCACCATCCAAAGCTTTCATCTACTCTTCAATACCGAGAATGACTTCAAGAAACCAAAGTTCAAGTTGCAAATGAACACAAGAACAATAAACCCAAACTTCTACTCATCAACCCAACTTCAACACTACCATTTCTTCAAGTTTCTTTGCAAAAACGAAAATGATAACCAAGCAATCAATCCCAGCTCTGTCCAGCCACAATAACAACCCCAAGATCTGGTCTCATCCTTGTTTCAAACATCAAAAATGAAATGCAAGAAGAAAGAGTCCAAACCACAACACCCACACATCAACTTAAGCCCTCTTCGACCCAAAACTCACATAGAACTCCATTTTTATCATCCAACCAAATAAAATGCAAAGAAAAACGTGAGCAACTGCAGCAATGGAAGAGGAAAACGAAATATAAAGTTACTCAAACCCAACTTCCACCATGGAAATGCAAAGACAAGCTCCAAAGCTCAAGGTTCAAGCATCAAGAACAAGCAAATGGAAAAAGGAATGAATGGATTTTCACCACCAATGAGTTAAGACAACCAAGAGTAAGTCAAGGGAAGAAGAAAATCTGCATCATATCATTGAAAATGGCTCAAAACCGTAGCACCAAACAAGCACCATGAGAGCATGTTCAAAACAAGAAAGAAGCAAAAACCATGAGCTATCGGTCTCTCCTTTTTGTGGCTCGGTTTTCACACCCCAAATACCAAGAGTTTCACATTTGGTGGGCTCCACACACTACAAGTCAGCCCTAAAGAGATGCCTCATGGCCCCCACAATTGGTTTTTTACAAAAATGCCCTTAAAAGGGTCCAAAACACCTAATTCTAATCAAGGGCTTCTAGAAAACGAAATTACAACTTTAATTAAAATCTAAATGACTAAATATTGAGTCTTGAATGTGCCACGCCATATCCTAATGCTCTAGATGATATTTCAACAATTTTCCTGTAACCAAAAATACGCTTTATCAGCTCAAAATATCCAAATTAGCGAAAATACGAATTTCCGACCAAATTAAGCAGAATTCGGAAAACGGGGAAATAACAAACAATTAAACACAATTCCCTGGTTTATTTAAGTGCAATAAACTAAATATGGTTCAAGAAATAACGACTCATCAGCCATTTGTGGTGAAGAAAGCATTCTCTGGTGGGGCACTAATTCTCACAAGGAAGGATGGAGAGGATTTACCGTTACCGGTTAATTCCGATGTGGTCAAAAAGTTTTATGCATGATGATTCTGTGATAGGGAATGTTGTTAAGGAATATTGACATTGTCTTTAAAGCTTGTTTTACTCTGTGTTATTTCATTCAATAAATACCTCATGTTCTTATGCATAATTTTGTTCGCCTACTTTTGAAATATTGCATGTCGCGTTGGGCTTCTAGGTAAATAAAAGGGAAATGAAAATAATAATAATTAAATGCGTGTTAATAAAAGCATCATGGGTATATTCGGTCGGCGAGCTCAATCCTGGAGGATGTCGCGAAAAACAAAAAAAAAAAGAGAAGAAGAAAAAACACATGTTGAATTCGTTGTCAATAAAGTTATCAAAAGCGTAGTACTTTCGAAAAGCAAAAGCAAACAAATTTTGAAAAATACCAATGTTGAGTCTTCTGCTGATTCAAGGTTTCGAGGTAACTATTGTTCTTTTCCTGCTAAAGCAATTGCATTCATATCACTTGAACCCTTAACCTTTTCGTTTTCCCTTAAAACAAGGTTTGTCACGAATATAATACCAAGGCAATTTTCATCACGTTCCCACTGATCCGTTGATCGGGGAGCTAAAAAAATAATAAAAAGAAAAAAGGAGAAAATGGAAAAAAAGGGAGAAAGAAAATAAAGTCAATGTGTCAACAGCTACCGAGTTTCGTTTCAAGGTTAAGGTCGTGAGAAAGTAAGGCAGGCAAGATTCAGAGTGACGTGTGACCATTTTTTTCGTTATCCAAACGACAAAAGAAGTTTATCCAATTGCACCCCTTTTGAGCCATAAATCCTAATTATTTTCATCACCCTGGACAAGAATCATTGGCATATCGATGTCAACCTAGAGGGTACATAAGGGCATCCAAGATCAAGGAGAAAATTTCTGAAAAAGAAATGAAAAAGGAAAGTTTCAAAAAGAGCCACAGTAGAGGCAACGAAACGCGTGACCTAAAAAAAAGAAAAAAAAGAAGACAAACAAACAATGAAAAATAAAAGGATGCCCGAATTTCAAACTTCCAGAGACAGTTCACTCGATACCTTGCAAATGATTCTTGTAGAATAATTTAACCTGCAAACACTTATTTGGGCCTTCATTATCCGTTTCTTTCAAAACCCTTTGACCTTTAGCCACGGTACAAGCGGACTAAAGTCCATGCCGACTGAAGAATGTTTGTCCCGATCTTTCTCACGAACTTAACTCTGAGCCAAATGATATGGCAAATGACATAATCACTTGAAGAAAAGAAAAAATTTGAAAGTGAAAAATACAATGTGAAATCTCCCCATCAATCGAGAATCGCCAAACTGGGGTAATCGTTCCTTTCCCAAACCTTTCCATCTCTCCAAATCATACTTACTGTGCAGGGGCAGTCTTGTGAGCCTAGCATGTTAACAACACCCTCCCCAAATGAGCGACACACCAACTTTAATATTGCTCATGGATAATCAGTTGGCCATCTGCCTTTCATAACCATTTTCCCACACCTTCTCAGGTTCAAGTTAGTTTGGATTGCTAAAAGCAGTAAAGGGAATTTGAACTAATGGTTACACACTTTTCCTTTTCATCAAAGGACTCACTGTTTCTTGACATTATTTTCAACAAATACATTTTGAATGTACATCAGGTTGGACGACAATATTGACAACAGATTCCAAACATGGAATTTTCAAAAAAAACAAAAGAAAAAGAAGAAGAAAAAAGAGAGAAGAAGAGAAAAAATGAAGAAAGAGAAAGTGAAGGCAAAAGAAAAGAACAACACAAAGGTCTCATGTGTTTACACATCCATACATCCTCATGGCATTACATCATACATCTTCAAAAGAAGCAAAGAAAATTGTTCGAAAAATCCTCATGTTTTGCTCAGCATTTACCAACTTTTCAAAAGTGTGGATCCAAGTTTTTCCGTGATGTTGGCCCTCTGTAAGACAATGGTTGAACCCAACAATCACATCGTTATCATTCATCCATAGGTTTGGTACACCCTTTTCACGAGGTTGGTACACCTTAATTTCTCCCAAACACAACTTTGGTCTAGCACTTTTAAGCCCAATTTTATCTGGCACCTTTAGTTTTTCTGCGATGTCGACCCTCTACTAGGCAATGGTCGGGTCCTTATGTTGCAATCATACTTTCTGTGAATTCGGTTAACTTTATGCTTCATATTCATCTTACTTTATCCAGACGAAATTAGTATTTCTATCTTTACTTACTTTTTACTATATAATATGAAAACATTGTGTCATATTATCCAGTAAAATCTAAGTAAAGAGGAGCAGCTGTAAATACCAAATTTCGTCCGGACTAGTTATATTATGCAGTCATATGTTTTTTTATCTTAATTTCTACTCTTATTTTACTTTATTCTTTTTATATGTATTATATCTATTTTTATCTCTATTATTTTAGTTTATTTCTATGTTTTTTTATCTCTTTATGTTATTTATTATTCTTATTTCTTTTTATTTCTATTTTTGTTTTTAGTTTCTCTTAAGCTTTGTTTTAATATAATTTGTTTTAATATAACTAGCATAATCAAACACAAATCCATATTAGTTAAGATTTAACTAATTTAGTTTAAAAAAACGACAAAAAACAAAAAAAAGGAAAAGATTGGAAATCCTCTACCTTGTCTTTAGTGAAAAAAATAATAAAAAATAAAAAATATGTGTGCATAGCGACAAGAGACGACAAGGTGGTTTGGAGGAAACACAGACAAATCGCGGTTTTGGTCTGTGGTAGGCGATTTTGGTTGGGGGATTTGCAGAAGAAACGGTTAAAGCATTGGTGTTGAGGGAATTTGGGGGGCATCGAAAAAGCAACAGGAGCAGAAAGAAGTATTCAAAAAAGAAAAGAACAGAGTGTTAGGAGAGGATACACTGGCATTTTGAAAGAGGATGAAAAAAGTTCTTCAGAGAGATAGCAAGAAGGGAGACTCTCTCCGAGGCAGAGGACAAAAACAGTTCATTTCACTGACGAGAGAATCACCTCGTTGGAGTCGGAAGATTCATAGAAAGGGAAAGGGAGAAGCTCGTTGGCTAAGGAAAAGGGAGAGACCCAAGTTGACAGTAGTTATCGAATCTGCAAGAGGTAAGTCATGCTTCCCTGTTCTTAATGTTTTAGTGAGACAGTTTGCTCTTAAACATGTTATTGTTGCATTGCTGCTACGACTACGACTGTTGTTGAATATTTTCATACTATCTTATGCATAATCATGTATAATACCATGAATCATTCCCGTTCTCCATCACTATTCTCACTGTCCCATGCTCTGTTCCCTCTTCACCCATGTCCAATGGAGTTAACAACCAAGAAAAAAAAAACTAACCCAACCTCTTTGAGTCATTCATGATGCCACCACCACTGTTTTCATGGCGTTTCTTTTGGCCACCACGTAGCTATCACTCTTCCCCCTCCATTCCCGACGACATCAACGGCCAATCCACCATTGTCGTGTGACCCGCAACCAAAACAAAGCCAAGATTTGAACTAGCACCTGAAACGCAGAAAGATAAGAAAACAGAACCCCAATCGCGTCATCTCCTCCACCGGAATCCTCATGTCGTCGTAGCTTCATCACCCCTCTCTTTCACCACCAGATTAACCTTCACATCATATCATCAAAACGCGCACCATACACGCGTTCATCCATCACCATAACTAAACCTTACATTTCCGAGCTTCACCAATACCTCCTCCTTCATCACCTATTACACACACGACATTCCCTTTTGGGGGCTTACCATTGCCTCAATGACACATCCGTATCCATCACCACGACCATATTCTCTACCATCTGATAAAACAACCCCATAGCTTCATCAATGCAGCCACACCAAGCATACATTTCAATCAGTGCATTACACACGGCAGTCTTCTTCAAAAACCCATTTTTCTCCGAGTATTTGTGAATTCACCTCCTAACTTCAAGAGCCCCAAGCTGTGCACATGCTGGAAGAACAGAGATAACACTTATATCATCAAACCCAATACCCACAATACCATAAAAAAACACACGCCCAAGCCAAGAAAGGAAACCGAAGGCAGAACAACACCGGCGGCGTTGGCGGTACCGGCAGCTGTGGCTGGGTTTCTCCCTAGCTGGTGTGGTGGATGGGTTCGCCCAGGTGATGGCCCACGAAGGAGAGAGAGATCTCTCTCGCGCGTTGAATAGGGGAAGAGGGTACGGGGAGTGTTTCTCGCAGACGTTGGGGGAGGCCTTCCTCGTCCAGAGTGGGGGCGCGGCAGGTGGTCGTTCGGCGGCAGCATGCAGCGTCCAAGGGTGAGAGAACCCCAGCCCTAGGCTGGGCGGAGGGCACGCGTGAAGATTGTGTTCGCGTCGGACGTCTCTACAGCACGGAGGTTTTGACGATTGGGACGGTGGTCGCCGGCGACGCCTTTGGTGGCGTCGCGGTGGCCGTCCGGGGGGAGCGGCAGTGGCGAGTGCGTGAGCAGCGGTCTGAAGTGGTTGTGCGGCGAGCCCCACCCATAGGTTGGTTCGAGAGAGTGAGATGGAATCTAGGAGTTGGGTTGAGTGAGTAAGAAATGAGAGAGTTTGAGAGAACCCCTAAGGGGTTTCTGAAGTTGAAGTTTGCATTGGGCCTGCTTCGTTTTTTTTTTTGTTCTTTTTTGTTGGTTTGTTTTCTACTTTTATATCTTGATTAGTTCTGCTTCTTCTGCACCCTATATGTTTTTCCTTTCACCACCCCATTCTCTTTGGATGTGAGCCTATCTTGCCGAAAAAAAACTATTCCCCTTTGACGTTCCCTTTTTCTCATTCTCGCACTCCCTTTATTTTCTGTTTGGGTTAGTACTGGGCCAACCGAAGAAAACAAGCAAACAAAAGCAAAAACATTTTCTACACCCCCTGCTGCTGGTAAATCGCATCCCTTTCCAATTGGGCTTGGACCCAATCAGGTTTTAAAAAAAAAAGTGGTTTAAACACTCCATCTCTTATCTAAGCACCATCACACCTTTTATTTTATTTTATCATTTAACTTTTCATTTTATTATTTTATTTTTACTCTTTATTTTTATTTAATAATTTACCTATTTATTTTATTTCTATTTTTTTACTTTTTATTTTATTTAGTTATTTACCTATTTATTTTATTTTATCTGTTTTTAAATAAATATTAAAAACAAAAAAATCTTTTTAAAGGGTCCAACGCACGTGTGACCGCACGCGTCGTCCTTGTGCTGACACCTTTTCTTCTTCTTTCAAAAAAATAAAATTCATTTTAAAGGTTCCAGCGCACGTGTCACCGCACGCGTCGTCCTTCTGCTGGACGTCTTTTCTTCTTCTTTCAAAAAATAATTTTTATTTTAAAAGGTTTAAGCACACGTGTGACCGCATGCGTCATCCTTGTGCTGACACCTTTTCTTCTTCTTTCAAAAATAAAATTTATTTTAAAGGTTCCAATGCAAGTGTGATCGCACGCGTCATCCTTGTGCTGGACACATTTTCTTCTTCTTTCAAAAAATAAAATATTTGAAAAAGGTTTAAGCACACGTGTGACCGCACGCATCGTCCTGGTGCTAAAAACATTTTCTTCTTTCTTTTGAAAATAACTAAAAAAAAAAAATTAAGGTTAAGAACACGTGCGACCGTTTGTGTCGGCCTTGTGCTAAAAATCCTTTTCCCTCCTTTATATGAACAATCTTCAAAAATTCAAATTCCAAACAAAATTCTCAAACATTTTCCGAACTATTTCCTAGAACTACATAGCCTTGATTTCTCAGTCTAACTGAGAATACGTAGGAGCAAGGCCAGTCCTTGTCAAGCACAAAAAAAATAAAAAAAAAATTACTTTGTTTCTTTAGAATTTCACTTTTTAAGGGAAATTAAACGTTTTGAAAACCACATTATGTTCGCGTATTTAATTAAAGGTACTGCCTTCGGGCAGGCGTGTAGGGTGCTAACACCTTCCCTACACGTAATCGACTCCCAGATCTAAAATCCGGTTTTCACAGACCTTGCCTTACTTGTTATGGTTTTTCCGTAGTTTTCATGAATAAACTATGGTGGCGACTCCAAAAACTCTTTTTCAAAAAAAAAACTGTTTTCTTTTTTGGATCGTCGTCCTGTCGCGATTTCGGTTACGACACTAACACTCCTAACTCTCTTCTAAGCTTGTAGAATTTATCTTTAGGTAATGCTTTGGTAAAGATATCAGCTAATTGATGTAAAGTGTCAATGTATTCAATTTTGCAATCTCCCTTTTGAATATGGTCTCTCAAGAAATGACATCTAATCTCAATATGCTTAGTTCTTGAGTCCATTATGGGGTTTTTAGTTAGGTTGATAGCACTAGTGTTGTCACATTTCAAAGGAATGTGATCAAGGAAGATATCAAAATCCTCCAATTGTTTTTCATCCAAAAAATTTAGGCACAACAATTGCTAGCAACAGTGTATTCAGCTTCAGTGGTAGACAAGGCTACACACGCTTGCTTCTTTGAGTTCCATGACGCTAATGAACAGCCCAAAAAATGACAGGTCCCACTAGTACTTTTCCTATCAATTTTACAACCACCATAATATGCATCAGAAAAAATTATTAAACTAGGTGAAACATCAAAAGGATACCAAAGTCCAAAAGATGTGGTTCCTTTAAGGTATTTTAAAATCCTTTTGACATCAGTTAAGTGAGATTCCTTAGGATTTGCTTGGTACCTAGCACACACACATACATTTTTCATAATGTCTGGTCTACTAGCAGTTAGATACAGTAAATATCCTATCATACCTCTAAACATAGTTTCATTTTCTCCTTCCCCACATTTATCCTTATCTAAATAGCAAGAAGTTGCCATCGGTGTGTTGGCTTCTTTACAAGTATCCATACCAAACTTCTTAAGCACTTCTCTACAATATTTATTTTGGGAGACAAAAGTTCCCCATCCATTTGCTTTATTTGCAGTCCTAAAAAGAAATTCAGGCCACCCATCATAGACATCTCAAACTCACCTTGCATTATATGTGCAAATCCCTCACACAATGAATCATTTGTAGACCCAAAAATGATGTCATCTACGTACACTTGAACAATCAAGATGTGTTTTCCTACTTTCTTAATAAACAAGGTTGAATCAACCTTTCCTCTAGAGAAATTGTTCTCAATAAAAAAGGTACTAAGTCTTTCATACTAAGACTTAGGTGTCTGTTTAAGACCATACAAGGCCTTTTTCAATTTATAAACATGATCAGGATGTTTAAAATCCTCAAAACCAAGAGTTTGACTAACATATACTTCTTCTTTTATAAAACCATTCAAAAATGCAGTTTTCACATCCATTTGATACAATTTAAACTTCATTAACGATGCTTAAGCGAGTAATAATCTAATTGCTTCTAACCTGGCTACCGGGGCATAAGTTTCATCATAGTCTATACCTTCCTCTTTACAGTAGCCCTTTTCAACTAGCCTTGCTTTGTTCTTTGTAATGTTTCCATCTTCATCAAGCTTGTTTCTAAACACCCACTTTGTTCCTATGACTTGATGATCTTCTTGTCTAGGAATGAGCTCCCAAACATCATTCCTTTTAAATTGATTTAGCTCTTCTTGCATAACAACGCATCATTTATCATCTTGAAGAGCTCCTTTGCTTAGGTTCTGCCTGAGACACAAAAGCCACAGTTAAGCAGAAATTATTTAGATTGTGTCTAGTGGTTACCCCTTTTGATATATCTCCAATGATGTTGTCCAAAGACAATCCTCTTGGTTGTTGATAGCTTTTGGGATCAACCACTTAATGATCCTCATGATTTTCCGGAGGATAGTTTTCATTTAGGTACATCTCTTCAAGAGCTTCCCTTAAATAATCCTCATCACATGCAATTGGTTTATTTGACTCAAGAGGGTTCACCTCAAGGTCCACAATTTCATCAAAGACAACATGCATTGATTCCTCAATTATCAAAGTTCTTTTATTAAACACCCTATATGCTTTGCTAGTTAAAGAATATCCTAAGAAGATTGCTTCATCAGATTTAGCATCAAAATTTCCTAGATTATCTTTTCCATTATTCAAGACAAAGCATTTGCATCCAAAGATTTTTAAATGAGACACATTTGGTTTTCTACCATTAAACAATTCATAAGGGGTTAGCTTTAGAATAGGCCTAATTAGCATTTTGTTCAATACATAACAAGCAGTACTAACTACATCAGCCCAAAAGTATTTTGGCACATTTGATTCGTTCATTGGAGTCCTAGCCAATTCTTCTAATTATCTATTTTTCCTTTCAACAACACCATTTTGTTGGGGAGTTCTAGGTGCAGAAAAATTATGAGCAATTCCATGTTCACACAAAACTTTTCAAAAGATTCATTTTCAAATTCACCACCGTGATCACTTCTCAAAGTTTTGATTTTCAAATCCTTTTCATTTTGACCACGTTTTGCAAATGATTTGAAAGCTTTAAAAGCTTCACTTTTCAAAGTTAGAAAGAATGTCCAAGTAAATCTAGTATAATCATCAACAATTACAAGAGCATAGTAGTTTCCACCAAAACTTTTAATTCTAGATGGACCAAACAAGTCCATATGCAAAAGTTCCAAAGGTTTTGATGTTGAAATCATGCTTTTTGATGAAAATGAAGATTTGGTTTGTTTTACTTTTTGACATGCAGAACATAATTTGTCCTTCTCCAATTTCAATTTAGGCAAACTAATTACAAGATCTTTTGAATCACACAATACAAGTTCCTTGAATCACACATGAAATTTTTATACTAGCTCACTCCATTGGAGCTACATCTAGTTAGTTAAGACAATATTAGCTTGAACTTTCACTAAATCAAGCAATCATTGAATTCCTAAAAAGGAAAAACACATAATACAAGTTCCTTGAATCATACACAAAACAACAAATGCACAATAAGAATCCCTCTTGGAGACTTGGACTGACACCAGGAACAACACATAAACACATGCAAATATACTAAAAGGATCAAACCTCAAGATTAACTCTCCCTAGTTAAGCAAGAACCTTTCAACACCTCGTCAACTAGGAGCAATCATAACTCCAACACCTCTAGGATTAATCACAAACAACAACAACATAATTTTCCTTTACGAGAATGACTTTTTCTAGTTTTCAGAATTGATTTCATGTTCCTTTGAAAACTATTTTCATCTTTCAAAAAAGAAAAACTATATAGTGTTTAAATTGACATATTGAACCAATTGAAAGTAATTATCAATCGATTGATTGATTTGACTTAAGTGAAATAAGTTGATTGATTGTTAATTTAGTTGATTTAATATGTTATTCACATAACTATATACGGAAACTATTTAACATGTTAAACACCACTTTAATAGATTAAATAACTTCAAAACACACACAATAAAACTTCTTACCTAAGTTAGATTTACACATTAGCTTTTCATTTTTATTAATCTTCAAGCTTCATTAAACTTCAAGCTTAAAACCTTTTTTGCCAACACTTACAAATTAAAATAAAAAATAATTTTAAAAGATTAACTTTTTTTATATTATATTTCTTAAAAATGTAAATATATAAAAATATTTTAATTTAAATCATTAAGACTTACAAAGTTCTAATTATTAGTTATATTGAAATATATAAATGTAATAATTATTTTAATTTATTTAAGGTTTAATACCTCATTTGGTCCCAACTTTTATGGGTTTGGTTCAAAATGATTATACCTTTTAAAATGGTTCATTAAAGTCTTATAATTTGTTAAAAAATGTTCAATCCGGCCCTTTCCACTGACACCATTAAAAACCAAACAGTGTAAATGCCACCATGGCCAAACCTGACTGAGCTGTGAAGTTTGATTGTTACGTGGCACGTTACACTGTGTAAATATTTTAAAAAATTTTAAATGACATAATGTAGGTGACACATTACTTTTTGTTCCTTGTTCTGATTACAACGGAGGCACTTGAAGTTGCAGCATCGCCACCGCCACCGCCTATTTCTTCCGAATCGGCGGCAACACCTTCCACAGCCCCCGAATCTATTTTCATGGATTCCGATCCCAAATCTTCCACATCACCAGCGCCAAACCCTAACTCTAGCAAGCTACCACCCTCGAAGGAACAACACCACTAAGACCTATTGAACCACCGTGAAATAATGCGTGTTGCAGCTAGTAGTAATTTGAAACCGGTTTCACTTGAATTAAGAGGCAAGTCACCCGTCATAATTTTTGATGATGTTGATGTAAATAAAGTTCTCAAGCTTGCCCTCTTGGGCATCGTATTCAACAAGGTGATTTTCTTCATCAAATTTAATTCCTTTTACAAAGATCAGTTGAAAATATTCTAACTTTTTTTTACTAGGATTTCAGGGAGAAATTATTGTTGCGGGTTCTCGTGTGCTCGTTCAAGAAGGTATTTATGATGAATTTAAGAAGAAATTGGTGGAGAAAGCAAAATCCCGGGTGGTTGGTGATCCTTTTGATCCTAAAGTTCAAAAGGATTGATGTTGAGTCTGAAGGAATTATAGTAAATGCCTTAAACGCAATACATCTGAAGGAAGACCGTGGATTGCATTCAAGAACCACCCAGATAACAATAACTCATAGGCTTTCCACAGTGATAAAGTCAGATACTATAATTGTCATGGACAAAGGTAAAGTTGTACAGATGGATTCCCACTCGACCTTAATAACAGTAGAGTCTGGACTTTATTCAAGGATGTTCAGGTTACAGAGCTTCGAAGAAACTTCATAGGTTTATACTTGACATTTTTATACAGATCCTTACTCTGTAACTATGAAAAGAGCCTGTTGTATCAATTCATAAAACCAAGGTTTTCTTGAATTTCTTCTCCAGTGCAATAAACTTATGATCAGAATAAGTGCCAAGAAAAATAGTCTAATGATGTAAACTGGAAGACACAACTTGGATGTAGAAAGTGCTTTGTATGCTTGTTTAAAATTCAAGGAAGATGCTATCAATTGTTTTCAATTTTTCTACCTCCCCCTCACTAGCGATTCCAGGGTCAACACAACACAACTGAAATAGAAAAAGACCATCAATCCTAATCATGAATTGGTGCAATGCAATTATAATTTGTCGTCAAAATAAGTAAGACCTGGTACTGTGGCTTCATTAATACATTCCCCTTTTTATGAGTTCCTCCCACCCAATTTTCTGCCTGAGGGATCTTTCAAGAGAGGTTGTACTCTATAATGCTAAAATTACAACTTCAACCAGAAATCGAGCATAATCATTAAACAGACTGCATTTTTCAAACACATTAAACACATTTTGAGTCACGGTGGTTCAATAGGTCGCAGTGGTGTTGTTCCTTCGAGGGTGGTAGCTTGCTAGAGTTAGGGTTTGGCGCTGGTGATGTGGAAGATTTGGGATCGGAATCCATGATAATAGATTCGGGGGCTGTGGAAGGTGTTGCCGCTGATTCGGAAGAAATAGGCGGTGGAAGTGGCGATGTTGCAACTTCAAGTGCCTCTTTATAATAAGAACAAGTAACAAAAAGTAACGTGTCACCTGCATTATGTCATTTTAAATTTTTTAAAATATTTACACAGTGTGTAACGTGCCACATAATCATCAAACTTCACAACTCAGTCACGTTTGGCAACAGTGGCATTTGCATTGTTAAGTTTTTAACGGCGTAAAGGACTAGGTTGAACATTTTTTAACAAATTATGAGACCTTAATGAACTTTTTTAAAAGATAGAATTATTTTGAACCAAACCCATAAAAGTTGGGAGCAAATGAAGTATTAAACCTTTATTTAATTAAAAATATTCACTAATTAATTAAAATTTTAAAAAATATTTTATATGGTTAATTATATTTTTAATATTTATTTATATATTTATATAAACAAATTTTAAAAATAAAATATTAAAAAAATAAATATTATTTTATAAAATTAAAAAATATTTAAAAAATTAAAATAAAAAATTAACAAACCAGCCCGTCCAGATGCAACTGCACGATCACTCCTAAAATACTAATCAAGTATTATTTTTTAAAAGTATTTTAGTATATTTTGATTTTTATAGTTTTTGTAAAACATTTTTGGAAACATTTTTCATCGTTACAATGTTTGCACATTAAAAATAAATGTTATTTTAAGAAAATAAATAAATACCGTTTTAGCAAGGAATTCAAGAAGGTTCATGTGATATCTTTAAAACAAATGTTCTAACAAGAGTCAAAAGCAATAAAATTGAATTCCATTTTATGACAAAGTATATAATATATATAAACACTATGGAAATGAAAATTTCAGTACATTTATAAATCCGTCACCGCTAGATACTCGAAAAGAGTCGAATTTGTGAAGAGTGTTTGAATCGAATCCAAAAGGGAAAGATGAAAATCCTACACATACCATGTCTCGAAGACAATTATTCTTATCTGTGTGAATCTAATCTAACATTCATCCATTCATTTCTTTTCTCTCTTAGATTTTGCTGAACCAATCTGAGTGGCGCAGGATTGTCGATGAGAGCACGAAGGAAGCCGCGGCGGTGGACCCAGTCGAGCCAGAGAAGATTCTCGAAGCTGCCAACTCGCATGGTGTCACTCTCAAACTCGTCCTCACCACCCACCATCACCGGTATGGTGTACTGAGATGTTTTTATCTTTTTCTGACATGTTCCCTATGATGTTTTGTTTTACTGTTTATTATTGTGTGACAGGGATCATGCTGGTGGAAACGAGAAGATAAAACAACTGGTGCCTGGAATCAAGGTCTATGGTGGTTCCATCGATAACGTGAAGGGTTGCACCGACAAGGTTGAAAACGGTGATAAGGTCTCCCTTGGAGCTGACGTCACTATATTGGCCCTTCATACACCTTGGTATGCCATGCTGTGTTATGTTATGTGCACTACACTATAAAGTGTGGGTTGGAATTGTAACTGTTGGGTCATGTTTGGATGAGTTTATCAGAAAATAAAATTAACAGGTGAAATGATTTAAGCTTCTCTAACAAATTGAAAATAGTTTATGTATAATCTAACTTTTGAAAGTGTTCTCTTATTTCATTTAACCAGATACCAATTTTAACCTTTTCAAGTGAAATGAAATTAGTCCGGTTGAACACAACTTAGAAGTGCTTTGGAGAACTTTCATACCGGAAATTTGAAGTTTATTTTTGGAGAAAGTCTCAAAAGCACACTCATAGAGTTTCTATCCAAAACGTTTTAACTTGAACCGAAACAGGTTTGAACAAGTCATAAACTTGTTTAGTAGTTGTTAGTACCAAGTATAGTGTTTGAATACCAATAATTGTTAGCTATTCAGGATGAATACTCTAGTCTTTCACACCCACAGCTATAAATTTTTGTAATGTTCTAGCCAGAAATGTCTGCATAGAAGAATCGGTTTTGTAATGCGTGCTGAACTATTGCCAATTATTCCCATCCCCTGTTAGAGGGATATAATTCTGCTTATCTGATGATTAAACAAATGATGTGCCAAATTGGGTGAAAATATACCAAGAAGGCATTGCCATACCTCATTGGCCTTCTTATTTTATTTTATTGTTAATTTTTTATTGCTGCATTATCAGTTGGTGATATTTGTCATTCTTTTGGTATTTCTTGATGTTTGCTGTAGTGATGATTCTCCCTTTTTCTAGTCATATTTACTTCTCTTGTTAACCTAGGCTATATTTGTAATTTGCTCAGTCACACAAAAGGCCACATAAGTTACTATGTTACTGGCAAAGAGGATGAGCATCCGGCTGTTTTTACTGGAGATACATTGGTAAGATGACTGATCAATCTTTTCCATATCAGAAAAAAACGTAGTTATTTTGGAAAACATGTAATAAATTTGTTCTTAAAGCCGTAGCAAGTGCTTGAAGTCAAGGTATGTGACTTTTATTTGGTTCTCTCTTTTAAAACTTTTATGTATATGAATTTTGAAGAGGCTCTTCTTTCAAATCTCTACATTTGCTGTCTTATTGCTGGTTTACAGTTTATTGCTAGTTGTGGGAAATTTTTTGAGGGAACAGCTGAACAGATGTATCAGTCTCTCAATGTAACACTAGGTTCATTACCAAAGACAACTCGAGTATACTGTGGCCATGAGGTAAATCATACTGAAGTCACCATCTATACTGAAAAAAAAAATATTATGGGGAGTGTCAATTTTCTTTATCTATGTAGGTAGTGTCAATAATGATCGATCTTCTTATAATTTAAATGAGGAATGGAATTGATCCAGAAGACTTCTTAAACAGTCAGTTCACTCATGATTTTATATGGTAAATACTTCTAATTTGATTAGTGGAGAAAGGGGGTTGGGGGATGATGCAAACATTTAAAAAGTATTAAATAATCCAGACTAATCTTCTTGGTCCAGTTCACACGTTAATATTATGTAAAAACTGTGTATTATGGGAAATGTACACCAATTTTTGCGGCATATAGTAGTCAACCTGATATGAATATAATGGAGTAAGAGGTTCAAACGAATTGATATACAATTATTGTAACAAATTTTGTGCTAAAATTAGGTCATTAGGTATTCATGAATACTGTTTCCTAACCATTTGTTGATCGAAATGTCTAGATTGATAAATCATATTTTGGTCAGGAGTTAGCATTCTGCCACAGTAACCCTTGAGCAAGTAAATCAATACATCCTTCATTCTTTAGAACACAATTCTATGTTCTTTGCTGAAAAATAAAATATAATTGGTTTTTAAATGTATAATATTCAGCTACTCAGATGTAAAGTTATGATTTGGAATGAGTGAATTGCTTTAGATAATCCGTAGTGACTGTTCATAAGAACTCGTTTGTTTGGAATTGGTCGTGCACTGTTTATCTTGCAAAACTTATGACTTACACTAAAAAATGCAACTTTGAGGCATAAGGTGAGGAGGGGGAAATTTTAGATTGTTTTACTTTTGGCATATAAAAGCCTAAATTCTTAGTGGCTTATTTCTTATATGCTGTTTCCACTTATAATCAGTAGTAAGAGTGTGAAGTTTTTTTCTCCAGTATTCAGTGAAGAACTTGCAATTTGCTCTGACACTTGAGCCAGACAATTCGAGGACACAACAGAAATTAACCTGGGCTCAGAATCAGAGACAAGCTGGTCAAGCAACAATTCCCTCAACCATTGACGATGAGTTGGAGACCAATCCCTTTATGAGGGTTGATCTACCTGAGATCCAGGTTTGACACCTCTCCACCCTCTCTTCAAAGTGGGAATCAAAATATAGTATTTCCTGTTGATTAGAGGGTAGAATGAAATATAGAATCAGAAAAAGTTTCAGGAGTTTATTGGTGCTTTCTCCAATCAAACTGAAATTCTAACATAGTTAGAAAAGCTGTTATTTGTGCAGTTTTTTTTTTTCTTGGATAAAAAATACAGTGACTTACAAAAGTTGAACCTGAAGCTTTTCTTAAACTGAATTTTCAGGAGAGGGTGGGCTGTAAGTCACCTGTTGAAGCATTAGGAGAGATAAGGAAGCGGAAAGACAACTGGAGAGGCTAATGAAACTAGCATTCTCATTTGTTCATACTTCAATTTCCTGTTCTGTTTTATCATATGAATAAGGCCTTTATGTAGATACTGTAACTGTTTGATTTACTTGAAACTGAAACGAGAGTCAGAGGCTTGTCAAGCTAGGGCACGGATTCTGATTAGCACTGTCGCCTATATGCATATTATGTTGGTTAATCCAAATACTAAAATGGTCTATTTAGTTTATGTCATTTACTTGTCAACTTGAAATCAATTTTCTTCTCCTTTCCTTTTCTGTTTGTTTGCAATAATGGCATGTTGTTTTATTTAACGCTTAATTATTGATTTAGTCTTTGTTTGTTTAGTTTATTTTGGTTTTTTTTATTATTTTTGGGTTCAATTTAGTTTTTCAATCTCTTAAAAAGTTTAATTTGATCATTTTTGTTAAGTTGATTATAATATTGTTTTTTTACATATCACGGTGAAATTTAATTTCTTTTTAAATTTAAAAATAAAATATAAACGGTTGTGTATGAGGACATGATCGTGATTATGATAAGTACAATGCCGTGTTTGTGTTATTGGGACACGACACTTGTTTTTTAATTTAGTTTTATTTTTATTTAAAATTTTAATTTAATTTAGTTTCTTTAATTTTAAAACAATTTAATTTTGTCCTTTCTAAGATCAAATTAATAAAAAAAAATTGATAATAAAGCTTAATTATTAATTTGGTTTTAAATTAGAGAAAACAAAATTAAATTGTTTTAAAACTGAGGGGTTAAATTGAATTAATTTTAAATAAATAATTTAAATTAAAAATAACTCTAACGTGGTACTGTAAAATTAAAAAAATTATCATAAGATTGTGTTAATATCAATTTAATAAAAATATTTAATTAAACTTTTTAAAAAATTTAAAAGACTATTAAACCCAAAAATGAAATAAAATAAAAACAAAAACTAATCAAACAACAAATTTATGTATTTATTTCACTTTTAAGTAAAATTTACTCGAACCATTTCTTAGATTAGATGATACATTTGATTTTATCTCTCGAAAATCTCCAGAAAATTTGTAAAGATAAAGAAAATAACTTCTCGATGCAGGCCATTTCTTTCTGCATTTCCAGTTTTTCTTCCTGTACTCCCACTAAATGTATTATCTCCATTTCATCCTTTTTAAATATATAGTAAAATAAATAATAAAACGAGAAAAGTTGAACTGGATTTCAGATTGGATAATCTGAAATTTAATTCAGATTGGATAATCTGAAATTTAATTCAGATTCAGAAATATATTCCTAATTGGTCAATTCAAAACTCAAACCTTATTTATTTCCAGATTAGCCGATTTAGAATGCATTCTCATAATCGCGAATATATTTCGAATTAATTAATTCAAAATTTAAATTGAGTAATTTGAAATACATTTTCGGACTAATTAATCTGAAATATAATTCTAAATTTGGGAATGTATTTTGGTTTAGATAATCTAGAATGTATTTTTGGATTAGTCAATCCTGAACACACCAATATACTTTATCTTTTTTTTTTTTTTGGTTTTTCAGTCAGTCTTGTTTTCGTGTTTTGTTTTTGAATTAGGCAGAGGAATGGGTATGTGCTTATGAATGTTCCCTCCTCCACCAGATCCTATCACTACTGGTTGCCGTTGGACCAATGTAAAATTTGTATTTCCAATTTTAAAATATATTTCTTATTTTTTATTTGGACTGTACGAAATGTTTTATGATAGTGTATTCTGGAATTGAAAATGAAAAGAAGGTAAAATTGAAATTTTAAAGTGTATGGTGGTGTACGAAGAAATTATGGAGGTGCAGAAAGAAAGGCTCTTCAATGGACTTGTTTTGTCATGTGAGTCTCATGTTTAAATTGGGCTTGATACATTAGAAAGTTAAAATACGTACAGTACTGTGTATGTCGATAATTTTGTTCTATGTTTGGTAGAGAAGTTAGTAATTGCCACTTCATTACAATCTCAAATGGCTATAGTGAATTTGGAAGTGAAGTCATCATTCAAGGTCATCATTTGATACACCAATATTTGGACCAATGACTAATATAAATATGTTATTAACATGTTTTTTAATGTTATTAAAAGTCTTAACTATCATAGGAATCCAAGATTATATAACTTAAATATTATTACCTTTTCTTATTAGATTGATAGAAAAAGAATACTTTTATTAGATTGATAGAAAAAGAATAGTTGACACATTTTATAGATAAAACCACTACAGTAGAAAAAACATATCACAACGTTAAAACAAATATTTTTAGTATAACAATTTTACTCTTGTTAATCAAACGTTGTTAATTATATTGTCATGAATAATTTAACTCAAATAATAATGGATAGGTGTTGTGATTGTTATAAACCACGATGATGTTATTCTCTGTTGTTATACAGATAAATTACATCAAAATAATTAAAATTTGGAATTAAACTATCATGACTATCCTCTTCTTAATGGTCGTGATGTTTCGATTTGAAATTTAATTAATTTTAGTTTGACGAGCATATATCACGATGGTCTTTGCTATAAGCGTTGTGGAAGTAGCATATATCATAACATTTTTGCCATTATCATTATGGATGTTGGAATTTCTCTTTTTAACACTAGTGCAGAAAGGGCTTTAGACGTCAGTTATTTTGGGCTTTTAACGTCACCTCCCGAACCGACGTCTTTACAGGTGACGTTAATGGGACCTCAGTTTTCCGTAGGTGCGACGTCGTTATAGATGTCGGTTAAATGAAAAGCGCGACATCTATAAAGACATCAGACATTGCACTAACTGACGTCTAAGGGTACTATAAAGACGTCAGACATTGCACTAACCGATGTCTATGGGCACTATAGACGTCGGTCAATACATTAACCGACGTTTATGAAGTGTTCGTTGTGTTTTGGTGCAGTTTTTCTCGTGTCTTTGGGTAGCGTAGTAGCACTTCTTTCCTTTGCTAGTTTTCTCGTAAGAAAAAATTGTGTCTTTTGCATCTCTTATGGCATTTCAACCCAAAGACGAACCTGGGTCGTTGCCTAGGTCCTTTCTAACCGCCAATGAAAAAGAATACGGTGAGAATACGGTGTCACAATTCCTTCAAGAGCTTAAATTTTGTGACATCCATACTATGAAGATGCATTGCGACAATCAAGCTGCTCTCCACATTGCATCAAATCCAGTGTTTCACGAGAGGACTAAACATATAGAAATTGATTGTCATTTTGTTCGTGAAAAGTTGTTGACTAAAGAAATATGTACTGAGTTTATTGGGTCAAACAATCAACTCGCAGATGTATTGACCAAGTCATTAAGGGGTCCTCGGATTGAGTTTATTTGTTCCAAGCTTGGTACATACAATTTGTATGCTCCAACTTGAGGGGGAGTGTTAGGATATTTATCCTATTTATCATGATTATATTGTGTCTAGGGTTACTCTAATTATCATGATTATATTGTATCTAGGGTTACTCTAATTATCATGATTATATTGTGTCTAGCTTACTCTAATTATCATGATTATATTGTGTCTAGAGTTACCCTAATTATCATGATTATATTGTGTCTAGAGTTACCCTAATTATCATGTACTCTTGTATCAATTCATTCTTATAAATAGAAGATTATGAGAGGGATCAATTAAGCCCTCTAGTATTATTTTACAGTTTAATTCTCAAGTGATTAAATACTTTTCCTCATCCTCAATCTTATAAACTTTAATGGATCAATGAGGACAAGGAATTATAAGTTAATCAACAAGTGATGGTCAAACTATCCATAGGGAATTATGAAGATAATGTGTTATGCTATATAATACCTATGGATGTTTGTCACATTTTATTGGGAAGGCCTTAGCTTTTTGATAGAGAATCTCTACATAATGGCCACACCAATGAAATAAACATCACTCACAATAAAAAGAAGTTTGTACTTCATCCTCTCATAGCTTCTCAAGTGGAAGAGGATCCATCATAAATGACAAAGAAAATAGAAAAAGAAAGAGGAAAAGAAGAAGGTAACAAGAAAATAAAAGACACTTTTTGTTCTAAGTGTCAAAGCATGGTGCACAAGTCTCAAGAATTCCCCAACAAGAAAATTATGATGTTAAAGGCCAAAAGCTTGAGTAAAAGTGTAAAGGTCTCCTTGTCATCTTCCTCTAGAAGCATGGCAAGAAAAGACCCAAAGCATCATTGTGTGGGAAATAAAATTTTCAAGAAAAATGCTCCTACTTTCCAAGACCTTAATCATTCACTTGATTTAAGGTGTATCCTTATTGGGAGCTACATCCTTCACATACTCACTATTATAACACTTTTTCTAACTTGTGTTATAAAATGGGTATTTGACCTTGGTGGAAAACTAAGGAAGAATTTAAGATTATGAAGAAAAAGAAGTTGCCTTTAGCCCATGTTAAAAATTTGTGGGAAAATCCTTTTTAAGAGGGAGGGAATGATGGAAAATCTCTTAGCCATGGTCAAGCACTTTCAAGAGAGAGAAAGTCATCCTTGAAGATGGTGTCAACTCTACCTTGTGGACCACCATTAGAGCCATTATGAAGCATGGATTGAAGAGTAGTGTAAGAATTTAGCCCATTGTATTAGGCCATGTTTTGTAGGTTTGTTTAAGGCTTGTATTAAGACCTAAGTAGCATAGGATTTTCCTTAAAGTTAGACATCCAAACCAAGTGGAAAGTGTGTGCCATGTGTCATGCTTCCATTTTTACTTTTTAAAAGGTAGCGACATGGCACCCTAGGAGTGGAGAGGATTTACTTTTAGTAGTGGCCACATGACACTCTAGGAATGAAGAGGATTGTGTTTTGTGAGTGGCCACATGTCCTCCCATCATTGGAGAGGTTAGAAGGTCTCATTTTTGGCCAATGAGAGCAAAAGTGGGAGATCATGCTTTTAGGGTTAGAAGGAGACACCCTTGGCCTATAAATAGAGGTGTCTCCACCCATGTATTTCACCTTTGATTTAGAGTAAAGTTATGTTGTCTTTTTTGTGTCATACTACTCTTTTAAGGTCACCCTAGGCTAGAGCAACCCAAGTAACCTCCTCTAGCCACCTTCCTCCAAGAGTTGACCCAACCTCTCTTAGAGAACCACCAAACACACCTTCCATCACCATTCAAACACCCAAAACCGTGAAACCTCCACCGTATACCACCATCATTCCGCATTCCATCTAAAACCTTAAGCATCTTGTTCTTGTTGGCTTGGTTGCTTCTAGATTTGGCTTATCCTAGCTAGAACATTTGCCATCAATTTTTATGACATGAGTAAAACCATTAAGCCATACGATTTGATATTGATATAACTAACATTTGCCAATGACAGTTGCATTCAAAAATAGTTAAAACATATTTAAATTGCTAAAATATATCTTATTAAACAAGGATAAACTCACTTAGCCATATATGGAGCAATGTAAATTTATTTATTTCCATCGAATATGGATTTATTGATGTACATTCATCTTTCTATAGGGGAGTTACTGACTGGTTGCATGACTTGAGGGTCTGTAAACTCATATTTGTCATCCTTCCCTGCTTTCAAGTACAAACCATGCAAGTACTTAACTTTTATACATTGATATCTTCCTTAATGTGTATAAGGTAATGAAAAAAATTATTAAAAGTTAACTTACATAACCCATAATTGCATAACATATATGTTTAACTCTTGATTTCTTTCTAAGATCTCCTCTAAATAAAACTGGTAAATGTATAATGGAATTTCGCTTTGTTTGCCAAAAACAGTGGCATCCCAAGGAATCTCCTCTGTGTCTATACCTATGGATGCAGTTCTCAATGTGGTCAGTGGATCCTCGAGAGACAATCTTCTTTTATAGTGACTTGCAACTCTGTTTCATGTTGCTATACCCAAAACAAACATGACATTAGTTAGGAATATAACTACTGCATATGTAACAATATTAGTGTAGATATTTACCAAAGTGTAACATGGTGTCATCCTCACGAGATGTTTGAGCCAGACGAGATGAAGGTTTGTAATGCTTTCAATATAATACGGACCTCTAATGTTGGCATAGGAACTACAACATCACCATAATGTATCGTCTCCACCATAACCTTTACCAATTGAGAGGGGAGAGATTGACCATGTAACACAGTTGAACTTTCAAAGCTCTTCTTGTGGGCCACCAATTGGAAGGAGATACATAATCAACTATTATGTAAAACTCACATTGGCAATCAAAGTCAATCTCACCTCCTGTCTCAATTGCAACTAAACAACTCCCTTTAGTGCTAACTCTAAGAACAGGAGAAATGTAAGCATGTACTATAGTTGGTTGCCTTTGCGAAACTATTAAGCTTTTTATCCGTTTGCCAAGTGCATCAATCATCTTTCACCGTTCTTGTCTCATTCATTCTCGTTCTTGTCTCAACTCCTCCCTTTCTTGTCTCATTTCCTCTTGTAGCTCTTCAACAAGGTCACACTTCATTTTCTTCATGTACTCCTCCAAAGGAGCATAAGTAGATGAATGAGATTGGCTTTAAAATGAGGGAGAAAAGTACGACCGAATCCCCACACCATATCCAATAATACAAACATGTCTGGGATGTTGAACCAAGATAATCGAGTGAAGTTAGTTGAACAAAGATATAACAAAGTCTCTACATCGGTAGACAAAATTTCATACATCACTTCAACAAAGTACTGTACTCCAACATCACAAATCATGTCCTATGATCTATTGTTCATTGTCCAATCAACAAATTCACGTGTTTCAAATACACTTGGAATGTTTAACAATTCACCATATCAGATCCATGTTGTATAATTCTTCAGAAATTCATCGCACAAAAGATGTTCTTTAATTGCAACAATATCCAATCTTCTCTCATTCAAACAATTCACACAAGGACACCTCATCCTTACTCGATTTTCTACACTACCAACAATACGTTGAGCGAATTGAATAAACTCTTATACCCCTATCTTGAAATCATTATTTATACATGGTAAATTAATCCATCTCTGATCCTTTTGTAGATATGTGATCAAAATTAGTTTTTCTGTCGTTTCACATATAAGGATTTCCCAATGAAACAATGCAAGATAAATAAAATAAATAATATTTATTAGGGGTTGGACACCCCAAACTCAATACCAACATGTTCAACTAATCTAAATCATATATAATTTATAAATAACAAATATTAATCAAATTAAAAAAATCAAATAAAAAAGGGTAACTTACTTAGAATGAATAGTAGCACTAGGAGGAAAGCTAAGATAGTAAAGAAAAGGGAGTGACACGTCGGGAATATTACGATGACACTAGTGGACCAAAGAGAATGGAGGAGACAACGATGATGTCTTGGTAGTTCGAAGAGGAACGACGAGCGAGGTGGCCACTTTGTTGGTTCAAAATGAATGGGGGAAATAAGGTGATGAAGGCAAAAGAACGAGGAAGAACAATGGATGAAGAAGTTATTGAGAGAAACAAAACACACAAACAGAAAGCAAGAACGATATACAGTAAACTTGCAATCAAGATAGGGTGGTGGTGGAATGGGCTCCGATGATGGGAAGATGAGAGAAGAACTGTGCATGCACGAGGAAGTGAAAAGGTAAACCTTTTTAAACTTCGTCGGTTGTATCATGATGATTAACTAACCAAATTGTCGTTATTTTTTAGTTCCAGGACAATTTTATGTCTAACCGTCATGATTTTTGAAACTTCCACAATGGTTTCTAAGAAAATCGTCTTGATTTAGTTTTGTCAAAATTTTAACTTTGGTGTACTTACGAACATGTCACCAAATTTTTATTTCATTACGTTAGTGTGGTAAACTTTGTTGATGAGATCTTTTCACTAATAAAATCTCATAAATATGTTCTAAATTAGTTGAATTTAAACTAAGCACCACTTAATGCTTAAAAATTAATACTAATGATGATAAAGTGATATATGTTGAATTTTAACAATTTGTAAGGATAGAAAATCCAAATGATGAAATCTAATCTATGATAATCCAAATCTATATTATTTTAAGTTTTATTAAATGAATTTATCCCAAATTCAAATCCTTACTTTTGGATTTTAAGTTTAATCCTGTTAATTGGATTTTGATCAGATTTAAATTGGATCAATTTGTGGATCTTAAAAATTCAAAATTAAGGTGCGTCTAAGTCGAGCAAAGGTGGTTGAAGATGAGGTCAAGCTAAGTTGGCCCAAAGTCCAAGGTTGAGTAGAGTCAATCTAGGTTGAAGGTGAAGCTAAGTCGACACAAGATGAAGTTCGAGTTTGCCTAAGACAAAGGATTGAGTTAAGTTGGCCTAAGTAAAAGAATCAAGTTGAAAAGGCCTAGGTCGAAAGGTCAAGTTGAGTCAACCTAAATTAAAAGTAGAGATAAGTCAGTTCGACCTGAAGGTGGAAATGTGTCTACCTGAGCTAAATGTTGAAACAAGTCAGTCTGGACTAAAGGTTGAGGCTAATCAACCCAAGTCTAAGTCAAGTAGTCATCGGCCCAAGGTTACATTAAGTCGGTTTAGATCGAAGAATCGAGTCAAGGCAATTCGAGTAAAAGAATCTAGTCGAGTCACCATGAAGGTCGAGACATGTCGATATAGGTCAAATATCGAGTAAGTCTGTCTAGGACGAAATTCGAGTCAAGTCACCCTAAGCCAAAAAATCAAACCAAGTTTTTCCAAATTGAAAAATCAAACTAAGTCGCCCTAGGTCGAAGGTTGAACATAATTAGCTTGAACTGAAGGTTTAGTAGAGTCCATTTAAACCGAAGGTTAAACAAAATCGAGTCGACCCAAAGGTCAAGCAAAGTTTAACTCATGTATAATAGACCTAATAGTTTGATATATTATATTGATTTCATAGAATTTAATCAAATTAATAAAGTAAATTCAATCTAAATTAAGTTAGATTGAAAAATTATAAATCTAATTTTAATATTTAACTACAACGAAAATTTACTCATTATATGAGACACTAGTCTATCACTTATTTTTTATTTGTGGAGTTATAAGATGGTTTAATGATAAAATTGGAAAGAAAAATAAAAAATGTTATAGGTTCAACTTCTTCAACTAATAATTGGAAGTTATAAGATTGATTTTATGAGTTTGAAAGAAAGTTTGATAAATATTATGAATTCAATTCTTTTATTAATCAAATATTAATAACTTTGTCAATAAGAAAGTTTTTTCATATATAAATAAATAATAGGAAAGACTTTTTTTTTTCATAATAGATAAAACCTCTAACTCAAATTATTTCATTTTATGTATTTTTATTTTCACACCACTTCATTAATATGGAATAAAGAATGTGTTTTATCACAATGGTTTTCAAATTTTGTCACCCTTGAATCATTTTTGTTTTTCTAGTTGTCCTATCCTACTAGATGTTTTTATGATACAACAGACACTATCGATAACAACTATGAATCATCATCGCATGATAAGTGAGAATGCATTAGGTAAGTCTATGTCAAGCATTTATACTGGTCCAATTCGAATGTCTTGTAAGTAAATAAAAGTCACTGAGAAAGTGTCGGATACATATTTATTTATTATCAGAAAATCAGACAAATTTAAATGTTAAAGCTCATATATGCAGCAGCCACTCAGAAAGCAACAATCACTGCCAGCTCATCTGAAAACTCAAACAATACTAACACTAACTTTTGCTAACTATTAACCATCAACCATTTGTAGCTCTGAGAATATCTTACCCAAGTGTTTTTAGACTCCATAATTATGGATAAAATATAGTTTATTAAGACAATCTATATATCTTCAAACCATTGTTACATATTATATATATATATATATATATCTTAGATAATGTTACTACATTATGGACAAATAAATAGGTAACATGTAAATCAATTTTATAAAAAAATTAACTGAAAAAAGGGAGAGAAAATATGTATAATTTTGTGGTCCATACTTGAAGGGTTTGACTGCTCCCCACTATGCCAATGTGGAAGATCATACACTGCTAAGCTGTGCCTATCTTTTCTTCTCACTTTGCCTCTTACCATCATTATTGTAACTTTTGACCACTACCCACCAAAAAGTATCAATTTTTATTTTATTTTTGTGCATTTAGGGATTCTAACTTTTCACCATCACTTTTTGGTATGAAACTAGAAACCCTATTCTTTGTTTCTCTCACATGTTCATTTCTTCAACCAATTTATACTGAACTGTCACCATTGTTTACTCTTGCAATATATAATTTTTTTGACCATTCATTCTTACATATCATTATTGTTTAACTTTCAACACAGCTATATTCAAAGTTGAACACTTTTGAACACTTTTTCTAATTTTTTTTAATAAAGGATAACCCCTCATTTTATTGCACATGACTCTAACTTAGAAACAAGTTTCATGTAGGGAGAAAATTATTTGGTTAAATTTGATTGTACCTTGTTATAAGTAGTAGAGAAAATGTTTTGAATGGAGAGTTTCTCTCCAACAATATGATGAAAATTCTATGTGATCAACGATGAATTGGCTTTCAACAATATATCAATCTTATTTTATGTGAAAAAAATAATTGGGTAGAATATATCTTTTATAGACAAATATTGAATATTTGAGTTTGTAAAGAAGTTACTCTGCCAAAATCCAAGCACCAATCTTATATTTTCATGATTTTATGAGGAAAAGGATAGCTATTAATTAGTGTGGTTGCTGCCACATCTCATAATAGTGTTTTTGTTTCAAACTCTCATCATTGTTGTACTGATTTTAGTTATTGTTTCTTTCTTAGTTCCAACACAAACAAGTTTCACTTCACAAACTGTCCTGCTATAGTCACCACCCACTTTCCAGAGTGGAACTTCCTGCACAACATTACATCCAAATGAATGGAGAGTGGGACAATCAATCCTAAAATAAGACATGTGCTAACTCTATTCAACATTCAATTCAAACTCTGATTAAACTTCATATAAAAAGGCAATTAAAAGTATGAAAAATGAAAATAATAAGATGTCGTAGAACGATTTAAAATAATTATATATTTTAATATAAATTTGTATTTTGGCATTAGTTTTTTGGTCAACCATTAGGAATTGTATCATAATAAAAAAAAAATAGTATTTAAAGTGCAAGGTTGTGCAAGCCTGTCTTGGAACCCCATATGCACATGGATCATGTTTGAGACCCTAAAGGTACTGTGCACAGCTGAATGAATGCAAATTCCAGCTAAGAAGACATGTTGTGGAGCAGTTCTGGAAAGATTCATGAAAAGTATGCATCTTGGGTTCAGAAAAAAGGGCATTCACATATTGATGTTAACTATAAGAAATTCTATGTTTCAGGTAAGATGCTGTCTTAATGTTTTTCAAAATGTTGTTTAACCCTTATTTCCAACCACTTTTTTTTTAATTATTTTAATCATGACTTTACTTTTCATATATATATATATATATATATATATATATATATATATATATATATATATATATAATAATAATAATAATAATAATAATAATAATAATAAAAGACTATATTGATTGTAATGTATAATTAGAAAGACATGGTTAAAGTAAGAATGTCATTGGTCTTATAAACAAAGATATATAAGTTTTGGAAGGACCTAACATTAGTCAGAAATTGTTTAAAAAAGAAAACAAGTTCCATTAAGTAAGCATTATTCTTGTTCATGTTAAAAATGGGACTGACTACATATTTATATTGATTTTCCTAATTGACTAGATATTATACAATTTTCTCTTGACTTAATCCTATTTTTTTAAATTTAAAGAGACTACTTAGTAGTATTTTTGTTACCTCATCCGGTCTTTCCTAATGTTTTGTTTGTTTTAGTGTATTGAAAAGATCTATCTAGAATAGATGGAGGATGTCACAATTATTTGTTAAAAATGTAAGTGCGAATCCAAGTCTCATATTGGATAAAAATAAGAAAATAGAACATTATATAAAGATGAAAGACTCGTTAACCCGCCTTAAGGTTTTGGTAGAGAATGATGTCGATCTTTTATATAGTTAGACTTATATTTCATTGGTGTTTGTATCTCTTCGGTAAACCTCCTGCTTAACCCAACATCATTAATTTTATCAGTTGGTTTAATCATTTCATATATTTACGTTTTTGCTGAAAGTTTTATATCAGTCTTTAACAAAAAATTATCATTGAGTCTTTAATTTTAAAAATTTGAAAGAATGCGTCTTTGTCATTAAATTAACTAAATGAAATTAAAAAAAAAAACAATGCTTCACTTAAATTTTTTAAATGATATAACACAATAAAAATGTTAATAATGTAGAATTTTAGTTCTTTTAAATAAAAAAATTAGAAAAAAATAATCAGAAAAAAGTAAAGTTCATTCTAATTGGAAAACTGGCAAATGTCCCTGTCCAACTCTCAAATCCCTCCTCCTGAAAAGAGCATTGATGGATGATTTGGAGGCAGTCAATATGGTTCTGACATTTATAGTAATTTGGTGTGAAGGGCTGGAAGAACTGGAACTAAGCTGATGGATTTAGGGTAAGAAAAAACATGGTCCAAAACAGATGGTGGTGATGCAGAGATAATATCTGGCCAAAAAAATGGTTTCAGTCACAAGAGTAGTCTTTCAAATGGTGAAGCACCAAAGTTCATAAATTTGAAAGCAGATAGTCAATCAGGCCTAAATTTAACTCAGATATGGAACAATATGGTGTCAGATCATTGGAAAAATTCTGAGAGCAGGAGTTCAGGTGGGATGAGATGAACTCTGGTTTGACTGATCATGAACCTAATGTGTCTAGCAATTTGAGCACGGATTCATGGATGAAAAATGATGAAAATTTGCTAATTTAATTGACAGAGGTGGGTGAGGAAAGGTAGAAGTGGGTGAGGAGGAAGAGAAAGTCGAGAGGATTATAGACATGGAGAAGAAAGCCCCAGAGAAGAAGAAATCCTGACTTCCACTGTTAGTATTTTGGGATTAGAAAAGGAATAGTTGATCCAATAGAAAAAAAATTGTAAAGAACACTGCAATGTAGAGAAAAGGTGGAGATAGAAGTTGAAAAAAGTGTTATAGTTGTTTTTGTTTTAGTAGAAGTTGTCTTATTTTGTTTCTTTTAGTTTGATTACAAATGATTTGATTCGATCAGTCGTGTTTACACCAGTGACACCTCAACATTAATTCAAGAATTATTATTTATTTTCTAGATATTTCTAAAGACATCAATAAACATTTCTAAATATTTTTGTAATTCGTTTTAGAATCTTCTAGATAGAAACTTTTAAAATTTTATTTAAACTTTTTCTAATGTTGAACTTTTATCGTATACACTCAATTTAAATTCTAACTCTTTTATTTTAATAACTTCTATATTCTTCTAAAACTTGCATTAAAATTTAATATTCACTAATGAGTGAAAACAAAATTTAGATTACACAATCAGAGAAGATGATTACAAAATAGTCCGATTGAAAAGTTTTTCCCAATTTTGTATTTTAAGAAAACGAAATTCCACAATTGTAATGCCACATCATCTAAAAATACAATGTGTCACGTTACTGTTTTATTTAACGTGGTTCAACTAATTTAACAAGAAGTACATTGTTTCAACTAATTTTGTTTCAAATTAATAAGAAAAAATATGCTTCTGATTAAAAATATTCATATAATATCTTAGAGTGGAGTAGAAATGTTGGTTTGTGTGCCCTTTCTTTAAAATGTGTCTTAAAATGATTTCACGTGTCATCATTTCTTGGTGTGATTTATAATGATTTTATATATTATTTTTATTTATTTATTTATATTTAATAAGGACCACTGTGTAATTTGTGAAAAGTGAAGAAGAAAGAAAGGATTAGTCGAACACATGACGTGATACTGTTGCCGCTAGTGGTGTCTGAAGAGGGAGGTTGGGGACGACGGCTTAGATCTAACTTTTTACCAAGTTTTTGGAACTTACGAAGGAGAAGCTCAGACAGCAACGACATAGATTTGGTTGTTTAAAAAGTTTTAAGAATAAAAAAAAGGAGAAGCTGATTATCAATTTGTTCAAATGGAATCGCTCCCAATTAACATGTTCAGATGTATAAGAATGGAGACAAGGTGACCTCCACTTCTTTAACAACCTTGAGATTTGGAAAATTGACAATGTGGTTGAAGAAGAAGTGAAGCTGTCTTCCTAAACAATTAGATCTATGCCTCCACGTCATGTTCCACGCGGTCCGCACCACGCCATCTCACCCTATCTTCCATCATGCATCAAAACATTATCTGGATTATTATCCTTATTATAAATAAATATATAAATAAAAAGATATGTAAAAGAACATTTTTTTTAAATTAAAAACACACACTTAGTGTTTTGAGAAGAGAGAAAGCAAGAATCCCATAGAAAACAAAACTATGAATGAATATTATTGAAAAGTGTGTTGAGTACCGCAGAAGCAAGGAATATATACAAAAGGAAGGAAAGTAGAAACAACAAAAAGTCTTTATAACAGTGAGACCGAACGGTTTCTGGGTATTCACCGTTCGGTAGGATAAAGTCGTTCGGTAGCCACACCTATAGCAGCTATTCGGTATGCATCAGCTTTCTGCAGCTGTTCGGTAAGATATCGTTGTTCACTGTTCGGTAACAACAGAGAAACCGTTCGGTAACAACAGAAGAAGATATCTGAAGATCTCTATCACCCTCCTTCAAGCTGAACGTGGATATTATGCATGTTTAGCTTAGAAGTAATAGTATTAAAGGGAGAAAAGTAAAGAGACTTGGTGAAAACATCTGCAAGTTGGTTGTTGGAAGATACATGAAGAAGCTTGATAAGACCGTCTTGAAGCTTTTGTCTGGTAACATGGCAATCTATATCTATATGCTTTGTTCTTTCATGAAAGGTGGGATTCTTGGCAATGTGAATGACAGAATTATTGTCACAGTAGACAGAGTAAGGAGTTAGGCACGATATATGCAGATCTGTTAAAAGATATTGTAGCCATTGCAGTTCACAAGTTAAATAGGCTAAGGACCTGTATTCGACTTCAGAAGAAGATTTAGAAACAATGGTTTGTTTCTTTGATTTCCAAGAAATAAGAGCAGTTCCAAGAAGAACACAAAAACCAGAGACGGATCTTCTAGTGGTAGCACAAGTGGCCCAATCAGAATCAGAGTATGCATGAATGCAGAAGGAATTATCAGTAGCGTATAATAGACCAGAACCAGGAGCATTCATTAAATATCTAATAATCCTCATGGCTTGTTGCCTATGAGGTTGACGTGGAGTAGAAACAAACTGGCTAAGTTGTTGGACGACAAAAGCAATGTCAGGCCGTGTGTGAGTGAGATAGAGTAATCGTCCAATGAGGCGACGATAAGAAGAAGGATTTGTGAGAGGGATTCCTTCATCAGCGTGAAGTTTAATGGAAGGATCGGCAGGTGTGGGAGCAGGTTTGCATCCTAACATTCCAGCTTCAGAAATCAATTCAAGATAGTACTTTCTCTGATTTATACATAATCCAGCTCGAGATCTAGCAATTTCGAATCCCAAAAAATATTTGAGATCACCAAGATTTTTAATTTGAAACTTGTTGTGCAGGTAATCTTTGACAGTAGTAATTTCAGACAGGTTATTTCCAGATAAAAGTATATCATCAACATAGACCAAAATAATGGTGATAGTGGAGGGTGAATGCTTGATAAATAAGGAGTGGTCAACAGTACTTTGTGTATACCCGATAGAAAGTAGTTCTAAGGTAAGTTTGTGGTTCTAATTTCTACTGGCTTGTTTTAAACCATAAAGAACTTGTGAAGCTTGCAAACGAGACCAGGAGTAGACGAGCAAAGACCAGGGGGAGGCTTCATGTATATTTCTTCAATTAAGTCACCATAAAGAAATGCATTGTCAACATCTAATTGATGAAGAAACCATTTGTTGCTAGCAGCAAGAGCAAGAACAAGACGAACATTGGTGATTTTAACAATAGGGGAAAAAGTTTCATAGTAATCTAGTACTTCAGTTTGAGTAAAACCTTTTGCCACTAAGTGAGCTTTATATCTGTCAATAGAGCCATCCACTTTGTGCTTGATACGATAAACCCAACGAAAACTGATGGGTTTCTTGCCAGCAGGGAGATTCACCAAAGTCCATGTTCGGTTTCTTTCCAGTGCAGAAATTTCAGAATTCATAGCTTGCTGCCAACAATCAAACTTACTGGCCTCTTTAAAGGAAGAGGGTTCAACTTGAGTAGAAATATTATGACAAAAAGAAGCATGATTAGAAGAGAATTTATCATAAGAAAGGAACGAGTGTATAGGATACGAGGTAGTATAGGATGAGGTAAAGCTAAAAGTAGTACCATAGTAATAATGATCTAAATATTTAGCTCTACTCTTATTTCTAGGAGAAATTCTTTGTTCAACATTAGGAGTAATGAGACTATCAGAAGTATGATTAGAAATGTTACGAGCAGGATAATTTGGGGCAGTGGAAACATGTGTCATAATAGGAAAATAAAAAAAGAGAACATCAGAAATATCATCATATGTAGGAGATGAAGGTGAAGTTAAAGAAGTTTGATAAGGGAAAATATGTTCATGAAAAATAACATGTTGTGAAACAATAGTAGAATGTGAATGTAAATCATACAACACAAACCCTTTGGTTCCAGATTTGTATCCAATAAAAATGCATTTGTTGCTTCTGGAATCAAGTTTTTTGCGAGCTACAATAGCAAAGCTGGAGTATGATAAACATCCAAAAACTTTCAGATTTGAAAAGTCAGGTTTAATGGTATAAACGAGTTCATAAGGAGATTTATTTTGAAGAAAAGATGTTGGCAGTCTATTAATAATATGAATGGAAAGCTTTATAGCATAAGACCAAAAAATGTTAGGAACTTTAGATTGAAAAAGAAGAGACCGACAAACATTGAGAATGTGTTGGTGCTTCCTTTCAACAATGCCATTTTGTTGGGGAGTAGCAACACAAGTAGTTTCATGAAAGATGCCTTTGGTGGAATAAAAGTCATTAAGAAGAAATTCTTTTCCATTGTCAGATCTTATAATTTTAAGTTTACAAGAAAACTGATTTTTAGTTAAAAGAATGAAGTTTTGAAGTAAAGATTTAACATCAGATTTGTGTTTCAAAAGAAGAAGCCATGTAAAACGACTATAGTCATCAACAACGGTCAAAAAATATTTATATCCATCAATGGAAGTGGTAGAAAGAGGGCCCCAAATATCAACATGAATGAGATGAAAGAAACAAGGAGATTTAGTTTTGCTAATAGAAAATTGAAGACATTTTTGTTTAGCAAAAGCACAAGCATCACAAGCATCAATATATTAAAAGAAATATCAGAGTATTGAGAAGCTATTGTTTGTAAAATTTTATTTGAAGGATGTCCAAGTTTCATGTGCCACAAATTACAAGAATCAACTAGAGTTGTTATGAAAAGCAGAAGGAAGGACATTTAATTCTGAAGTTCTTATGGTATTATTACTAAGAAGATAAAAGAGTCCTTGGTATTTCTTAGCTACTCCAATCGTCTGGTAAGTATCCATCTGCACAATGAGACAATTATTTTAATGAAAGACAACAAAATAATTATTGGAATGTAACAGTTTAGAAATGGAAAGAAGATGAACAGAGAAATTAGGAACAAATAGAGTATTTTGTAAAATCAAATTGCCTAAAATGACAGTCCTAGAGAATGCAGCAGTAACAAAACTGTGATTTGGTAAGCGTATAGAAATAGGTGTAATAGGTTGTAAAGATTTAAAAAGAAATTTTGAAGAGCATATATGATCAGTAGCTCCACTATCTATAATCCAAGAAGAAAAATTGGGTTGAGAAAAAGAACCTGATGACTGTGGAGTACATTGATTGACGCTAGCCACCCTAGGAGTAGGAGGTTGAGAATGGTTCAACAATCCAAGAATAACTTCATACTGTTCTTGAGTAAAATTGCATTGGATTTGGGTTTTATCAGCAATGGAGTCATTGGGGTGAGTGAAACGCCATCAGTCAAGTGGGTAGAAGGATTGGAGGGAGCAAAATCCGGTTTGATGCTAGGTTTATAACCTTGAGGGAGGCCATATTTGATCCAACAATTGTCAGAGGTGTGATTGGTTATTTTGCAATGATCGCAGTATTTGGCACGACCACCAAATTTTGTGGTACGTCCTCGTCCACGACTAGAAAACGCACAACGAAAGGTATTAAAGGTCTTGTTCTTAGGGTCTTGGAAATTGAAGTTTGCCATGGAATCTTGTGGAATTTGTGAGGAAGAATGATGAAATTCCCGTTCTTGTTGAAGGACCAAAGAGAAGCTTTTAGGGAGAGTCGGCATAGGTTCCATTAGCATAATTTGAGAACGGACGTGGGAAAATTCATCATTTAAGCCACAAAGAAACTTGATGACAGAGTTGTTACGTTCTTGTTGAATCTTAGTCAATAAACCACAATTGTAAGGAGATTTACAGGTGCAGACAAGAATGGTCTTATACAAAGAAAGTTCTTTCCAGATTATTTGAAGACGAGTATAATACTGAGAAACAGTAGAATCACCTTGTTTGCAAGATTGGAGAGCTTCTTGGAGATCAGCGATGCAAAACTTATCGCCATGAGAAAAACATTGGAGGAGATCGTTCCAAATCTCGCAGAATCCATCCACATAACAGATTGTTTATGGGTAGAGTCATGGAACGCGTCAGCCATGAGATCACCATTTTGTTGCATCTTTTCGAGGCTTCATGAAGAACATCATTAGGAGGTGGGCAAGAAATGGTACCAAGAACGAATTTGTCTTTATTCTTGGTTTCAAGAGAGACAAGCATGCTGTGCCTCCATTGTTGATAATTGGTGTCAGAGAGAGGCAGATTGACAAGAATGAGGGTTGGGTTTTCACCAAGATGAAGAAACAGAGGATGGGCAAGATTAGAAAGATGACCGGTGGTGGCAGGATTAGAAAGATGATCGGTGGTGGAGGATGATGAAGCCATGAGAAGAGAACAAGGGAGAAGATGAAGAAAAGGGGCAAAGGAAGAACCCTAATTACTATATTTCTTCTGATACCATGTGAGTGTTTTGAGAAGAGAGAAAACAAGAACTCCAGAGAAAACAAAACTATGAATGAATATTATTGAAAAGTGTGTTGAGTACGGTAGAAGCAAGAAATATATACAAAAGGGGAAAAGTAGAAACAACAAAAAGTCTTTATAACACTAAGACCGAACGGTTTTTGGGTATCCACCGTTCGGTAGGAACACCTATAGAAGTTATTCGGTATGCATCAGCTTTTTGCAGCTGTTCGATAAGATATCGTTGTTCATCGTTCGATAACAACAGAGAAACCATTCGGTAACAACAGAAGAAGATATCTGAAGATCTTTATCACACACAAAAAATAGTCATAGTAGTACACTTATACTTATTAATGAAAAAGAGACGTCTTTAGGTATAATTTTTAAAAATAATAGTCGAGATTAAATGAAAGATATTCGTAATATATTTTACTCTAAAAAAAGATGGTGACTTATAATATGTAAGTTTATGTGGGGATAGTTAATTTTAATATTTGGATATTTTTTTCATTTTTTTTATTTTTATAGTTTTTAAAATATAATTTAAGGTTAACATAAAACTATGAGATGCGTACATTGGAAGATAAAAATATTTTTCTATATTATTATTTTTCTTTTATTTTGTGTGTATGTATATAACCAACAAACTCTTAACTTTCAACTAAGATAATTTATTAAATTAGAAGTCCAAATTGATAAATATAAAAGATAAAATGATATAAATTCATATTTTTACTGTATGCATGGAATTTGAGTTTCTAACTAAAAATATATTATTATTTAATTATAATTATATTACTTTTATTTATTTATTTTTATAACTAACTATTTTTTTATTTAGACATTAATAAAATTAGAGTCTAAACTTTATTTTTATTTTAAATTAAAATTAAATTAATGTGTGACATCTCAATTATATAAGACATAATATAATATAGAAGTCCACACTCATAATATAAAAGAACAATTAGGAGTAAAATGACAGTTAAGTTTAGGATTAAAGTCATCCAAATAGACCTAAATTTAAAACTTCAATTACTAGAGTATTTCAAAATGACATAAGCAAAATGAGAGAATCCTAAGAAGACTAAGCTGCAGTATCATCATCCTTTAGCACGTGCTCCAAGAGTACCTCCTCAACATCTGCTCACATCCAAGTGGATGATCATTGCGAAACAAAAGCATACACAGGCAACACACAAACACAAAAGCAAGGGTGAGCTAGGTCTAAAAATCATGTTATACAATCACACACAACATGCAAAGTTCATTCAAGCATATTAAATTGAATTACAAAATTTGTTACACTACGACATGACTCGTCCCGACTAGAATGATTGCCGAGCTATGATGGGTCATGCACTCGTGGTGGCATCTACTGCTTTGCACGAGGTTAGTCTGTATCGTGCCTTGGAGCATACTCGGAGTCTTCAAGACTAAGACCTCCTGCTACTACTCACGACATGATTCAATCCTCTATAATTGAGAATGATTGATCATTGTAGTTCCAGGATAACCCCCAAGACTGAGCTTCGATGCAAATCATTCTACACACTAATAGGGCACCACCATGGATTCTCTCCTTGAGGATCATGGAATTACGTCCATGAACCACACTTTGTTATGTTCAACCATCAAACATACTTCATACTTTCACATACTTTCAATGAAATAACATTACCACCATAATACTATGCAATTCAATCAGTACACATACTTATCTCAGCCAAAACAAGAGCAAAATAGAAGATCTATCCTTAAGATAGTCGCACAGCGCACCCCCTTCTCGCAAGGCAAAATAGAGTTGTTTTCCATAGCGCACACCCTAAATTCGCAAGGCGAATTAGCAAACAGAGGGAAACCCTCTAGAGACACTCGCACAGCGCACAGGCTCGTTGTGAGAATTACCAAACAGTGAGCACCTCTCTAGAGGGACTCGCTATGCGAGACCATTCGCATAGCGAGTCTACATAATCTACAGAATGCCAATTTTGTAGAATTATGCAACTCACACACCCCTTACCATTTTCCAGCCTTTTTTCCAACTTCTAAGACCCCTAATTTGGGATTTAGACCTAATTCAACTTGTCTAAATAATTTCAAACATCCTCACAGTGATTTTAAAGTGATTAAGACCCAATTTTTAGCTTAAAACTCTAAATTCATCAACTCAAGGACCCAATTTTAATTCTACTGTTTTGAGCATGATTTTAACCAGTTTTATGATCCTAAAAAGTCACATTCAACTTATCTAAGCTGTCTCAAACCTCCAAATACACTCTCGACTACATTGACTCAAAATCAGTACCCCATTTCCTCTTACAAGACCTAAAACACTACCAATCCCCTGTACATACATCATAACAACTGCTATCTCAAATATCCTCATTAAACATCTCCAATTACAGTCACTCAACACATTTAAATCAGTCATAACATATTTCACAGTTTCATCATCAGACATTCAAAGATTAGATGTTTTTTAACTTACACAAGAACTACAATTCAGCTCAAACAGTACAGACATACATAACACAGCATACATATACATAAATGTCTAAATTAAACAGAAAGCCTAACTCCCCTTACCTTAGTAACAACACTACAACTCACAATGCTGCTCCCCCAGAGTCCTGCTCGGTGAAGAACCTAACAGTACCCTATAGACCACCCAATGGTGATAGAAAAGTTCTTAGAGCTAAGTTTTAAACAGAAATAAGAAGAAGGATTCTTATAGTTGCATGCAACCAGGTGAATAACAATGCCCTAAGTTCCAAAAATAGTGGAGAAGAGGAGGAAACTACTTACAAGTCCGAACGGAAAAAGCAATCGGTGATACTCGAAGCTCTCGACATCAGGAGTGCCTAGGTACCACCTAATAAAACATGCAATGGCTAAATCAGTGTGGGGGTTAGAGAGATGGCAGAGCATAAGTGAAGAACAAACTGTCTAGAGAGAGAGAGTATGAACGAATGAACCAGCTGCTGGAAAATTTGTTTTTAAGCTACGTGTGTTTTAAGATCTTGGTTTCATTAAGTCGAGAGCACCAATCAACTCTTGACACCTATTTACAGGTCCTCACATTCTCCCACACATCAAAAAATTTCGACCTCAAAAATTGGACTTACCAGAGAACAAGTGAGGGTAAGACTCCCGCCTCTCTCCCTCTAACTCCCAAGTAGTGTAACCTGTCCTACTATCCCAGACAACTTTGACTAGACTGATGGTTTTTCCTCTAAGTTGCTTGTTCTGGCTCTCCTCAATTCTAATAGACTGCACCTCCATTTATAAATCCTCTCTGACTTGCACATCTTCTATTTCTAGCACGTGAGAAGGATCATGCACATACTTCCTAAGCTGAGAGACATGGAACACGGGATGAAGGTTTGCAAGCTGGTGTGGCATGGTTATTTCATAGGTAACTGATCTTATACGCCTCAGAATCTGATAAGGACTAAGGTACCTAGGAGATAATTTCCTAGCACAAATTTCTCTTCCTACAATAGTAGGAGGAGTCACTCAGAGGAACACATGATTCCCTACTACAAACTCCAAAGGCCTACGTCTTTGATCAGCATAGGACTTCTATCGACTCTGAGATGCCCGCATTCTTTCCTGAATGAGCTTCACCTTCTTTGTAGTCTACTACACTAACTCTGGCCCAGTCAACACTGCTTCTCCATCTTGAAACTAACACAAGGCTATTTTGCAGCGTCTTCCATACAATGGTTCAAACTACGCCATACCGATGCTAGCCTGATAACTGTTGTTGTAGGTGAACTCCACCAACACCTCACCCCAGACTCCCATGTGATCTAAGACACACGTCCTAAGTAAGTCCTCAAGTGACTGGATCATTCTCTCTGACTGACCATCAGTTTGGAGATGATAGGAGGAACTCATATGAAGTCTACTACCCATCTCGCTCTGAAGCGTCTGCCAAAAACGGGATGTGAACCGCGAATCTCTAACAGAAACAATGCCAGAAGGCACTCCATGTAGTCTCACAATCTCCCTGATCTACAACTGCGCAAGCTTCGACATTGACATCCTCAGGTTGATTGCCAAGAAATGAGCACTCTTGGTCAACCTGTCAACAATCACCCAGATCGCATCATGACCTCTGACCGTGCGTGGTAAATGGGTAACAAAATCCATAGCTATGCTATCCAATTTCCACTTAGGAATCTCAAGTTGCTGCAACAAACCTCCAGGTCTCTGATGCTCTATTTTTGCCTTCTGATAGGTTAGGCAAGAAGCAATAAACTGTGCCATGTCCCTCTTCATACTAGACCACCAAAAAGACTCCTTGAGGTCTTGATACATTTTAGTCATGCCAGGATGCATGCTAAAACGGCTCCGATGACCCTCCTCAAGGTACAATCTTATCAACTCTGCAACGCTGGGTACACAGACCCTACCCTTGAACCTTAGAATGCCATCAGCTCCCAAGGTAAAATCCTTACCTTACTCAGTACCAATCAAAGCTGCTGATCTCCGAAGCTCAACATCTTTCAACTGCTCTTCTTTAATACGCCTCAACAAATCACCGGACACTACCAAATTGCTGCATCTGATACTATCTGCCTCTAATTCCACTTGTAGTCTTAAATCTCTGAAGCTTTACACCAACTCCAATTCTCTGACCATCAAGGCTGAAATATGCACTGACTTCCTGCTCAATGCATCTGCCACCACATTAGCTTTCCCAGGGTGGTCAAGAAGATCAAAGTCAAAATCCTTGAGCAACTCCATCCATCTCCTTTGCCTCATGTTAAGTTCCTTCTGATCAAAAAAATACTTCAAGCTCTTGTTATTACTGAACACCTGAAATTGTGCACCATACAGATAGTGCCTCCACATCTTCAAAGAAAAACAACAGTTGCTAACTCAAAGTCATGAGTGGGATAATTCTTCTTATGGACCTTCAGTTGCCTAGAAGCATAGGCCACTACCTTCTTCTCCCGCATCAGTACACACACCAAACCCTGATAAGAAGCATCACAAAAAACCTCAAAAGGTTTACCTATGTTAGGAATAACCAAAGCGGGTACACTGATCAACCTTTGCTTTAGCTCTTGAAAGCTAGATTCACACTGATCCGTCCAAACAAAAGGTTGATCCTTCCTAGTCAACTGCGTCAACGACGCCACAATCCGAGAGAAGCTCTCGATGAACCGACGATAGTAGCCTGTCAAGCCCACGAAACTTCTTACTTCAGTCACGGTCTTAGGCCTCTCCCACTGGAGTACGACTTGTACCTTAGTTGGATCAACAACAATCCCTCTAGCTGAAATCACATGCCCTAGAAAGTGAACCTCTTCCATCCAAAATTCACACTTAGACAGATTTGCATACAACTTCCTCTCTCTCAACTCACCAAGCACTGTCCTAAGGTGATTTTCTTGTTCTTCCTGAGTCTTAGAATAGACAAGTATGTCATCTATAAAGACAACAACAAACTTATCTAAGAACGGTCTGAGAATCCGGTTCATATAGTCCATGAAAATGGCCGAAGTATTAGTCACACCAAAAGGCATAACTACATACCCGTAGTGACAATATCTAGACTTGAGCGCAGTCTTTTGCACATCTTTTGCCTTCACCAAGATCTGATGATAACCTGACCTCAGATCAATCTTAGGGAACACAGTAGCTCCATACAACTGGTCCATCAAATCATCTATCCTCGGCAACAGATACTTGTTCTTAATAGTCACCTTGTTCAACTGCCGATAGTCAACACACAACCTGAAGCTACCATCCTTCTTCTTCACTAACAACACTGGCGCTCCCCACGGCGAAGCACTAGGCCAGATAAATTGTTTCTCTAACAACTCTTCAATCTGTTGCTTTAGCTCGGCCAACTCAGTTGGAGCCATCCTATAAGGGGCTATTGATACAGGCCCTGCTCCTGAGACCAAGTCAATAAAGAACTCCACTTCTCGTGGAGGTGGTAAACCTGAAACTTCTTCTGGGAAAACATCTAAGAAGTCGTTCACCACTGCGAGATTTACACCCTGATTCTCGTGCACCGCATGATCTGAATCCTGAGTCACTTCCATATGTGACAATACCAAGAAGCAACTAGCACCCTCCATGATGTCTTGCCTCAATATGCTGATTGAGAAAGACATGTCTTCATTTTCATCAGGAAACATCAACTCCTTATTGCCACAGTTGATGAGGATGTGATAGCCAATCCTTTCCTAAGATCACTTCTAGCCCTTGCAAAGGTAAACAGATAAGGTTTACCTTGAACCGACATCCTTCCACGACAATAGGACAACGAACACAAATAAAGGACGTCCTGACTAACCCAGATGCTGGTGTAGACATCACCAGATCAAGATCTAACTCCTCTACAGACAAGCCCAACTTTTCAACCAATGCCTCCGATATGAGGGAATGAGTTGCCCCTGAATCAAACATCACCACACAAGGCACTCCAAAAAGAAAGCAGCTGTTGATGAGGTTACCTGAGCTAACTGTCTCTACTCTAGTCAAGGCGTAGACTCTCCCAGCCGCATGTGGTCTGACAGCACCTCTGTGAACAGCTCTCCCTGCCTGACATGTTGTTAGGCCAGTCCTCCTGACTGTAGGGCAATCTCTAGCATAATGGCTCTCACCTCTACAAATGTTACACCTCCTGTAGTCACGCATCTGAGGGCAAACAGACTGCAGATATGGCCCTCCACATGAATAGCATCACACTCCTCCTAAGTGGCTCGATTGCCCTGAAGGCACTGATGGCTGGGAAGAAGAACCCCTAGAACCAGAAGAGGATGACGGTCTAGAGTAAGGAGCCCTCCTGGAAATAAACCTGCCACGGGACCCAGCTAGCACTCAACTCCTAATAGGCTGACTCTACTGACCCTCTGCTTCCTTCTTGGTCTTCTCCATAACTCTAGCCATCTCCACCAAGGTAGGAAACTCTTGAAGGCACAGTCCCTTCACTAGCAGCTTTATATCACCCCTTAGACCATTCTCAAATTTTTTGCATTGCTTCTCCTCATCTATGGCCATGGTGTAGAACTAGAGCAAGTGTTTGAACCTGTCAACATATTCAGCCACTGACATACCTCCCTGAACCAATTGGAGAAATTCAATCTCCTTATCAAACCTCACACTATTGGGAAGTACTTAGTATAAAACTTGGTCTTGAATAGCTCCCAAGTAATAGGAGTCCCACTCCTTTCCAAAATCATCATCATGCTGCTCCACCAGTGGCCAACCTCTCAGGTCAATAAGTACTGAGTATATGCCAACTTGTTTTCATCTGGACACCTCTTGGCTTCATATATCCTGTCCATGTCTCCAAACCAGTGGTCAGCTTCATCTGGGCTGCACTTTCCAATGAACCTGGCCGAACGGTGTTGAAGGAAACTTTCCAAGCTCCACTCTTGGATAGGAATAACGGAGGAAGAAACACCTAGAGTAGCCCTGCCTTTGAGTGTCCTCGGATGACACTCTTGCATTCTCAGCCGCCACTCTTACAGCTTCCGGATTTTGCAAGGCGATAGTGTTTTTGCTGAACTAAGGCAACATTCTGTTGCTGCATGGCCTGAAGCACAACTTCTAGCATCCTTGTCGACTCTGAAGGCTCGGGTTGAGCAGGCGGTGGAGGAGGATGAGGCCTAGGTGCCATCTTCTGTTCACACAAAGAGAAAAGACCATCAGTCCAACTCAAGGAAACCAGGATAACCAACCTAGACATGATTAAGAGTCACATGCATAAGCAAGGCACACACACAACCTACAAGATTTTCTAAGGACAAAAACTGCTCTGATACCATAAATGTCACATCCCAATTATATATAAGACATAATATAATATAGAAGTCCACACTCATAATATAAAAGAACAGTTAGGAGTAAAATGGCAGTTAAGTTTAATATTATAGTCATCCAAATAGACCTAAATTCAAAACTTCAATTACTAGAGTATTTCAAAATGACATTAGCAAAATGAGGGGATCCTAAGAAGACTAAGCTGCAGCATCATCATCCTCTAGCACTTGCTCCAAGAGTACCTCCTCAACATCTGCTTACATCCAAGTGGTGATCATTGCAAAAGAAAAGCATACACAGACAACACACAAACTCAAAAGCAAGGGTGAGCTAGGTATAAAAATCATGTACTCGTGGTGGCATTTACTGCTTTGCAAAGCCGTTGCCAATGGGTTTCACCCTACCACACTCACGAGGTTAGTCTGTACCGTGCCTTGGAGCATACTGGGAGCCTCCAAGACTAAGACATCCTGCTACTACTCACGACATGATTCAATCCTCTATAATTGAGAATGATTCATCATTGTAGTTCCAGGATAACCCCCAAGACTGAGCTTCCATGCAAATCATTCTACACACTAATAGGACACCACCATGGATCCTCTCCTTGAGGATCATGGAATTACGTCCATGAACCACACTTTGTTACTTTCAACCATCAAACATACTTCATACTTTCACATACTTTCAATGAAATAACATTACAACCATCATACTATACAATTCAATCAGTACACATACTTATCTCAGCCAAAACAAGAGCAAAATATAAGATCTATACTTAAGGGAGTCGCACAGCGCATCCCCTTCCCGCAAGGAAAAACAGAGTTGTTTCGCATAGCGCACACCTTAAATTCGCAAGGCGAATTAGAAAACAGAGGGCAACCCTCTCGAGTCACTCTCACAATGCACATGCTCATTGTGCGAATTACCAAATAGTGAACACCTCCCTAGAGGGGCTCGCTATGCGAGACCATTATGCAACTCACACACCGCTTACCATTTTCCAGCCTTTTTGCCAACTTCTAAGACCCCTAATTTGGGATTTAGACCTAATTAAACTTGTCTAAATAATTTCAAACATCCTTAGAGTGAGTTTAGAGTGATTAAGACCCAATTTTTAGCTTAAAACTTTAAATTCTTCAACTCAAGGATCCAATTTTAATTCTACTGTTTTGAGCATGATTTTAACCAGTTTTATGATCCTAACAAGTCATATTCGACTTATCTAAGCTGTCTCAACCCTCCAAATACACTCTCAACTACATTGACTCAAAATCACTACGCCACTTCCTCTTACAAGACCTAAAAGACTACCAATCCCCTATACATACATCATAACAACTGCTATCTCAAATAACCTCATTAAACATCCCCAATTACAGTCACACAACACATTTAAATCAGTCATCACATATTTCACAGTTTCATCATCAGACATTCAAAGATTACATGCTTTTTAACTTACACAAGAACTATAGTTCAACTCAAACACTACAGACATACATAACACAACATACGCATACATAAATGTCTAAATTAAACAGAAAGCGTAGCTCGCCTTACCTTAGTAAAAACAGTACAGCTCACAATGTTGCTCCCCTAAAGTCCTACTCGGTGAAGAACCTAACAGTACCCTACAGACCACCCAATGGTGATAGAACAGTTCTTAGAGCTAAGTTTTAAACAAAAATAAGAAGAAGGATGCTTATAGTTGCATGCAATAAGGAGAATAACATTTCCCTAAGTTCCAAAAACAGTGGAGAAGAGGAGGAAACTACTTACAAGTCCGAACGGAAAAAGCAATCGTTGATACTCGAAAGCTCTCGACGTCAGGAGTGCCTAGGTACCACCTAATAGAACATGCAATGGCTAAATCAGTGTGGGGGGTTAGAGAGAAGGCAGAGCTAAAGTGAAGAACAAACTGTCTAGAGAAAGAGAAAGAGACTGAACTAATGAACCAGCTGCTAGAAAACTTGTTTTTATGCTACGTGTGTTTTAAGAGCTTGGTTTCATTAAGTCCAGAGCACCAATCAGCTCTTGACACCTATTTATAGGTCCTCACATAATTTCTTAGCTTTTATTTTTATTTTTATTTTTTAAGTTGATCTATTGAGTATTATTTAAATTAAACTTTTATTTTTATTTTAAATTAAAAAATTTATTTCCCAATTGAAATTATTTTTACATTGAAATTCCTTTTGCCAAAACTTATTATATTAGTTTTTACATAATATCATATAATGAAATAATTTTGTTTAATTTGTAATGTTAAATTCTTTTTATTTAACTACATAATAAATAAAAAACAACAAATGTTAAAAATTAATTAATTGTCTCCATAAGATTATAGATAATAGTAGATAAAAATAAATTAAAAGATAATAAAAAAAATCTATTAAAATATAATAGATACTGTTGAAAGAAAATCAAATAAATTATAAGATATAAGCACTAGTGGAAAAACGCTGTTTAACGTCACCCCAATGACGTCGGTTAGCGAGTAGCCCGACGTATATGAATGCACGGTGGCATTAGCGTAAATAAGTTGGTACCTAGACGTGGGTTTCAAGGGGACGCGACGTCTATAATATAATACACGTCCGCTCTGTCCTAAACTGACGTCCAATGTAATGAGGTAGGCGAGAAGGCAGACTTTTCCTACGCCATTGACGTCGCTTTTGATGGGGGCTCGACGTGTACTAGAGTGCAATTAATGCTCGTCACCTGATTCCCAGGCGTTTAGACGTCGAGTGGTCAATCTCCAACGTCTATAGCCTGTCCGGAAGGCGGGAAGACAGAAATTTCTGCAAAATAGACGTCGCTTTTCGGGGACTGCGACGTCTATAGGCCTGTAATTAATTATGTTCACCAAAATTCGAGGCACGTTGACGTCCGATAGCAGAGCACGGACGTCTATAGTATTATAGACGTCAGCGCCCCTTCACAACCGTCGTCTACTTCCCTGACAAGAAATGAAACGTCAATCGGTTCATCGCCCTAGACGTCGGCCCCCCTGGACACCGACGTCTAATGGCATTCAAAAAGTCACTTTAAATGTTATCTTGGACGTCGAATTAGTTAGATAACCGACGTCTAGGTGACTATAGACGGCGGGTCCTGGGGGAATCGACGCCTCATTTCATTTTAAATAAAGCGCAGACTCTTCGCGGCATTGCAGTTTCTGATATCATCGCGTCTTCCTCCTCTCCTTTTTCTCTCTTCGCGGCATTGCATTATTATTTCTAATAACATCATCGTCTTCCTCCTCTCCTTTTTCTCTCTTGCAGCATTGCATCCCAGGTGCGTGTTTTTTTATGCTTACCGTTTAAACTTTGTTCAGTCTTTCATCGATTATCTTCTGGTTCTGGTTCAACTGATCAAATTTGTTTTCTTGTTTTGTGTTTTAGTGCAGTTTTGTTCCTCTCTTGGGGTAACGCAGTACCACATTCTTCTTTTGCTAGCTGCCTCCCAGAAAAAGCGGCGTCTTTAGGATTTCTCGTGGCGTTTCGACCCAAAAATGACCCTGGGTTGTTGCCTAGTTATCGTTTCACCGTAATTTTTCCCTCTTGCGGTTGAAAATGGAACTAGGCAAGAACCCAGGTTCGGTTTTGGGTTCAAATGTCATGAGTAATTCAAAAGACGCAAGCTTTTTTTTGGGGGAAACTAGCAAAGAAAGAGTGTGCTACTGGACTATTCAAAGACAGGAACAAAACTGCACTAAAACACAACCACTATATTAGACGTCGGTTAATGCTTACACCGACGTCTATAGTGATTTTAGACGGTGGTTAGTGACATGTTCGATGTCTTTATGTGCTCTTAGACGTCGGGTATTGCTTTCTCAGACGTCTATATATTGCCTTTAACCGTCTGTTTACACGCCTGCACTGACGTTTAGTGACGTCGGACATTGCACTAACTGACGTTTGTATAGACGTCTGTTATGTGGATGTTCGACGTCCCGTTAACGTCACTGGTATAGACGTCGGTTGTGAAGAAGACGTTAAAAGCCCAAAATAACCGACGTTAAACAGCGTTTTTTCACTAGTGAAGCTAACTAAGTAGCGTACAACCTTATAAATTAAGAATTTGTAAAAAAACGTACTTTAAATACCTATTAAAATAAAATAGTACTTCAGAAAAGATGCTTTGTTGATTAACTTATGGACTAGTTAAATAAGATAGTTGATAACTTATTAGTTGTATCAAACACAATCAAGATCTCTCTTTAGATAAAAGAACAAAATATATTTCTATTGAGTTATTATTATTCTAAATTTAACAATAAAAATAAAGGATTAAATATATTTTGTTCCCAATGTGAAATTTTAATTAATTTATTTTTGTTTCAACTTTAATATTTTTTGTCTCTAAAATTTAAAAATAAATAAATATAATATTTTAATAGGATGATGTTAACTTTTTTATATGTTAAACAATGTTTTAAACATATATTTGTATTTGATCGAATTAAATGATGTAAAGAGTTAAACTATCAACCCAAAATATCGTTTAACATGTGAAAATATTTCGAACAGTTAAGTTATTATAAGAATTATATTTATTCACTTTTAAAATTTAAAAACCAAAATATATCAAAAGTTGTAGATAAATTTTGTGTAAAAATTAAAAAAATATATTTAACGAAAAGTATATCGTATATATTTTATGTAACATCCCAAAAATATAATGTAAAACTATTTAATATAGTCATTACATATATGATAAGATAGAACAGTTGTAAACCAAAACATAAAGCATAAATTTACAGTCATCCAAAAACAACTATAACATTTAAATTTTATATACAACCAGACTGATACAAAACTATATACAATTCTACTCTAACTCGTATATGCTGCCGCATCACCTCTGTCCAAAGCCTGCTCCAGAGAAACCTCCTCTCCCTCTACTCACACTCACAGTATGATCATCAAAGGAAAAACACCACACATACAAAACACAAGTACAAATAGAAGGGTAAGCTAGATAAAAACAAAACATTTCCTACATTGACATAATATACAAAACACCTACAAATATACATATAGAATAAATAACTCCAAACATCCTAAACATGTTATGACCTAGACTTGACTGTCCGGACTTAAAATGATTATCGAGCTATGGCGGGTTGTGCACTTGTGGTGGCCTCTACTGCTTTGCAAAGCCATTGCCAACGAGTTTCACCCTACCATACTCACAAGGTTAGTTTGTTTCGGGCCTTGAGGCATACTGGAAGCCCCCAAGACTAAGACATCTTGCTATTCCTCACGACATGGATCAATCCTCTTTACGTGAGAATGAAAGACCATTAGAGTTTCAGGATAACCCTCAAGACTAAATTCATGCATTCATTTTAAACATACTTGAATCTCATATCCTACATTGAAACATAATTACACCATTTTGAAATCACACTTTTTTTCACTTTGAATCACAACTTAAAACTTTGATACTGATATAACTCAATTCACATTCATACATAATCTACAATGAATAAAAACATCATTCAAATTAATAAAGGACAAAGGAGGAAAGAGTGAACGAAATCCTAGACCAGTCGCTCAGCGAACTATAACATCCCAATAAATATAGCATAATCCTATATAAGGAGTTAACATGTAATAATAAGATAGGTCAGTTAATAAGCTTATAATAAGAGTTTTGAATACTCCTAAAATGCCGAGCATTTAAAACTATACAAAAATTATAAGTCTGGTACAAAGTATATGAACAAACCAAACGGTTTTCAAGACAACGTTTAAATCGAACGGTAATACAAAAAGATAGTCATATACCGAGCGGTTATACAAAACTATATAAGCCGAACGATTTTACACAAAATAATACTTCAAATAATGACCGAATGGTCATATACTAAACTTCAGCGTTCTCCCCACCAAGGCTTCCTCCAGCGAACAGTCTTCACCTTCTGCTCACATCCACAGGATGATCATTGCAATGACAAGGACGATATGACAAGACGGAAAAATAAGGGTAAGCTTAAGTAATTTAATTAATCATATTAATTCTACAAATTTAAGAAATACCTAAACATGTAATACACCATGCAACCGAAAAATATAATCATTCCAAACATACATTTCAGACACTGACCGAACACATAATACCGTTACAGACCGACCACGTGATTAGACCATCCGGACTAGTATGTAATGTCGAGTTCCAGGGGTTTGTGCATTGGTGCGGTGAAGTAATTGGAACACCCCCAACTGTCACACCAGGTTAGTCCAATAAAATCCATATAAATCTCTGGTGTGGTGAATTAACTGGAAAACCCTCAGCTACCACACCAGGTTAGTCCGATAAAATCCATATAAACCAACCAAACAAGGACCTGCTGCTATTCTCACCACATGACTCATCACTCTCTACTTGAGCTTGGATGATCATTAGAATGTCAGGATAAACCCCATTGGACACTTTGACCATTCATATGGTCAATCACATCACATATCACCACCATGTACCCTCTCCGTGAGGGTCATATAATTACCTTTACCAATCATACTCTTCATCATTATAATAATACGTCATGAACCCTCAACTCATATAAATCTTTAAATACCAACATACTTAACCGCCAATACAATCAAACCGAACAGTACAAGAAAATCACAATCATGAATAAGACCGAAAGAAGTATCATTATATTTATGAACAAGACCGAATAAAATAACATTCCCTAGAGACTAACATGACCGAACGCTATTACCAAACTGATTACTTTAGTTGAACCGAACACTTATTATCATATTGGTCATTTTCTCACTAACCGAAGACTAAGGCCGAATGATCCTCACTACACATAACCAAATACTAAAGCTTTAACCAAATCCTAAGAGTTTAAACCGAACACTATAAGCTTAGGCCGAACACTATTTCATGAGACCGATTACTTTTAAAACTGAATACTATTAACAGGCTTAATACTATGTATAAACTGAGTACTAGTGAGACCGAGTGCTAGTCTGAGACCGAACACTACTGAGACCGAGTGTTAGTCTAAGACCGAACACTACTAAGACCTAGTGCTAGTCTAATACTGAGCACTACTAAGTTGATAGAAATATATGTACATAAGGTCGAACACGAGAATATCCTACCATTGATTCATATACTGAAGACGAATATAATATTGAATACTTAACTTATCTGAATACCTTGACTAGGCTGACTACTAAGTAGAAAATAGAAGGCTATACTTAAACTGAATGCTTATTTTCAATCATACCAATAGAACATCAATCGGTCATTAACTGAAATTCTCTACAGAAGGGAAATCTAGTTACGATCGAATGCACCAAGGAAAACTGAACGGTCACATATGACTCTCAGTGACAATTACAGAACTCTGCAAAATACTACAAAGTTATGATCAAACTCTATTCCTACCCAGTCCATGCCATTTCTCAATCAACACATAAAAATAAACATGCGAGAACATCAACATTTCAATATCAACCAAATCATCAAACAAAATATCATTCTAGCAAGCAAGCATTGATAACAAGAGAAGCATAATTAAATTACTAGCTTCCTTTACCTCGAAACCCAGACACTGCTATGCTTTCACAGTATTGCCTATACTGTAAGTAACTTCTACGGCTTCCTATAAGCTTTTGATTGGTGAAGAAGAACCAACCATAGAATCAAAGATAGAAAAAAGTTTCAGAGAAGGAATTTATGAACACATGAAAGCTAGTGCTTGCATGTAACAGAAATTGCATGGACTGTAAAAATGACTAGATTGAACTTACCACTTCAAAACTGCAACTTGATCGGTGCAAAGTGGAGTCCTTAGCACCAGGAGAACTCAAACGCTGCCTAAATGGTGCTCGGAAGAGTAAAAAGGTAAGAATTTTTAGAGAGAAGACAGAGAAGTTTAGAGAGAAGGAGGAGAAAATGGAAGTTCAGAGTTTTGGAGAACAAGGGTACATGCAGAAACTGGCACCATATTTAAAAATCCCATCTTATATACTACCGTAAAAAACAACTCGGCCACTCAGCTACACATACCTGTCTTCCACTTACTGAATTTCCAATTCCCTTACGCTTACACCTGGCTTCCACTTTCTTCAGAATTTAATGGTTCTAACACGAACCCTTTCATTGAGCGACCCCAAAGTATCTCGCTTAGCGACCCTACTCGTTGTGCAAATCCTCCATACAGTACCTCTAGACTCCAAATCACTCGCTCAGCGACCCAACTCGCTCAACGAATAAAACTTCCAGTGGTATCAGACCCCATCCACTCAATCAACGACCCAACTCGCTGAGCGAATATTCCAAACAGTGGTCCAGACCCCCAAGCACTCACTCAACGACCCTACTCGTTGTGCGAATAAGAATCACAGTGCTCCCAGACCTCAACCTCTCGCTTAGCGACCCAACTCGCTAAGCGAATAAAACTCCCAGTGGTACCAGACCCCAACCACTCGCTCAGCGACCCAACTCGCTGAGCCAATCATCCAAAAAGTGGTCCAGACCCCCCAAGCACTCGCTAAGCGACCTTAATCGTTATGCGAATAAGAATCATAGTGCTCTCAAACCTCAACGTCTCGCTCAACAACCCTACTCGTTGTGCGAATACCAGGACATTGTGCCAGACTCTACAGCCACTTATTGAGCGACTCCACTTGCTCAGCGAGTCTACATAATTCTACAGCACAAAACTACAGAATTATGATCCTACACCAAAACTTACCAATTCTAATCCTCCTAGATTGTGTTATATACCTAATTATACTTCACCAAGTGTGGCTAAAGCTTTCTAACCTCATTTTAAATTGTTTACTAACGAAATCACACTTCAAAACCTACAAATTATCAACCTATGGACCCAAATCATGTTTTACCACTTTTGGCACATTTTTAAGCAATTTAAGGACTCAAGCAAGTCTCATTTGACTTACCAAAGTTATCCTAACAGACCAGTTGAGCACCTAACCCCAAATTCACATTTTCACTACTCCACTTCCTCAAAACTAACTCTAAACCACTACAATGTGACTCTATTCATAACCAACCAACATTATCACATATTTCTCACATTTCATATAACCAATAACAAATCAAACATCATTTAATTTAGTTCACTATCACAGTTCATCAATTGCACACTCAAAACAGTCAAATTGCACATTTTCCATCCACCCTAAAATCATGAATTCAGCTTAACCAATTCAAAAATCATAAACTACCAAACATACACAAGTAATTACTAGTTAAAGAAATTCTAGCTTCCCTTACCTTAGTGAAATTCTGCACAGCTCTAGAAAAACCTCGACCAATGCTTGCACCGCAAGGAAACTCTAGAAATACCTACAAATCACCGATTGGTGATAGGAAACAACCTTTAGAACCTAAATTGTACAAGGAATTAAGAAAGAGGAACTGACATCACATGCAAAGGTATATTTTCTTGCATGATCACAAATTTTGGAAAAATTAAGAAAAGGGAATGAAACTTACTGACTCTAACCAAGAAATCGATCGGTTAAAAAGATAGTCATCGATGCCAGGATCGCCTAGACACCTCCTAATCATCGAACAGATGACCCAAGAGTGAGAACGTTTAGAAAGAAGTGAGAGAAAACGAAGAGGATAATGTTTCAGAGAAATAGAAGACATTTTAGATAATGAGACGAACTTAGAAAATTTTATTTATATTATACAATTATTTTATAATAAAATATTCTATCTCATTATTTTAATACACATATCTACTATAATACTCTATTTTTAGATACTTACATTTTAACATTATAAAAATTTTATATACTACCATATACTTGTAAATAATCATGATAAGTTTTTTAACTTTTAGTTTATATAGATATACTTAATTAATAGTGTAAAAGTTTTTTATAATATATGTATATATATTAGCATCATAATATACTCAAACATATAATTTTTGATATTGGACTACGAATAAAACTTGAATTAAAATCAACGATTTAAGTAGGTTTTAAATATTAACTTGATATATACTTAGAGATAATATTATATATCACTTAAAAGATGAATGATGTGGTAAGGAAGAAAGTTTTTCTTCAAATATTTTATTTTTGTCCTGTAAATTACTCAAAACACTATTATATTTAATGTCACAAAATGTTTCATGTATTTTTTTATTAATGGAGTTTCTACGACTATATGGATTTTGTGAGGATCTGAAAAATAAAGTTAAGAGTGACCGGTGCTCTAAGTAAATGAAGTCAGATTTTTAAAACATCTGGACCATAAAAATAACTTTTTATGTATCATATGGGTTCATTAGCTTAAAACTCCATCTCTCTCTAGAACTGAGTTCTTCATTTTCTCTACCTTCTCTCTACCACTTCTTCTCATTGGACCATTGCATTGGCGATTAGGTGGTGTCCACGCGTTCCTGGAGTTGAGGGCTTCCTATCCATCCGATTAGTTTCTCGTTCTTTAGCTGGTAAGTTGTTCTCCTCACTCTCCGTGCTTTTAGGGTTGTGAGCATGCAACAATCCTGTCGTTCATCTGGTTTTTAGTTTCTTTTCTCCACCTTCTAGCTCAAACTGGGTATTAAAAGTTGTTCTTGACCACCAAATGGTGATATGTAGGTCCTGTTGAGTTCATCGCTGTGTGAGCACTGTTTAGAGTGTTCCAGTGAGTTGTGCTATGAATCTGAGGAAATGGGAGCTGGATATGCTTTTGAAATTATTGCATGATACATATGTGTGCTGAATTGTGAATTTGATATGCTGCTTGAGAGATAATCTAGTTTTTGATAGCTTAATTTGCATGTGCTGATGTGGTGAATCTGTGAAATTGTGTTGTGATGCCATGGATTGAATGTGGATGTGCATAATTGCTTTGATTGGATATGATGGAACTATTTGAGGATGGAAATTCTGTTGTAGAGTAAAATTGATAGAAAGGAAATAGTTTGGAGAGGATTTTAGGTCTTTTGAGAGGAAATGAGATAGTGGTTTTGGGCTGTGGATGTTCTGGGTGCATTTGGGTTGTTGGGGTAGTCTTAGAAAGTGGAATGGGACTTCTTAGGATCATAAAACTTGTCTAAAATAGGTACAAAGTGGTAGAATTGAATTTGAGTCCTTAAGTTCTTGGATTTGGTGCTTTATAGTAGAATTTGAGTCTTAAACTCTTTACATTGATGTTAGCGATGTTTAGTATCACTTAGATAAGTCTAAATAGGTATCAAGCACGATCTAAGGGTGTTAGAAGTTGGAGAAAAGGGTTAGTAATGGTAAAGGATATGTGAGTTGAATAATTCTGCAGAATTTGCGTTCTGCAGATTATGCAAACTCGCAGAGCGAAAGTTTTCGCACAACGAGTCCTCATAGAGGGGTGCTCTCTGTTTGGTCATTCGCACAGCAAATTGGTGCATTGTGCGAGTCATTGGATAGGGCTGCTCCCTGTTTGATGATTCGCATAGCGAAACTGAGTCGCTTTGCGACTGATGCAAGTCTGGGAAAATGCTAAATTAATTGAAATAGCGAATGGGGACGCTTTGCTAGTGTTTGGGGAGTTCAAGCCACTGTTTGGGGCTCTCGCATAGTGATTTGGGGCGCCATGCGAGGGGTTAGGGTCTGATATTGTGTATCAGAATTTTCAGTTTAGCTGAGCGCACAGTCTTGGTGCGCTAAGCGAATGGCCTTTAGCTGAGCTCACAGGCTTGGTACGTTGAGCGAATGTGATTGAGTAAAACCCACTTTTTCTATTATTCGCACAGCGAGTTTGGTGTGCTGAGTGACTTGTCCAGAACCTGTTTTTATTCTTTTTATCCGTGTTCTATGATAACCTTGAGTTATGTTTTGATTATTAGAATGGTGTAGAAGTATCTGATATTGTATGATCATGTATTATAGTATATGGTTGTTCATATCTTGAATTAAGTTTTAGAGTGAAAATATGGTTGATGAATCGGATTCCATGAGTCAGGGTGAGATTCTTGGAAGTCATTGAGGTTGATGAGGCAATTGTGTTGTATAAATGTATGGAGCTTTGAAATGGTAAGTCTATTCTGACACTCTAAGGATCATTCATGCTCAAATAGAGAAGAATGATGCATGTGGTGAGAGTAGCGGGAGGTTCTTGTCTATAGGCATAAAGTTTAGCCATAGATTGATATAAGGACTAACCTTGTATAGTGTTGGGGAGTGTCAGCTGAACTATACAAGTGCAAAGACTACCAATAGTTCGACATTTATACAAATCAGGATGAGTCGCGTTGAGTTTTTTATGCTTGGTTAGATTGTGTACATCTTTGATGTTGAGAATTGAATCTACTAATACTACTAAATTGTGTAATATGATTATTGTTTGTTTAACTAGCTTACCCTTGCTTCTGTGTTTGTCTGTCTTTGTATGTTTTCTCTTTTGCGATGATCACCTAATTGGTGTGAGCTTAGGGAGACATCCGTTTCAGTTACTTCAGCGATAGGTGATCGAGGGGATTCAGTAGAAAAATCGGATGAATCTACATATGCAAATATTGTCTTTCGTAGGTTTGTTTCTTATAGTAGCTAAGTTATCATATATGTAATATTCCTTTTGATAGTATTTTACTATTAAAAATAGGATGTTACATTGTATAGTTTGTTTAATAAAATGAATAAAATTCTTTCTCTTAATAGATTTTATTAGATTTTATGAAGATTTTATAAAGTTGAATTAAAATTAAAGTTTACTTTTATAATAATAAATCTTATCGGGAATTCTTTTTAACAAGATTTATTGAATTTATCGTCTTATTCTCTACCATTTTTTTTATTTCTACACTCAATGTCATGGAAGAGAACATCTTAAAAATTTCATATCATTTGCCTTTATACCAAATATGTTAAAAGAATTTCTTGGTGATTTAATATTTAGATATAATAAAGTGATTATCAATTATGAGTTTGGAATGCCTTTATATTTAATTTATTATTCTTGTTTGTTTCAATAAGCATTTAATGTTCCGCAGACCCCATATATTATATAAGACTCTATCACCCTAGAAATAAGTTATTGAAATAAATACAACAATGAGCAATAACTCATTCTATCCCATGTCAATAGTCACAATAAATAAGTATTCCTCATCTCAACATACATTTATTTTTCTTTGTTAGTAGTAAATTAAATAAAAAGTCATTTTGTTTTGAATTAATCTGAATACACAGATCGCATAGAAAATTATTGTCGTAAGACAGACTTATGAGAATAAAATGCAGAAATAGTAATGTGATAAAGTTATTGGGTAAAATCACTTATTCTCACATGTGAATCCTCAATTATTGTCGTTGTTTTTAAGAAGGAATTTTAAAACAGATAAGTGTTGAAAAACTAAACAAACAAAGGTTTGTCCACACACTAATTCCAACATTAAAATAGTGACAATGGTTTTAATAGGTTCACGTATGAACAGTAGTTCCGATAATGACGTTAAAGTTGTCGGATTTTAACTCCAAATTCGCACCCATTATTGAGCCTGTTTAGAAGATGAAATGCAAAGATAATCTTCCATTACATTAAATTGAAGATGAAAAGTATAATTTCTGTAGATATAGCTAATAAAAAACAATGTCCTAGGTGACTTTTAAGGTGGTTGTAACAACATCAACAAAATCACTGTATATAAAAACATTTTACTCTGTCAATGTGAATGAGTATGTGATCCCATCCCACTGAGTAAAGCAGAGAAGAGGGTGGAAATTTGGCAGAAAAGAAAATATGTTGTGACCATTATCATACACCTTCATCTGTCTCACCCCATTCTCCTGTGCACCTTTCTTCCACTAGAATATTTCTTGGATTCACTTTCCTGTCTGTGACTCTCATGGGGACAATGACCCATCATGTCTATGAATTTCTCTTTCTTCAAAAACATAAACACTAACAAACAATTAATTAATCTCTCACACTCTTTATTTTTTCCATGGTCACTCTCATTACAACCTGCAAGTCCTTTTTCGTCTTTAGAGTTTTCGTTTTCTTTATAACTCTGCCTACTACTCTTGCATCTCTTCAGCGCAGGAATCAATAAAACCATCCCAGAATTAGGGTTTCTGCTACCCATGCTTTTCACTTTTAGCTCTAAGGTTGGCCTTTCTATACCTCTACTTCATTGCTTTCAACTTCTTTTTTATCTCTCTCATCCAAAACTTACCAAGGAAAGCTAAGAGTTTTCCTCTCCTTTCAGATTTATTATCCCTTCTTTTTATCGCAATTTCATGAGTTGGGTTTCCTTCTTTCCCACTTTTTTCTTCATCTGATCTTCACCTTCAAAAGTAGGGTTTTCTTCAATTCTGATCTGGTCACACACTTCTGTAGCATGGCCTAATTAGCTTGATCGGCACTAATTATTGTGAAAAATTCTGTAAAGTGAAAACTGGCCTGCATATGAATCACTTTCAGAGCTTATAATGAACTTGCATGGACATATCCACATACATACACACATATATAAAAGAATCTGATTTTTGCTGCTATGGTACCTTTGCTTTCTTCTTCCCTCCTCTTGCAAGTACGTTCTCTCTAATGTTTCTTGTTTAAAGTTTTCTTTTATTTGAAACTACTTTGTGGAAGTTTGGGCCAACAAGTGTCTTTTCAATCTATTTCTCTTTAATTTCATGTTTATAGGTAGTTTGATTTGCTTTGATTTCAGATCAGGAGGAAATGTATGTAATTCCAACTTCGAAACCCGTTTTCTTTCCCTCCTTTGCATTCACTGATTTATCTGACAAAGTCTGAAAACATGCATTAAAAAATTAAACTCCTCCAAAATTATACATACACCTTTTGTAAGTCAAATAATATTATTGTCCATTCTGTGATACCTTTGATTTGATGCTGTACTCATACCCCTCTTTCCCACTTTCATCTTAATTACATAAATTTTATGTCCAAAGTCTGGATTAATAATATGTTGACGCTTTAATTGATCCTCAATTCTTTGGTTGATCTGATTATACTGTCTCCCTCTTGTGTCAGGGAAAAGAAATGTACATGTACTGCAGAGTTCCATCAGCTTTGTCACATTGGGAAGGAAAGAGAGTGAAGGAGCTTCCCTCAGCCCATTCATGGACACAAAAGATTGGGTTGCAAAATTAATCACCAACTCATTCACACATTAGTATCGAGTTAGGGTGATGCTCTTTTTGTTATGATATGATTGTGTGAATGAAGTGGTGCATACGTATATTGTGACCCTCTTTCTCTGTGCTTGGACTGAAGGGAGCTCCTTCTTTCTGTTGCCTCCATTTGTATCCATCTCTCAGATGGCTTTATGCATGTCTAAGCTTAATCCATATATACTTAGCACAAAAAAGGTGAGACCAGTACACTGTAGCTGACGTTACATATCATCTTCAGGCTCTATGTAAGTATCTACTCTCTGCCAAAAAACTGCACAAGATTCAGCAAAAACATCTGCACAGTTGCATATGAACAGTTATACATGCACTAATTTGTTTAGCTTAGTCTTTAAAAATGATCACTGCATATATCTATATATGAATTTATGTTATTACTTAGTACACAAAACTCTATGCCACTTCCTTTCAGGTTATTTGGTACGAGTTTCTCTTCGATCTCTTTCTCTCTACAGTACTTTTCTGAGTTCTTCCTTTGGGGTTTGGGAAAGCAAATTTTAGGTTAAAAGTGACTAATTCATTTGCAGCTGTATTGCTACTGTCTACTCTTTTCAATTTTAGGTTCTGTGACCTTACAGATAATTAGCATGTGCCAAATCATTATTTTTATTTTTTTCACTCACCATTTCTGCTTATCCAATCTTTTTTTTCCATAAATGTCTTATCATCACTTTATAATGTTATTCATTTATCTAAATGTAAATGGCATGTGGGGTACAGTATAAATAAAGAAGAAATAATAACATATGTATTAACACCGTATAAATCATCTTTATGTAGTAAAAATGTATATGAAAAGAAAGGTAAATTTTTACAGCAGTATATATATATATACAAACTAAACTTTTAATTAAACTGTAGAAGAACTTGTTATTGATTTATGAGTGATATAAATCATAAGTAGTCTTGATTGTTGTTGCATTTGCTTGTTGAAGTGAGTGTGAAGACAGGAGAATATTATTACGGAGTGAGAAGAAAAGCAATGAAGGTGTGCATTACTCATTTCTATGCACGAATTACTCAATCTCTTTCATTTTCCTAGGTAGGAGGAGGAGTGGTTTGACTAAACAAATGCTGCTATAGTCCACATTCGGATGTTCCTTCTGGCTTTAACACAAAGCAAACTGCATTAGTTAAATATTGATTCTCCTCTACACTCGAGAAGTTGCACCTGCAAATTTTAATTAACATATTGAATTGCCATTAACTATAAACAGTAATCTGTTGTGTCTTTTTGCCTAGAGAAGATAGTTTATCCTATAATAAGGAGATTTATTTTAAATGTGGCTTTGAAATTAGTGATAAATACTTCTGACATGTATGCAGCATAAAGCTGAAACTTCTAGTTTTTCCTCAAGTTCACTGTGAACATTTGAATTAGTGTACAGTCAGGTGTGTGCCCTATATTAAATTTCATATATATATAAGAAAAAATATACAAAATATTTTATTTGTTGGTGTGTCTCAATTCTTTTATATATTATTCGTCAGCTTACAACGAGATTAATACTGAGTATGTAATTTTTCAATCAAATGAATGAGAGAAAATTTATGGAAAACAATATTTGACACGGTTACACTGATTCACACTTATTTGACACGTGGTAGGATCTAAATTACGAGAATATTATAAAAGGTAATTTTGTCATTTATGCGGTGTGTTGCTGTTGTGCTGGTTTGGGAACAAAATAAATGAAACGGTGCATTTTAATAAAGTAAAGGTAGCTGCTACATTTGGGTCCTTTTCTCTGATATCACTTTCGCAAAGGTTCGACCATTTCATTTTGGAAGAGCAACTCTTCGTGCTAGCGTTAGGGTTGAGTGAGAACGCGAGAAAAAAAAAAAAAAAGGGAGAATTCCATGGGTACTATTAAAGTGTAATGCAAATTCTAGAAGAACGTAGAAGCATCTTAGATATAAGAATTCAAATGTAATACAAGTTTTAGAATATTATAGAAAAGTCTAAGATAGGAAGAAAAATTAAGAATATTCTATATAGGTAAAAATCTAGAACATTTCACATAAGTTGTGGCTAGCATATTCTAGAATAATCCATGGGTCTATAAATACCCATGTACTCTACCATTTGATGTATGTAGACAAGAAGCCAACATCTACAACAACTAAGACCACTCCAACACTTTTTTCCAACTACTACTTCTACATTCTACTATCTCCACATTTTCTCTACCTCATCAACTATTCATTTCACAACCTCAATATACTAACAGGTGCCACTAAATCGGAGGCTGGATGTGATTAAAAGAGTTCGAACTGGCTAAGTCAAAGTAGATGATCAGTGTGGAGCACGAGAAAAGAAGGCTAACCTTTTTATCAAAAGTGCGAAGCATTAGAGGTTTGTCCCCTTTCTATTTTCCCCTTTCCTTTTTTCAAACCCTATAACGTGATCGGAAGAGTTTGATCAGGCAAAGTCAAAGAACATGATCAGTGGGAGATTTTGACAACGCTATAAAAAAATTTATTTAACTCTCCGTCAGTGTTCTAGTTAATATAAAAACAACACCTAAACAATATGATTTACACAATGTCCAAAATCAAATTACACAAGGCCAAATAGAATACGAGTTATATTAACATCATATGGTAAAGAGAAGGATTGGCTCCCCTATCTCAAAGACACTTACGAGAGACGCGAAAAAAATCCAAACACCCACACATGATGCAAAACCCCCTAAACATCACAACCACAGAAATGATGAAAAACCCCTCAACTTCACACTCACCAAAAACCTTCAGGACCACCAATTGGGAGCGACACAATGATGTTAAACCTTCACACCCACCAAAAACCTCCACAACCATTGATTGAACCAGCTCAACAATAGAAATGGGAATGAATGGCGCCAATGAACGTCAAAGAACAATGGAGAAAATGGGAGAAAAAAAAATCTAACTAGGGTGTTCAAATAATGGAGAACAGTGATGAGCGAAAGAAAAGTTAACGAAGATTTTCTTTTTCCTATTTTACCCTTACTCACTTTGGAATTTTTTTTTTGAAAAACAATGATGTGGAGCGTTTTAGATGAATGTAAGTTTCACGTTAGCGTGTTAATATATTATAACCAAAAATCTATTTGATTGAACTATTATATGAAAACTGTAATAACCTGAAAAATAGGATTAAAGTGGCTGATTAGAGTATTAAGCTAATATAATCAGGTTTTATGGTTAAAACATGTAAACAGCTTAATTAGAAACTTTCAAAAACGTACTGGTTCATTTGCTTATCACCCATTTCTCTATAGTTATGTTCTTCATACCTTTTTACCATCTCTTTAGCTTTCTTCATCTTTGAGCTAACGGTTTAACAATCAGGAGCTGCCTAGGCGATCCTGGCATTATGAGCTTCGAAATCAACTGATCAATTTGGTGTTCTTCATCTGGTAGGTTTTTCCAAGTTCTCTCTGTGTGTCTTAGGACTATGAGCATGCATCAAATTCTGATTGCATGTAAACGGTGTTTCCGCAGTTCTTTTCTAACTTCAATTAGGTTCTAAAATCTGTTCTCCATCACCAATTGGTGATCTGTAGGGATCTCTTGGATTTTCTTGCGGTGTAAGGGAAGTTTGATCATCTTGTGAGCTGGGTTGTTTGGTTAAAGGTAAGGGAAGCTGGGTTTCTTTTCTGCTTGTGGATATTATTGTGCGTGTGAGTTAGATTCTACTATAATCGTGAAATAATGTATGTGTAGATTGTGTAATAGGATATGATGTTGTTTGAACTGAAATTTGATGAAATTGTATGTTAGAACATGTGCTTATTGATGTGTGACCTATGAGACTGTGAAATTATGATTAGGAACTAGTATGAGCAAATGGTATGATGTTGAAATTGAATATTGGGATGTTGTGAGTTATGTTGTGTAGGTTAATAGATCAAAAGCTAAGTTAGTTATGATGTTTTAGGCTAGATTAGGGGAAGTGGAGTATTGGTTTTGAGATCTAGGGGTCATGGACTGAACTTGAAATATGGGATGGCTTAGGTAAGTCTTTTGGGACTTGTTAGGAGTGCTAGAATAGTTAAAAACAGGTCCAAAGTTGTACATTTAGTTTTAGGGCTCTAGGTTGAAGGAATTGAGGTTTCTAAGTTGAAATTGATGCACAAATACTAAGGGATGGGGTTAGAAAGGTTTAGAATCAATTAGACAGGTTTAATTCAATATCTACTTTGATATAAGGGTGTTAGAAGTTCATAAAAATGCCTAGAACGAGTTTGGGGTGGTTAAGTTATGAAAATATGCAGAATTTCATTCTGTAGATAATGCAGACTCGCTGTGCGAGAGGATTCGCAGAGCGAGTCGCAATGGAGAGGTGCTCTCTGCCAGGGCATTTGCATAGCGCATGGTGTGTTGGGAATCAGGTAGGCTTCGTTTTAACACTAAGAGGTGGAGTGAATTGGTGGGTTTTCAAAATCAGAGTCTTTTTGCAATCTTTAAAGCAAAGTAGAAAACTTTAGAAACTTTCTTGAATCGCAAGTTATAGAAATTCGTTTAAAGTAGAAAAGTAAAGTAGACTACACAGATAATGGAGTTGACTGAAAGTAAAAGTATAGGGATAGAGAATTCAAACACAGGTTTTTATACTGGTTTGACCTCAATGCCTACATCTAGTGTCCTTCCAGTACCAGGAAGCAACTGCACTATAATGGTCAAGGTTTTTACAACAAGGTTTTTATAGAAGACCTCCACGTCAAAAATATCAATCACCTCTCTAACCCTCTAACCAAAATATAGGCAAACAACACAACAAGACTTGCAGCAAGATGTCCCTTCTCCTGCAATCTGCAAACCACTTTGAACAATCCTCAAAGTATACCAAACTCCACGATTCCAACCCCTATAGTCACAACAGGTAACAGTAATCACAACAATCACCATGGATGCCAAACAAGTTCTTGATCAACCCAAAAGCACCTCAATTGTGCAAATTATGATCAGGCAGTATGCGCAACACAGTTCTCCTTCAGAAACTCTTCCAAGCAAGAGATCACAATCGTCTTCTTGATGAGTTCTTGAAGCTCTAAAATCCAGAGAATCAATCTGAAACAGAATATGAAAATGTTAGTAATCCAAAAGTTCTCTCTAAATGATCAAGTCTCGTCTATTTATAGATTTCTATAAATCAGACGCTCCTGTAGTCGAATATGCTACTAACAGAGTCGAATGTATTATAACAGTTATAACAGTTAAGACATAATAACAACAATCCAGTCAAACTAATTAATTTCTCAGTCAATGCAGTTGACAAACATTCAATGCCCAACTAACTTTTAAAAATATAGTCGTTGTAGTTAATGAGCATAACAGAATTTCAAAACAAACAACTAATACAGTCGAATGCATGACGCACACAGTCGACTTCGACACTGTAGTTCACTTTGAAATTATTTTCAATGTAAAATCTCACATAGCACTGTTTTAGAAAATCTGTGCATAGTCACGAGCTTAATTCGACTTCCCTCATAATGAAGTCGACTTACAACTTGCAGATATGCAACACAATGTAAGTTCATAAAAGTGCATGTGGTTTCATCTTTCAAATCATGTGAAATGCAACCAGATATGATATAACATATATAAGCTTAGTAAAAGTGCATTCACATATCATAAAAGATGTTCAACAATATATCAATCAATACGCAATAGAACATGTAACACATCAACAATACATGTGTTATTAAAAATGTGTTGTCATCATAAAAAACCAGAGTGAGAATGATATTGTGTTGTCAACAATCTCAACAATCTCCCCCTTTTTTGATGATGCACAACCATGATTAGTAAACAACCATGTGTGTACAATATCACACCAGATTTAGACATTACTCTGAATACACATAATCAATCAGCTATAATCAATATATCAAGCAGATAGCATTTCACAGTGCTTTCACAATACTTCTCCCCCTTTGTGCATTAACAAAAAACGTATGCTTCTAAATATAATGAGCTGATAAACCAAACAGAGATGCATCAAACAAAATGTATAATCAGTTTAAAAACATGCAGTGATGCTCCCCCTATCATATATATTCACATGAAAATGATAACTCCCCCTGAAGTATAGCATGTGAAGAAATATGTGCAAATGTGTAATGCTCCCCCTGTTGTTATGCATATTTTCACAGTTAAATTCAGATGCACAATGCAGTACAGTACAATCAGAGTATACAAACATCGTAATACAAAATTGTATCACAGTTTAGATATCAATCAATTCTATCATGCAAAGATACAATTATCAAAAATCTCACAATATAATCTCAAATATGAAGCACACAATCAGAATCAGAGATATATTGTAGATAATCAGAAAAATAATCAATCAACACTATAACCAAATTCCAATAATGGAATTTATAATCCTATTGAGGACAAGTCGATTGAATTAGTAATCCAGTCGATTTCATTGCTTCTCTATGAGTTGTAATTCCAACAGTGAGTTCCAAGAAATGTTTTTCCTACAAAACCTTTCAAAGATCTCTTGCAAATCAAGCAATTTAGTTATGCAAGAAAAATTATCCTTAAGATGTTAATATGCAGAAAAGTGTAACTGTTTAAACATGCATAGTCAACTTCAATTGATACACAGTCGAATATTCAAACAGAGCAGATATAATGAATCTGACTAAAGCAATTGAATATGATTCAAAAACTGATTTTCATTTCTTGTTTAAAGGATATTACAATTGGTAAGAACAGAACAAGACACAAAACATGAAATGGCAATCTAAGCCATTTACAAAAGAAAAACAAAAAACAGCATATGACACAAAACATTTCAACTTAAATTTTCTTCTTCCTCTTATTAAGAATAATATAACTGTCACTGTCCACAGTCCTTTCCTCCTCTGTATTCTCATCTTCACTTTCTCTGTCGGAGTTTTCATGAGAGTCTTCTTCCTTAGATATTGATTCTTCAGACATTTTCGCATTGGGCTATGATCGTTCCCTTTGTTCTTTCTACAACTTTATCACAGTTCTTAGACCTATCAATACAATCCTTTCAAATTTAGACTTGGCCCTGTATTGGCTGCCTAGAAGTGATTCTAGTTCATCTTCATCATTAGGGACCTCATTTTTGTACATCCATCCTTGAGGCGTTTTTGTCATTTGCATCAAGTGCAAAACAGATTTGTCAATCAAACTTGTTCTGTGGTATGGTTCGCTTGACTCTCCAATACAGTCCACACCGTAGTGAACCCACACCTTTGATATGAAGACACAATAAGGTAGCTTTGCTGTTTCTAGTCTAGTAACCTTCATCATGTTATCCGATATCACTGCAGGCTAGTCAACTTGAATGTTTTCTTTCAAAGCCTTCAATAGAAACAAGTCTTCAGTAGTAGCCTACGCGTGGTTTCCACCTCTTGGCATTAGAATCCAGGAGATAACTAAGATTCCAAGACGATCATTCATCTTCATCCCACTAGTTTTGTAACTGGAATAGTCCCTACAGTCATCAGGATTCCTGAGAGTATTCTGATACTCAGTATACTTATGGAAACCTTCTATGCCCAAATGGCATTTTTCACCACTAAGCTTTAATCCATCAATCTCGGTCCATATATCGTCAGTGAGTCTGACATTAATCCTTTTTACCCTAGAGCAGAGAATATCATCTTCAATTCTCATGTTGCAATAGAAAACTTTCACTAGGTCAGGGTACCAAGGATCTGCCATTTCCACAAATTTCTTTAATCCCTGACGTCTAAGCCACCTTTGAAATTTGAAGCCTTCATCGTTGAAGAATTTCACTTTCATGAACTTGTGGGATATCAAACTCCTCATCTTGCAACAGTCAAGAAATTTTGACTGCATTTCATCATCGCTGATCCCCCCTTTTACCTCAGGGGCATGCCTAACACTCTTTTGTCCCAGCGTCTTGACACGCTTCTTCTGTGCTAAGCTAAAAGCCATTTATCAGAATGGGGAGTAGTGTTTATCGTAGGAAATGAGAGAGTGAGAATCGCATACTTAGATACTGATGTATCTTAGTGTAATGATTCATGATCATTAGATTTTTACTTATACAGACCACAATAGAAAATTTTGGAGGGAACAATTTAATTCATTTTCGTACCAAAAGTGTTTTCAAATTTGAAACTCATTTTAATAGAAGACTAAGAGTCGACTTGATTAAAAACACAGTTGACAACAGTTTTACATGTAAAACACAAAAACTTAGAGTATACCACAGAAATATAATCGAATTGATTCATAATGCAGTCGACTAAAAGTCGTGAAAACAGTTTTTCAATCCAAATTAATCAATCAAACATGCACTCAATCATACACGCAATCAAGCATCAACAATAAGTCAATTTATGCATGATGCAATAGAATGATACGAATTACCCATTGTAGACACTCAAGAAGATTGATATATCAAGTGTAGTTCATCCTTGAGTTCCTATTGCACCTGTTTGTAAACCTGTAAAACAATTTGAGTTTTGGTTGGAGGTACCCATTTGAACTTGGGTCCTTGATTGTCAGTTCTCTTCACTTGTTCCTTTGGTCTCAATACATATAAACCTTTAGGAACACCAACAGTTCTATAATAACAGTTTCTAACAGTGTGACCAACACAATTGCAAAAAAAAGCAAGTATTTCTGGCAAGTTTGCTTATATCAATAAACTTCTTTGCATTAGTTCTGTTAGATTGAGCTTTATAACCAATTCCTTGTCTATGTATAGCTCTGCCAGAGGATTTTAGTACAGCATTCAAATTGTCTCTACCTTGAGTAAATTTGGCTAGCGTGTTAGTCAAGTAATCTATTTTCTCAACATGTATAGGACATTTTTCACAAGGTTTCTCTACTGTAACAGTTTCAATTTTAATCTCTTTAGCAGATAACAAGGCATCATTCAAATCCTTTTCTAATTTCTCATTTTCAGCAACAAGATTATTAATTCTATACTCATAATCTCCTCTCTCAGAGTTAAGTCGATTAACCTTGTATTGCAGTCGCATTGCTTCAGCATGTACTTCTCTGAATGCATCCAATAGTTGAGCATACTTCACTTCTATTGGCTCATTCTCAAAATTTGTATCGCTGTCAGAGTCATCATGTGATGTTCCAGCCATATAGCATATGTTTGACTCCTCTTCTTGATCTTGATCATCATCACTTGAAGATTCCGAGTCACTATTCTCCTAAGCAATGTAGGCTCCTTTTTGTTTTCTTCCTTTGTCTTGAGGAAACCTTCTACTTGTTTTCTGCTTTGACTTCAATTCTGGACATTCTGGCTTGATATGTCCTTCCTTTCCACATTTGTAACATTGAATAGCATTTGATCTGAAGCTTTTCTTTGATTTAGTGTGACCTGCATGGTTAGTAAGTTGACTATCATTTTTCATAATTCGACTGAACTTCCTTACCATCATGGTCATCATTTCTTTGTCATCCATCTCTGCATCTAAATCATTTGGCTTTGAGATTTTCTTTCTTGTAGCTTTCAGAGCAATGGATTTCTTTTCTTCAATCTCTTCCTCATCCTTTAGTCTACCAAGTTCCAATTCATGTTCTCGTAACTTGCCAAACAAGGTAGTCATGTTCATGCTAGTTAGATCTTTGGATTCTGAGATTGTAGTGACTTTTGGTTTCCAATTTTTGTTTAGACCTTTCAAAATCTTGATGTTGATCTCTTCTTTATCAAACACTTTGCCAAGAGCCATAAGGTGATTAACAATATGTGTGAATCTTTTTTAGACTTCATAGATAGTCTCTACAGCCTTCATCCTCAAAAGTTCATACTCTTGAATTAGAGAATTCTTCCTTTCTCTCTTGACTTCATCAGTTCCTTCATGTGTAACCTCCAAGACATCCCACATTTCCTTTGCAGATTTGCATTGAGATATCCTGAAAAATTGATCAACTGTTAGTGTAGAGGAAATAATGTTTATGGCTTTAATATCATATTGTGCTTTTCTATTTTCATCAGTTGACCATTCTGTAAAGGGTTTAATAAGAGTTTTATCATCAACAGTTTTAGTAGGTACAAAAGGACCATTCAAAGTTGCATCCCAAATTCCTCTATCCACGGATTCAAGAAAGATTTGGATTCTAATTTTCCAAAAAGGAAAATTTTCACCAGAAAACAGAGGTGGTCTGTTTGTTGAAGCACCTTCACCAAAAGTTTGAAAATAGGAAGCCATCCCCAGGCCTATAGTCGATTCAAAGAAAAATAGAGTCGACTAGTTTTTCAAATATCTTATGAAAACCAGCTCTTGTGCCAATTGTTGGGAATCAGGTAGGCTTTGTTTTAACACCAAGAGGGGGGTGAATTGGTGGGTTTTCAAAATCAGAGTCTTTTCGCAATCTTTAAAGCAAAGTAGAAAACTTTACAAACTTTCTTGAATCGCAAGTTATAGAAATTCGTTTGCAGCGAAAAAGTAAAGTAGACTACGAAGATAATGGAGTCGATTGAAAGTAAAAGTATAGGGATAGAGAATTCAAACGCAGGTTTTTAAACTGGTTCGACCTCAATGCCTACATCTAGTGTCCTTTGAGTATCAGGAAGTAACTGGACTATAATGGTCAAGGTTTTTACAACAAGGTTTTTATAGAAGACCTCCACGTCAAAAATATAAAACACCTCTCTAACCCTCTAACCAAAATATAGGTAAACAATACAGCAACACTTGCAGCAAGATGTCCCCTCTCCTGCAATCTGCAACCCACTTTGAACAATCCTCAAAGTATACCAGACTCCACGAGTCCAACCCCTGTAGTCACAACAGGTAACAACAATCACAACAATCACCACGGATGCCAAACAAGTTCTTGATCAACCCATAAGTACCTCAATTGTGAAGATTATGATCAGGCAGTATGCCCAACACAGTTCTCCTTCAACTCTTCCAAGCAAGATCACAACCGTCTTCTTGATGAGTTCTTGGAACTCTAAAATCCAGAGAATCAATCTGAAACAGAATATGAAAATGTTAGTAATCCCAAAGTTCTCTATAAATGATCAGGTCTCGTCTATTTATAGATTTCTATAAATTAGACACTCCTGTAATCGAATATGCTACTAATAAAGTCGACTGTATTATAACAGTTAAGACATAATATAGTCGTTGTAGTTCATGAGCATAACAAAATTTCAAAACAAGCAACTAATACAGTCGAATGTGTGGCGCACAGTCGACTTCGACACTATAGTTCACATTGAAATTCTTTTGAATGTAAAATCTCACATAGCACTATTTTACAAAATTTGTGCATAATCATGAGCTTAATTTGACTTCCCCCATAATGAAGTCAACTTACAGCTTTCAGATATGCAACACAAAGTAAGTTCATAAAACTGCATGTGGTTTTCATCTTTCAAATCATGTGAAATGCAACCAGATATGATGTAACATATATAAGCTTAGTAAAAGTGCATTCATATATCATAAAACATGTTCAACAATATATCAATCAATAAGAAATAGAACATGTAAAACATCAACAACACATGCGTTATTAAAAATGTGTTGTCATCATAAAAAACCAGAGTGATATAGATATTGTGTTTGCAACAATCTCAACATGGTGAGCGCTATGTGGATCACTGATGAGAGTTGCTCTCTGTTTGATGATTCGCACAACCAATCTAGGTCGCCTTGCGACTGGAGCAGTGTTGGGAAAAATACCATTTAATTGGAAAGGCGAATCTGGATCGCCTTGCCACTGGAGCAGTGTTGGGAAAAATACCATTTAATTGGAAAGGCGAATTTGGATCGCCTTGCGAGAGTGGTATAACTTGAGCCACTGTCTGGGGTTTTCTCGCATAGCTATTTGGGACGCTATGCGAGGGTGTGAGGTCTGGAACAATTGGGTGCAAATTCGTAAGGCGAGCTTGGTCGCTGTGAGAATGTTTGAGGGAAAGTTATTCTCTGTTTGAGGACTCACTATGCGAACCAAATTTGCTATGCGAATGCTACCTGGTCTCGCATAGCGAGCAAGTGCGCTAAGCGAGTCCCTTCCCTATGGTTTGCTTTTTTCTTCTTTCTTTCTTCTTGAATGATAATTAATGTATGATTCTTATATGGCTTTGTATGATTTGGAATGGCGTGTTATAAATAACAAGAGGATGTTTATGATTGAGAGTCAAAGTCATAACTCTTTGTGAGATATTTGTAGTGTTTAGAATGAAAATAGGAGCTCAGTCTTGAAGGTTATCCTAACACTCTAATGATCTATCATTCTCACATAGAGAATATTGATGCATGTGGTGAGAGTAGTAGGAGTTCCTAGTGTAGGCACTTCTTGGAGGCCTATTGCGCGATAATGGACTTACCTTGTGTGTGGTAGGGTGAAACCCATTGGCAATGGCTTTGCAAAGCAGTAGAGGCCACCACACGTGCACAACCCGCCATAGTTCGATATTCATTCTAAGTCTGGACGAGTCTAGTTTGAGTTAAAACATGATAATATATTTTGCTTCTTTACTTGTGTGGATGTGATTATTACATTACAAATGCCTTTAGATAACACGTATGTTTTGCAACCTAGCTTACCCTTGTTGTTTCTTTGTGTCTTATATGTTTGTGTTCCTCCTTTTGCAATGATCATCCACTTGGATGTGAGCAGAGGTAGATGAGGTACCTCTAGAGCAAGTATTGGAGGGAGATGACACGACCCCTAGTTCTTAGGCTTCTCCTTAACTGTAATCTTTATTTTGAAATACTCTTATGTATGTAATGTTTTAAATTTATGGTCAATTTTGGATGACTGTAAACTTATAACTATATCAACATCCTTAAACTATTCTATCATATTATAATGTTTAATCATTCGATATTATATAATTTCATATAATTTTTGGGATGTTACATTATGGTATTAGAGCAGTTTTTGTCCTTAGAAAATCCTGTAGGTTGTGTGCATTCCTTGCTTGTGCTTGTGTGCTCTTAAGTGCGCATAAGCGTTTATCCTTTTTTCTTTGAATAAGACTAATGGTCTTTCTCTCCGTATAAGCAGAATATGACACCCAGGCCTCCTCCTCCCCCACTTACACAACCTAACCAGTCAGAGATGATGAGAATGATGGAAGCAATGATGGCCACAATGCAACAACAGAATGCTACCTTGGTGCAGCAAAATACTATAGCATTATAGAATTTGGAAGCTGCACGAGTGTCATCGAAGAATGCCAGAGTGTTGGCTGAAAACACTCATAGGCAATTCATGGATGTCATGACCAGTGCCAGGGCTACTATAGGCCCTTCTTCTTCTTCTTATAATGTTGTTCAAACCCAAGAGTGGAGCTTGGAGAGCTTCCTCCAACACCATCCTGCCAAGTTTAATGGCAAGTGCACACCGGATGAAGCAGATCACTGGTTCCGTGACATGGAGAGGATTTATAACGGGAAGAGATGCCTTGAAGATAACAGATTGGCCTTCATAGAGTATCTGTTGACTGGAGAGGCTAGCCACTGGTGGAGTAGTATGCAGATGATCTTGGAGGGGAGTGGCAACCCTATTACTTGGGCGCTATTTAAGAAGAAATTCTATAATGAGTATTTCCCTGATACTGTGAGATTTGCTAAAGAGGTGGAGTTCTTGGAGCTGGTGTCGGGAAATATGTCAGTATCTAAGTACGCAGACCGTTTCAAACATCTACTTTGCTTCAATACAATGGCAGCAGACGAGGATTGGTAGTGTCAAAAATTTGAAAATGGGTTGAGAGGGGATATTAAGCTACTGGTGAAGGGGCTGCGTTTGAGAGAATTTCCTGCTTTAGTGGAGATGGCTAGAGACATGGAAAAGACCAAGAAAGAAGCGGAAATACAACAGAGTTATCAGAGCCAACCATTGAGGGTTGGAGGACCAGTAGTATCTTGGGGTGGATCCAGTTCTAGTTAGACACCCTACTTCAGGCCTTCTTCATCTTCTTTCAGTTCTGGTGGATCTTCTCAGTCATCAGTTCAGCAGAGTCAGCCCAACTTCCTTTGGTGGCGTGAGATGTCATGGTTGTGGAAGTCCTCATTTCTTATCTGCATGCCCTCAGAGGGTTGGATTTCGGAGGTGCAACAGATGCCACAGGGAGGGCCACTACGAGAGTGATTGCCCTATGGATAGGAGAGTTGTGATCCAACCACATCATGCAGGAAGATCTCATCAGAGGGGAGGTATTAGACCCCAGGTTACAGGTCGGGTGTATGCATTGACTGGAGCAGAAGTTGTTAGCTCAGGTAACCTTGTCATTGGTAGTTGCTTGCTGAATGGTATAAGTTGTGCTGTATTATTTGATTCCGGAGCGACACACTCTTTTGTGTCAAAGGCTTGTGCCAAAGAGTTGGGTTTGCCAGTGAAAGAGCTACAGTATGACTTCACTGTATCTACTCCCACTTCAGGGTTAGTGAAGACATCTACAGTATGTGCTAGATGTTCAGTGATAGTTGAGGGGCGCCAGTTCAAGGTAAACTTGATATGTCTACCTTTGCAGGGTTTAAATGTTATCTTAGGGATGGACTGGTTCTCTGCCTATTGCATTTTTATTGATTGTGGAGAAAGAAGTTGGTGTTTCCCAATGAATTGGAGGATATGTCTTTGTCTATTAGTGTGTTGAGACAGGACATAATGGAGGGTGTCAGTTGCTTCTTGGTATTGTCGCACGTGGAAGTGAGTCAAGACTCGGGCAATTTGAATCAAGAAGATTCCAGTGTAGATCTTTCAGTGGTCAGTGAATTTCTAGATGTATTTCCTAAAGAAATTTCAGGGTTACCTCCTTCAAAAGAGGTCAAGTTCTCCATTGACTTAGTATCAGGAGCCGGACCTATATCTATGGCTCCATACCGGATGGCGCCAGCAGATCCTGAGACGTATCGGACCAATTGCTTATGATATAACCATGTTGCCCCAGCTGGATAATTTCATCTGGTGTTTCACGTATCTCAGCTAAGGAAGTATGTGTTTGACCCTTCTTATGTGCTGGAAGTTGAAAATGTGCAAGTCAAGGAGGATCTTTCTATAGAAATGCAGCCAATCAAGATTGAGGAGAGCCGAAACAAGCAACTTAAAGACAAAACCTTCAGACTTGTCAAGGTCATCTGGGATAGTAGAATAGGAGACTCCACCTGGGAGTTAGAGGGAGAGATGAGAGAGTCCTACCCTCACTTGTTCTCTGGTAAGTCTTATTTTCGAGGACAAAAATTTTTGTTGTTGAGGAGAATTTAATAACCTGAAAAATATGATTAAAGGGGCTTATCAGAGTATTAAGATAATATAACCAGGTTTTATGGATAAAACATGTAAACAGCTTTAATAGAAACTTTTAAAAACATAATGGTTCATTTGCTTATCACTCCATCTCTCTATAGTTTTGTTCTTCATAACCCTCTACCATCTCTCTAGCTTTCTTCATCCTTGAGCTAACAATTTAACAATCATGAGCTACCTTGGCGATCCTGGCATTGTGAGCTTCAAAATCAACCGATCAATTTGGTGTTCTTCATCTGGTAGGTTTTTCCAAGTTCGCTCCATGTCTCTTAGGACTGTGAACATGCATCAGATTCTGATTGCGTGTAAATAGTGTTTTCGCAGTTCTTTCCTAACTTCAATTAGGTTCTAAAATCTATTCTCCATCACCAATTGGTGATCTGTAGGGATCTCTTGGATTTTCTTGCGGTGTAAGGGAAGTTTGATCATCTTGTGAGCTGGGCTGTTTGGTTAGAGGTAATGGAAGCTGAGTTTCTTTTCTGCTTGTGGAAATTATTGTGCATGTGAGTTAGATTCTGCTGTAATCGTGAAATAATGTATGTGTAGATTGTGTAATAGGATATGTTGCTGTTTGAACTGAAATTTGATGAAATTGTATGTTAAAACATGTGCTTATTGATGTGTGACTTATGAGACTGTGAAATTATGATTAGGAACTAGTATGAGCAAATGGTATGATGTTGAAATTGAATATTGGGATGCTGTGAATTATGATGTGCAGGTTAATAGATCAAAAGCTAAGTTAGTTATGATGTTTTAGGTTAGATTAGGGGAAGTGGAGTATTGGTTTTGAGATCTAGGGGTCATGGACTGAACTTGACATATGGGATGGCTTAGGTAAGTCTTTTGTGACTTTCTAGGAGTGCTAGAATAGTTAAAAATAGGTCCAAAGTGGTAGATTTAGTTTTAGGGCTTGTTAACACTCTAGCAAGTGTAGCAGATCGTATCAAGTAATAATAAGACGGTAAGTCCGAATATCGTTTCCCTAAGGACTCTTATGCCTAAACGTTCATGTGATTTTTTGACATCATAAGACTTGAGTGAAAAATAATTTGAGTTTTAAATGCAAAACGGAAAATAAACATGTATGCGAGAATTGATCAATTGACAGTTGAACGATATGAATGAATGGTGTTGTTGGGGTTTATGGTTTCATCCTTATCCACTCTCAAATATCTATTATTCTTACTGAATTCGACTTTGTTATCAATGTTCATGCCACTTTCTATTTTACCCTAAACCCAATGTCTTTGTGAAAAGAGCCTACTCCTAATTACTAGTTTACTATGTCTAGTCTCCCCAACAATTATTCATGCATTACATTTTCACAGAAGCTTTAGGCAATTGATCCTCCTATTCCTATGTCTAGGTAATATTGCTATCAAGAGAATTCCCTCATGTCTAGACCTAACTATACGTGTCCATATAGAAAGTATCAAAGATTATGCATTTGAATAATGTCTTAAACAAAGCATGAAATAAAACGGAGGAAAAACTCAAACAATTGATAAACAAAGCATATGAATAAAGTAAGAATTTCAATATAAGAGAGTTTCAAATAAGATTACATTGTTCCCCAACAAAAAAGGAGTTTAGTTCACCATAATCATGATGAACTTAGATGAATTGAATGGAAAATATGGAAAAGATAACCCTAGAATTGATAGATTGGAGCTCCCGCATCCAAACTCCGCCTCTGAAGGGTGAAGAGAGTGTTTATGCGTCCTTTCTGCCAAAAGATGACCCCTCTAGTTCGTTTGGGATCTATTTATAACTCAGAAAAATAACAGAATTATGGCCCAGGCCCATAAGTACACTGCTTGGTGGTGGGTTGCACCGCCCGGTGGTAGGCACGACACTTGTATCACCCCCTCAACGCTGACGCTTGAGCGTCCTCCAGAGATTTCATATGTGCAATTCTCATCTCACCCCTTAGCGGTGCCCCTTAAGCGCGGGACAGAGAATTCATTGAAGGTCACACCGCCCGACGGTGGCTGTGATTCTTCTTTTCTTAAATTTTCCACCTTCTTTTGCATCCAACACTTCTCTTCCTTCACTTTCTTCATTAAACTCTTGATAAATCCTGCCAAAACAAGGGAAAACCAAGCATAAAACCAAGAAAACCCACTTTGACTCTCTTATTCTCTAATTTAGGCAAATTGCATGATTTCACAATGTGCGCTATGCAAATCACTGATGAAAGCTGCTCTCTGTTTGACGATTTGCACAGTGAATCTAGGTCGCCTTGCAGCTGGAGCAGTGTTGGGAAAAATACCATTTAATTGGAAAGGCGAATTTGGATCGCCTTGCGAGAGTGGTATAACTTGAGCCATTGTCTGGGTGTTCTCGCATAGCTATTTGGGACGCTATACGAGGGTGTAAGGTCTAGAACAATTGGGTGCAAATTGCAAGGCGAGCTTGGTCGTTGTGTGGATGTTTGAGGGAGAGGTATTCACTATTTGAGGACTCGCTATGCGAACCAGATTCGCTATGCGAATGCTACCTGGTCTCACATAGCAAGCAAGTGCTACCTGGTCTTTTCTTCTTTCTTTCTTCTTGAGTGATAATTAATGTATGATTCTTATATGGCTTTGTATGATTTGGAATGGCATGTTATAAATAACAAGAGGATGTTTAAGATTGAGAGTCAAATTCATATCTCTTGGTGAGATATTTGTAGTGTTCAGAATGAATATAGGAGCTCAGTCTTGGGGGTTATCCTAATACACTAATGATCTATCATTCTCACATAGAGAAGATTGATGCACGTGGTGAGAGTAGTAGGAGGTCCTAGTGTAGGCGCTTCTTGGAGGCCTATTGCGCGGTAGCGGACTTACCTTGTGTGTGGTAGGGTGAAACCCATTGGAAATGGCTTTGCAAAGCAGTAGAGGCCACCACAAGTGCACAACCCGCCATAGTTCGATATTCACTCTAAGTCCGATCGAGTCTAGTTTGAGTTATAACATGATAGTATAATTTGCTTGTTTACTTGTGTGGATGTGATTATTACATTACAAATGCCTTTAGATAACATGTATGCTTTTCAACCTAGCTTACCCTTGTAGTTTCTTTGTGTCTTGTATGTTTGTGTTCCTTCTTTTGCAATGATCATCCACTTGGATGTAAGCAGAGGTAGATAAGGTACCTCTAGAGCAAGCATTGGAGGGAGATGACACGACTCCTAGTTCTTAGGCTTCTCCTTAACTGTAATCTTTATTTTGAAATACTCTTATGTTTGTAAAGTTTTAAATTTATGGTTAATTTTGAATGACTGTAAACTTATAACTATATCAACATCCTTAAACTATTCTATCATATTATAATGTTTAATCATTCGATATTATATAATTTCATATAATTTTTGGAATGTTACAAAAACACAATATCATTTCTAAAGTAAAGATTATAACAAAATATTTTGCAAAAGTATTAGTATATCTAAATTATATCGCCAGTTAAGTTCTATAATAAAAATTATGTAATATTAAAATATTATATATATATATATATATATATATATATATATATATATATATATATATATGCAAAGTATTGTTCAAAGGAAAAGCTTACTGCCTCACATCAGAAGGTGTACATACAGCAATGTTGTGGAAATGAATGAATTAGAATGCAATGGTAGAATAAAACAGATCCATCAAAATGACAATATCACAAAGATGCATCAAAATGAAACATCACAAACAAACATTGTTTCATTTTAGCTGACACTGATAGATAAAAAAAGTGTACTGAATTGTTTGAAAGTTACAAAAGTGTGGGACCCTTTTATAGCAACCCTATTTGTATCCATTTAAATAGTATAGAACACACTTCACTAAGAACCCTAGAGTGAAGAAAAACAAGAACATGTTAAGAAACCTCTTTGGAGTAGTTTGTTGAATCTACCATATTTTGAAAAAGAAAAAGGCTTGTGATCAGTACACTAATTTCACTTTTTGAGAGAGAGCACTTATATACAGTTAGTCTAAAAAATGGAGTTCTTTGGTTTAGCAGAACCTGCAAAATTGATTTCCTGAGAAGCTTGAAAAGGCTGTAAAAAAATTCTATTCTGTAAAAAAATTTTAGGTTAACTTAATTCTTTGTTAAAACATTTTTAAAACACAACAATATAACCTCTTGTTTTAACCATATAATTATAAACCTAAAACAAGTAAATATTTCACTTAAATTAGAAAATAAAAGACTAAGAACTTTATTTTATTATTCAAATTTTTACTTCTATCTAACATGGGACTTTTAACTTATTATTGGATTTTCAAATATACAGAGTCTTTAAATTATGTTTCTTTTTTAATATCGCAATTTTAATCTTTTAATCTAGGGATTATAATTTTTTAGAAAATAAATAAAAGATTAAATTTTTAGATGAAATCGATTTGGATAAATAGTTTAAGTTTTATCTAAATACTAATCATTTCGTTATCTATTTAGTGGTTGAACAAAAATGTCTATAATTTAACCAAAGCGTTTTGATATTTGGACACCACTTTTTCAACACCATTTTGACACTGCCACGTGTCGTCATGGTATTGGATGTTACATTTTTAAAAAAAAAAATTGGAAATCTGACGTTACAATGGATGATGAATTTTGAATTCTAGGTTTCCATTTTTATCCTTATCCCTGTTTCATCATATTTACACACTATCTTTGCTTTGTTCTCATTTCTCCATCTTCGTTCTCACTATCGTCGCCCCTTCCTCCCTGTCGGCCTTCGATCTCGTTCTCACCATCTTATGTTCGCGGTGTTTGACGGTTCCATTGCATCTGGTCGTTGTTGGTTGTCTGTGTCTTCGGTGTGCAAAATGGACGCTTCCACTCACCACGGTCCTTCGACGAGCAAGGTAAGTTTGTTGTTCCGTTCGTCCATTTTGTTTTTGCTTATTTCGTACTTCGTTCCTTTGTTCGTCCATTTTGTTATTTGTGTTTTCGTTTTCCGTTTCTCGTCCTTCAACGACTAAGGTAAATTTGTTCTTTGTTTTCTGTTTGTCAAGTAAAAACTGGGCTTTCCCTTTTCCCTTATGTGTTTGTAGTTGTTTTTGTTTTAGGGTTTTTAATTTTTTGGTTGTTTTGTTTGTGGTTGATGTAGTTGACGGTAAGGCACTCCTTTTCCACAAGGTATATTTCAACTTTGAACAACCAATTGACACAAGAGCACCGGTCAGTGAGAATTTTATACCTCCCAAAGGTCAAATACATAAATTTCCTAGAATATTGCATTGGATGAATGTACATTTGGGAGACAATGTTGTGAAACGAGCTTTGGAGAGTGGTGTGGTATGATGTTTATTGTTTGAGTGATTAATGTTATCATATATGTGTTCTTGGTATGATATGATTTGTTGAATTTTAGGTTCATCATGATGTTGATGTTGGTGCAATGAATGATGACAAGGATGAGCAACCAAGCCCAAAAACGAAAGATGAGAAACCACCTTCAGCAAAGAAGTTATTGAAATGAAAACTCAAAGAGAGTGTAATGCGTACCATTGATATTGACTTCAATTCGTTGTTTACAATTGCATCACACATGTTGGTTTATTCATCTAAGTAATTATGAACACTAATCCGGAATATGTTGGTGTTTACATTCATTACGAGAACTATGATTTTTCATAAAACATTACATTAGTAAACAAACATTACAATACTAAAATACCAACATAGTCATCAGCAAAAACAAAAGTTCAAAATAACAATAAACATATATTAAGAAGAAATTCTAAGAACTAGGATCGTTGTCAAAGCGGGAGCGAAAATGCTGCATTTGTTCGTGAATGTATCCAACTCGCGAAACCAAGGACTCAAATCTTGTCCCCATGGCCAGCTCCATGTTTGAGAATTGCATCTGGAATGCATCCAATTTGGTCCCCACGGTCATCTCCAAGTTTTCAAAACGCGTATCAAAGGACTCTAATCTCGAACCAACGAAAGTCTGTATTTCCTGGATGCTGTTGAGTACATCGTTTAGTGATGTGGATGAACTACCTTCATCATTATGGTCTTGTACTCTGACATGCCGTTGTTGAGGGGGGGGGGTCTCTTTTGGAAGCCACACGCCTTCTTCGTTTTGGACATAACCAAATGACCCTATAACTTCAGATCATATCCTTTGTCTTCCCTTAACTTCCGTACAAGGATCATTTTCAGTGGGGACTTCAAACAGCTCCAAGAACATGGTTATCAAATGAGGATATGACAATTTTGCATTTTCCTTTAATGCCTTCTTCATCTTGTTTCTGATAAGATGTCCCCAGTTAATTTCCATGTTATTGAAAAGTGCCCACAGGATCATAATGTCCTCTTCAGATGCTTGACCATTATTGGTTCCACGAGGAAGTAATATTCGAGTAAGAACATAATGAAGAATCCTTGGTTGTACCTTCATACGCCCTGCGAGAATTCTTCCATGTATGTCTTCATCATCTCTACACACCAGTTGGCGAGCACTTATAGAATCGTAGTGCTCTTTCCACTCATCAACAATTCTTCCTTCGTAATGAACACCACCGGATGGGAGTGATGTTACCTGATTAAATACTTTAGGGCTTATTTTGATTTTGATCCCTTTCACTTTGGTTCGAATAACCCCGTTAACCGAAATGGCCATGTTGCTGTAAAACACTTTTACTAATTCAGGGTAGAAATCTCTTTGCAAGGAAACAAACTCCAGAAGACCAGCCTCAGAAAAAATGTCGTAGAATTGGAAATTTCGACCTTCGAACCACCCGTCTGCTAGAAATTTTCTTTCCAAGATTTCTCTATTGAAAAAATCTGCAACAAATTTTGCATATAGTTCATCTGAAGAGAAAAGTTCATTGTTTGGTGGTGGTGGTGATTAGGGTGGGGAAGGTAATAGGGATGGTGATGGGGATGGTGGTGGTGGTGGGGATGGGGTAAGGCTGCGTTGGCGACGATGTCCACCACGAGATGAAGACGCCCTTTATTTCTTCTTTGCGCGATCTGCCATTGTAGGAAGATTAGGGATTTAAGAGGAAGCTTAAAGTAAAGAGTTTAGTTCGACAACTTAAGTAGTGGGTAGTGACGTGAACGAATCGTGCAATGGGGGACGTGGGGAGACAACGTTTTTGAGTGGGTACTTAAATGGACGTAAAAACTACCCTAAAGTGAGGGAAGTGGAGACATGACGTGCATTACTTGGAATTTAAATGAGCGCTGCATTCGGTGTAATCGTTTACAGTGTTTTGGTAAACGATTACCACCACATCAATGGGCCCAATAAATGAATTTAAAATACAAAGTTCTGCAACCAATGTCAAAAAAACAATAAATGTTGCAAAGACAGATATATATTTGTAAAAGTAAGTAGTTATTTACATCTTACAATATTGTCATCGTAGTTGTTATGTACAGCATTTAACAAAGACATAAATCCAGAAGATGACACTTGTGATTCTTGTGATACTTGGTAAGATTGGAAAGATTGGGATCCAAATTGGGCCAACTCTGGAGGTTGTGGCACATCGAGCAATGTTGTCTCCTGAATGAACACAATTGTAATAATTAGAAAACATGTAACAAAGTAACGTAATGAAATTGAACGAACAAAGCTTTGAACTACTCACATAATCTTGAACAGATGGTGTTGCAGTATTTTTTGTTGTTTTTCGTTTTTTTTTTTTTGTGGTTTTTTTCTCCAAGTTCGACTTTAATCTATTGGTGCGTGGTCGTCCTTTTCGCTTCACTTGTACAGGGCTACGCACAAGTACATCATCAGGTGCACCAACAGTGTCCTGTATTGTAGCATCAGATGCGTGGTCGTATCTTAGTTCACCCCCATCACTAATCATGTTATTTCTCATGGAGGAACTGCATCCAAACTTTTGACCCAGCAGATCAAGTTCTTTTTTCAGGTCATTAGAAGAACCTTCCGACTCACAGGCTACCTCAGTTATTTCATAGAATTGTTTGCACAACATTTGGTATCTTTGCATGGTCGGTTCTAACTTGGAATTACTATACGCGGCTCTAATGAGAGTGTGCCTTCTACAGATATTTTTACTCCACCGCCGTAGAACGTATTTCATGGGCACACTGTAAACATTTTCCTGTCCGAAAACCAAAAGGGAATGTCGACAAATAATGCCTCTGAACTCAAATAAAGGCAAGAACAGGTGGCATTTTTGGTCAGTGGATCAAACTGTACTTTATAAAATCTATTTGCACATTTTCCATCCCACATGCGCTCCTCTTTGATTGTGTAAATGTTGAAGAAGTTGTCCTTAACGGTTTCTTTGATGAAACAATTCATTCTTGAGCGAAACTCTTTTTGTACTTCTTCAAACTTTTCATGTGTGTACTCAAGTTGAAATTGTCTCTCGATCGGTGACTGCGACCCACAAGCAATTGTGGTATTCAGGGATGAGAAATCAGCTTGTATTTCTTTTTGGGACTTCACTCTTAGTGCATTGTCGTATTGCACCACAAATTGTTGAAATGTGGTACTTGAATTTATAAATCCATCAAAGAAAGCATTCATTCCCTCACTTCTTTGTGTAGTTGACATGCCCGCCCAGAAATCATTCCTTAAGTAACAAGTAATCCATTTATGTCTTTCCTCATACAAACTAAATAACCATTCATTATCCTCCAATCCATATCTACTCACTAATTCAGCCCACCCATTCTCAAAATCCATCGGACAACCACAATCATAGACAAACGCATTCAGATCACTTTTGATGGCCACATATTCTTTATAGCTGTTAAATTTTTTAGGCACGTTTTTCATTATATGCCATAAACACCATTTATGCCTAGTATTTGGAAAGACTTGTTTGATGGCATTCGCCATTGCCCTACATTGATCAGTGATAATCCCCTCTGGGGCCTTATTACCCATGCATCTCATCCAAGATTCGAACAACCAAACAAAAGACGAAGTGTCTTCAGACGATAGCAATCCACACCCTAGTAAAATGGAGTGTCCGTGATGGTTAACTCCAACAAACGGTGCAAAAGGCATGTCATACTTATTTGTTAAATATGTGGTGTCAAAAGAGACAACATCACCAAATTCTTCACAAGCAGCTCTACTTCTTGCATCTGCCCAAAACACACTACAAATTATATTGCCTTCGTCCAATTCAATGTCATAGAAAAACTCATTGTTCAAATCTTTCATGGAGGAAAAGTGTCTTAATAGGGCTTGTCCATCTTCGTCCTTGCATAAAGATCTTCTGTGTTGCCCAATGTAGTTTCGAGCATCTTGCTCCATGAATTCCATGTTTTCGAATCCCCCAACATCGCTCACAATACTGAGGAAACTCTTATTTATCCGCACTCCAGCATCATCATTCACCTGCAATGTTCGTTTTTCTTACATGGTAAGTTTCCTATTGGCAGCAAATAGCTTTGAGGTATTTGGACATAGGTCATGGTTCTGCTGTAGGTTTACAGTCCTTATAAACCATTTATCGTCTTTCCTTGAAATGGTTATGCCAGCAGGACATTGATTCTTTTGGCTAGGAAGTGTTTTCACCTCGGGGTTTATTGATGACACATATTTCCCTTCCCTAGAGCAGACTAATCTCAAGTAATTGACATTGTTGTTGTTATCCTTTCTAGAATTTCTTGTCCTCACAGAGAATCCACGTCTAATGGCATATTTTGTGTAAAACTTTTTGGCTTCGTCCATTGATTGAAAACACATATGCAATGTTGGTTCAACGTCGAAAAATCTTTCAGTTGGGTCATCACTATTAATATTAGACTCAGGCACTGCACTAGTATTGCTTGTACTATGAACCATCAAAAGAAACTAATCCCAGCCTGTTTATTGTGGTCAAAAGAAATAAAAATTAAATCATTCAACACAACAAATTAATTTCGACCAAACTAACGATAAAAATATTATTTACATTTTTCGAATTTTAAAGTTTCCTACCACAATGTGTATGATCATAAATATAATTATAATTATTTAAACAAAAAAAAATTTAAGAATTTCGTACACAAAATTTGTAATTTAAAGTGAGAAAATAAATTTAAAATAAAAAATTTGAAAAAACTTCAATTCCTCATTCAATGAAATAAAGATGATGGTTACATATTCTTACCAACACAGTCGGTATTTATGGCTGCCTTTAATGAAGGTATAGCTTTGCTCACCAAACTGCAGTGAATATTTAAGTGCACTCTTCCTGAATTTTGTCCTCAACAACCTCCAGAAGAAGATACTATAATGTGTCTTTAATGAAGAAGATGGTAGAAATATGAAGTAAAAGTCACCAAGGTTGAGCTTCAATCGAGAAATTGGAAGTATTACGGAGGGAACAAGTAACTCAAGTTTACAAGCAACGTTGAATGGGTTTTCTCTCTCAAACCTCACATTAATTGCAAAAGTCACTTCTTCAAACCCCACATTAAATGCATGTACAATCAAGCAAGCAAAATATATTTTCTCTATCACCAATATGTGCAAAAAAGCAACGGGCTCTTCACTCAATAAAATCTTTTGTCATTAATTGATTGATCCATTAAGATAAAAAAGTAATAATATAATATAATAATATTACATTGTTAAATAAAAAATTATTAAATTATAATGACAATACCTGGTAAAGACTTCTATAAATAGTTTGGTCATGGCCTGATGCAACGAAATTGAACAAGTTTGTAAGTCCATTAATTTTATTAATTTGTTTTTCAATTTTGTTGTTGTTTTCATTCACAATTTGACATAAGATGGAATTCAATTTCTTGCAGATTATACAAGGTTTATCATGGATGCAAGGGAAGACCTTGTTTATGACGATGATGTGCTTGAATCGTTTCTTAAAAAATGTGATGGTTCTGCATCACTTATACTTGGTCCAGCAGGCAATGTTCAAGCAGCTATGTTGAACATGACAAATACAGAACAACCTAAATCCACACAAGAATTTTCTGTTGTTGTTGCTAAGGCAACATTTGAACGAGATTTCAACTCAAATGCTTGGAAATGGGCAGAAATGTTTATTCAACACCATGGTAAAACTTCATTTGAAATCATGATTATCCAACAATCTGTATGTTGTATTATAAATTTTGATATGTTGTTGACATGACTTTCAAAATTACAGAACTCGTTACTGATGGAAAAATGGAGAACTTGAACTCCCTCAAAGAGGCAAGATCATCACATGTCCTTCCATTTGTTGCTTGCATATTGAAAGAATGCAAACCCAATGGTTTGGGAGACATGCAATTGACAATGAAGGTATTTTCTGTTTTGAAGTACAACAATTATTATTTACGTCAATTAATTATAGATTAAATGTGCACAGGATCCAACAGGGACAATACAGGCATCGCTGCACAAGAAAGTTCTTCAAGATCCTGAATATGGAAAAAATATTGGAGTTGGCTCCGTTATGATACTAAATCTTGTAACACATCCTATCAGCACTTAACAGAAATTAAGTTTTAAATAGTTGTGATTTATGTTTTTTATATTAATTATGTATGTTCATATAGGTAAAATCCTTCAGTGCCTTTGGAAGAAACTACTATCTTAATATAGTGCACCGCAACGTAGTGAAGGTGTTCCCAGCTGATATTTATCCTCCTACGATTGAGATCGTCAAAGAAACAACAAAACCTGTTATTTGACTACCTATGTGGGCAGAAAACAATAAGCATGTCAATGAGATCCTCAAGAAATTCGTCCCACCACCATCTGACCAAGCATCATCCTCCGCAGAACCAAACAAAAATTAGTCTTTTTATTATTAATTTTGTTAAATTTTTTTTATGCAGGTGAACTTTTAATTTCTATGGATAACTGTAACATTATATTATGACCACTTAGAAAAATTATTGAATTACTGTAATATTGAAATCGTAGACTACCATGACTTGTTTAGGTTGACTTTATGTTTGTTCTTAATATGTTATATTGTAATTTCAGTCATTAAGGTTAAGTAAATCAAATGTTCGACATTACTTTTTGCAAATCATTATTTCTAAACATTCTTTCTTTCATTCTTTGCCCAACATTATGCACAGAGATGCATTGCAAACATTCAAGAAAATAACAAATATGATGGGTGGTCCCCTATTTAACAACAATTGCCTCCTTCAGCACAACTTTTTGTACAAATCCTCAAATACATACGCGTAATCGTTTACAAGGGCCTGTAAACGATTACCACTTGGTTTTCTTAAGCACAAGTCTCACCACTTCACTTAACTTGCCCAAATCCCAAACATGGATCATTTCCTTGCTCGTGGGCTACCCAAACATCATCTCCATCACTCTAAATACAGTGTAGCAACAAAATCCACCAAGATGCATTTCACTCATTGAAAAAAATAACAAATATGCAGGGTGGTCCCCTACGTTACTAGAACTGGCTCATTCAGCAGAACTTTCTGTACAAATCCACAAAATCATTCGCGAAATCGTTTACAAGGGCCTGTAAACGATTACCACTTGGTTTTCTTAAGCACAAGTCTAACCACTTCACTTAACTTGCCCAAATCCCAAACAAGGATCATTTCCTTACTCATGGGCTGCCCAAACATCATTTCCATCACTCTAAATACAATGTAGCAACAAGATCCACCAAGATGCATTTCACTCATTGAAAAAAATAACAAATATGCAAGGTGGTCCCCTACGTTACCAGAACTGGCTCATACAGCAAAACGTTTTGTACAAATCCACAAAATCATTCGCGTAATCGTTTACAAGGGCCTGTAAACGATTACCAGTGACCTTTTTCATGCACAACTCACACAAATTCACTTAACTTGTTCAACTCCCAAACATGGATCATTTCCTTCCTCGTGGGCTGCCCAAACATCATCTCCATCACTCTAAATACAGTGTAGCAACAAGATCCCCCAAGATTCATTGCACTTATTGAAACAAATAATAAATATGCAGAGTGGTCCCCTACGTTACCAGAACTGGCTCCTTCAGCAGAACTTTCTTTACAAATCCAAAAAATCATTCGCGTAATCGTTTACAAGGGCCTATAAACGATTACCAGTGACTTTTTTCATGCACAACTCACACAAATTCACTTAACTTGCTCAACTCCCAAACATGGATCATTTCCTTCCTTGTGGGCTGCCCAAACATCATCTCCATCACTCTAAATACTGTGTAGCAACAAGATACACCAAGATGCATTGCACTCATTGAAAAAAATAACAAATATGCAGGGTGGTCCCCTACGTTACCAGAACTGGCTCCTTCATCAGAACCTTCTGTACAAATCCACAAAATCATTCGCGTAATCGTTTAGAAGGGCCTGTAAACGATTACCAGTGACTTTTTTCATCCACAACTCACACCAATTCATTTAGCTTGCTCAACTCCCAAACATGGATCATTTCTTTCCTCGTGGGCTGCCTAAACTTCATCTCCATCACTCTAAATACAGTGTAGCAACAAGATCCACCAACATGTATTGCACTCATTGAAAAAAATAACAAATATGCAGGGTGGTCCCCTAAGTTACCAGAACTGGCTCCTTCAGTAGAACTTTCTGTACAAATCCACAAAATCATTCGCGTAATCGTTTACAACGGCTTGTAAACGATTACCAGTGACTTTTTTCATGCACAACTCACACAAATTCACTTAACTTGCTCAACCCCCAAACATGGATCATTTCCTTCCTCGTGGGCTACCCAAACTTATCTCCATCACTCTAAATACAATGTAGCAACAAGATCCACCAAGATGCATTGCACTCATTGAAAAAAATAACAAATATGCAGGGCGGTCCTCTACGATACCAAAACTGGCTACTTCAGTAGAACTTTCTGTACAAATCCACAAAATCATTCGCGTAATCGTTTACAAGGGCTTGTAAACGATTACCAGTGACTTTTTTCTTGCACAACTCACACAAATTCACTTAACTTGCTTAACTCCCAAACATGGATCATTTCCTTCCTCGTGGGCTGCCCAAACATCATCTCCATCACTCTAAATACAGTGTAGCAACAAGATCCACCAAGATGCATTGCACTCATTGAAAAAAATAACAAATATGCAGGGTGGTCCCCTACGTTACCAGAACTCGCTCCTTCATCAGAACCATCTATACAAATCCACAAAATCATTCGCATAATCGTTTACAAGGGCCTGTAAACGATTACCAATGACTTTTTTGATGCACAACTCACACAAATTCACTTAACTTGCTCAACTCCCAAACATGGATCATTTCCTTCCTCGTGGGTTGCCCAAACATCATCTCCATCACTCTAAATACAGTGTAGCAACAAGATCCACTAACATGCATTGCAATCATTGAAAAAAATAACAAATATGCAGGGTGGTCGTCTACGTTACCAGTACTGGCTCCTTCAGCAGAACTTTCTGTACAAATCCACAAAATCATTCGCATAATCATTTACAAGGGCCTGTAGACGATTACCAGTGACTTTTTTCATACACAACTCACAAAGTCCTCAACTGTAAACAATTACCATTGACTTTTATGATGATGAATTTCCAGACATTCACTTCAATTGAAGAACTATTGCGTTTATTAAAAGGACTTATTAATATGGAGCTTTAATTTATGATCAATAGACAAACAAAATAAATAAATAGACATTGGAGATAATATTGATTTGATATAAATTGTATGTGATTCAAATAAGAATTGGTATACATTTATCATTGTTTGTAACAATCATTACTTATTACAGTATAAGATAAATACATATATCATTGTTGGTCTAAATACATATAAAATTTGTACATATCCATCCAATCTAAACCATCCATACCTAAACCGGTAGCCATAAATACATCAACAGCATTAAAATGAACAAGTTGTTGACTAACCCTAAAACAAACATCATTCTCAGCCCACCGTTTCACCATATACTTCAACAATTTCAAATTGACCTCAATAGGGTTTAAAATTTGTACACACCAATGAAATAGGGTCATCCTAATACGCTCTATGTGAGCGTCTCGCAGTAAAGTATTCATTTCAAGAAGGGTTGTCGATTCCATCGACACACGCAGGTGCCTCTACAAAACATTAAGAAAAATATAATAAATACTATAACTAAAAACATCAGTCATACGATATGTGCACTAAATTTTTCATTCAGCCTTACATTTGGTTTTCGGGATGCCATTGGACCTGTAGTGTTAAGATAACCCCCCATTACATTCATTCTAAACACTATCATGATCTCACCTAGAGATCTTAATATTATACTATTTACATCGCTTTGATTAAATCATATCCTCTTTGAACTCTATTTCACATTTCCATTCATAATTGTCCATGACGACATATCACAATCTTTAGTCATATCATAAAAATAACTCATACATACTCAGACATTACATATTTTCACAGAAATATCACTTGTTAACACAAATTTCTTTATAACCTTTAATTTCCAATACTTAAGTAATTCAAAAAGCTTGGAGACCCTCACCAATGGCTCCGGAAGGGTTAAAAACCCCCAGAACGTCCTAAAGAACGTCCAAAACGGACGTCCGGAACTCCCAAAATGTCAAAAACATCAAAAACACTCAATCTGCCGCACAAAATTCGCTCAGCGCACCCTTCCTGGTGCGCTGTGCGAAATAAGCAGCGAGGGAGGCTCAGAAAATTTCGCTCAGCTCACCCTCCTGGTGCGCTGTGCGAATCTGCATACTCTGTAGACGCGATTCTGCATAATTTCGCAGTTCACACCCCCTCCAACCCATTTCCAACCCTCCAACCTAACTTCTAACACTTCTAACTCGTGATAGGGACCTATATAAACTTGTCTAACTGGTTTTATACATTCTTAGGATGATTTTAAAGTGATCTAGGATAGTGTTTGCCTCTAATTTACCCATTCCCTAACTTAAAGAGTCAATTCCCGATATACCTATCCTAGAGAGCTTTAGTTCAGTTTTATTAGCTTAACAAGTCTAAATTAACTTGCCTATACTATCCCGCTGTATTACCAGAACCCCTAACCCCAATTCCCCAATTTCAACTCCTCACTTCCCCCTAACAAAACATTAAACAGTGCCCAGTTATACGCTTTCTGCCAACATGTTGTAAACTTTAAACCTTTACTCAAGTCCTTTCTCATCACATTCCATCACAGTCAACAATCACCATATCAAATTCAAAAATAACAAATTATACCCATATGTACCCATGCAATAGTTCAAGCAACAAAAGTACAATCACAGCAGTATAATACACAAGCATATATCTTACACATTCCAAAACTTATCAGACCAGCATATTAAATTAAATCATGATATACAGTTAGCTCCCCTTACCTGATAGCTCACGCAATATAACTCCTAGAAACGTTCCCAACAGTACTCTCCGCAGCACAGTACTCAATCTGACCCTACAAGTCACCAAAACAGTGACAGTAACAGCTCTTAGTGCTTGAAATTGGCACAAACACAAAGATTATGGCTCCCTAGTAACATGCAGCTAGCAATGCTGCAAGCCCTAGGTCCCAGGACACTAAAAGAGGGGAAAACGCTTACCAGAACGAAAAGGAAAACTAATCGGTTCAAGAGGAAGTCCTTGGTGCAGGGAACGCTGGAGTACCTTCAGTGCAAAGTTTAATCGATTCAGTGAGTGGTTTTCTTAGAGAGAAGGTAGAGCAAATTTCTTAAGAAGAAAATAGTTCTATCTAAAGAAAGAAAGAAATTAGCAAAAATTGGGAAATCTGATTTTGATTTTCTGAAGACCCCTTCCTAAGGACATGGGTCCTTAGTTGACTACCTCATCATAAAGCCTAATAGCCTTATTACTTTTCAGACCCTTACAATCACATAACTAATTCACAGTGCATTTCATAAAAGAATTAATTTTAAATTAGTCTAGACAACTATGATTTTTAAATGTAAATTATGGGTATTAATAATATTAACTATGCTAATAATATTTTATAAGTAGTAGATTAAACAATGTTGTAATATGAACATTTCTATTTAATGTTTTAAATAATTTAACGGTTATAAGAAATTTTTAATGTAAAACTAGTGGAAAAAATATACTAACATCCAATCATAGATTTGTATTATGTGTGATAACTTATTAAATTTTTATATAATAATTATTTTAAAATCATCTAATTTCCCTTTGGTTGATTATTGTTCCAAACATTAGCTTGTTAATATATTATATTAGACTATATTTTCCATAAACATTACCTTAAATTCTAGTTTCTTTCCAAGATTTCTCTATTGAAAAAATCTGCAACAAATTTTGCATATTGTTCATCTGAAGAGAAAAGTTCATTGTTTGGTGGTGGTGGTGATTAGGGTGGGGAAGGTAATGGGGATGGTGATGGGGATGGTGGTGGTGGTGGGGATGGGGTAAGGCTGCGTTGGCGACGATGTCCACCATGAGATGAAGACGCCCTTTATTTCTTCTTTGCGCGATCTGCCATTGTAGGAAGATTAGGGATTTAAGAGGAAGCTTAAAGTAAAGAGTTTAGTTCGACAACTTAAGTAGTGGGTAGTGACGTGAACGAATCGTGCAATGGGGGACGTGGGGAGACAACGTTTTTGAGTGGGTACTTAAATGGACGTAAAAACTACCCTAAAGTGGGGAAGTGGAGACATGACGTGCATTACTTGGAATTTAAATGAGCGCTGCATTCGGTGTAATCGTTTACAGTGTTTTGGTAAACGATTACCACCACATCAATGGGCCCAATAAATGAATTTAAAATACAAATTCTGCAACCAATGTCAAAAAAACAATAAATGTTGCAAAGACAGATATATATTTGTAAAAGTAAGTAGTTATTTACATCTTACAATATTGTCATCGTAGTTGTTATGTACAGCATTTAACAAAGACATAAATCCAGAAGATGACACTTGTGATTCTTGTGATACTTGGTAAGATTGGAAAGATTGGGATCCAAATTGGGCCAACTCTGGAGGTTGTGGCACATCGAGCAATGTTGTCTCCTGAATGAACACAATTGTAATAATTAGAAAACATGTAACAAAGTAACGTAATGAAATTGAACGAACAAAGCTTTGAACTACTCACATAATCTTGAACAGATGGTGTTGCAGTATTTTTTGTTGTTTTTCGTTTTTTTTTTTTTTTGTGGTTTTTTTCTCCAAGTTCGACTTTAATCTATTGGTGCGTGGTCGTCCTTTTCGCTTCACTTGTACAGGGCTACGCACAAGTACATCATCAGGTGCACCAACAGTGTCCTGTATTGTAGCATCAGATGCGTGGTCGTATCTTAGTTCACCCCCATCACTAATCATGTTATTTCTCATGGAGGAACTGCATCCAAACTTTTGACCCAGCAGATCAAGTTCTTTTTTCAGGTCATTAGAAGAACCTTCCGACTCACAGGCTACCTCAGTTATTTCATAGAATTGTTTGCACAACATTTGGTATCTTTGCATGGTCGGTTCTAACTTGGAATTCCTATACGCGGCTCTAATGAGAGTGTGCCTTCTACAGATATTTTTACTCCACCGCCGTAGAACGTATTTCATGGGCACACTGTAAACATTTTCCTGTCCGAAAACCAAAAGGGAATGTCGACAAATAATGCCTCTGAACTCAAATAAAGGCAAGAACAGGTGGCATTTTTGGTCAGTGGATCAAACTGTACTTTATAAAATCTATTTGCACATTTTCCATCCCACATGCACTCCTCTTTGATTGTGTAAATGTTGAAGAAGTTGTCCTTAACGGTTTCTTTGATGAAACAATTCATTCTTGAGCGAAACTCTTTTTGTACTTCTTCAAACTTTTCATGTGTGTACTCAAGTTGAAATTGTCTCTCGATCGGTGACTGCGACCCACAAGCAATTGTGGTATTCAGGGATGAGAAATCAGCTTGTATTTCTTTTTGGGACTTCACTCTTAGTGCATTGTCGTATTGCACCACAAATTGTTGAAGTGTGGTACTTGAATTTATAAATCCATCAAAGAAAGCATTCATTCCCTCACTTCTTTGTGTAGTTGACATGCCCGCCCAGAAATCATTCCTTAAGTAACAAGTAATCCATTTATGTCTTTCCTCATACAAACTAAATAACCATTCATTATCCTCCAATCCATATCTACTCACTAATTCAGCCCACCCATTCTCAAAATCCATCGGACAACCACAATCATAGACAAACGCATTCAGATCACTTTTGATGGCCACATATTCTTTATAGCTGTTAAATTTTTTAGGCACGTTTTTCATTATATGCCATAAACACCATCTATGCCTAGTATTTGGAAAGACTTGTTTGATGGCATTCGCCATTGCCCTACATTGATCAGTGATAATCCCCTCTGGGGCCTTATTACCCATGCATCTCATCCAAGATTCGAACAACCAAACAAAAGACGAAGTGTCTTCAGACGATAGCAATCCACATCCTAGTAAAATGGAGTGTCCGTGATGGTTAACTCCAACAAACGGTGCAAAAGGCATGTCATACTTATTTGTTAAATATGTGGTGTCAAAAGAGACAACATCACCAAATTCTTCACAAGCAGCTCTACTTCTTGCATCTGCCCAAAACACACTACAAATTATATTGCCTTCGTCCAATTCAATGTCATAGAAAAACTCATTGTTCAAATCTTTCATGGAGGAAAAGTGTCTTAATAGGGCTTGTCCATCTTCGTCCTTGCATAAAGATCTTCTGTGTTGCCCAATGTAGTTTCGAGCATCTTGCTCCATGAATTCCATGTTTTCGAATCCCCCAACATCGCTCACAATACTGAGGAAACTCTTATTTATCCGCACTCCAGCATCATCATTCACCTGCAATGTTCGTTTTTCTTACATGGTAAGTTTCCTATTGGCAGCAAATAGCTTTGAGGTATTTGGACATAGGTCATGGTTCTGCTGTAGGTTTACAGTCCTTATAAACCATTTATCGTCTTTCCTTGAAATGGTTATGCCAGCAGGACATTGATTCTTTTGGCTAGGAAGTGTTTTCACCTCGGGGTTTATTGATGACACATATTTCCCTTCCCTAGAGCAGACTAATCTCAAGTAATTGACATTGTTGTTGTTATCCTTTCTAGAATTTCTTGTCCTCACAGAGAATCCACGTCTAATGGCATATTTTGTGTAAAACTTTTTGGCTTCGTCCATTGATTGAAAACACATATGCAATGTTGGTTCAACGTCGAAAAATCTTTCAGTTGGGTCATCACTATTAATATTAGACTCAGGCACTGCACTAGTATTGCTTGTACTATGAACCATCAAAAGAAACTAATCCCAGCCTGTTTATTGTGGTCAAAAGAAATAAAAATTAAATCATTCAACACAACAAATTAATTTCGACCAAACTAACGATAAAAATATTATTTACATTTTTCGAATTTTAAAGTTTCCTACCACAATGTGTATGATCATAAATATAATTATAATTATTTAAACAAAAAAAAAATTTAAGAATTTCGTACACAAAATTTGTAATTTAAAGTGAGAAAATAAATTTAAAATAAAAAATTTGAAAAAACTTCAATTCCTCATTCAATGAAATAAAGATGATGGTTACATATTCTTACCAACACAGTCGGTATTTATGGCTGCCTTTAATGAAGGTATAGCTTTGCTCACCAAACTGCAGTGAATATTTAAGTGCACTCTTCCTGAATTTTGTCCTCAACAACCTCCAGAAGAAGATACTATAATGTGTCTTTAATGAAGAAGATGGTAGAAATATGAAGTAAAAGTCACCAAGGTTGAGCTTCAATCGAGAAATTGGAAGTATTACGGAGGGAACAAGTAACTCAAGTTTACAAGCAACGTTGAATGGGTTTTCTCTCTCAAACCTCACATTAATTGCAAAAGTCACTTCTTCAAACCCCACATTAAATGCATGTACAATCAAGCAAGCAAAATATATTTTCTCTATCACCAATATGTGCAAAAAAGCAACGGGCTCTTCACTCAATAAAATCTTTTGTCATTAATTGATTGATCCATTAAGATAAAAAAGTAATAATATAATATAATAATATTACATTGTTAAATAAAAAATTATTAAATTATAATGACAATACCTGGTAAAGACTTCTATAAATAGTTTGGTCATGGCCTGATGCAACGAAATTGAACAAGTTTGTAAGTCCATTAATTTTATTAATTTGTTTTTCAATTTTGTTGTTGTTTTCATTCACAATTTGACATAAGATGGAATTCAATTTCTTGCAGATTATACAAGGTTTATCATGGATGCAAGGGAAGACCTTGTTTATGACGATGATGTGCTTGAATCGTTTCTTAAAAAATGTGATGGTTCTGCATCACTTATACTTGGTCCAGCAGGCAATGTTCAAGCAGCTATGTTGAACATGACAAATACAGAACAACCTAAATCCACACAAGAATTTTCTGTTGTTGTTGCTAAGGCAACATTTGAACGAGATTTCAACTCAAATGCTTGGAAATGGGCAGAAATGTTTATTCAACACCATGGTAAAACTTCATTTGAAATCATGATTATCCAACAATCTGTATGTTGTATTATAAATTTTGATATGTTGTTGACATGACTTTCAAAATTACAGAACTCGTTACTGATGGAAAAATGGAGAACTTGAACTCCCTCAAAGAGGCAAGATCATCACATGTCCTTCCATTTGTTGCTTGCATATTGAAAGAATGCAAACCCAATGGTTTGGGAGACATGCAATTGACAATGAAGGTATTTTCTGTTTTGAAGTACAACAATTATTATTTACGTCAATTAATTATAGATTAAATGTGCACAGGATCCAACAGGGACAATACAGGCATCGCTGCACAAGAAAGTTCTTCAAGATCCTGAATATGGAAAAAATATTGGAGTTGGCTCCGTTATGATACTAAATCTTGTAACACATCCTATCAGCACTTAACATAAATTAAGTTTTAAATAGTTGTGATTTATGTTTTTTATATTAATTATGTATGTTCATATAGGTAAAATCCTTCAGTGCCTTTGGAAGAAACTACTATCTTAATATAGTGCACCGCAACGTAGTGAAGGTGTTCCCAGCTGATATTTATCCTCCTACGATTGAGATCGTCAAAGAAACAACAAAACCTGTTATTTGACTACCTATGTGGGCAGAAAACAATAAGCATGTCAATGAGATCCTCAAGAAATTCGTCCCACCACCATCTGACCAAGCATCATCCTCCGCAGAACCAAACAAAAATTAGTCTTTTTATTATTAATTTTGTTAAATTTTTTTTATGCAGGTGAACTTTTAATTTCTATGGATAACTGTAACATTATATTATGACCACTTAGAAAAATTATTGAATTACTGTAATATTGAAATCGTAGACTACCATGACTTGTTTAGGTTGACTTTATGTTTGTTCTTAATATGTTATATTGTAATTTCAGTCATTAAGGTTAAGTAAATCAAATGTTCGACATTACTTTTTGCAAATCATTATTTCTAAACATTCTTTCTTTCATTCTTTGCCCAACATTATGCACAGAGATGCATTGCAAACATTCAAGAAAATAACAAATATGATGGGTGGTCCCCTATTTAACAACAATTGCCTCCTTCAGCACAACTTTTTGTACAAATCCTCAAATACATACGCGTAATCGTTTACAAGGGCCTGTAAACGATTACCACTTGGTTTTCTTAAGCACAAGTCTCACCACTTCACTTAACTTGCCCAAATCCCAAACATGGATCATTTCCTTGCTCGTGGGCTACCCAAACATCATCTCCATCACTCTAAATACAGTGTAGCAACAAAATCCACCAAGATGCATTTCACTCATTGAAAAAAATAACAAATATGCAGGGTGGTCCCCTACGTTACTAGAACTGGCTCATTCAGCAGAACTTTCTGTACAAATCCACAAAATCATTCGCGAAATCGTTTACAAGGGCCTGTAAACGATTACCACTTGGTTTTCTTAAGCACAAGTCTAACCACTTCACTTAACTTGCCCAAATCCCAAACAAGGATCATTTCCTTACTCATGGGCTGCCCAAACATCATTTCCATCACTCTAAATACAATGTAGCAACAAGATCCACCAAGATGCATTTCACTCATTGAAAAAAATAACAAATATGCAAGGTGGTCCCCTACGTTACCAGAACTGGCTCATACAGCAAAACGTTTTGTACAAATCCACAAAATCATTCGCGTAATCGTTTACAAGGGCCTGTAAACGATTACCAGTGACCTTTTTCATGCACAACTCACACAAATTCACTTAACTTGTTCAACTCCCAAACATGGATCATTTCCTTCCTCGTGGGCTGCCCAAACATCATCTCCATCACTCTAAATACAGTGTAGCAACAAGATCCCCCAAGATTCATTGCACTTATTGAAACAAATAATAAATATGCAGAGTGGTCCCCTACGTTACCAGAACTGGCTCCTTCAGCAGAACTTTCTTTACAAATCCAAAAAATCATTCGCGTAATCGTTTACAAGGGCCTATAAACGATTACCAGTGACTTTTTTCATGCACAACTCACACAAATTCACTTAACTTGCTCAACTCCCAAACATGGATCATTTCCTTCCTTGTGGGCTGCCCAAACATCATCTCCATCACTCTAAATACTGTGTAGCAACAAGATCCACCAAGATGCATTGCACTCATTGAAAAAAATAACAAATATGCAGGGTGGTCCCCTACGTTACCAGAACTGGCTCCTTCATCAGAACCTTCTGTACAAATCCACAAAATCATTCGCGTAATCGTTTAGAAGGGCCTGTAAACGATTACCAGTGACTTTTTTCATCCACAACTCACACCAATTCATTTAGCTTGCTCAACTCCCAAACATGGATCATTTCTTTCCTCGTGGGCTGCCTAAACTTCATCTCCATCACTCTAAATACAGTGTAGCAACAAGATCCACCAACATGTATTGCACTCATTGAAAAAAATAACAAATATGCAGGGTGGTCCCCTAAGTTACCAGAACTGGCTCCTTCAGTAGAACTTTCTGTACAAATCCACAAAATCATTCGCGTAATCGTTTACAACGGCCTGTAAACGATTACCAGTGACTTTTTTCATGCACAACTCACACAAATTCACTTAACTTGCTCAACCCCCAAACATGGATCATTTCCTTCCTCGTGGGCTACCCAAACTTATCTCCATCACTCTAAATACAATGTAGCAACAAGATCCACCAAGATGCATTGCACTCATTGAAAAAAATAACAAATATGTAGGGTGGTCCTCTACGATACCAAAACTGGCTACTTCAGTAGAACTTTCTGTACAAATCCACAAAATCATTCGCGTAATCGTTTACAAGGGCTTGTAAACGATTACCAGTGACTTTTTTCTTGCACAACTCACACAAATTCACTAAACCTTGCTTAACTCCCAAACATGGATCATTTCCTTCCTCGTGGGCTGCCCAAACATCATCTCCATCACTCTAAATACAGTGTAGCAACAAGATCCACCAAGATGCATTGCACTCATTGAAAAAAATAACAAATATGCAGGGTGGTCCCCTACGTTACCAGAACTCGCTCCTTCATCAGAACCATCTATACAAATCCACAAAATCATTCGCATAATCGTTTACAAGGGCCTGTAAACGATTACCAATGACTTTTTTCATGCACAACTCACACAAATTCACTTAACTTGCTCAACTCCCAAACATGGATCATTTCCTTCCTCGTGGGTTGCCCAAACATCATCTCCATCACTCTAAATACAGTGTAGCAACAAGATCCACTAACATGCATTGCAATCATTGAAAAAAATAACAAATATGCAGGGTGGTCGTCTACGTTACCAGTACTGGCTCCTTCAGCAGAACTTTCTGTACAAATCCACAAAATCATTCGCATAATCATTTACAAGGGCCTGTAGACGATTACCAGTGACTTTTTTCATACACAACTCACAAAGTCCTCAACTGTAAACAATTACCATTGACTTTTATGATGATGAATTTCCAGACATTCACTTCAATTGAAGAACTATTGCGTTTATTAAAAGGACTTATTAATATGGAGCTTTAATTTATGATCAATAGACAAACAAAATAAATAAATAGACATTGGAGATAATATTGATTTGATATAAATTGTATGTGATTCAAATAAGAATTGGTATACATTTATCATTGTTTGTAACAATCATTACTTATTACAGTATAAGATAAATACATATATCATTGTTGGTCTAAATACATATAAAATTTGTACATATCCATCCAATCTAAACCATCCATACCTAAACCGGTAGCCATAAATACATCAACAGCATTAAAATGAACAAGTTGTTGACTAACCCTAAAACAAACATCATTCTCAGCCCACCGTTTCACCATATACTTCAACAATTTCAAATTGACCTCAATAGGGTTTAAAATTTGTACACACCAATGAAATAGGGTCATCCTAATACGCTCTATGTGAGCGTCTCGCAGTAAAGTATTCATTTCAAGAAGGGTTGTCGATTCCATCGACACACGCAGGTGCCTCTACAAAACATTAAGAAAAATATAATAAATACTATAACTAAAAACATCAGTCATACGATATGTGCACTAAATTTTTCATTCAGCCTTACATTTGGTTTTCGGGATGCCATTGGACCTGTAGTGTTAAGATAACCCCCCATTACATTCATTCTAAACACTATCATGATCTCACCTAGAGATCTTAATATTATACTATTTACATCGCTTTGATTAAATCATATCCTCTTTGAACTCTATTTCACATTTCCATTCATAATTGTCCATGACGACATATCACAATCTTTAGTCATATCATAAAAATAACTCATACATACTCAGACATTACATATTTTCACAGAAATATCACTTGTTAACACAAATTTCTTTATAACCTTTAATTTCCAATACTTAAGTAATTCAAAAAGCTTGGAGACCCTCACCAATGGCTCCGGAAGGGTTAAAAACCCCCAGAACGTCCTAAAGAACGTCCAAAACGGACGTCCGGAACTCCCAAAATGTCAAAAACATCAAAAACACTCAATCTGCCGCACAAAATTCGCTCAGCGCACCCTTCCTGGTGCGCTGTGCGAAATAAGCAGCGAGGGAGGCTCAGAAAATTTCGCTCAGCTCACCCTCCTGGTGCGCTGTGCGAATCTGCATACTCTGTAGACGCGATTCTGCATAATTTCGCAGTTCACACCCCCTCCAACCCATTTCCAACCCTCCAACCTAACTTCTAACACTTCTAACTCGTGATAGGGACCTATATAAACTTGTCTAACTGGTTTTATACATTCTTAGGATGATTTTAAAGTGATCTAGGATAGTGTTTGCCTCTAATTTACCCATTCCCTAACTTAAAGAGTCAATTCCCGATATACCTATCCTAGAGAGCTTTAGTTCAGTTTTATTAGCTTAACAAGTCTAAATTAACTTGCCTATACTATCCCGCTGTATTACCAGAACCCCTAACCCCAATTCCCCAATTTCAACTCCTCACTTCCCCCTAACAAAACATTAAACAGTGCCCATTTATACGCTTTCTGCCAACATGTTGTAAACTTTAAACCTTTACTCAAGTCCTTTCTCATCACATTCCATCACAGTCAACAATCACCATATCAAATTCAAAAATAACAAATTATACCCATATGTACCCATGCAATAGTTCAAGCAACAAAAGTACAATCACAGCAGTATAATACACAAGCATATATCTTACACATTCCAAAACTTATCAGACCAGCATATTAAATTAAATCATGATATACAGTTAGCTCCCCTTACCTGATAGCTCACGCAATATAACTCCTAGAAACGTTCCCAACAGTACTCTTCGCAGCACAGTACTCAATCTGACCCTACAAGTCACCAAAACAGTGACAGTAACAGCTCTTAGAGCTTGAAATTGGCACAAACACAAAGATTATGGCTCCCTAGTAACATGCAGCTAGCAATGCTGCAAGCCCTAGGTCCCAGGACACTAAAAGAGGGGAAAACGCTTACCAGAACGAAAAGGAAAACTAATCGGTTCAAGAGGAAGTCCTTGGTGCAGGGAACGCTGGAGTACCTTCAGTGCAAAGTTTAATCGATTCAGTGAGTGGTTTTCTTAGAGAGAAGGTAGAGCAAATTTCTTAAGAAGAAAATAGTTCTATCTAAAGAAAGAAAGAAATTAGCAAAAATTGGGAAATCTGATTTTGATTTTCTGAAGACCCCTTCCTAAGGACATGGGTCCTTAGTTGACTACCTCATCATAAAGCCTAATAGCCTTATTACTTTTCAGACCCTTACAATCACATAACTAATTCACAGTGCATTTCATAAAAGAATTAATTTTAAATTAGTCTAGACAACTATGATTTTTAAATGTAAATTATGGGTATTAATAATATTAACTATGCTAATAATATTTTATAAGTAGTAGATTAAACAATGTTGTAATATGAACATTTCTATTTAATCTTTTAAATAATTTAACGGTTATAAGAAATTTTTAATGTAAAACTAGTGGAAAAAATATACTAACATCCAATCATAGATTTGTATTATGTGTGATAACTTATTAAATTTTTATATAATAATTATTTTAAAATCATCTAATTTTCCTTTGGTTGATTATTCTTCCAAACATTAGCTTGTTAATATATTATATTAGACTATATTTTCCATAAACATTACCTTAAATTCTAGTTTTTTCAAAATACGCTCTTCATGGCATATTTTGGATGAAAAAAAGAGAGAGAAACGATGACACCAAAAAAATATATAATAAATAAATTAACATTTGGACAAATAAAACTACAAAAAAAATTGATTTTTTATATAGATTAATTTAGAAAATTGGAAAGTAAATAACTGCATTAATTAGGTGCTTTGTTTATTATTAAGCTTATTTAATTAATTAATTTTATTTATTCATCGAATTAAAAAATATATTTAGTAATTATTATATATAAGATATATTTTAATAATTTTAAGACATTTAAAGTATACAATACGTTTTTTAAATTATAAAAGAATTATCTCAAATATGTTAACCTAAAAATTTAAATTAAAACAGTGGACAAGTGTATTATGCTAATGACACCAAGTCTTTAATAATAAAATATACACACCGTATAGAAAAAGTTTTTTGAACACCTTGGTGCATTAGCTTAAACTCCCATTTCTCTCTAGAAACCTTATTCTCCAGCTTTCTCTACCTTATCTCTACCATTCATAATCACTGAACCGTTGAATCTTCGATCAGGTGGTGCCCAGGCGACCACGATGCAAAGGGCTTTCCAACTGACCGATTAGTTTCATGTTCTTCAGCGGGTAAGTGGTTCTTCTCCATCCTCCATGCTTTAGGGTTGTGCTCTTGCAACGATTCTATCTTGCATGTAGCTAGTAGTTCCATTCTCCACTTTCTAGCTCAAAACTGGTTATAAGGGATGTCCTTTATCGCTAAAAGGTGATTTATAGGTCCTGTAGAGCTCGTTTTTGTGTGGGGACTACTGCTTTGGGGCATTCCAGTGAGTTGTGTTGTTGTTACAAAGGTAAGGGGAGCTAGATATTTTTTTTAGAACAGTTGTATGTCGTTTAATTGTGTTGCATTATGTACTGTTATGCTGCTTGGGTCATGTTTTTTATTGTTGAGCTGATTGAGTTACATGCCTTGATGATAGTTGAATGTGAATGTGTAAATTATTTCTTGTGATAGTTGTTATGAAGAGGTTAAACGAACTGGTGAGGTTTTAGGTTCTGTTTAGAGGAAGTGAGGTAGTGTAATTTAGAGTTAGGGGTTATGGGCATATTTGGGTTGTGGGGACATCTTAGGCAAGTCATTTGTAAGTTATTAGGAACTTTAAACTGGCCAAAAACATGTTAAAAGGGGTATAATTGAATTTGGGCCTCTAAGTGGTTTATCTTGGTGTTTTAGAGTAGAAATTGAGTCTAGATCACTTTAGATTCATTGTAGGTAGGTTAAAAACCATCTAGACAAGTTTAATTAAGCATAAAACACGAATTAGGGGTGGTAGAAGTTAGGGAAAAGGTTTAGAAATGGTAAAGAGTGAGTGAGTTGCATAATTCTGTAGAATTTGCGTTTTAGAATGATTTGCAGGGAGGATCAGTCTTGGGGGTTATCCTGAAACTACAATGGTAAATCATTCTCAAGTAGAGAAGATTGAACCATGTCGTGAGTAGTAGTAGGAAATCTTATTCTTGGAGGCTTCCAGTATGCTCCAAGGCGCGGTACAGACTAACCTCGTGAGTGTGGTAGAATGAAACCCATTGGCAACGGCTTTGCAAAGTAGTAAGCCACCACGAGTGCATGACCCGCCATAGCTCGACAATCATTCTAGTCTAGACGAGTCAAGTTAAAAGTGTAACAAGTCTTGTAGTGCAATTCAGTATGCTTGAATGAGATTTGCATGTTGTGTGTGATTGTGTAACATGATTTTTGTATATCTAGCTCACCCTTCCTGCTTGTTGTGTGTTTTGTTATGTGCTGTATTTCTTTTGCAATGATCATCCACTTGGATGTAAGCAGAAGGCAGTGAGGTACCCCTGGAGTAGGCATTGGAGGACAAGGATGTTGCAGCCTAGTCTCCTTAGGATTTCCTTAATCATCTTATGTCTTTTTGAAATACTCTTATATGTAGAAAGTTTTAAATTTATTGCTTATTTTGGATGACTATAATTTCTAAGACTTTATTTGCAAGTCTAACCTCTAACTGTTCTCTTATATTTAAATGTTGACTTGAGTAGAAAATAAGACTAAAATTTATTATTCAGAATAATTCAAAATACATTCTCATATCCTCTATTTGTAATAATCTAATTCTCCTAAAAAGGGAAATAGGGAAACTAGGAAAACAAAAATAAAATAAATAAAATAGAAGATTGTATATATCTATTTTCTTTAATTAGGAAGATTCTAAAGATATCTTCTCTAATTACAACACAATCCCTCAAGTTGATAAATGAATATCAATCATTCCCAACTTGCCTACAAGATCTTGAAATCTACCCAGAGGAAGCCCTTTTGTAAAAATATATGTTATTTGAAGTTCTGTAGGAACATGAGTTGTAATCACAAAGCCTCTATCAAGATTATCTTTGATGAAATGTCTGTCAATCTCAATGTGTTTGGTTCTGTCATGTTGTACTGGATTATGGGCTATGCTCATGGCAGACTTATTGTCACAGTGTAGTTGCACCGGGTTCTCCACTTTGACTTTAAGATCATCCAAAATGATTTTTATCCAGAGTCCTTCACACATTCCTTGAGCAAGAGCTCAAAATTCAGCTTCTGCACTAGAACGAGATACTCTATCTTGCTTTTTGCTTCTCCATGATACCAGACTATCTCCAAGAAACACACAATACCCAAAAGTAGATGTTCTGTCAGTAATAGAACCTACATAGTCAGCATCACTATATATCTTCATAGTCAACGTGTCTTCCCTTTTGAATAATAGCCCATTTCCTGGACTTGACTTCAAGTATTGGAGAATTTTGTCAACTGCTTGCATGTGTCTCTCTCTTGGATCATGCATAAATTGGCTCACAACACTAACTGGATAAGAAATGTTTGGTCTTGTGTGTGATAGATAAATCAATTTTCCTACCAATCTTTGATATTGGGCCTTCTCTACAGGAGCACTTTCTTCACGTCCAATTCTGTGATTCTGTTCTATAGGAACTGTTGAGGTTCTACATCCCAGCTTTCCTGTTTCTTTGAGGAGATCAAGTACATATTTCCTTTGGGAGATGAAAATTCCTTTCTTGGAGTAGGCAACCTTTATTCCAAGAAAATATTTGAGTTTTCCTAGGTCTTTCATTTAAAATTGAGTTGCCAATTTATCTTTTAATGCCATTTTTTCTATTTCATCATCTCCTGCAATAATCATATCATCCACATAGACAAGTAATAGAGTGAGTTTACCTATAGAAAAGTTCTTTATGAATAGAGTATGATCTCCTTGGCTTTGTCTGTATCCCAAGGAAACCATTGCTTTTGTAAATCTTCCAAACCATGCTCTAGGGGATTGCTTAAGACCATACAATGCTTTCTTTAGGAGGCAAACCTTGTTTCTTTCATTTTTCACTTCAAAACCTGCGGGAATCTCCATGTACACTTCCTCATCTAGATTTCCATGAAGAAAGGCATTCTTTACATCCAGCTAGTGTAAGTCTCATCCAAAATGGGCAGCCAAAGCGAGAATAACTCGAACTGTATTCATCTTTGCCACCGGGGCAAATGTTTCCTCATAGTCAATTTCATATGTTTGGATATATCCTTTTGCCCCCAATCTAACTTTATATCTTTCTATTGTCCCATCTGTCTTATGTTTCACTGTGAATATCCATTAACACCCTACTTCCTTCTTGTCTCTTGGCTTATCAACAATCTCCCAAGTTAAATTTCTTTCTAATGCATTCATCTCTTCTTTCATGGCTTGATTCCAATGTTCAAGTTTCATGGCCTCTTGGATTGAGGTAGGCATTTATGTGGCATCAATGGCAGCAATAAAACTTTTATGCTTATCAGAGAGATTGTTAGTGCAAACATACTGAGAAATAGGATATTTAGCACATGATCTTCTTCCCTTTCTCAATGCAATGGGTAAATCCTCAGTAATACTTACCTCCTCCTCATTGATGATCCTCACCTCCGGATTAGACATTTTTTCTTGCTCGAGAGTCGAACTGGGTTGTTCTCTTCTTTCATATTTTTTGCCAAAAAATTTGTCTTCTTCCTCACTGTGGACTATGGTAGCTTCATTGCTTAGGTCTTGGGCATCCTGCAAAGACAAACATGGTAATGACAAGAAGGAGAGTTCATCCACTTCAAGTGCTTTCTCCCCCTGAAGTGGTGGACTGACATAAAAGCATTATGTTTCATTAAAGGTGACATTCATGGTGATAAAGACGCGGCGACTCTCAGGATGATAACATTTGTACCCTTTTTTATTAGAAGGATACTCAATAAAGACACATTTAAGAGCTCTGGGATCTAATTTACCACGGTTAGGATGATGAGAGTGAACAAAAACAACACATCCAAATGCTCGACTAGGTAGACTCGTTAGTAGGAAAGAAGAAGGAACAAAAGACAATAGAGACTCTATAGGACTAATGTCATTTAAGATACGAATGGGTAACCTGTTGATGAGATATGTGACAGTTAACACAGCTTCTCCTCGGTAATTTTTTGCAACAGACATTTGAAAAAGAAGAGCTCTAGTTACTTCAAGAAGATGACGATTCTTTCATTTTGCAACCCAATTTTGTTAAGGGGTATTAACACAGGTTAGTTCATGAACAATACCATTATGAGACAAAAAATTGAGAAATTCATGATTCACATATTCAGTACCATTATTAGACCTAATTCTTTTGATATTTTTTCCAAATTGATTTTGGACAAGATGGAAAAAGTTAACAAAAATTTGAAAAAATTCGGATTTATTTTTCATAAGGTATGTCCATGTGACACGGGTACAATCGTCAATAAAGGTAACGAACTATCTGACTCCAGAAATAGAATCTATGGCAGGACCCCAAACATCAGAATGAATTAAATCAAATGGAGAAATACTCTTTTTATGACTAATAGGATAAGATGCACAATGGTGTTTTGAAAATTGACAAATATCATAATTAAAAGACTCGATAGATTCTTTGGTAAACAAGTGGGGAAATAAGGACTTGATAAGACTGAATGAAGAATGTCCAAGCCTTTAATGATGTAACCATATTTGGGATTTTGCCCACGTCTCAGATGTTTCTTGTTGACTCATGATTTTCGTGTTGCTTTGGTCATCAAACTCTAAAAAATAAAACTCACTCTGCTCCTTAGCAATTAGAATTGTCTTCCTCGTGGCAAGGTCATGAAAAACACAATAAGTTGGAAAAATGTTATTGAGTAATTTAAATCCTTTGTGAGTTTTTGCACAGAGATAAGATTGTTAGCTAATTGAGGAACATGTAAAACATCCTTCAATACAATAGATGAGTCCAAAATTATATTCTCAAAGCCGCATATAGGTATACTCTGACCATTCGCAACTGTAATAAGTTGTTCTTTTTTTCTTTTACCATATGAGTCGAAGGACACACTAAAAGGTGTTATATGATTAGTTGCACCCGAATCAAGGATCCAAATACCTTGAGACACATGATCAACAGTATTGAGGCAAATCTTACCTTTTATGGACGAAGTACATGATCCAGAGGGCTTACTCATTGATTCATCCATTGCTTTCAAAAGAATAATATTTACTTCAAACATCCCGTAGAACGCAACCAGGAGTCTCCAAGACGATGACGACGTATGGGTCACACCGAGAAAAAAAGGAGCAAAACTTACAAACTCAGATCTACTCAAGGAAAGGTCAAACGGGTCGTCACAAACCCTTGGAACAGATTTAGGAGGCTCCGACGACTCTGTCTATGGCAGCGACGGCGAGTGGGTCACACTCAGAAAAAAAAAAGAACAGAACTTAAACCTCAGATCTACTCAAATATAGGCCAAACGGGTCGTCATCGACCCTAGGAACAGACTCAGGAGTCTCTGGCGACCCTTTCTGTGGCGGCGGCGGCGAGTGGGTCTCGCCAAAGGTGGACGCGTGGGCTACACGCGCCGGCGACGGTGGAGACGCACGGCGGTGCGTGGCGGCTCCTCTCACGAAGCGACTTTTGGCGTTGTGATCGTCGAAGTCGGGCACACCTTTCTGCCCTATCAACAACCCCAATCGGCGACAACGATAGTGGTGGTGGTCAGACAGCAGCGACGCGACTGTGCAGCGGCGTTTATGGTCGCCGGAGTTGAGCACACCTTTCTACCCTATCAACGACCCCAATCGACGATGGCGGCAGCGACAGTGGTCGGACAGCGACGATGGTACGACTGTGCAGTGGAACGGAGCTCCAAAATCGGAAACTCTTGATACCAAGTAAAAAATAAGATTGAAATTTATTATTCAGAATAATTCAAAATACATTCTCATATCCTCTATTTGTATTAATCTAATTCTCCTAAAAAGAGAAATAGAGAAACTAGGAAAACAAAAATAAAATAAATAAAATAGAAGATTGTATATCTATTTTCTCTAATTAAGAAGATTCTAAAGATATCTTCTCTAATTATAACAACTTCTATATTATATTATGTTTTCTATATAATTGGGATGTTAAATTCTATGACGTTTAAAATCAATGACCAAATATTAAGATAGTAGAAATATAATGGCACAATCACACAGCAAACTATTAAAAAAAAGTAAAGACAATTTGCTTTGTTTGCCATGAAGAGAGAGAGAGATGCAAATTTCTCTTAACCAGGATGATATCCAAGGGTTCCACACAACACAATTTCTGGAGAGAGGATGAAGAATGTTTAGCAGAAGAAGATCTAGATTCATTTGAATCATCTTTTCCCAATAAAATCATCTTAATGATAAAGAATTTAATATGGTTTGTATGTAATTTCATGTTTAAACTTCACTTTAAAAAACTTTCTCCAACTTGCCAAGAAAACCAGGATCAGTAGAAAATCACGAGCAAGCAAACTTCATGTTACATAATAGGCATAAGGCTTTCTTCAAGCAAAAACCTTTGCCACTTTGTGTATTATCATCCCTGTATCCTTGTTTAGACAATTGGACCTACAATAATGCCTCTGTTCATCTAATATATAACAAGACACGGTATTGCAGACATTTTTTACTAGAAAGAGAGCACCATGAAACTAAACAAAAAGAGTGGTCATAACACCTCTAAAAAAATTGATTTCAGATTCAGACAGAAGAAGAAAACTCTCATGGCATAATGGCCATAATGTGTGCAGCCCAATAGAATAATTACAGAAGCTGCTTAACTCTTGTTGATCAGAAAAGAGGGTCAGTGGCAACGGTAAGAGTGGGATCACCTAATTGTGACATGAAGTTATCACCAAACATTACAGCCCCAGCTGCCAATGCTCCTGCACCTGCCCCAATTGCAAATCCTGGAGGCCCTCTTGGCCTAGGACCTGCCCCAGATGATGATGATGATGATGGCATGTTAAAATAACTAGGTGCCATGCCACCATTACTTGGGAAAAAAGTGGGAGCATGATTGACATTTGAGTGTCGTGGTGCAGGAGTTGTTCTGGGTGTTTGATAACTTGGTCCAGTAGCTGCAAGATAGCTTGGTCCACTCATATAAGGAGGATTAGAAGCGTAATCTGCAGGAAATGGCACTGGATGTGTGTAGGGGACATTATTTTGGGTCTGTTTTCCTGTCCCATGGAAATGATGGAATGAAGCTTGAGGCTTTTGCTGTGGGTAGGCTTGCCCAAATCCACCCCCTGGGGTCAAGTGAGTATTATTGCCATAATCTAGCAGCACTATTCCTTCCTCATTACCTGCATAACAAACATAAAGCCTCAAATTACTCAAAGTTGCAAGCTTTTCCATCGAAACATGGAACCCTTTTTAGCATGCTGAATCAAAAGCTCACTCACCCTATAGAAAATAAATAAAAAGATAACATAGTTTCAAGGTTGTGAATCCTCATCTCAGATCTGATTTTCCACATGTGGAATGTTACCCTAAAAACCAATCTTCCAAATGTGACTTCTGTTCTCTTAATGATAAAGACTCTAATAATAAATAGCACAAAAAAATATTGTATTGCTTGGATCACTTTTCCAAACACTCTATTAATAACACACACAAAACTGTAATGTGGTTTAGATCACACAAATTTATTATTTCAACCAATCTTCACTGAACATGTTAAGTTTTCCAATTTAACATAGAAGAGTTAATAAAACATAAAAACTGGTAGAAGATTACAGGCACATGATGACATCAAATCATTGCATAATAATAATACCTTGTGGGTGGAAACTAGGGTCCTCCTTGTTCTCAGAAAGACGGATTGAAACATCAATGAAGCCACTTGGTTTGTTGGATTTCTTCTTTCTCAACTGGTAGCTTCCTACTTCCTCAGAGTTGTGGACCTGCTTGGCCAAAAACTCTCTGAGAACAACTGTTGCGGAGCCATGAAGCTTCTCTGTGAGGAACAAAGGATCTCTGCTATAAACCTCCAAGTGGAGTGCCAGATCTGGGTCGGAGGTATCAACCTGGATGGCAAACTTGGTCCTCCAAAGAGGGTTTGCATTCCCAGAAGCATCAACTTTGGTACAGTACTTGTTCTTAGGATCAACCCACCCAACTGAATACCACTGACGCTTCCAAAGTGAGGGTGAACCCCTCACACCACGAGCTGATATCAAGCACACTTCAATCCAGATTTTGGCCATGGGTAAAGACAAAAGGGTGGTGGCTGTTCATGCAGGAAAAGAGACTAGATGAAGGGGTTTTGGTGAACAGTGTCAAAATCTCAATGTGGGGTGTGGAAAGGCCATTCTTTTTCTTACTGATAAGTGCATCACAGCCAGGCAGAATCTGGCAACATTTTTAAAATGCACTAAAGTGTTGCATTGGGAAAAATGAAACCCTGATTGAATGCCAAGGAAAATTGGGTAACTATGAATTTGTATTCTGAATATAGGCAATAATTTTCTGTGTGTGTATGAGTCATGTATCTTCATGTCGAAAGAAAATTCACTTGCAGAGAGTACAACGATTAAATATAAGGGTAATTATACTTTGACAATCAACTATTGACAAATTTTTGATATCAACACGTGTGGTTTCTCTGTTGGTTTATGTGATAAATGTTAAAAAAATTGAAAATGAGGTGGAGGTTTGAAGTCGGGGCTTAATTTTGCGATTTCAAAAACAAAATATCAGTTTGGGTTGGAGAGAACCCTAGATAGAAGGAGCACCCAGCAGAAGCGCGTCCCAGTGAGCAGAAGCATCCTTTGATGGAGTCTTGATTGTTCTGCGAACCGGCGTCGTTCACTGGAGCACATGCCGCTATCGTTCCGCTGTTTGGAAGAAACTGTCACCGAAAGCGTCGTCTTTCCGTCGTTCCGCTACCGTTGAACCGTTCCTTTGGGCAATCATTTTTTTATTGTTCGGTGGGTTTGAGTTGTTTTAAATTTTTTTGACCATTTAGGAGTTTTGTTGTTTTATTGAGATATTGTTTAACCGGTGTAGTGTCCTAATATTGTTTTATTAGATCCAATGATGTTTCTAGAAGTGTCCTAATAGTTACATAAAATTACTTCAGCATTAAAGGGAACTTCCAGTTTGAACCTTGCTCACATGGTGACTTTCTTGGCTCAATTCTTGGTACAGGAATTGTGAGGGAGAAACTTGGGGATATTATATTGCAGGTATTTCTTCAATTAAATTTATTTCAGGAAGGTTCTGTTTAAAACCTTGCTATGCTATGTGCACATGAGTGTTAAGGTTGTTGTGTGAGACATTTTTAGGTTGTTGTGTAGACATTTTCAAGGTCTCAACTATGGAAATGATGATGAAGAACCTACGTCTAGAAATCACTCAACTGAGGAGATCTTTGGAAGAATGTGGGTACTTTTCCATCTGAAATTATCTTGAAAATCATACTTTTTTGTTAGTGAGGTGGAGTTTATGTTGATACTTTTCAATGATGCCTCCTATATTTTTATTTATTGTGTAATTTTAATTTTGTTGGTTTTTATATTGATTAGGCTATTTGAGCTTATTTTGTGTTTTAGATAAATGTAGCTTGCTGCTGCAATTTATATATGTTGGAATTCATATTCTTGCTGAGTTAGAAGTTGGCTGGAAAAGTAGAAATCGAAAAGCGTGACAAAATGATAAAGATTCTAGGCAAAATGTTTTAGGAGAGCATGCCTTACCAATAGATAGAGACATTTGAGAGCATTTATATATATTTTTTAAATGCTAGGCTTGACACTAAGTTAGTTTATAATTACTCTATCTTTTTGTTTTTTAATAATATATCATTGTTCTAGGAGGTGGCTACTTTGAAACAAGATCTACGTAAACAAAGTCTGCATTGGACATATTCCATGGAAAATTAAGATTATTACATGACTTCTTTTTCATCGTATGGGTTTTTATACTTGTTGATTTTGTTCTAATTTCCTTGTCTTCTCTTGGCTTGTACATACTAAAAGATTTTTCTCTAATCTGCTCTTATCTCTAACTTAATGACTTCTCTTTATTGTTTGATGAGTCAATATTTTTATTATCTTTCTACTTGTATGAATAGAGTGCATTTAATAGGAAGATTATTCTTAGTATGGATCCAAACTGAATCAAATCAGTGTCAAAAAATAAAAAAGAGTCAAATCTGTCAAGAAAACAATATTAAGAAGTGGGACTTCTGTAGCCCTTGTTTGCTTTTAATTTGAGTTTTATTTTACCATTTTGTTCTGAACCCACACATATTTTAGGAAACTTGACTTTGTTACCTTTGCTATCCAGGGAGAACAGGGTGCGCAAATAATTGTTGTGCCATAATTGGTTGAATTTCTTATGTTAACCTTGGTTAAGGTAGCTTTTTACAGTTTACTTTTCTAGATAATAATATTGCTTAAGTTCATTTATAAGAATAATATAAATCCATTCTAAAAATATCTAGGCTAATAAGTTCAAATATTTTGGTGTGTTTCAGGTTCAATTTTCATATTTTGTTTTTGTTTTAAGTTCTAATCCAATACAATTTTCATGTTTTGTTTTTGTTTTAGGTTCTAATCCAATACAATTTTCATGTTTTGTTTTTGTTTTAGGTTCTAATCTCAAAAATTATCAGCAATGTGGAACAGAACTTCCTTGAGAAAGAAACCAGACTTTCTTCTTATTCTTTCATTATTTTTTCATTGTAATTGAAGTCATATATATATATATATATATATATATATATATATATATATATATATATTATTGGACTTCAGTAGATAAAAAAAATACAGAAATGTTGTAGATTTGTTGATACTACTGTTACAATCATAATAAAAAAGACACTATTATGATAATAAAGTTTTCATTTTCTATATCCATCCTCTATATAAATGGTTCGTTGGCCATGAAGTTCGATATAAATGTGATAATCAATGCCTGAACATCACTTGTATGTCCAATAAATCTTAAGAAAAAAATGGTTCACTTAAAAATCAATGTCATTTTCACAGTTGACCCTTGTGTGCAGAAACTTTGTCTAAACTCCCCACTTATTTGGTCTTCGCTCCCAGTGTTGTTTCTGCAAATGAGTTTTACAAAGAATGGTTCTTTGGCTATGGAGTTCGATATAAATGTGATATTTAATGCCTGAACACCACTTGTATGTTCAATAAATCTTAAAAAAAATGGTTCCAATAAATCTTAAAAAAAAATTGGTTCACTTAAAAATCAATGTCATTTTCACAGTTAACCTCAAAAACTTTATCTGAACTCTCCAATTATTCGACCTTTGTTCTTAGTGTTGTTTCTGCACAATGAGTTTTACAAAGAATGTTTCCTTAGGGATGGAATTCGATATAAATGTCATAATCAATGCATGAACATCACTTGTATGTCCAAAAAGTCTTAAAAAAAATTGTATGAGTAAATTTGTAAATATTTTTAATGAATATTGAAACGTTACAAGTATGAATAATTTTTTTATATTGCGAATCGGATTGGGAGTAATATTATTCACCTAATCCTTTGTCACAACAAGGGAATGTGATTTCGTATATCCGTGAAAGAGACAAAGAGATGTTCAAAGCTTCATAGCCAATCACACAATAATATAATAATAGATGAATAATGAATACTCATACATTCATAAGAGTTTTTGTCAAAACTCAAGGCATTAAATGCATAAATTATAATCATATGGTTGTTAGATGCTTACAAGTCAACAAACATAAACGTGGAGCGTATATTACTCCCAAGACAACAATTGTTGTGAAATAAGTATTTACATCAAATATGCCTATTTTCTAAGGTAAAACAAGAAATGCACTAATCTTCTGATTATGAATCTTGAATCTGCCTCTTTTGGGGTTCAATGTTATTAGACTCCCTCCCAACTTGATGAATGAGATCCCTGATCATCTGAGTTCTTGATACAGAAAATCACCATATTACTACATATATTTCTTAGCTGAAAAATGAATAACAAGCCTTGTAAGTGATAACAAAATAGCATCAAGTTCCCAAAGTTCTAATGACAAAATATTATATACCTCCTAAATACAATGTATCCATAACAAAAATAATTCAAGTTCAATATCAAGTTTAACACACTAGAATTACAAAAAGGCTATTGAAGAGTTACATGTGAAAATATGCCTTCTTGGTACCAAATAATATTTAAAGACTCAAACTTTATTATATATGATATGTTTTTAATTGATTTACAGTTCACATTATAATTACATAGAAGTTATAAACTCTAAAATAATGTTAAAACGGTATAAGGTGTTTTTTTTAATCATTTGATCCAACTACAAATCATAAACATTAAAATGTGGTACCTTATGACGTTTAGAAGATGAGCCTTCCCCAGTTTCAAGTTTTGAAACGTCCCACGGTCGTTCTACTCGTCCCTACAGTGCAAATTTCATTTGAAATTTGTATATTTTAACCAAAGCTATATTTTCCTTTCTCCTTAGTCCCCAAAGGATCAAAAACACCACCCAGGGTATTTCTTCTTCTCTGGGTCTTTCTCCATGCTCCTTTGGTGCTCCACAAAGGAAATAGCAAGGAATTCAATGACCAGAATGGTGGGTAGTGTGCCCCATGGAACTGGGTTGCCAAGGTAGGTGGCTTGGCTACCAGGAACTGCAGCCCATTCCTGAGCCTTTACCCAGTTTCCTATAAGCAGAGGTTTGTGGTAGTTAGGTAGTGCTTAATAGGCATGCAAAATAAATTATGCAGTCAATCAGTCAAGTTAGCAAACATAATATTTTGAAATTAAATGAAAGTATAAGCACATGTATTATTTACTCATTTAGTTATATATATCCTCACTTGAGTGAACTACTTGTAAAAACATTTAGGATAGTAAGAAATTATACAAGATTGAATGCATGTTTCTGGTAGTATATTACACATCAATTATATGATATATTTCAAGCTAAATTTTTACCACTTCTAATCAAAGCAATTGAATGTTTGATAAAGCTTAAACATTGAATGGAAAGGAACACCTTTGATCAGCTACTGGGCAATTGGGAAACACTCCCAATGCTCTCTTCAGATTTGCAAAGCAAAGAAAATAGGGTGGTGTTAAGATGTGGTCAACTTATAGAACAACTGTCACAATTCAAGTAATAAGCCAGGTACAATAAAAGTATTGGGTTTACATAACCTTTATTATGTTCATATGTTAAATATTCATTTACATAACTTTAAGAAATCAGCCACTAAAATAAAATATCTACGCATAGAATTTAATATCATTTATATAATTCATTGAAATTATAGCTTAAACATGACAAGTTCCAAAATCACAAGACTATCCCAATCCAATTGAATTTTAGCATGCACGTTGCTGAATTATATGTTAAAAGAATGGTTTCACAAAAATTAATATGACCCCCACTCCCAAACAACATAGGAAGGGATTCTTCCACATTTCGCCTCTAACAAAATAGTCCAAAAAGCATTGATGATATATAATTGAAATTTGAGCAATACATGAGAATTATTAAGCACACAAGAAACCATAGAAAAAAATAGTCCTAGACGAATAGAACACAAATAGAAATTGCTCGAGAGTAATACCTCAAGACATAGACATTAAAGGCATTACACAAAATAGGCATTCAAATTATATTAGGTAGACACTAATAAAAACAAAAGTGGAATGAGCATGACTATAAAATAACATATTCAAGATCATCAAAATCTATACAATCCATTTATTAAAAACTAACAACAAAACATTCACATTAGTCTACATACTTTTGGTAACATAGAGTTAGTAGTTTATTAAAGGAAGAACAAATGGCATTACTTGGTGCTTAGTAAGCCTCCTACGAATAGCTCTGGTCTTCTTGGGGCGGAGATTAAGGGGCAAGTACTTTTTGTTCTTGTAGGCATCCCTCAACGCAGCCTTTTGCTTCTGAGAGATCACAGTCAAAACCTGGGCAATCGACAACCTCATCACTTTTCTGCAATCCTAAATTTAAAAAAAATAAAATAAACATAAACACAAACACCTCACATGCAAAAATTACAAAAGTAAATGACAAACGACCCAACGGAGAAAGACATGAAATTTTACATCTTGGAGAGGGTACCTCCGATGACCTTAGCAACACTAAATAAACTCCAAAAAAATCAGAATAAGATCCATACAACACAACCCCCCTAAATGGTAAAAAAATTTGAAAAATAACTCAAACTCACCGAACAATAACAAAGGTTGGCTAAAGGAACAGCGAGAACCTTCAAAAACCACGTCAATAGTGGTTTCGGCGTTCGTTAATGCTTCGAAACAGCGGAACAACGACGGACAAGGCTCCGGTGGACAACGACGGTTTGGTAGTGAACGGTCGCTTCTGCTCAAGCAACAATTATGGGTGAGAGGACTTTCTCTTTAGGGTTCTAGCCAAACCAAAATGAAAATGTATCTTTTGGAACCCAAAATGAAAACCGTGAAATGAATCCCTGCAATCTTGCATTTCAACGTCATTTTCGTTTTCTTAAATTCTTTTACACATGGACCAATTAAAGTGTGACGCATGTGTGGTGTCAAAAATTTGTCCATGGTTGGGTGTCAAAGTATCATTACCCTAAATATAAAGAGTACAAGTAAGGTGTTTAATAGTAATGACCTAAAAAGATGTACAACGATTACAAATAAACATATTCAAATAAGTGTGAAAGTTGAAAGAGAAGGATATATTTTTTTTATTAAGCGAGCTTTGAATTAGATTCTTGTTATTTATAGGAATCTTATAAGTATGCAATAAAAATAAAATAATATATATGTTTATAAAATTTGTTTTTTTTTATGAATAATTTGATAGAAAAATAAAAAATAAATAAATAACTTATTTAATCTCTATTTTCGTCCCAAATCTCAAATAGGTCTCTTTATTTTTCGGCGTCTTAATTGGGTCCTTAATTTTGCAAAATTGAATCAATTAGAGGCTTGTCGTCAAATTGATCAAACGACGTTAAGGAGGGTGTTACGTGGCATGCTGACAGTATACATGTGTAAGGGAATTTGGCATGCTGACGTGGCATGTTGACACCCTAGTGGTCGGCCTGGTGGTTAGTCACTCGGTTTGGTGGTCGGCCACTCAGTCTGGTGGTTGGCCACTCGGTCTAGTGGTCGGCCACTCGGTCCAGTGGTCGGCCACTCGGTCTGGTGGTCAGCCACTGAGTCTGATGGTCGGCTTGATGGTTTGTTGCTTAACAAGACATTGATGACCGTTTGGCGTGTGTTAAAGATCGTTCGATTTCTGTTTGGTCAGTCTCAATACCACCAGGTCGAGTGGCCGACCACCAAGGTGTCAGCATGCCACGTTAGCATGTCAAGTTCCCTTACACATGTATATTGTCAGCATGCCACGTAGCACCCTCCTTAACGGTGTCTTTTCAATTTGACGACAAACCTCTATTTGATTCAATTTTACAAAAATAAAGACCCAATTGAGACGTCGAAAAAGAAGGGACCTATTTGAGATTCTGGACGAAATTAGGGACCTAAAGTGACATTAAACCTATTTTTTTTAATAATGGAAATGTGTTTGAGATATCATGTGCCTATAGAGGACTGATTATGCAGTATAATTTTTAAATTTTTTTAATAATAATTAAATTAGACAGATTTTTAATTTTTTATAAAATACATTATTTATCATTTAATGTTAATAAATAATAAAATATAAAATTAAATAAACATATTTATTAAGTTTTTTTTAGCTATTCACTTATTTTATTCATTTCTCACTTTTACTTTTTTTTTTTCAAAAAAAAAAATTAAACACAAACTCATTGTTTAGGTTATATTTATCATGTATTCGATTTCGTTTTTAAAGAAAAAATAATAATTATGAATCTCACTTTTAGTTTCATAAATTGTTTAATATTCGGTAGGTCTTTATTTTTAATGAGTTGTCTTAAATTGGTTTCTTAGTTATTTTTGTCTTAATTGGATCCCTAATTGTGAAAAATGACGTAATTAGACTCTGCCGTTAAATTGGCTGAACAATGTTAAATGTCAGCTGACATGACATGGTGACATGGTTTAATTAAAATACGTGGCAGACTTATGGCATCTTAGGTGAAATAGTAATGTGGACTTTGATATTTTAAACATTAAAAAATTAGTAAAATTTAATTAAATTAAATTGGGAATGTTTTTTGCGAATTTGCATTTCATGAAATCAGGTTTCTATAATACAATTTAGGGTTTTATCTTCAAAATTGGGAATTGATTGAGTGAAATTGGACATTCATCAGGTTTTAGCTTCTTCTTGTTTCAAGTTTTAGGTTGTTTTTCTACCAGGTTTTAGCTTCTTCATCTTCTTCTTGTACCAGGTTTTAGGATTTTGTTGTTGTTGATGTTCGTTTTATGTTTGTGTTATTCAAGTATGTTTATGGGCCAATCATATTTGTCTTCCTCATATAATAGGTGTTGGAAGAAAAACTGTAATCTTTGTTATCGTGGTGATGGAGGATGAAGGAGTTTCGATGTATCACCAATTTGTCATTGTGGAGAGAAATCAGTGTTGAGAACTACGAAAACAACTAAGAATCGAGGGAAACAATTTTGGAGTTTCCTTAAGTAGAAGGTAAAATTCATGGAACATGTTATTGGTTTCATTGTTCTTGAAAATGGATTACTCAGTCCTTGTGATTGATGATTTTTTTAAATAGAATTGAAGTGAAGACATTGGTTGCAACTACTTCAGATGGTGCACTGATGATGGGTTTGACGAAAGTCGTACCTATATGAAGTATGAAGGAAAGGATGACAAGTTGGTAAAGATTGGAGAAAATGAAGCTGATAGGAAGATCATACTTAATTTGGAGAAAGCTATTTTGGTTCTTCAAAAGTGGATGAAAATGTTGATAGGGATGATTTGTGTTCTAATTGTAATGAACATAATTGTAGTTTCAATGTTGATGACAAGTCGATGATGTGTTGCAGTTGTCTTATTGTGTTTACTTAGCTAAGTTAATTTCTTTGTTGTTAGGATATATAGTTGGGATTGTGTAGGATGGATAATTGAAATTGTGTATTGTTAGTGTGTTGTTGAATGTAATGTTGTTCAATGAATTGAAGAGTTGCATATGTTAATAATTGTTTCTCCATTACTGTTTAATGAATATTGTTGAATGAAAATGGTTGATTGAAAATGGTTTAATGAAAATGGTATAATCAAAATGATTTAATTAGAATGGTATAATGCAAATGGTTAAATGGTTTAACGAAGAGGGTTTAATTAAAATGGTTTAATGACTAATTGTATAAAGAAAATAGTATAATGAAAATGAAAATTGTATTACAAAATAAAATTATAGCATTGATAACAAAAGGTTTCATCTACCACATAAGTTTTATACAATCCTGAAATATTACAAAATAACATTATGAAAGTGCTTATGCTCTTCAGATAACCATAACAATTATTTAGACAAGCATTATAAAAATATTAACAAAAAAAATCATGGGGTAAGTCGATGTGCTTCCTCTGACTGCACCATTTTCTTGAAATTCTCCCCTTTTATGATTGACCTTCACCTTGATGTGTTGATGGCATAATTGCTTCAAATAATGGTGTAGGTTGGTGTCCTTTCTCTGACTGCAGAACAGGTTCTTGGGTTTATTTGGGGTAACATGTTTTGTTGTGACCCACTTCTCTACACATCGTACATCTTCACTAACTCAAAGTTGGTATTCACTTTTCCTCAACAAAATCATCTTTCTCCCTCCCAATTTCACACCCTATGTGTCTAAGTACTTCTAAACTTTCGTTTTTTTTTTGGTAGTATTTATATGTTGCAAAACTAATGTGAAACCTTTTTGTGTTTGGGTTTAGATTTGGCAGGGTAGTGTGAGATTGGTGGACAATCATAATTTTTCTGATGTTACCTTAAGATTCAATGGTAAGTTTGATTCTGGCTAATGGGGTCATGAATTTCTTGAACATTTAAAACTCCTTTCTCATTTTTAGTCTCGAAAGCAAAATATGTTCTTTTAAATCACATTGAGGCCAAAACTTACATTTAGTTTATTACATATTTAAATTCCTTTCTATTCAGGTAATTGAGTTCAACTGTAACTCTCCTTTCTCATTCTAAACTAAAGTCTTAAAACCTAATGCATATAATCCTTGCTCCAACTATATTCTATATCCTATCTTAATGAAGTTATCATGAAATTCTTGAAATTCTTTTAAAATCTTGGATGATGAAATATAAGTTATTTTGTATAAGTAGTTATAGAGGTACAAGACTTAAGCAACATTTCCTTAATCCATAACAACATTAAAGTATGGAAATCATTTATATATAGACAATAACCTTGATCTTATTTCATAAAATATATTTGATAAGCTGATATAAAGACATGCCATTAAACCTTTCTCATCAAATGTATTTTTGACATTTTTTTTTATATATACAAATTTCAAAATTTTCAACCTTATACCTTTTCACACCCTCTCGTGCATTAAAAAAAATAATCAGAAAAGGGTCTATTAAGCAACCTTCTATCTCTTTTGGTTGCTTTGACTGCAATTTTTGCATATCTCATCAATCTAATTCCACAATTTTTGCATCTTTGTTTCACTCTATCCTTTCTCTTTCTTGGAGACTTTTAGAGCTACTTGAGAGTTTTTGTTATTGATATAATTTATGTTTTTTATTACAAAACAAAATGAATTCTGAAATAGTAGGTGATCAATGTATTAATTATAATATGAATTAATTTTTGCCACCAACTGTATAAGAGATTGAGAATGAGGGTAAGGGTGTTGATGAAGGAAGTAAGAGATCTAGGATAACTACTTCTAAAGTTTGAGATCATTTTACAAAAAAAAAGATATAAAAGATGATAATGAAAAGACAAAATGCAATGCATGCGATGAAGAGTATGTTTTTTGTGGTACAAAAATAGGGATCTTGTTGTGTCATTTGTCAAGCTGGGAAATTAAGGTCTAGATTATGACAATGTCATTTTAAGGAAAACAAAAGTTATTTTTTTAAGTTAATTGAGACAATCCATTTAACTTACCAATATGTGGTGCCAAACTTAAATTTTTTCAATTCACTAATAAGTGATCGAGTTTGATTGCGTAGTGAGTCAGGTTAGGTGATCCATTTTGACAATTCTAATTGTGTAGTTGTATGACCATATTTATTGTAGATTAGACACTGCAATTCTGGTTGCTACTAAGAAGTTTTTGTTGTATTTTTGGTATTAGGAAATCTTGAGTTCTTGGTGAAAAATGTGTTATAATTGGTGGTTTTGTTATTTTTTCTAGTTGGATTGAGATCTTTCTGTGGTTCTATAATTGTTGGCTAATCCATAAGTGATATTTTTAAACCCAAATTTAATAATTACTTGCAATTATCTGAAAATATTTGTTATTTAATTACTTTTATGATTTGTAATGAAGTTAAGTTTTACTTATAGATCATCCCAGTTTATACATGTAAGAACTCTATTATGTTGTTTTTCTTCAACATAATTCCGATTTTTTTTTTTAAAATATGTATTTTTAGGTATATATATTTTATGCTTTATATGCTATTTCCTTTTTTGTCACACCAATTAATTTATAATTGAAACAACTATTATTGGCCCACAAAAAATGTTGCACTAGAAAATTAAATACACTTAGTCATACTTGGACAAAAGTAATTATTTCTCTTACATTTTAAGCACAAAATATTTGTTTATCATTTTATTATAATATAATAAAAATGTAATGTAATAGAACAGAAACATAGTGAATGAATATGTTTTGCTATTATAAATAGGAATTTTAAGACAATAAAAGGAAATATTAATGCAAGGTGATTCACATGACTTAATAACAAATAAAGCAACTTTCAGAAATAAAATCTGAAAACTTACAATATAGGATAAATAATTAAATCAATACTTAATTTGTACCTTTTCTTATTATTAATTTTATTTTATTTTATCATTCTATCTATAATAATTAAAAATGTTTATGATTAATAATTAGTAAAAACATATAAAAAATGTGTTCTTTTAAAAGTATGAACTAAAGGAAGCTATTATGATAAGTTGGAACTATACTTCCCGACCTCCATAATTTCAGTCTCCATTCTAATAAATTTTTGCATTTTAAATTCTGTAATTTGAAATATAAATTTTAAACTTTATTGTATAATCTAAAATGTTTGTTTTATTTTTTATTTTAGAATTTAAAATCTAAACCAATTTTTTTGTGTTTTGAAATATACCTGTAAAATGCAAAAATTATATTTTGAATTATAAAAATATATGGGGTGTAGATTGAAATTATAGAGTGCACGAAGAAGCTGCATAAGTTGGGCTTAGGAAATGAGATTCCTGATGGGCCTAGGCCCGTGAACAACTTTAAGCCTAAGTTTAGCATCATTACAAAATTGAATGAGACATTAATAACAGTGTTGGTATAATAACCCTTCACCACACTCACCTTTTTCAATTCTTCTCCGTTTCACAAATCTGTTTCTTTTTTATTATTTTATTTTATCTTTTTCATTATTTGTAGTTTTCCTTCCAAAATTTGAAAATCTCAAATCAGATCCAAATTCGAATTTGAAGAAGAGTAGCACTTGAGAGCGCTTTCCCAACCCTAAGTCCCCGCTCTCTGTAAATTCTTGCCGGATTCAGGGTTTTCCCTCCTTCGGTGGCGGCGGCGGCGGAGGGATCCTTCGCTCGCTGAAATGGAAGGCGGAGGGAGGCGGATCACGGTAAGTCCGCGGCCTTGCTGCGGCAGGCGCGTGTTGGCGAAGAAGAGGCCGCGTCTCGTGGACGGCTTTGTTAACAGCGTCAAGAAGCTTCAGCGCCGTGAAATCAGCTCGAATCGTTACCGTGCTTTCTCCATGACCGACGCGCAAGAGAGGTTTCGCAACATTCGCTTGCAGGTTTGTTTTGATTTTGTTTGTGAACAGTGAAAAGTAAATTTATGTGCAGAAGAGTGATTGATTTTTTCTGACTGATTGAACAACTTACTGTTAGGAGAAACCTTCTTTTATCATTGTGAAGTTTTGTATGCGGAACAATTTTAGGGTTTTTCTTTTCAGAAACTGTGCTATAAATCTCTCAAGTTGCTGTTTAACTGATGAATTCTCTCAGACGAAGATGTTGTTTGTAGTTTAAGCGTGTAAGATGACTTGTATGGTGAAGTTGCATTCGATAATTTTACACAGGTTAAGGACTAACGTTGACTGTCGATTGGTTGTTTCCATGTAGTGCAAGAAAGCATGTGGGCCAAATTAGAGGCTCTAGGAAACGAAAACTTAGGTTAATGTCGATGAATGATTACTTAGGTCAGTGTAAATGTGTCTGAGGTCAAGAAGGGTCCTTACTAAGGGTTCAAGATGTATGTACGTATGCGTAATGTTTTTTTTTAATCATTTTATTTTATTTTATTTTTATTGTGTATTTCAATCCAGCATTTGTTATTTACTCAATGAATGCTATTTTGTTTGAGATGTCCCCATAGATTTGTTTTGTCATCCAGACTTTTGAAACAAGTCTATTGTAATTTGTTGGATGTTGATAAACCTATTTGATGGGGGAGCAAAACGAGTACGTTCCAGAAAATTTTGAGAGAATATTTAAGGGGATATATAGTAGAAAACTACACTATTTAAACTCACCATTAGGGAATGCAGACAAATGTGTATTAGAAATTTGATTTCCAGTTTTAATACAAATTTGTCATGTTCTTTTGTTTGTGGAAATTCCTCATACATTTGGGTAAAGCAACATTTGAAATCACTCTATTTTAAACAGTTGGATGATGAGGAAACTCTACCTTCTGTTTGCTCTACTGAGACGTGTACTTTGCTTACTATACCCATACATCCCACTTCTTCTGACTTGTGCTTTATTGGATCTATTTATAGGAAGAATATGATACACATGATCCAAAAGGTCCTTCTACTGCTGTATTGCCATTTCTGAAAAAGAGGTCAAAGATAATTGAGATTGTAGCAGCACGGGACATTGTTTTTGCACTTGCACAATCTGGTGTTTGTGCAGCATTTAGCCGAGGTAGTTATTATAACTGGTTACTGGTGTCTCATACATATTTTATATTATATCTGAATATGCTGTTACGTGATTTATGTTGCTTGTTCCATTGATTGCTACTGTGCAGAGACCAATGAAAGGATATGCTTCTTGAATGTCAGTCCTGACGAAGTCATAAGGAGTTTGTTTTATAATAAAAATAATGACTCGCTTATCACAGTTTCTGTCTATGCATCAGACAGTTATAGTTCTTTGAAATGCAGAAGCACAAGGATTGAGTAAGTGTAGCTGTATTACTTTGTAATTACTACCCTTGTTTTCTGTGCTTACGGAAAGAAAGCCTTAGGAAAAATAAAATTGTCAGGAGTGAGAGTTAAATAAACTAGCAGATAGCAACAATTGCCTGCTAAATTTGGGGCTGTTGTATGCTAAAATATGTTTTTCACTTTCCAGATATATAAGAAGGGTCAAACCAGATGCTGGCTTTGCACTTTTTGAATCCGAGTCATTGAAATGGCCAGGATTTGTAGAATTTGATGATGTAAATGGGAAGGTACTCACGTACTCTGCTCAGGATAGGTAAATATTTTGTTCTATGCATCTGTATGGTGATATAATTAATAATGTTTCAAAGCTTCTTGATTGTGATTGACAGATATCTTTTTCATTATTTTTTTCCTATACAGCATATACAAGGTGTTCGACCTGAAAAACTATACAATGTTGTACTCCATTTCAGATAAAAACGTACAAGAGATTAAGATCAGGTATTATTTCCTTGTTCATTTTTCCTTTGATATGTACAAATTATTCTACTGTGGATATAAGGTTTGTGGTGATTCACTATTTTTAAAAAATCATATTGCATTATGTTTTAGTTTTTGTAGTATTAAATTTTCTTCGTTTTTGAATATTTGTGTAGCCTACAAGGTTTACAATGTTTAATTCTTTGTTTCTTATTGTTTTCAGTCCAGGGATTATGTTGTTGATTTTTGCTAAATCAAGTAGCCATGTCCCACTTAAAATCCTCTCAATAGAAGATGGTACTGTTTTGAAATCATTCAATCATCTCCTTCATCGGAATAAGAAGGTGGATTTCATTGAACAATTCAATGAAAAACTTCTTGTTAAACAAGAAAATGAGAATCTCCAAATTCTTGATGTAAGTAATTTCATATTTTACAAATGAGAATGAGTTGTATAAATTTTGAATCATGATTTGACTTTCTAATTAATTTTAGGTACGGACTTCTGAGCTAACAGAAGTTAGCAGAAGCGAATTTATGACACCATCTGCTTTTATATTTCTCTATGAGAACCAATTATTTCTGACATTTCGAAACCGGACTGTGGCTGTGTGGAACTTCCGTGGAGAACTTGTAACTTCTTTTGAAGATCACCTCTTGTGGCATCCTGACTGCAATACAAACAACATATACATAACCAGTGACCAGGATCTCATAATATCATACTGCAAGGCTGATTCTGATGATTCACTTTCTGAAGTAAATGGTACTTTTCTTCTTTTTTATCCCTGCTCAGTTACCCTCACATTATTTGTGTTCTTCCTCTTTTCTATGCACCTTTTTCTTTTGTGTAGTTCGAGGTACAGTGGTATCAATATTTTGAAAGGTGGTGTTATGTCGTTTAACTGAAAGCTGATTCAATCAAGTGTTTATACATGTTGACCTAATAAACTAAAATGTTAAACAGGATACCAAATCATATAATTGTCCAATGCGTCAGTGATCAGTTTGTGTTGGCAACTGAGCACCGTCTTTAAAGTTACTAACAAGTTATGCTTCTTCAACGCAGCAGGATCTATTAATGTCAGCAACATTTTGACTGGCAAGTGTCTTGCAAAGATAAGGGCCAGTAATGGCTTTCCCATGATGAAGGAATGCAGTTGCGTTGATGAAAATTGCTCATGCAGTGGTTGTAATTTAGGTAAGCGGAAGCATTCCTCCAGAATTAGGAGCACAGTTGCAGAAGCCTTGGAAGACATTACTGCACTATTTTACGATGAAGAGCGCAACGAGATTTATACTGGAAATAGGCACGGACTGGTTCATGTCTGGTCGAACTAATGTACTATGAAAATTTATTATTGTTTTTGTTTTTTATTAGCATTTATCGATGATTGTGGTGATAGTTCTCACTTGATATAAAGTACCTTTGTGATAG